>OX384033.1:16345696-17003196 GCA_947534325.1 Agonum fuliginosum
GTCGGCTTTGTAAGGATAAATTTGAATTGGATCTATAGAACAACTACAAAGGTAATAAATTCGTTTAGGATTTTAAATATGTTTTAACTAATTTCTTGATTATTTGTTTTATTAGAAAACACAATAGATATGTCAGGCCGAATTACCTATATATTCGTGCAAATATCCACTTTGTAACAGTAGTTACAAAAGTAATGTAAACGAAGAAAATTATTAAATTTTTTCCAATTTACCAAAGAAAAAAATCGCCCCCTTATCTGAAAAAAAATTGCCATTTGCAATGTGAAGATGTCAAGTTAGATAATAGGGTACTTTACCATAGTAGCAAATTAGCAATCAGTCAATTATATTGAAAGGAGACTTCAAAAATGAGTTATTTCCATGAAAAAAGTTTTCAAAAAGTTAATAGTTCTTTAAATATTTGAGATTTTACGTATCGATACATCTACGTCACAGAAATGCGTTTTCACGTGTATTCTTACTTATAGAAATAAAGAAACTACCAAATTGTATATTTTGTAACATTTAGAAACATATGATTTTACATGGAGTACATTTTAATTCTAGCTTAATTGTTTGAGAAGATTTTCAGCTACCTATACATCTACGTCACACAAACTTTAAAAATTAATTTCAGCTTTATTAAGAACAATTAAGGCTTATCAGTACTCTCAATCGCTTTCAAATAACATGAAGTTTCAATAAGAAACTTTAAAAAATATATGGTAAATTACCCTATTATTATTTATGCGAAGATCATTTTGAGTCATTTTTTCTGTAAACAATTCAACTGAGCACCAATTTGATAAATAATATAATAGGTAATAATTTAGTTTAATTAGTTGTGATTCCATTTTATATAAAATAAAAATTTATGTTATAAATATGTTTTTATTATTATTAAAAAATCAAGTAGTAGTAGCAGAGATTTATATATGAGTAAATGAGAATCGTAGGTCGAATTAGTTGTGCCAGGCGAACACGGGTCGCAGCACTGTTTGTTTCTTTCTTTCTTATTTGTTTTAACCCATTAATGCTCAGTATTATTTTTCTTTCCGATCTATGTCAAATATTCAGTATTTACTCCAAATAATCACTTATGACCGAGAAAAATGTTTAAAAAATTTAATCTCTTGTAGATTTTGAATTATGACATGGGTCATTAATGACCCCTTGGGCACACAGAACACATTACATAACAATATAAAATACGTGTTTTATTATAATTATTGGAAAATGAAATACATTGTAAAGACGAAAAGTTTGTAATTATTATAATTCATTATATCTCATATTTAGAGCAGAAAACAAAATAGGTAAGAGGTAGGTACTGCGTCCATTGTTCTACATGGTCTTGCTCAGGAATATCTCTCTTTTCCCAAATACACCTTTCAAATGTTTCTCTATTTATGCCAACTAAGTTTCCTAGTTCAGTATTATTATTATCTTTGAAAAATAAATACATGAGATCAGCTTCGACACGTAACTAATTATAATTAGAATTCAAATTGTCTAGATCATTACAATCTTCGTCAGCTGAGTCGGCATCTATCTCACTCTCATTACCTTCAGGAGGAAAAATAACTATTTCATCTGACACTAATTCATCCATATCTAAATTTTCAATAATTTGCAATAATTCTGCAGTTTTTTCTGATTTATAAAAATAACAAACTATATAGATATGCCCAAGGGGTCGTTAACGATCCATGCTTACAAATTGTTAAAAAATATATGTAATAATATTTTAATTTTACAAAAATATAGTCTACTTAAAATTAGAGTAAAATATCTGTCTTAAAAAGTATCTTCATGTTTTAAGTATTATTAAATTTAATTACTTACGTGTCTTTGATTTTCCTACATTGAAATAAGTAACTAGTATTCACTTTATATAAATTAAATTTAAACTTATAATGCAATTTAGGACACAAAAACAAATTTTAATACATATATTGGTATTTACTCTTGTACATTCATCGATTTATACTAATAAAAGTATAAACATTCTGCATAAAAAAATTTAAATAACCTGTGGGTCGAAAACGACCCCTTGGGCATTAATGGGTTAATATTCTGTGGATGGCAGTACAGACGTGTACAAAATGGCTACGAGTGAAGGGTAAAAATTCATTGTATGCATTGTTTTCTACGGTAATGAAAGTGTTGTATTAAATTAAATACCATCAGCTTGATGTTTTATTTAAACTTGGGTGCAATATAGAACTAATTGAGACTTATAAATGTAAAAATGAAGGAAGTAAACATAGATTTAGCAGACTATTTGAATTAACCAACTCTCAAAGACCTCGAGAAGGCGAAGCAGTTTGTAATGCAGGTCATATTACGTTATGTGTCTTAAAACAAAACTCAGAATATGATGATTTTCTTCAACATAGTTATATATTTAAGTATTTCTTTTACTTCAGTTTCAGTGTCTGATATGGTGGCGATTAATCTATAACATTCGGAACATTAACATATTACCTAGTATATATTAGTATTTAAATAAAATTTACTTTTTCTAATTTCTTTTTGCAATTCGAAATACTCTTGCGGCATGATTTTTTTCTTAATTCCGTGGATTCTGTGCTCTCACTCTCATGCGTTCGTTTTGTAATTTTTTGTGATGGAACGGCATTCTTTTTTATGAACCTTTTCTTTGTGTACTCTGATACTAAAATATAGTAACATTTATAATATCATAAATAAACATGGTGTATTTATTATTTACCTGGGTAAAAATCTGTTGACTGAAAATGTTCGGAGCAAGCCATCATACCTGTTATAGGTTTACCAATGCGTAATTTCTCTTTAAATATTGTGTTTGTAGGAAATCTGTGGATAGTTATTTCCTCTGTCCTATAATTTGTACACTGAGGTACAGAACAGTATACGCTTGACCCGTAGCGCCTGACGTGACACCTCGTAGTGAAATTAGTAAGTTATGTGCTGAGAGCTGTCAATTGCAGTATATGGACTATAGTAAGAAATAATAGTTTTCTGTACTTTATATCTACAATTTAGCGCAAATGAATGAAATATAGTAATGAAAAAGCGTTAGGAAGGTGTGTTGTGTTCCTGGTTGTCCTAATAACTAGCGTGACAATCGCGAAATTAAGTTTTATTCATTTCCGAATCGCAACTATGAAACGGAGCGAAAGAAAATTTGGATATTTCATGTTCGAAGGCAGGGATAAGCAAATTTCACTTAATTCTACACTCTTATATTTTGTTGTAGTTATTGTATTTTGTGAAGTAATAAGCTATATGTGTTAAATTATACTTTCGGAGCCGTTACAACTTCGATTGTAGATCCTTTGTGGTATTTATCTAACTGTACTTGTGGAGGTCGCTTCCAAATCATGGGCTGGTCAGTCTTGTTAGAACATGTATTCTCCAAATTAACATACAGACAAAAAATAGCTGCAGCATGTTTACAGTATCCCTTTCCACCTTTGCAGTTGCAGTCAGTAGGTATCAATTACTTCTCTATTTGAATTTAACTAATAAATAAATAATTTTTAATTATTAAATTTTTTTCAAAATCGAAAAAAGTACCAAGATAACGCAGTTTCCAACTATTTATTTGAGAATTATTACTCTTATAAGTACCTACCTCAATTAATGGCTTATAAACATTTGTGTTTTTCTTATTACAATTCGCACCAGGTGTTTCTCGCAAAACAGTCCCAGAAATTCTTCTAAAATATTAATTTTGAATTTCTTTTACATCGCTGACATGATAACTGTCAACTAGTTTTTTCCTTTATTTAAAGTTTTATTTCCAAATATATCAATTTTAACTGGTTGAAAACCGCAAGTTACAATGTAAGAAGTAAGAATATTATTAATTGCTTTAAATGCAAAAATACTATAAAATTATTCTTCAATTTTAAAATAAATACATATTATTTAACACACTCGCTTATGGCATTTAGAGAAATACCCTTCACTCTCAGCTTATTTTTCTGCCGCAAGAGGTCAGCCACTTTGATGTTTTTCGCCTATATAAAATTTAAAACATAACATTCTACGTCTGACACACAGACCAAACCGCTTGGTCTGACAACTGACAACATAACATCAAATGCAGTGGCGGCGCCAGGGGCGGGCCATGGCCCGCCCTAAAATTGCTTGGCCCCCCACTTGGCCCGCCTGCTTAAAATGCTGTATAGGTTTAGTAAATTAAAACATATTTTTTTCAAAATAAAATAAGCTTGAACAAAATCAACTGTTGGAAATCAAAATCTTTTGAAACAAAGTGCAAAGTTTTCTTTGCGCGGGATTCCCTACAGCAGCGCGCACGACAGAAGATAGAAGAACTAACGTAGGCATGAACCTTTTCTTCCCAAGTCTTCGCTTGTCAACGTGTTTCGCTTTTCTGCCGTCGAAATTTCGCGTAATTTTTTGTTTCTAGAACTACTGGCACACTAAGATTAAAACAAAATCCATCTACAGCACATAATGTACCAGGAAACAGAACCAAAAAATTATCCAAACACCTTGAAAAATATTTAGTCGAGGGAAATACACTTGGAAAATCTTCAGTAGTATCCGAA
Organism: Agonum fuliginosum; assembly: GCA_947534325.1. Taxonomy (NCBI): domain Eukaryota; kingdom Metazoa; phylum Arthropoda; class Insecta; order Coleoptera; family Carabidae; genus Agonum; species Agonum fuliginosum. The sequence goes on from OX384033.1 coordinate 16,350,259, forward strand.
ACAGATTTCCGGACCAGAATTTACTTACCAATTTTAAATAAAATTATTAGTTAGTTAAATAAAAGATTTTCAGATAATGAAGATATAATTATAGGTATTAGTGTTTTTAACCCATAAAGCAGTAATTTTTTAAAATCTGAACTTATAAAACCTTTCGCAACTGCCAACTCATGTGCACACAGAAAAAAAAGTTGTTCAATCAAAAGGATTCGTTTTGATTTTACTCATTTTCAAGCTTGCTGAGAAACAAAAACGTAACTGTATTAGGTTAAATAATGATATCGTGTTGGGCTATTAGTGTTGTTTCAATGCAAATATTGTTTTGTATTAAAACTTTTATAAAATGTAAATTTAATGCATTTGGTTTCTTGTGCCAATGTGATTAATGTTTTCAATACAAAGTATAAAGTTTATTCAACTAAGATTGAAATGCTTGTTTTAAAATGCATTTATGTATTGAGTTAATAAATTATATAGGTTAGATGAAGATATTTATTGTTTCAATTAAATCATTTTTATTGTTATTTCAATGTGAACATAGTTTTGAAACAAAATACAAAAGTATTATAAATAAAAAATATAAATTATTTTGGATGGATAAAAAAATTACTGGAATTCAGGCAGTTTTTTCTTTATTAAATTTCTGCTCCGACTAGTTTCAACCCCACGGTTGGTCTTCTTCAGGGAGTGAAAAATCATAACATGGATGTTTTATAATATTTATTTTAACATTAGTAGGTATATCATTGACTTTCACTCACTGAAGAAGGCACAAGTGTGGTTGAAACTAGTCGCAGCCGAAATTTAATAAATAAGAAACTGATTTAATTCCAGTAATTTTTCTATCCTTCTATTACACATATCCAGTCAAGAAGCTTCATCGATTCATAAATTATTATATTTTTGACACAAATGTTTCATTATACTACAACTACTTCAGTTGCACAGTCGACTCTGAAGAAAATTGCATAGCCGTTGATGATGTAAAATCTAAAAAACATTCCAATTTAATTAAATACTCAATTTATGCATAGGTATAGATATACTTACAAGATCACTGTTTCTGCTTAATATTTTAATTAAATATGTATTTTGTTGGTATTTTTTATTTTATCAAAATAATTATTTTACCCAACTTAACTTAGGTATCAGAATTTCTTCTGTTAAATCAGTTATGTATGTAAAACCTCGAAAGGTATTTCTTCTTCTGATAATTAATATAGACACATAATTATGATAAATCTACATTCTGATCAACCTTGTCGAACTGTGGTAAACATTTTCAAACGTTTGTCAATAAATTGTTTTGATAATCGACATGCTTCAGATAGATACTGTTTGGAGCGGTTTGTGCGCGTTGTATCGTTCACACTAAGATCATCACGATATTCAACAAGTTCAGTATGACCAACATAAACAATGCATTCAGACAATACAAAAAGTTTTGATTTAATGCACTTAATGTATTGACATGATTAGTTTAATACATTAGATTAATGTTATACTATTTTGTTTGGCAAATGCATTCAAACAACACAAAAAAGTTTTTATTTAATAAACTTAGTGTATTCATATAAATAATTTGATTATTTAAGTTAAGATTCAGCTATTTTGATTTAACTAGAGCATTTTATTTAATTTAAGAAAATACCATGTTATCAATCTAAGATAAATTTATTTGATTCAAGAAAATGTTTATTTAGCTTAAGAAATAAGTGTGAAACGTTTTTCAATTTTATTTCAAGTAATTGAAAACTTTTGAAATAAAACGATATTAATTAAATCAAAAGTAAAATGCTTAATTCAAATAATAATTTTTCAAAACGACGTCTCTTCTTGGATTAAATACTTCCTTTTTCTCTGTGTGACAATAATATATTAATTTCAGAGTTAAACATTATAAAAAATCTATTTATCATTACGAGCTTAAAAACAACATAAAAGTTACAGATATTTTTAATCTGCATTAATTTTTAAGTGAATACGAACTTGCATTTACAGAACTTTGCAAACTCTGTACAATAGCTATAACTAATAACTATTCCTGTATCCTCAGCTGCTTGTATGAGAGAACTTTTCTTGTTTAAAGCGAGTAAAGTCATATTTAAGAAATTCTTTGCTTGATTCAAACTTATCAAGTTTATGTGTTATTGCCATAGAAAAATCAGAGGCAAAATTATTAAATGAAGACCGCAAATAATTAACACATTTGCTGATAATCATGAAAATAGAAGAATTATTTTAAAATAATAGATTTGTTTGTCAATATTATGTTCTTTTTACGTAAAATAAAAATGTGAAATGTCATAAAAATCCTGGCGCCGCCACTGATCAAATGTTAGCTATCACTTTGCTGTAGAAAGTGTCAAAATCTTTAAATTAGAACAAAATTAACAATTATACTGGACGGTTTACTCCAAATTACTATTATTATATTATTTAATAAGAAATAAAATACGAACGCATCCACATTAAAACCTAATTTGTCAAAAATTTTGTATTTTAAATTTATCGCTTCCGTTATTTTTTTGAAATTCGTAACATAAAATATTTATTTCTGAGTTAACTAGGCGGTCAATTTTGATAATACTTCGCATACGTATTCATATAATAACCACACATTAAATTAAATAGTATTTTAAACAAAGTTTATGGGTTTCAGTCAAGAATTTAATGTAATATATTCAGCAAAGTATCATTTTTCCTATACCCACCATGTTAAAAATGTCATATTTATATGTGAATATCTTTGGATAGAGACGGTCAAATCGATTGAAATTTGAAATGTACATGGAAAACAGTGTCAACTGATTTTTTCATGTTTCATTAAAAGTTTATGAATTTGTTACAACGCTCGAATCACCTTTAGAATTGAAATTATACCGGTTAATAAAAACCGAAATAATATCGGTTCCGTTACGTTTTCGGTTTACAAATGAACAAATTTTTCGTTTTGGTTTTCGGTTTCCGTATTTAAAGAAAGTAAATATTGGTTTCGGTTTTCGGTTACGGTTCCATGAAATGGTAAATATCGGTGCGGTTTTCGGTTACGGTTTCGTTACGGTTCGATGCCCTGATTGCAAGAAATGCGTTTATATGATCAAAACAAATTTTTTAATTATACCAGAATGTCAGTAGCGTCATTTGATCTGCTACTATCTCTTGTAGGACCAATAATAAAAAAAACATTTCCATCGACCATCGTGAATCTATTCCAGAAGGATGTAGACTAGCTTTAACGTTACGGTTTTTAGCTACTGGTGATTCATATCCTAGTTTAGGCTACGCATTTAGAATTGCTACATCAACAGTTTGTAATATTATTAGAGAAACTTGCAACGCAATATGGCATATTCTTCAGCCTTTATATTTAAAACCCATATGTCAAATTCAAAATCTATGTTTTGTTTACAAACTGCAGCGCCTCCCATAATCGCAATGCGCATGCGAATTCACGCTCGACTTGAAGTGAAAGCTAGCAGCTTGCAAACATTGAGTTGAAGTGCAATTCGGGTCCGAAGTACGCAGACTTCAAATTATGGTTGTAAATGCGGTAGTTGATTCACGTATGCCTAACTTACAATTTTACGCCAGCTTATTAAAATTGTGCTGGGATAAAATTTGGTTGTAAATGTATCTTAACTCTTAAATTATTTAGAGACTTGTATTAATTTCATTACTGTAATGCCTAGTGCACACGGGGAAACTTTTCACAAAGTTTCCTGAAAAAAGTTTCCAGAAAATGGAGATTTTTTTAAAAAAACAATAAATATGTTTATGATCACATGTCACATTTGACGATTTGACAAATAAGAAGTTAGTTGCACTTCACAATGTTTCCTGAAAACGCCTCATTTTTATAGGCGCCGTTAAAACTTTGAAGTTTCCGGAAACTTTTTCCAAGAAACATGTCAAAAAGTTTCCCCGTGTGCACTAGGCATTAGACATAACAACTTATTCTTCATATTCTAGTTTAAGGTTAGTTTACGTGCATTGCCTTGTTATTTTCGTTATATTGTGTTTACTGGTTCTTTATTATGTTCTTATTAATATAAACACAATTTTTTGTTCACTGGTTTGCTTATTATTTTTTAGGGACTTTGCAATTTTCCTACATTTTGCCAACTTTTTTAACTGTCAAATTGACAGGGGGTTATACTGCACTTTTCCCTTTTTAATAAATAAGGTAATTAAATCTACATTATTTTGTATAGGTAGGTACTTTTCGTAATTATGTACTTGGGGAACTCATCGTATACGTACGATCCATAACTTTTTACGCTCAACGATTGGGAAACTAGTAAAACGGCAAGTCAGAGTTACGTTTTTCGATGTTGGGGCAATCGGGAATACGACACGCTCAGCCATTTCCATGATTTTTAACTGATTCACTCATTTTTTCACTGTTATGGTACCAAAACTTATAACCAAAGTAAATTTTTGTGCTGTTACTCGTAAGTATTACCTGTCAATTATTATACTACCAACTACCAAGAGCTTACGTTTCTCGCCGAGCGGCGTCGCGTCGTTGCCTGGTTGGCGTATAGCTGTCAACATGTCAAATTTGTATCGTGTTGTTTAATTATGAAAAGAAATTGTATAGTATTTTTTTTAAATAAACATTAAATCAATATGTGAAGCATTGTGTATGAAGAAGAAATTTTGGTAACTGGTATATGACATAATTTATTATTATCAATGGCTTTTCAATACTTGTATGTAGTTTCAATTTTTTTCATTATATGGACTGTGTTAACTTTAATCACAATGTAAGTAAATTGAATATTTAATAACGATACGATTTTACTATTGAGAAGAGATAGTATGCTATCCATAGATCGATAGTTTAAAAACAAATTTCTATCGATACATCGATAGTAGCGATATAACGATAGTACTACCGATAGTTTCCAGAAGGATAGTTTATATAATTAAACGATAGTTTGTCGGCCAGTAATTATCTCAGCGGTAGAGGATCCGCCTAGCATGCTAGCGGTCCCCTGTCCGAGTGGTTGGATTCTACTATAATAACATCTACCATTCTGTACGAGGACGGATTGAAAAGTTGCCGGAATGACCAAGAAAACAAAAGAAATCTGGCTCCAATTATATACCTTTTTTTTTTCGTAACAATCCATTAGAAGCTCAACAAACTTGGCCCAACATTTATCAAGCTTTCCGATTCCCTCCCGGAAGTGACTTTTTTGAAGGTCCTCAAAATAGCCGTTTACAGCCTCGATTACCTCTTCATAGAGTAAAATTCAAATATCTAGGACCCTGAGCTGCGCGAGAAGGCAGAGCTTGTCATGTACTGTCCGTTTTACAAAAGTGGAACTGAATTTTCAAAGAAAAATGAAATATAACTCAATCATAATCAATTACAAAATTCACATCATTACAAGAAGCAAAACACTACGAACGTCCACATAGTCCAGCGCCCGCAGTAAAATATTCACTAAATCTGGGGAAAAAATTGGAAGTGAATGAAATTTGGCATAGGGGTAGTATATTAGTAGGAGAATAGTTTAAAAATGAGTCCCGCCGCGAAAGCAGTGAAAATTCCGAGAAAATTCGAGTCAAAAAAATTTTCCAGACTTTTCCGGCTATATCTCGGAAAATAAGGGAAATTTAGAAAAATAACGACAGCTAAAGTAAAGAGCATTAAATTCTGAACAAAAAAGAAAACATGAGTTTTTATTTAAAAAAAACCATTTGGCCAATAAATGACGGAGAAAAAAAAAGTAAACTTTTATTCAGTTTAGCCGAGCAATTATAATGAGAAATTATATGGTTTATGATAAGGAATTGTGAAAAATTATATTTTTACCTCCCGCTTACCTGTAAGGAAGGTATTGGAATTATGCAAAAAATCGGATAGTGATAGTGAGTTTTAAGTAGATGAGCACGAATTAGGGCGTTTTCACACGGCGCGATAGCAATACAATATATCGCCGACGATTTATGGTAAGAAGGTTTTCACACGGAGCAATAATTTTCTACAATAAACTTCTGCGAATAAAATAAAAATATGTTGTGTTGCCAAATAAACCAATACCATAATTACATTTTGATATCACGGTGATGACAATTAAAATTTTAATACTTATAGCGGCATTTTTCACGCAAGGTAAAATATAACTTTTATCAAAATTTTACAAATAACAGTAACTTTTAACAAAATCTACCCTATACAACAAAAATTGCAATGCTGCCTACATTGACAAGAAAAATTGCTACCATATATCGCTTGTCGTGTGAAAATAGACATAAACTTGTATTGGTCACTAGAATCGCAGCAATAAATTATTGCGCTATAAGTGAAGAACATATTGCCTGTAGACGCGATATCGCGTCGGCGCTACCATACTTTTTATTGTATCGCCCCGTGTGAAAGCGTCTCATTTAAAAGTATGTGTTTTGGGTGTAGAGCAATATCGCGATTGTTTATCGTTCGCAATATATTGCTCCGTGTGAAAACGCCCTTAGGGTCCTTACAACTCATTTTTGGTAGTTTCACGATGATGTCTGTATGTATGTGTGTGTATATTTGGTATTTTACATTTGTATATAAATTGGAAGAGCTCATTAGATTTTGGTACAAATATCTTCACCGGAAGTAATATTTCTTGAAGAGTAAAAAGTTTAATTGTCAAAAATCTCATTAAATTTTGATAAATATAGTGTTTAATTGTAATGAGAATAAGAGGAAAAGTTATTTGCAACTTACGTTATAAAAAAATTTTCTTCATCTGGTAGCATTAAAGAACTGTAGTAAAATTTAAAAATTATTTTTCAGGTAAAACGTTAAAATCTTGTAATCCATGATCGGTTGATTTTTGTTTCTGCGTAAAAAATATTGACAGGTGACATACTAACGCCATATAAGTCATAAGTTAGATATTAAATGTTTTAGTCATTGAACGGCGGATAGTTTAAAAGCATATAAGATTCATTGACCTATATTATTTTGTCACTTTGGTCGACAATCAACGTTTGACAAATTCTATAACATTAGAACAAGTAACGACCTACTATTCTAAAATTTATTTGAAAAATACGTCATGATTTGCTCGGAGAGTACAAAAAGAAACACCTGCCCTTTAAAAACGAGAGATTAGAGAGCTACTCCACTATAAGAAAATGGAAGAGAACACATTAATCTTTAATTTTCAAAAAACAAAGTCTTTCTAAGTGGTCCATTTACAGAATAATATCTAAAAGAAGAAAAAATGCCAAATTTCGCGCTATCTTCATAATTTTTACCTTCCGCTTACCTGTAAAGGAAGGTATTGGAATCATGCAAAAAATCGGGTGGTGAATTTTTAGTGGATGAGCACGAATTAGGGTCCTTACAACTCATTTTTGATAGTTTCACGATGATGTCTGTGTGTATGTGTGTGTGTGTGTGTGTGTGTGTGTGTGTGTGTGTGTGTGTGTGTGTGTGTGGTCAAGGGTTGTTAGTCGCATAACTCAAATACGAATTACCCGAAAATTTTGATATTTGGTATTTAACATTTGTATATAAATTGGAAGAGCTCCCTAGATTTTGGTACAAATATTTTCATCGGAAGTGATATTTTTTGAAGATTGAAAAGGTTAATTGTCAAAACTGTATATAAATTTGGAAAAATATAGTATTTATTTATAATGAGAATAAGAGGAAAAGTTATTTGCAACTTACGTTATAAAAAAATTGTCTTTATCTGGTAGCATTAAAGAACTGCAGTAAAATTTAAAAAATAAATTTATCAAATAAAACGTTGATATCTTGTAATCCATGATCGGTTGATTTTTGTTTCTGCGTAAAAAATATTGACAGTTGTGACGGGTGACAAGTTGACATACTAGCGCTATATAAGTCCTAAGTAAGCTATTAAATGTAGTAATTGAACGGAGGATGGCTTCAATACAGCAGAGTTTTCCTGTGAATGAATCTTTTTATTCAGGTGATGCAAATTTCTGTGTTTGAATATTTGAGATTTTTATTTGTATATTTTAAATGGGCACCGGATTGCACGTATACATTTCTGTTTAAAATCTAGATATGGCGGAAGGTTGTGTGATGGCCACGTCAGATTTTTTTAAATATCCAGAAAACTTCATCGTTTGGCCATAATGTAAATCAGCTGTCCGAAACATGGGGATATTGTCAACATTTTCAAATTTTTTCAGAATTTTTCGCGCATTTTTACCTCTCGTCACTCATATCTGTAAGAGAGGTATTGTAATCATGCTAAAATTTTGATAGTGAGTTTTCAATGGATAAGCACGTTTTGAGGTCCCTAGAACACGATTTTGATAATTTCGCGATGATGTCTGTGTGTGTGTGTGTCTGTCTGTGTGTGTGTGTGTCAGGATGGATGTTGGAGGTACGATAACTCAAATACCACTGAATAAAAAAATTTGAAATTTGGTATACAATATTCTGACACCCTAGATTAGATCTGATTAGATTTTGGTGTTGATCGTGCAACCGGAAGTGGTAGTTTCTTGAAGATCTGAAGAGTTTTTCTTGAATATTCTCAAAATTTATGAATTAATAGGAATTTTTTAAATAACATTGTATACTAAATGTTACTATCTACAATATGTATTCAAAACGTTGTTTCTATCTAGCTCCATTTTCCAATTACAAGAAGTAAAAAATTCTACAAATTTGTTACAATTTTGATTTATCTGCCTACCTATGGAAACAAAAAATAAAATATTTGAGTGTTAATGTCATATGAATTTTTGACTTTTTGGCAAATTGAAATGGAAAATATGAAATGTCATTTAGTATTTATAAGGTCATAATAAACTTTAATAATATTATAAAAACTACAATTCCCGAATTCCCTTCTAGTACAATGGTATATTTGTGAGTAAGTATTACATAATATATACTTATATTAGAAAAATAAAAATAGTAGAGTATGGCGAGAGGTTATGTGTTGGCCACATCGGATTTAAATACGTAACAGCATCCCGAATGTGGAGAAATCGTAATCTCTAAAATGCTCTCGAATTATCGAAATTTGAAAGTCTTCGTTTTTGAAAAGGGGGTAATTAGACGCAATTTTATTATGCACACTTCAAAGAGAACAATATGAACCTCAAATTCCTTCAAGGACAGCATCTAATATTAAACCGTTCACAAGATATGAACGTTTTATCATCGTGTGCTCAAGAATCCATTTTCTTTTTCTGAAAAAGACTATTTTTAATTTACTGGCTGCATATATCGCTATTCTAATTCACGAGTTTTAAAGCTTAGGCATTTCCCTTCAAAACCCAGTTTGGATTTTTTAAATCCGATCGGTACATCTCGAGTAATCTCACCGCTAACCTGAAAGTGATGCTTCAATATTTGAAATTTCGGGCGTTTGAAGCCACTAGATTTGAACAAAAAGGTGTTATGTTCAATAGCGTTTTACGCGGCAACTTCAACATTTATGGAAAAATGTAACGACCCTTCTTGTTCAGAATTTAATGCTCTTTACTTTAGCTGTCGTGATTTTTCTAAATTTAACTTATTTTCCGAGATATAGCCGGAAAAGTCTGGAAAATTTTTTTGACTCGAATTTTCTCGGAATTTTCACTGCTTTCGCGGCGGGACTCTTTTTTAACATATTCTCCTACTAAAATACTACCCCTATGCCAAATTTCATCCACTTCCAAATTTTTTCCCAGGCTTAACCTATGAGCGCTGTACTAACATGAGAATAACAGATATTGAAACTGATGTTCTGTAGAACAGACAGTAGCGTAGTTTCCTCTTGTTTATCATCTATGGCTCTCCTTCTAAGACGAGAATTCGTACTTCGCGCAGGGTTCTGCTTAAATGAATTTACCTCTACAATAGAATTATCTTTCCAGTCAGGATTTTTTTAGTTTTAGGAATAGGTGGAAGTCAGAGGGAGCCAAATCAGGTAAATAAGGTGAGTGCGGCAGGATTTGAATCTTCAATGCCGATAATTTTTACTGTCCGATTGTGCTTGAATGTGTGCGGGTGCATTGTCGTGATAAAACAACACCTTTTTTGGCCATTTCTGGGGCGTTTTTCTTGAATGGCTGCTTTAAACTTATTCAAAAGTGTTGTGTTGTAATAGTTTTTACTTATCAAGATAGTCAATTAGCAAAACTTCATTGGCGTCCCAAAAAACGGATGCCATCACCTTTCCATGAATGGTCTTTGCCTTCTTCGGAGTGGGTTCCCAACGGCCCAACTGTTGTGATTAAAGTTTTGTTTGAGGTGTGTTGTTGTGAATCCAGGTCTCATCCATGGTCATGAATCGCATTTTTAAATCGGTTGAATTCCTCTCAAATTCTATCAAACTATCGACTGAGGTTTTTGCTTGAATGCGTTTTTTCTCTGAATTCAGCAAATGCGACACGCATCTTACGAATCATTTTTTCAACCCTAATTCGTTATGTAAAATATGAACAATTCGTTTATAAGAGATGCCTATACCTTGCTTAATTTCACGGACTATTGTTCGTCGATGTTCAAAAACCGTATAATGGCTTTTATCCACCATTTCTGGTGTGGTAGCCGTTTTTTGACGTCCTGAACGTGATTCATTAATTGTGAGCGTCTTGCCACGCTTCAATTCAGAAACTTACGCTGGAAAATGAAGAAGATGAATCCTCAAGTACGGCATCAAATCTGAATTTGATATCAATTGCGGTTTACTCCTCCAAATGAAAGAATTTGGTAACCGCTCGAATTTCTTTTCTGTTCATATTTCAAAACGCATAAACCAACTCACACTGAAATGGTCATCAAAACCAGACTAAATGACAGATCTATTTGAAAATTTGTGTCAATTATTATGAAAGAATACCAACACAACGACATAAATCGCTCATTCCGGAAACTTTTCAATCCACTCTCGTAATTGGGAGTTAATCCTGTAGAATGGTTACCATCAAAATAAAATAAAAAATAGTAAACTATAGTTTATCGATAGTTAAATAATAGTTTATCTATATTTTAAACGATATTTTATTGACACGTAAACTAGATAGTTTATCGGTTAGTAAAACGACTGTGTATCGTTTATAAAAGGATGATTTAATTTATATTTCATATAGGTAATTTTCGAATTTTGACAAACATATTTTTTGTGTTTTTACGTACATATTACAATAATTGTTTGATAATTACTATCGCATGAGAAACAACTATCGTTTAATAAAAGCAATAGACTGGGTAAGTCTGACGTCACATGTTTCGCGGGTAGCGGGAAACAGTTTTCAACCTTTCCAAACAAATTCAGAATACATGTTATTCTTCCATAAGCGATTATATTTCTTCATGTTACTTATTTATCTTTGAAGAATAAGCATTCAGATGTTTTAATGTACATTAGTTACACAATAATAATTGTATTGCACCATTTTATTTCATCTCGTAAGTATTTATATTCCTATAAACACTTGTAAAATGGTCAGTTTGAAGGTTATGTTGACATATTGTCTTTGTGACATTTGAACAGCACCACATTTTTGCGGTATTTACAATGAAATTTAGTGTATTTATTTATTTGCAGTGATATTCATAAGTTAAGATGTCTGCATCAAAACATGTAATTAAACTTGGTCGATGTATTTTTCCTGTCTTGATTTATAAAATGACAGCTACATACTAAACTGTGTTTAGTTGGTCTCTCACGTCTACTATAAATTAAATAAATAATACCCGTATCACCTAAATATGACTATTATTACCTTATTAGATTTATCCACTTATTTTTCTCTATTTTATCAACAGGAAAACAAAAAAATTTACATTTTTTTTGTTCGCTGTAGTGTTTGCAGTCTGGTGCGAAACACATAACCATATTTAAAAACTGAAAATAAATAAATAAATTCATAAATACACTAAATTTCATTGTAAAAAGCGTAAAACAGCAGAGACATAAACCAAAGGCCGCATTCACAGCCCGAAATATGAGGTTTGAATCGAATGAACTACCTAATTTTATTGACATTTTTTTACTCTTTTATTATAGCTGTTTTGTTTAAATTGTGATTTTTATGTGTAATTTGTTTCGTTTTCTTAAAAATAGATCTTTTCCAAGTACATTATATAACAAATAAATAGTATATTATATATTGAGGGAATAAAGAGCATGATTTATTGAATCCTGAGGGTGAAGTTTATTTCACGAGCAGAACGTGAAGAAAATTACACCTGAGGGGTTATAAGTACTTAATCCTTAATTGCTATGAATTTTTAAAGAGTTTTTTAAATATTTAAAATTTTGTAGAGTTATACGTCTACGTCACAATATTGCTTTTTAAGGGAAAATGGGACCCGATTTCTTTTTGTTTCTAGCTCTATAGATGGCACTGTCGTCGAACATCAGAAAAAATATTGAGTAGCTATTGTAATTTATGCTCTATAGATGTCGTAACAAAGTAGTTTAGATATTTAGCATAGAGGGACTCTCAATTTAGCAGCGGCTTTCGGTAGATAGAGGGCGCAATATTCTAACCTTATTTTTCCCGGGAATTACAAAATCCAAAAGTTTTTATTGTACTTTCCGCATAATACGTCACATGCACAAATAAGTATGTGTGTATTCATCATCTATAAATATAAATGGATATAACAAAACATAAAAGAGTTTCTTTCAAATAATACATAAGATAATTTAAATAAATCCAATAATGATTGTAAAGACATCTAAAATGGCGAAATTTGTAATCTATCTCGTTCGGGCTGGTAAAGAATGCTATTTTTTAAATGAAAAGTAACTTATTATATCATATTGTATCTCGCTGTGGGAAGTAATGAAAAAAAACATTTATGTTTATAAGGTCATGGCATAAAATTTGTATTTAAATAAATATAATAAAATAACAACAATGAACTAATATAAATATTCAAGTAACAATGGCCGTCTATAACTGGTAAAAGATAATAATGAAAATATAAGAAGGGCGGAGGGGGATAGAACCCTTGCAACAATGTAACAATAATATTTGAGCTGCTTCAACCAACAAAGAACGTAAGAAGTATAGGCAAAACGTTCCAAGAATTAAATATTTAAATTGATATAATTCCACCCTATTGTTGTTATTCCTCTATATTTTAATAGCTTGTATTATATTTGTCAGTTTCAATACAATAAAAAGTATTCTTATTTGAAGTTGTTATCCTAAACAATTTTTGTAGGGGATTGCTTATTTTTCAATATCTGCTGCTGCTACGTATAAAAGGCAATTATGTAAAATATAAAATTTTGTAGTAAATTGGCGGTCTGATTTTAGAAATACTTTCAATTAAAAAACGGATTACTCAAATTATGTTTTGACTGACAATTTTACTTTCTTATACACAGTATACATAAGTCTAGGTATCATGTAAAAATTTCGATACCGGGATTTTCACGGAAATATAATTTAGACTACCTATGCGGCGAGAGGCAGACGTGGACCCAATATTGGGCCGATTGAGAAGCCGATTAAACTGTACTAATTCTTGTAAAATATAATCTCTCCGTATAAAGTTGTTAGCGTACGGCCTTGATTGATATTTTTCTTTTAAATATTTACACATAAATTTTTATTATAAAATGTGACGTAATATGGCTATAAAAATCCAAAAAAATATTTAACTCAAAATATCTCTGAAACCAGACCCCCAATATTAAAAAAATTTTTATATGTCATACAGTTACTATTCCCGAACGTATGGATGTAAAGCTTTTAAAAAATAATCCTCAGGGTCACATGTAAAAAATATAAAAAACACCAAAAATTATTTTTTTCAAATTTGGCTTTTGTGTTGAGTGCATTAGTTTATATGAGAACATTGTAGTTTAACAATGTTTTTTGTTTTTTATTCTGAACTTTAAAATAGTTCAGAACATTTTTTTACAAAACCGGACCCCCAATTTCATTCTAATTTGTATAAATGTTGTCTAATACTATTGCACTTGAAACACTCCAAAGTTTTATCAAAAGTAATCCTAACTAACGGATTACGCTAATTATGTTTTGACTGACAATTTTTAATTTTTTCGAGCGGGCGATATGGTTTATTTTGCATTATTTATATTTAATTATACTTTTAAAGTACAAGTTTAACGGATTTCGTAAATTATGTTTTGATTGAAATCCTTCGAATTCAAACAAGTGTAATAAAAAGAGTACCTACCCCATATTCTGAACATATGTGTAAAACTTGTTCTTATCTTGTTTATCTATTATTTATATTTTTCTTTTAAATATTCACACAATAATTTTAATATTGTTAAAACGTATTTTACAATAAAATGTGACGTAATATGGCAATTAAAATGCAATAAAAATATTTAACTCAAAATATCTCTGAAACCAGACCCTCAATATTTTTCAAATTTCTATGTCATACAGTTACTATTCCCAAACGTATGGTTGTAAAGCTTTTAAAAAATCATCCTTAGGGTCACATCTAAAAAAAATAAAAAACACCAAAAAAATGTTTTTTCCCAAATTTGGCACTTGTGTTGAGAGTGCATTAGTTTATATGAGAACATTGTAGTTTAATTTTTGTTTGTTTTTTATTCTGAACTTTAAAATAGTTGTGTAATATTGCACTTAAAACAATCCAAAATTTTATCAAAAGTAAGTAATCCTGACTAATTTTTGAAATACTTTGAATTTAGGCAAGTGCAACGGATTACGCAAATTATGTTTTGACTGACAATTTTTAATTTTTTAGAGCTGACGATATGGTTTATTTTGCATTATTTGTATTTAATTATACTTTGAAAGTAAGTACAAGTGTAACGAATTTCGTAAATTATGTTTTGACTGAAATATTTCGAATTCAAACAAGTGTAATAAAAAGAGTACCTACCCCATATTCTGAACATTTCCAGCGTAGTTTCAATAAAATGTGTAAAACTTGTTCTTATCTTGTTTATCTATTATTTATATTTTTCTTTTAAATATTCACACAATAATTTTAATATTGTTAAAACGCATATTACAATAAAATGGACGTAATATAGCAATAATATTTAACTCAAAATATCTCTGAAACCAGACCCCCAATATTTTTCAAATTTTTATATATCATACAGTTACTATTCCCGAACATATGGTTGTAAAGCTTTAAAAAAATAATCCTCAGCGTCACATCTAAAAAAAATAAAAAACACCAAAAAAATTTTTTTCCCCAAATTTGGCATTCGTGTTGAGTGCATTAGTTTATATGAGAACATTGTAGTTTAACAATATTTTATCGTTTTTTATTCTGAACTTTAAAATAGTTAGAATTTTTTTTACAAAACCAGACCTCCAATTTCATTCTAATTTGTATAAATGTTGTGTAATACTATTGCACTTGAAACACTCCAAAGTTTTATCAAAAGTAATCCTAACTAATTTTTGAAATACTTTGAATTCAAGCAAGTGCAACGGATTACGCAAATTATGTTTTGACTGACAATTTTTAATTTTTAGAGCTGACGATATGGTTTATTTTGCATTATTTGTATTTGATTATACTTTTAAAGTACAAGTGTAACGAATTTCGTAAATTATGTTTTGACTGAAATACTTCGAATTCAAACAAGTGTAATAAAAAGAGTACCCCATATTCTGAACATTTTCAGCGTAGTTTCAATAAAATATGTTAAACTTGTAGTAATATTGTTTATCTATTTATATTTTTCTTTCAAATATTTACACAATAATTTTTATTATTGTAAAAACGTATTTTACAACAAAATGTGCCGTAATATGGCAATAAAAATCCAATAAAAATATTTAACTCAAAATATCTCTGAAACCAGACCGCCAACATTTACGTTTCGTGAAATAGTCAAAACATTATCATCTCATGATATTATCCTTGATGATTAGAATTGAAAATTTTAATAGGTATCTATTAGTATGTACCTATTTGAAAAGAGGCATCATACAACAGGTACAAATTGAAAGAACATTGGTGGCTTCTTGTCAGGAATGGTTACGTATTTTTAGTTAAAAAAGAATTTTTTAATAGGTATCTAGAATTTAACTTAGGCAAAAACGTATTCATATCGGCTATCGATCGAAGAACCTTGTTTTAAATCAAAATTCTTAAATTTAAAAAACTTCTTATTAGATTATTCTGTAATAAAATAAATATTCCTATCTTTAGAAAGCTTTACATTTCTACTAGTGCTAATATTTAATTTTTTATGAGAAAAAAATGCATTTTTTGACAAAAAAACAATGGAGTAAAAAACTCCAAAATGCTTTACTTTTATTGCATATGAGTCGTTAAAATTATAAATTCACAAAACCTTTAATTTATAAAAAATATAGATTCTTATCTCAAATAATATTTTCTTTGTAGTAATGATGTATAAAATTAACTTATTTGGAATATACAAATGGAGAATAATATAGTAAACTAAACTAGCTTCGACTTCGAATCATCGTGATCGTGCCGGGCGAAGCTAATACCTGACCCTCTTTCTTATCTTTTACTGAGAATTTTCGAAGGGGAACATTTTCTACAATAGTCGCCGAAACTCGCGCTCATAGTAGTTCGTACTTTCAACACGGGTCCAATATGTCACCACCAAACAGGCTTACGTACATTGCAGTTTGTCAATTGTTTTAATAATTTATTTTAATGTTTTCATAAGAGAAAATCATGAGACAAAAATTAGAATCGCTTAAATATTACTTATTCTATGTAAAACAATGTTTGACACAAACATTTTCTTTGCTGTCTGTTAGATAAAAAATATTATTTGCATTTTTTCTAAATATCTCCTGTGTGTTAAGTTTACTTTTAACTAAATTTTTTTGTGTAATAATTGAAGCAATATTACACAACATATATTAATTTCAACGAAGTTGGGGGTCTAGTTTTAGAAATATTATTTATTTTAGAACTTTCTAAAACTGATAAAAAGAAATAAAAAACATAAGTATACTACAGTGTCTTCGTACATATCAACGCATTTCAGGTAAATTTGAAATTTGAAAAAAAAAATTTGTTTAGTGCGCGTTTTATTTTTTTTAGGGATGACCCTTGTGTTCCTTTTTGATCATTTTGATATCTATATATTGGGAAAGACCTATTATACAACATATAAAAATTTGAAGAAAGTTGGGGGCCTGCTTTTAGAGATATTTCGAGTCAAAAATTTGTATTCGACATATATTGTTATATTACGTCACGTTTTTTTATAAAATCTGTATAAATCAATGAAAACAATTATTATGTAAATATTTGAAGAAAATAAATAAGTAAATAAGTAACACATACGTCATAAACTAAATTTTGTTGAAGCTACGCTCGAAAGATTCAGAACGTAGGGTACTCTTTTCCCTTAACTTTCTCTCTCTCTTGCACATCTTTCCTATTTTAAATTATTTTTACATGTATGACGTCTGTTATAATTATGTCAAGCTGTTGAGAAATAAACTATCTTATAACACAAAGACTAAAGTATTTATTGACATGTAAGTAATTGACAAAAACATATATATATATATATATATATATATATATATATATATATATATATATATATATATATATATATATATATATAAACATAAACAACAACAATAGATCCACATAACTATGGATATGCATGTACACTTACATACAGTTAAATTTACAATTCTTAACACTTCCTCTTAAAACTGTCAATGTTAATTCGTAAGCCCATTTTATCGCGAAATTTATCAAATAATATACGAGCAAGTGGTTTTGTACATATCGTTCCGTAGCAGGCACATGCTCAATATTTATTAGTCCTTCATTGTATTTCTCCCGAACAAAAAAGTTACGCACACTGATGTGCTTTGTACGATTGTGCAGTTCAGGATTTTTAGTTAATCGTACTGTATTCTGGTTGTCGATTAATAATGTCGGTATTTTAATGTCTTTTGTCATTTCTCGTAAAATACGTAACAACCATACTGTTTCACGCACACACTCGCTCGCTGCGACAATTTCAGCCTCCGTAGTCGAAAGTACAACCATCCGTTGTCGTTGACTTATCCATGTTAGTGCACTTTCACTGTATTTGCAAACAACACCTGTTGTTGAACGTTTTGTTGCTTCATCATCAGCAAATGATGCATTACTGTATACTTCAAGTACACCTGGTCTGTACCCAGTTTTATACAGTAGTCCATGCCCAAGTGTTCCACGCAGATAACGGAAAATACGCTTTACAGCCATCCAGTCAGCTTCCGTTGGCTTGTCCAGATTTCGAGTAACGCTACTCACCGCGTACGCTATATCTGGACGTGTGGCTGTCATCAGAAAATTCAAACAGCCAACTGCTTCGCGAAATGGAATATCCTTACCAACAGATTTATTACCATCGCCAACTTCCTCTTTGCTTGATGGCGTCGAAATTGAATTTGCTTCTGACATCTTAAATCGCTCAAGAATAGCTTTTGTGTACCCACTTTGATGTAAGAAAATCGATCCGTCATTTCTTTGTTCAATTTGCATACCTAGAAAATGATCCAACGAACCAATTCTTATTTTGAATTCGTTTTGAAGTTCTTCAATAAAGCAATCAATTAGTCCATCTGAAGATCCGGCCACCAGTCCATCATCTACGTAAATGGCCACGATTATCTTTTTACCATTCTTTGCCTTGATAAATAAACAAGGATCTGCTTGTGATTGATACATTCCTTGCTTGCGTAGCCACTGCACGAAACGATTATTCCAGCAGCGTGGTGACTGTATTAATCCATATAAACTTTTAATGAGTTTACATACTGTTACGGGTCAATTTTCGCAGTCAACTTTTTATGCGCCCCTTGTGCTACTACCAGAATTACCGCAAGGTAATTCAGTGCTCCCGGCCAAACTTTTAGTAGTTCTGAAGGTCACTCTTCTACTAATTAAGATTTCGCTTGACTGTGGTTGTCTTCGATCGCAATTATTTCATTGCTAGTTTTGCTGTGATGGTGTGCGGAGGTGTGAAGTGGTCATTTTAGGAATCTGGAATTCTGTACCGGCCGTTGTGCATTTTTTTGAGGATTCAGATTCGCCAACTTTGGGATTTGTTGGCCCTACAATTTTGGAAATTAAGTTTCTACGGGAGTTTCTCGGATTTGTTGCTTCACCCCGCCACCTGAGTAACTAGAACACTTTAAGCCGCTTAACATCCCAGGTATGCTAGCACTCACAGTCACGGCTGGACAAGGTTGATCTTCTTTGACCAGTGAAGTAATTCATATTTTATTTGCAGGCTTTTTTTTAAATGTTTTATCCGTAACGTTGTGATGTCGTCATTTTCATCTTTATAAATTGCGTTTGCCGTTGGATGTCCTGATTCTCGCCTCACGGATAAAGATATTCTTGATGGACGTTGGAGGGAGTCAAGAAACCTATAAATTACCATTTCGTTTGCCATGTGCTTCGGCTGTTCGCCAGTCACCCCGGACACGACGCCATTTTGTTTTGGAAGTCCTTGCCCACGGTTCGACATACCGTAAGTCGAGCACAAATAGCCACCTGAAGTATCGGTAATGTCTGTGGACATAATTTTATTGCACATTCCATTATTTCTTGTATTTGTGTCAGTCAAGCTCTGGTTTTGGTCTCCTGACTTTTTAGAGACTTCGTATTTTTTTTTACTTCGAGATTTATAGCGCAGTATTGATTCTTATATTATTTAATCTAACGTAATGCTGTTTCACATGATTGTTTTATATACCATTTTGATATTTATTTATTGTAATTCTGCGTAAAATCTAGTACTGCGTAATGTTAGTAGTTTTTAGCGTGGTTCAGTCGCTAGGACGAACTAGTTTTATTTAAATTATCATCTGCATTTTTGTGCACGCCGACGCGAACGCTGGTCGACCAACGATTCTCACGTAGGGCTTATTTTTAAGGAGGTTGGTGACCGTTTATTAAAATGATGATGAGAGGCTGAAATTTATACAGTGCCTTCATTTCACTATTGAGATTCTAAAATTATTTTTTTTAAATTTTTGTCTATCCGGTTTTTGAGTAATTAAATGTTGAAATTACGCTCGTTTTACATGGACTCTTATAGCAATTCACTAAATTTTTGTTTAAACTATATGATAAAATGATGAAAAATTCATAGAACGTGTATTCATATTTCCTATAAACCTTAAAAAATAAGTTCTTGAAGATTTTGTGTACTTTTTCTAAACCATTTGCAAGTTATTTAAAAAAAATGTAAGCATGTCAAGCATTTTTGATTAGGGAATTAGTAATTATTATAAAAATAAATATCACAGCAAACTGAATAAATTGCAATGACATCAGCCAACGTGCGTTGAGGCGTTGAGCGAATTTTGTTTTACATTATCAAAAATATTTTTATTTTCATATCCTCCCTCTAGGGCTAATGTCTGTGTACGCCACTGCAGGCGTCCCCAACCTCCTTAAGGTTATTTTATTATTGAACGTCGTTATCGTCCTGTACGCTTTTTTTGCCGTTAGACTACACTTTACTCGTTGTATTTAGATTTTAGTTAACTAATTGTTCAATTAAATAGTTTCACTGTGTTCTCCAACGACATTCTTTTATTTTATTTTGAGATTATGTAACAAATTGGCTTTTCCTTTCCCCCTTTTGCCGTTTCCAGGATATTTAGAGTGTCGGTTTCTCTAAATATTGTTGTGGTTAAACCAGTCACGACCGACTGGCGCTCATGATATGTACTATCTTATTTTATTATTTCATTATGGCTCTAGCGAAGGCCCGCACCCTTCTCCACTGATAGTTAGCCTAGGTTTAACCTTATTCATGTGCTCTAGATCACTCTCTTATAGAGTTGCACGTAATAATACACGACCGCTTCCATCATCGTAACCATCTGGTTGTTGTACGTATACTTCTTCTTCGAGGTGTCCATACAGGAACGCTGTTTTTATGTCAAATTGACGTAACTTCAGACCCTCGTTCGCAGCTATACTCAGAAGTGTACGTACGGTATTAAACCTGGCAACTGGAGCAAATGTCTCCTCATAATCAATTCCGTATCGCTGTGAGTACCCTTTTGCAACGACTCTCGCCTTATATCGTTCAACAGTTCCATTTAGTTTCTTTTTGACTCGTAGTACCCAACGACAATCGATTACGCGTTTACCTTTAGGCAGTTCTACCAACTCCCAAACATTGTTTTCGGCCATCGATGCCATTTCTTCATCCATCGCCAATTTCCATTGTTTTCTATCTTGCGAGGTCATAGCTTCATCGTACGTATTCGGATACGTGTTGCTGTCTGCTGACGTAATAGAGGTCACCATAACATAATCTTTGTACCTCTCGGGCAACTTGATTTGACGATCACGACGATCTCGTCGCACTTCTGGTAGATCGACCTCGGTTTCCGTGTCCGACTTGTACTCACTGTCTTCTTGTTCTTCATTTGTTTCATTTTCAGCCTCTATTGGTTGAACTATCTTCTGTGTAACCGAAGGTTTTATTTCAGTTCTAATGGTACAACTCGGTTGTTTCGATGTGAATATAACATCTCGGCTTGTGGTGATACGATTCTTTTCTTGTAAATATATTCTATAGCCATCTCGTTCACCGCAGTATCCAACAAATACACCTTCAACCGATTTGGCATCCCACTTTCTTCTCTGTTGCTTTGGTAAATGTACAAAACATTTTTGTCCAAATATTCTAAAATGATCAATCCCAGGGGGTGGTTTCCCATACCACAATTCGTAGGTCGATTTTCCATTCACCGGGGTAGGTCCTGTGCGATTTAATACATATACAGCCGTTGCACATGCTTCAGCCCACAATTTTAATGTTAAATTCTTTGCTTGAAGCATCGATCTAGCACTTTCTTCTATCTTATTTTTAATACACTGTCTAACAGGCACAGGCCCAATTACAAGACAGGAATAGACAATAATAATATATACTAACATAATATAATACTATACTTATAAGCTAACAGTGATACTAAATAAATTATTAATTAATTATTTACATTAGCCATTAAATTACATATTATATTAAATATTTTAAAAAGTATAATTAAAACAATTAGACCCTAACCAATAAATTCAATTACCAGTAATTATTTATAAGGGAAAGTTTACTGTACTATGCAATTCGATAGTTTTCGGAAAATTAGATTGGAAAATATCCATTGAATCATCCTGCGTAGTGTTGTACAATCTGCACATATTATTGATTGGAGATTTGAAAAAAATGTTGGAAATGGCTGGAGATAAGTAGAATAGTGAATGGTTTCTAGTATATATTGCAGGGACATGAAAATTGAGGCAACTAAGAGATTCAGAATCATCTATATGATTATTAATCAAATTATGCAGAAATTTTAAGCTGATAACAAATCTACGAACTTCCAAACTACTAATATTAAATATTTGTAACAAAATTTCATAATCAAAATTGCGAGGTGGATAGTAATTCATTAGTTTATAATACGTATACTTTAAAAATTTCCTTTGAATCTTTTCAATAACACAAATCTGATTATTATAGTGAGGGTACCAGATTATCGCACAGTATTCTAGTTTGGATCTAATAAATGAGTAATATAGAGTAAATATCGGTTGCAAGTTGGAAAATTCGCGAGTGTTTCTGACAATGTAACCCAAAACTCTTAAACATGAAGTTATTAAATTTGATATATGAGGATTAAATGTGAGAGGTTTATCAAATATAACTCCTAGATCGCTGATTTGTTCAATATGTTGCAGCGCAGTATTGTCTATTTTGTAATCAAAGTTAATGGTTGTTAATTTACGTGTAAATGAGATCACCTTACATTTAGAGAGATTCAGAAACAATTTATTAGAGATGCACCACTCATAAAGATTATTTAGATCTGTCTGTATCTCAAGACAGTCATCAGGGTTGGATATTGATCTGAAAATCTTCAAATCATCTGCAAATAATAATTTATGACACTTAATGACGTCAGTAATGTCGTTTATAAATATCAGGAATAAGAGTGGTCCAAGGTTTGAACCCTGAGGTATTCCAGAAGTAGGAATGAAGGAAGAAGAACTGTAACCATTAATTAGAACGTACAGAGACCGGTTGTTGAGATATGACAATAATAACATAACTAATGGATTTGAAATTGAAAATGAAAATAGTTTGTTGATAATAACATTGTGGTCAATTTTGTCAAATGCTTTGGCGAAGTCTGTATATATAACATCTACTTGGCCCCGTTTGTCTAAGGTGTTAGCTAGAAAATGTGTAAAGGAGCAGAGATTCGTAGTTGTTGATCTATGTTTCATGAAGCCATGTTGAAAAGTAGAAATCTTATTATTGATTTTAGAGTATATTGAATTGTATATTAATGTTTCAAATACCTTGCTGAAGTTCGACAATATAGCAATTGGTCTGTAATTAGTTATATTATTTTTATCACCGGATTTATACACTGGTACAATACGAGCATGTTTCCATGCTTGAGGATAGACTTGAGTTTTTAGTGAAAGATTGAAAATATGAAGTAACGCAATCGAAAGGGGAAAAACACAATCTTTAATAATATAGTTAGGAACTAAATCAGGGCCAACAGTACCATTTGACTTTAGGTTTTTAATAGATGCAGAAAAACTTAAAATTCCGGCTAAACCAAAGCCAGGTGAAGTTTTAAAATATAAACATCTAATAGAAAAATATACAAGGAATTGAATGCCGTAAACCGGAAGTCGATATTATATTCCACTCATAAATGGCAGCTATTTTTCTGAAACCGAGAGTCTAATTCATGGGCTCAAAATGATTCCAATACGGTGATTTGACTTTATCCGATTTTGAGGAAAAGAAATCGCGAAAAAACGAAAATATAGATGGCAGTGTCGGCGAACGCCGTAATAGGGATAACATAGTACCAGTTATCATTGTGTTTTGGTTTATCTCAATAATATAAAGTTTAATGTGTATTATATTTTATACAGTGTCATTATAGGTTATTTCAGGAAATAATATTAAATTATTAACATTCTGTAGCACTTTTGCTTGATATACTAAAATATAACCTCAAACAAATCATCGACAAAGTATTGAAATATATGTATAATACTATGACTAGCAGCTTATAACTTGCTTTAAACTTTTGCCACATATATATTTGTATTAAAAAACTACCAATAAAGTCCACATAATGATAATTTCATTAAAAAAACTGACACAAATAACATTGTACTACTTAAACCGCGAATGTTTTATTAGCAAAATATATACTTATCACCAAATGTTGTCAGCTCGAACTCAGAACTATAAATGGGTAGGGTTTCCCTCAGCTGCACAAACAATAATTTTCAATTATAAATGTTATTTAACCGGTTAATATCATGAAAAACTTATAATAACAGGTACAGAAAAATTATTTGTTTTCCCTATTATGGAGGGTTCATCAATTGGCCACCAGAGGTCAGCCACTTTGATTTTTTTCGCGAAATGGACTGACGATAAAGTTGGTAAGGGCCCTTTTGTAGTATACTAAATTACCAATATTTTCGTAAAAATAAGTTTTTAATTGGTGTCACCGTTCGTGAGTTATACGCAAAAATCTCATTCTCAAGGTCTTTACAAGGTCGTAACAATGGAAGCACACGCGATATTGTTTAGGACTTTTAGTATGTTAAACTAGAAGCCATTATGAGCGTATATACCAAAATTCAGCTGTCTATCATAATTTCCCCCTATATGCCGAAAAATTATCTACAATGCCTGGACTATTTTGTAATTTAGACAATGCAAACTTTCACAAAAAATGTGTATAGTTTTTTCCACAGATACTCTGTAACAAAGCAATAATTAACAACGGGATTAAATATGAAAACAATTCCTTTCGGATCAAATTAAAAACCTTGGTCCCTAAAAATAAAGACTAAAGAATAGGTTTACACCTGGAAGTGCAAGAAATATATTATGTCTTGAATATAAAGTAAGTATATATAACTTTCTAACTCTATAAATTTTTGCAATATAATAAAATACAATTATTTTAAGACAATCTTCTAAAAATGGTCAGCCTAGTCCGAAGAGTTTATAATAATTTGTAACTAGATTTACAAATTAATAAATTTCGAGTTGTTAAATTTAATTCATGAAATTTATGTATCATCAAATTTTAGGCTGCATTCTACATATGTATGAATGCGCCTTTAGACTTAATTTTCATTTTATTCCGGTTTTAATAATTTTTGTTACGTGTTGGTTATGTTATTTGATAAGTATTTAATAATTATTTGGTATGTTTATGCAGTGGCGTAACAACGCGAAATTCAGTTGTGTTTTGTGTTCCAAACTTGAGCCGGGCCCCTCCCCCCTTATACCCAATAATTATAGAGTAAAATTCAAATAGCTAGAACCCTGCGCGAAGTACGAATTCTCGTCTTAGAGAGAGAAGCATAGATGATAAACAAGAGGAAACTACGCTACTGTCTGTTCTACAGAACATCAGCTTCAATATCTGTTATTCTCATGCTGACATTCGTAGTGTTTTGCTTCGTGTAACCCTGCGAATTTTGTAATTGATTGTGATTTAGTTATATTTTAGTTTTCTTTGAAAATTAAGTGAAGTGCAGCAGCGCAACATATACTCGCTAGCTCCGATTTTGTAAAACGGACAGTACATAACAAGCTCTGCCTTCTCGCGCAGTCCAGGTTGAATTTTACTCTAATAACAAAAAATTTTACATCGCATACGAAAATTTATTTTCACTTTTTATTTAAAAAAACAAATAACTATTAATTAGGTACATAGTAACATGATTAATTAACCATAAATTACTTAAAATTAAGTAGGCATATTTAAAAAAAACCGTGCTTTGGCATTAGCGAATATTGAAATTATTTCCCATAGCTTCAGAGTTTTGGCAACTTCATTTTCAATTGAAATCATTGTTAAAGATGACAATCTCTCTTGCCCAATTGAATTACTTAAATAATTTTTTATAAGTTTCAATTTAGAAAATGAACATTCTGTAGTTGCCACTGTTACGGGAATTGTCAAATATCGGCAGCATGCCGTAATCATTTCCGAAAAACTGCTCGAGGATGAAAAGTTTTTAATAACAATGAATTCCGTTAATTATCTGATAGATTTTAATCCTTTTATTTCATCTTTAAAACATTAGGCGAATTCTGGCGAGTAATATAAATCTATTAATCAGTGAAACCTATTCCTAACAATGACGTCACAAATCCATGCATACGTCATGTTTCCAATTTTTCGCCAGAATGATAATATTCCATGATAACTCCTTGTTTAGTGTCACTGACAGCTCCAGACCTTTATTTTGCGACTTTAAATTATGGATACACTTAAAATTATTGTTGCTACAAGTTTTGATTTATTTTTTGATAAAGATTATAATGCAGTAAATAAAAAAAACCTAAACTATTACAGAAACAAAACAATAACACAAGACCTCCCCAGTTCTCTTGAGAGATAAGTAGGTAATGTTTTTAAAGAGAGACAGATTATGGAAGTAGCTCTTGACAGTATCCATGAATTCGTTGGATAAATAACCTATTGTGTTTCACAGGAACGCAAACTTGTTTTACTCGCCAGAATTCGCCTATGGTCTGAATGACAGCAACTCATTACAAAGTGTATCAGAAATATCATCAGGATATTGTTTACATAAATCTTCACCCATCCGAGATAATTTCTCATCTGATGAATTAAATAGTATTTCCGGACATAAAACACAAAACCTATTAAAAATATTATTTAGACCAATAAATCTAGATTGTAATGGGGGGAGTGGCTTATTGAGAATACCGAGTAGGTATAACTGGCCCGCTTTACCTAGAACACGTTCACAACAGTGTTTATACGAAACCATTAATTTTGTTGGTACGTAGAATTTATATTGATATTCTTAGGAAAAACTTACATTATAAATACAATGATAAAATATTATTTAAAAAATTAAAAAATATATATTTAGGTACGCATGTTTTTAATTTTTTGTCGATTGCCTCCGGGCCCCTGAGGCCACCGGGCCGTGTTCCACGGAACACGTGGAACGTGGAACACCGGTAGTTACGCCACTGTGTTTATGAATGTTAAGTATCTATTACATTAAGTACTTTTAATTTTAAAATTATTGTTTTGAAACATACTCGTAGATACGTACTGTACTTATAGATGCACTATGCAACTATGTTAATTCTAAGTGTAAAGCAAAACCACTGTTCTAAACGTATTGTGTACAATATTTTCTAGTATTATGCAAGGAGCTAGGACATATTAAGAAATATAAGCTTGACAATTATCGTTAATTATATTCTACATTGTAAAAATTTAATATTGATTATTCCATATACATAATTTTTAACCAATTAGAGTTGTCTATTTGTTCGAAAAAAACAGTTTTTCAGCGATTATTTCACACACAATTTGGATAGAAAAATGTCTGTTAAATTGAATATTTAAAACCGGAAGGCGATATGTTCATCTATTAGAAAGTGAAATAAAGTTGCATTTGGAAAAATTAAACATTTTTGCAAATAGTAAAAGCGCTCCGCTTGTCTTTATCATAACTTGCGAACAATTGATCTGGGAAAAAAATGTTTTTTATCAAAGTTGTAGTAAATTTTATTCTCTACAACTTTGTAAAAAGTACTTGTACTTTACAATGCAGCAATAACGAGATATTATTAAAAAAACAGATTTTGGCAGCCATTTTGTGGTCCCCTCGCCGCCGCTCACCATCAACGGGTTAGGACTTTTGATATATTCATTACTAGACCTTTCCGAACAATGCTACAAAGTTTGAAAACTTTCGAATTTTGAACCGTCATTTGCCCAAAATGATCCTTCGTTGACTGGACTATAGTGGTTTTTGTATTTAGCAAGCAATATAGTTCATTACTATTAGAAATAGGGAAAAAGTATTTCTAAAATATTTTACATTGTTCCATTTTGTTTTGTTTCAGATTTACATTAGCCATTGTGTTACATCGTGTTTATCCAATTTTACCATTTATTAGTGATGCTTATGCTACAAACCCAATCAATGCCATATTTGCGGAACTATTTCATGTAACACTTCTACTATGTAAGTTATAATAATGTAGGTAGGTACCTAGATTACATAATATGATCCTTACCTTCTGTTTGTTAAACAAGTACAAGTGATATTGTACTTTTTCGAAAAAATTATTGATTAATTCCAAATTCAAACCCCTCAACTACTGGGCTATAGTATACAACTCGCTATAAAGGCTTTTATTTTCAAACTCAAACGTCATATAATTGACAACTTAGTGATTTGAAAAGGTACTTCATTGTTATTGTAATTATTTCGAATAAGGTTCAAGGGCTCTCATATATTTTTGATCAAACTTTATACTTTATAGATACCTAAGTTTGTTTGATCTTCGATTTGTTTTCTTGGTCCAGATCTTTCGTTTTTATAGTCCGTCCCAAACTTCTTTGCCGTTACGTCATACCTTTGAAATTAGGAAGTGTTTAGAGATCCGTATACGGATCCGCAGTAATAGAAATTAGAGTTCCGTATACGGACTTATAATTTTTTGCACTGCAGATCCGTATACGGATGCGTAGTTTCAGAAAATATAATTCCGTAGACGATCTTATATGTTACAAAACATGTTAACGTAATCTATATTTGACCCTGTTACATGTATGCCATGTGAAAAATTAAAGTGGGTGATACTTTTTTTCCTCTTCTGAAGAACTGTAGACCAGTATACAAATTTATGAAGAGACCTATTTTGTACGGCAACCAAAGAGATTTTTAAACACAGTAATTGGTATAAAAAAGACAATAGGGCGAAGCCGAAGAAATAAAATGTTCATCTGTAATAAATACTTCTACATCTTTATAAAAAAATATATATTGTTAACTAAAACTACCAGAATTCTTAAAAAATCTGTTTTCTAAAACCAAAAACATATCCTTAATTTATAAATACCTTTTTAGTATAATGTTCTCTAAAATCATTACTTTGCAAAGTGTTTGGAGTGCACAAAATAATATTTTAGTGGATTATGTCCTTTACGTTAACTAGGCAATGAGCTGTTATTTACATTTTATAGAATTATTTTCACAAGCTTTTATTTGATTCATCGTCTACGTTTTTCAAAAACTTATTTTAAAGTTATATTTTAGAATAATTTCGTAGTTACTAAACAAAGGAGAATATAATACTAAAAAATTTAGTTTGCAAAACGTACACAAACTTGCGTCTTGTACGTAAACAGATTCGTCCTATAAGATTCTATTTTCCGTACTTGTTACATAAGTAGCTTATCTGCATCCAAACAACTACAGATTCTTTGAAAGTTAGGTAGGTACCTACATTTAGCACACAGTGGAAAAGGTAAAGCATAATATTTTAAAATTAAATTCTTATAGATTATTCGCATAACGAACGGACTTATATTATACGAAACTGTCTTTTTGAGTTCTATCGTGCATCAAACAAACTATAATGTATCAATTATTTTATAAAAGACTGACCAACATGGGTCCACAGTGGAACATTATTTCTTAAATTCTTAATTAAGTTTTGATAATACATTAACATTATATACAGATCCGCAGTTAAATATGAAGAAGTTCATCTAACGTCTATGGAACTTTAATTACTGACACTGTGATATGTATACGAATCCGTAATGAAATATTGTAAGAAGTCCATTTGCGGAATTCTAATTTCTGATACTACGGATCCGTATACGGATCCGCAGTGCAATGTATTAGAAGTCCGTATACGGAACTCTAATTTCTGTTACTGCGGATCCGTATACGGAACTCTAAACACTTCCTTGAAATTATGGCGGGAAAGTTATATTTTGATATAAAATATTTTAAAACTATATTATGTGAATATTTGGAATAACTATATAAATTTAATAATAAATAAATACCTCTAGAACAGCTGACACGGGAATAAGTAATTCTCCTTTTTCTTTGTCAGCAGTAAAATACTGGTACAAATTCAAGACAATCTGAATTGTTTGTTTATTATTGCGTTTGCCAGGCATATTTATAAATATTATTATAAATATCTATATGTAAATTAAATATTTTGATTTAATATATTTGAAAAAAATTAATTTTATTTTATTAAACGTGTTTACACGTGTTGAGTACAAGATATTACATGAGCAAGCGAGCAGCAAGTGAAGATCTTTGCTTGTTCGCAGGGGGTTTTATTACATTTCTTATCATAATGGAAAAATACAGCTAGAAGTGCTGACTTGGAATAATTATTGTAGAATAAAGGGTAGCCAATACATAATTCCTCCCTTCTGAGATTTTACAATAATTATTAATTAATTGGACTTAATTCTACAGGTTCCTTATTGTTACTGGGTTTTTTATTTATTTTACAACAAGTGAAAAACTTAATTCTAAACTTATATAATAGTACAAGACATATTACTAAGAATAACAAACTATAAATAATATAGAAATGATGATTGTTATCATTTTGTGAGGTAATTTCACTTATTTGCGACACTTCTTTAATTGTTATATTAATTTTGTTTATTTCATCTAAATTTGGTGCATTTATTTCTTGAAATGTTTTATTAAAATTGAAAGTTTCGAATATTATTTCTTTATACGTTTCTTGAATTGTGTCAAACTTAAAATTGTTTATTACGCATTTATTAATTAGTTTAAATTTGAATATACCTTTTAATTACTTCCTTGTACGAAGTAAGGAAGTATTGTAATATCCGTTTTGACCTTTTCTGAATCCATTATGACTAGTTTCGACGTGACGTCTGTACGTACGTACGGACGGACGTATGTGTGTCGCATAACTAAAATACGGTTAGACGTAGAAAGTTGAAATTTTGTATTTATGACTGTTATAGCATCTAGTTGTGCACCTCCTATTTTTGGTTTCAGTCTACAAACCGGAAGTAGTACTTTTTAAAAATATTTCGATAAATATTTAATTTTAGACAATTTTTTAAATTTTAAATGAAAGATTATGTGATTATTACCTACAACCGGTATTTTATAAATACTTTTGTATCTGCTATCATTTAAAAATAATTAAAGTATATATTTATTATTTATAGTATTTCGGTATCTTGTAGTCCATGATCGATTAACATTTGTTACTACGTAAAATTTAAATGATTATGACATGACAATAGTAAAATATGCTTTATATCTTCTTCTGCAGTTTAAATAAAATGACTAAAATATATTTGTGAGTATACTAGTATAATAAGTTAAAAGAATTTTTAATATTATTTTACATTTTAGTTATTAAGAAAAGTATGAACACACAAGGCGTACAAGGAAGTCATGTGGTGTCCACGTCAGATTTTTTTTTATTAAGTGTATTACTTTCACAATTAATTTGAATTTGTTGTTCCTTGGGACTTATTATAATTAATTCATTTGTGTTTTGAATTTTCTCAAAAGTATTTTCTATTTCTAAAGTATGATATTTACAGTCATCATTCGTTTGAAATCTTAACATATTAGTGATACATTTATTTATAACTATATATTCGGTTTTGCAATAATATATTTTATTAACGAGAATACAATTATTTATCTTAAAATTATCATTATTATTTGTAAAGTACATGGTTTGTTTTTCGTTTAGTTGTAAAATTTGGTTGTGTTTCATAAAAGGTAGAGGAGTAAATTGATATAAATCATAAGTTTGCGACGAAAAAATTGGGATATTAATAAGGAAGTATATTTGTTCATTGTCGTGTCGACAGTAAGTTTCTATAATTTCATTTAGTTGCCAAATGTCTTTGTTTTGTGTTATTTTTCTAATATTGTTAAGTGAAATCCATTGTCATTTGAAATGTCCGTAAGTTGAGCAGTACATCTGTAACAATAATTTATTGTTTTACTTTGTTAATCCGAACATTTTTTTCGGCTACTTGATCTTTAATTTTTACTTTTCCTAATATTGGGTCGTAATGTTGAACTTTATATTTTCTAAATAATGGCTTTTTGAATTTTTTTATTAGTCTTGGGTTTTCTTTCACGTAAATTGTATCTTTTATTTGTAAGGGATTATCATTCTCTTTGTAACGTTTTTGTTTCTCTGTTTTTATTTTACCATTAATAATTTTAAATAATTCTTCTTGTTCTGTTTGATAATTTTGTATTATTTCTTCCTGGATGAGTGGAATAGTTCTAAATGGGATTTGGTTATTTTTGCCAAAAAGTATTTCATTAGGAGTTAATTTTGTTACAGAGTGTTTGGTATTATTATAAGCTAAAACTGCTAAGTCAAGTTTTTCTAAGAATGTTTTGGTTCTAAAATGGAAATGGTTATTATTTTCGAGAAGTCTGAGATGTTCTATAAGTGTTGAGTGGAATCTTTCAACTGCGTTGCTTTTAGGGTTACTCACGCAAGTTACGTGACTTTCAATATTTCTAAGTTTGAATAGGTCTTGTAAAATGTTACCTTTAAATTCAGGTCCTGCATCCATAATTATTTTATTTGGTATGGTATAAATTTGGAAGTATTGAATTAATTTCTGTAATATGTTATTTGAGCTTTTATATTCTAACGGGCATACTTGACCGTGTTTCGAGAATTGATCAAAAATTGTTAAAAAGTTATTTTTATTTAAACAAAGAACGTCAATGTTTATTATGTCAAATGGTTTTGCGGGTGTTGGTGTTAAATTATCTATTGCTGGAATTGGTTTTCTGTTGTATTTATTTAATTTACAAAGTTCACATTTATTTATATATTCGGTGATATTGTTTATCATTTTGGGCCAAAAATACTTTTCTTTTAGTGAATTGAGTGTTGCTATTATTCCTCTATGATTTGTTAAACCTGTGTGGAAGTCGTGAATTATTTCTATCTGTTCATCATCGTTCTCAATGTCTTCTACTATTTTGTTACAAGCAACTATATTAATCGTGTTAAATTCAAAATTTTCTTTTATAATTTTTGAAAATTTGAGATCTAAGTCTTTTTCATTAAAAATGGCTAAATATTTTATTTTTGGAACAATATATCCTTTTAGAAAGTTTAGTATTTCATCGTTAAGATTTTGTTGATTGAATTTACAATGAATTCGTTGTTTTCTATTTTCGAATAATTTTGTTATTTCTATTTCAGTTTCAAAATTATGTGTTTCAAATATTAACTGATTATCGGCTATATTGATTCTATCTTCTACATATCTTAATCCGTTAACTAAATTTTCTGGATCTGAGTGTACTGTATTTTGATTTGAAGAAACTGATTCATTGTCATGTAAATTTACTGTAGGAAGTTTGTAAGCGTTAATTTGTATATTTGTGTCTTCAAATATTTTTAATATTTTCGCTGATACTTGATTCCATTCTAATTTACCTAATCCGCATCCTAGAAGAGGTATATTAATTTCAAAAATTTCATTAGGAATAAGATAATCTCTTAATTCTTTTAATGGTTTGTCTAGGTTTTTAATTGATGGTCTTTCGTTATATCGTTCTTTTGTTATTAAGTGGATAATTGTTTGATTATTATAATTTTGAATAATTATGTTTTTATTTTTTTGATTTAGGTTTCTACAAAAATTTTTACTGTCAAATTTCTTATTGACTTGATCTGCTAAACCTTTACTCATTTCAATATCTTCAGAAATACAATGGGCAAATATTTTTGTTTCTGTTACGTCACCGATTTTATTGTGGATTTGTGTTTTGTCACGTTGACGAGAAAGATTGTCGGCTATAACGTTCATTTTTCCTTGCAAGTATTCTATGTCGAAATTATATTCATTTAGTTCAATTTTCCACCGCATAAGCTTTTGATTAGGATTTTTCATATTAAACAACCAACATAAAGGTCTATGATCTGTTTTGATAACAAATTTTCTGCCAAATAGATAAGGTCTAAAATTTCGAACAGATTCTATTATTGCTAAAAGTTCTTTTTCTATGGTGCTATAATTTTGTTCAGCGTTACCTAATGTTTTTGAAAAATATGCTATCGGCATTTCTTTACCGTTTTCGTCTTTTTGTAATAAAACTGATCCGATGGCGTAATCGGAGGCATCCGTAGTTAATATAAAATCTTTATTGAAATTTGGGAATTGTAGTATAGGAGATGAAGTGAGAATTTCTTTACATTCATTAAAACTTTTCCTGTATGACTCATTATAAATATCAATGTTTTGACCATTTTTTAAGCATAAAGTAAGAGGCTTAGTAAGTTTTGCAAAATTTGTAATAAACTTGCGGTACCATCCTATTGTACCAAGAAATTGCTTGATTTCTTTTTTTGTTTTAGGAATATTGAGATTTTGAATTTTTTCTATTTTAGAGGGATCTGTTTTAATTCCATCTTGCGTAATAATATATCCTAAATATTTTGTTTATGTTTTCAGGAATTCTGATTTATCCATCTGAATTTTTAGATTTGCTTTTCTTAATTTTTCAAAAACTAGTTGAATGTTGTGCAGATGTTCTTTAAGATTTTTGCCAAAAATTATTACGTCATCCAAATAAACTAGACAAATTTTGTTTACTAAATCTCCTAGTGCAATATTCATCATTCTTTGAAAAGTCGCTGGTGCATTTTTGAGACCAAATAGTATTCGTAAAAATTCATAATGACCTGATGTAGTAGAGAATGCTGTTTTTTCAATATCATTTTTGTTTATAGGAATTTGATGAAAGCCTGAATGCAAGTCTAAAGTCGTTTTCTAGTTTCTTTTCTTTTCCTTGTATATTAACAGAGTTTTTAATGAAATTGATTTGAATGTTTAGTTTTTTGAATGCTTCAATTCCTAATAATAAATTATATTGTTTGTGGAATTTGTGAACGTAACATTTCAGTGGAATTTTATTTATTTTTAGTATAACAAAATGTGAAATAGTAGTTTTACCGTTTACGGTTGTAAACGTACACTTTTCTTCATGAGTTTTCATATTTTTTAAGTTAACTAAATCTGGATGAATTAAATTTATGCTTGAGCCTGTGTCTAGTAATATTACGTAATCGTTAATTTGTAATGACGGTAAGTTGTTTGTTACACTCGACATTACGTATTTTGTTCGGTCATGTCTGTTTCTAATTCTAAAAAAGAATCATTTTCAAGTTCATCGTCTTGTTCTACTACGTTTTCGTATTCGTCAGCGTTTTGTTCTGGTCGTTCATCTGAACTATCGTTGAGATGATAATTCTGTCTTATCGTCTGCGTTGACATTGGCGTAGTAATTCTCGTTTGTTGCGTCATTGGTTTTGGTTGAAATGTTCGTTTTGTTTCAAAAAAGTTTTTCAAATTTTGTCGGGGTGCAAAAGGTTTTGATTGGGTTTGAATGTTATTGAATTGAACTGGTTTGGATGGGAATTGTTGAGCTGGTAATTTCTTTGGTGGTGGATTGAAAGTAATATTTTGTTGGGAATAATTAAATTCGTTTCTTAACAAACGTTCGCATTCTTCTAAAGTGCTCGGTTCTTTCACAATAATTGCTCCTCTTATTGCCAAAGGTAGGAGAGTTATAAAGTGTGAAACTACTAATTTTTGATTTTCTCTAATAATCGCATTTTTCTGCAATTGATTATATTCCTTAAGCAAAATTTTTGATTTATACTGAGCAAATTTGTGCGATATTATTTCCAAGATTTAGTCTACATTAGTTTTAGTATTCCTTATTTGTAAGATTTCTAGTAAAATTGTTTCGGCAGTGCTTTTGTCACAGTAATTATTTTTTAAATGAGTTTTTAACTCATCCCAATTATTGAATTTATTTTCGGACAATAATTCGGCAGCTTTGCCTGTAAGTTTCGTTTTTATTAGTCCGAATAAGTAAGTATCTTGAATGTTTGTTAGTGTTACGGCAGTTAGCGCAGACTTAACGTCGTCTACGGCACTGATGAAGTTATTAAGTAATTTTATGTCTCCATTATAAGGAGGAACGATTTCAGTTAAATTTTTTAATTCTGAAAGAGTGGTCGTCATGATTGATGTGTTTAGATTGTTAATTTGATTTAACCTACTTGGTCGTAAAATATTTTTTACGTTTAATGGAGTAGTATTTTCTACTTCAATGTCCGAATTTTCGGATTCTGAGTTACTAATATCACTATCACTAGTGAACATAGATTTAGGTGTGTTTTTGTGTGTTTGGGACTGTGCCGGTCCCTCGACAACTTTATTACTAGTGTTTACTAGAGTTGCCCCTTTGTGTAATAAATTAATATTTTAATTTTAACTTACACGAATATTATATTTAGAATAAAAATAATTTGATGGTTGACGGGCATCACCGGGTTCTCTGTTTCTTGCTTCTGTCTGTAGTCGTGCAGTGTAGAAGTCCTCGACGTGGGTCGGCCACCGAACAGCAAGTCCTCGTTGCTTGAAGCTGGAGTACGTGATCAGTTTTGGTCCGGAACCTCGAGTCGTCTTTGTGGATTCTTCTTTTTAGAGATGGGTCGTGGTTAGACCCTGATGGGCTATAGGTTGAAGTCGTTTGATGTTCTTGTAGTCTTTTTTTATTTATTAATTTTCTTCGTTTTTGGTTAATAGGTTTCTCAGAGCAAAGAATTGAAATTCACCACACAATTTTTGCTTTTGTGTTTCTCTGATTCTACCCAGACTGCGCCAAATAAATATTTTGATTTAATATATTTGAAAAAAATTAATTTTATTTTATTAAACGTGTTTACACGTGTTGAGTACAAGATATTACATGAGCAAGCGAGCAGCAAGTGAACATCTTTGCTTGTTCGCAGGGGTTTTTATTACATTTCTTATCATAATGGAAAAATACAGCTAGAAGTGCTGACTTGGAATAATTATTGTAGAATAAAGGGTAGCCAATACATAATTTGTAAACAGCTAAT
Organism: Agonum fuliginosum; assembly: GCA_947534325.1. Taxonomy (NCBI): domain Eukaryota; kingdom Metazoa; phylum Arthropoda; class Insecta; order Coleoptera; family Carabidae; genus Agonum; species Agonum fuliginosum. Next base: position 16,387,026 of record OX384033.1, read on the forward strand.
GTATGCATAAAACAACGATATACCTATGTTAAATTATTTAATCACAGTGAAAATAGTTTTTATTTGTAATAATAATAATAATAATTTATTTGCCATAAGATTACAAAATAAAAATAAAATGAAATACAATTGGCTTGTCATAATACATGAGAAAAAAATGAGTACTGGCAGAAAACATAAAGACAACATATTTGACAGTTTCAAAATTTACAATACAATGTATTTCAAAAAACAACATGAAAAACAGCCTACTCAAATAACAAGTTATAATTGCTGGTATATCAACAATATAATTATACGTTTTCTATTTCTTTCTTTTTCTACTTCATAATAAAAACAAAGAACAAAACTTCACGTAACAGTATCAATACTTCGCAAATTTCAAATGACATACGTGTTTCAACTAAATACCGGGAGTTTTTAAAATTAGTAAACATAGGGCATGCCATTACCATAGTTACAGTGTTACAGAATGACAGCAATGTATTACAGCGTTTTTACTTCCTTGTACGGAGTAATAAGGAAGTATTGTAATCGCGAAAAATTTCGGTTTTCAGATTTTGATGGAAATATCCGTTTTGACCTTTTCTGAATCCATTATGACTAGTTTCGTCGTGACGTCTGTACGTACGTACCACGATGTAAAATACAAATACGGTGAGTGCACTTCCCTACCAACGTGCTGTGAAAAGCGGCCCAACTTTTTCCACATGTATGGCGGGTTGCATATGATAACAGAATATGCTAGTGATTGCATCACCTAGGTACTAATTTTTAACGATATGTTTCGTTTGAAATTTTGTATTGTCCAAGTTAAATACAATATAATAAATTATTCCAGAGTTTTAAATGGAAAATTAAGATTAGAATCTAAATAATGCAAGTAATGTTATATTTTATTAGTAAACACTTATAATAATTAACAAAATAATATTTTATAAATAATTCAATTAAGTTATACCTATTACCTACCTACTTATCTACGAAATTTAAGCTGCTTAAAGTTAAATGATCAACAGAATAAATATTACTACCTAAATAGTTTTCAAGCATCAAAAAACTATTTGAACTAAATCCATAATAAAAATTTTTAACTACTCTCTATTATTGTTGCAATTTGGAAATCTTTTTCTTTTCTAAATTATGTTTCCTATTATTTTTGTTTTCACTTTTGCTGAACTGGCGCATTCTTAAAACAATGTAATAATGAATGATATATGAAAGTATATCATACTTATGATTATTACATGGAAATGAAAACATATAATTTTGTAATATATGCGTGGTTGTTTCCTCATATATATATATATATATATATATATATATATATATATATATATATATATATATATATATATATATATATATATATATATATATATATATATATATATCAGTTAAAGTTTTAACATGTTCCGCAAAAAACGATTCAATAGCTAGAATTAGGTTAAAGATACCTTCTGACGGGTGTTTCAAATAACCGTGAGACTTAATTTTAGTAAATATGGCCGCTGGATTTGACGGTGATTCTGTAGCCTGGATTGAAGTTAAACAAATTTCACATTTTATAAATTTTGATAAATGATAACAAACAAAACCGCAAACATAATATGTGATGCATTCTAGAATTTCGGGTTGAAAATTTTCTTCAAAGTCATAACCAGCAAAAATGTCATCAGCCTCCCAATTTCTAGTTTCAATCAATCCATCCAGTTTCTTTTTTAATTTATTAACTTGATCTTGCCTGTAGGTAGATTTAGTTTGAGTCCAAATATTTTTAATATCAAAAAATGTAATTGCTGGTTTTTCATGATCATTTCCTGAAGTACAATTACCAAATTTCGGTGGTTTAATTAATTTATAAATTGATAAAATTTTGTATAACTGGAGAAAGGTATTGAAAGATGGATGATCGTTACTATGACCTGCTTGTCGAACTATACCAAAAAATTTCTGATGGGACCACACCAATTATAAAAAATAAACCGAAAACTTTGCTTCCTACTATTAATTGGATATTTGATTCATTAAAATAAAAATAAAATTACCTCCAAAACATCCTGGTTCATTTTTGCTGTTAAAATATAGAAAAATTTACATTTATTTAATATCTCTAAACTTAATTCCATTGTCGATTTTAATGTAACTCGCAATCCTTCCATAGTGCTTTTTGTTAACATTTCTTCGTCCTTTATTTTTTTTTTTCAGTAAAAGCAACTCCCATTTATCTAAATATTCTAGATTTTCTTTAATAACCTACAGTCAAATGTTAAAATTTAAATATTGAAAAATATTCTGCAATTTTTTGTCATGTACTGTGAAATCGTTTCTTCCAAGCCGAATTCCTTCATATGAAAATTTTCTGTTTAAACAATCAAAAAGATTATTTATTCTTTTGGTAAACATAATAGTGGCATCTACATTTTTATATCTTTCAGCTTGTATTTGCTTTTGTACTTTTAAACCAGCACATACCGAGTTACTAAATATCTAAATGAAAATTTAATTTAATTTAATTTATTGAATCAATCCAACAGGATACAAGATCCCAATTACAGGACGATTATAGAAATAAAATTACAATATTATTACAAAAAAAAAGATATACAATCTAAATAAAACAATAGATGCTAAGGCAAATATACAAGAAATAAATCAACCATCTATGTACATAATTATATAATCCATAAGTAATATAAGCTAATAGTAGAAAATGAATAATTAAATATGAGCAAAAAGTAAATTTCTAAATTTGAGTAATGGTTCACCAAATAAGTCAATATTATATGTGACATTATTGTATGCATCACACATTTGTCTAATAGGACATTTAATCTGGTAGTTTGTTCTGACTGTTTTGCAGGCAAAAGTAGTTTTACTTCTGGATGAAATGCGTGGTATTTTAAACGGTATGCGCTCTAGTGTTCAAGGATCAGAAATGAGACCGTTTATTAATTTATATAAATATAGACAGGAAAGTATCTTCCTTCTATTAACTAAGGACACAACATTTAATTCAGACAGTAACGTAACATACTTAACATGAAAACTTGGGTAGTGTCTATAAATTTTAAAGTAACAGAATTTTAAAAACTTTTTTTGTATTGATTCGATAACATTGACATACTTGTTGTAGATCGGGTTCCAAATTTGTAGACAGTACTCCAGTTTACTACGTACAAATGTATAATACAGAGATTTAAGAGTCGAGATTTTATTAAAAGACCTTGAATTACGAATTATAAAACCAAGACTCCTGTATGATGATTTAACAATAGTATCAATATGTGCATTAAAACTTAATTTCTCATCAAACAAAATACCGAGGTCTTTAAACCGTGAGACTTTTTCAAGAGTATAAGCTTCCATGTGATATGGATAAGTGTAGACGTATTTTTTGACAAAATAACTCATTATTTTGCATTTACTATAGTTAAAAAATAATTTAGAAGTCTGTGACCAAGCAAGAATATTTTCAATATCTTTTTGTAGAAGAAAACAGTCTTGAATAGAGTTAATCTATCTGAAAAGTTTAAGATCATCTGCGTATAACAGTATATTAGAATGCTGCACCGTTTGAACAATATCATTTATAAACAAGTTAAACAATAAAGATCCAAGGTTGGATCCTTGAGGAACACCAGATGTGGCAGAATATGGGAGTGATCTATAATTATTGTAGCGGACACACATCTGCCGATTATTTAGATACGAAGACAAGAAACGAAGAAGACTAGAGGAAAAATGAAAATTATTGTTGAGTTTGTTAAGGAGCACAGTATGATCTATAGTATCAAACGCCTTTGAAAAATCTGTGTATACAACATCTACTTGATTATTATCATATATTGAGTTGAGAGTGAATTCGGTGAAGTTCATAAGATTAGTTGTGGTAGATTTACCTTTGATAAAGCCATGTTGATGAATGGAGATATGATTATGAACTGAACTATAGATATATTTGTACAATATGGATTCAAAGATTTTAGAGATGTTTGATAGGATAGCAATAGGGCGATAATTAGATATATTAGTGCTATCGCCAGATTTGAAGATGGGACAAATAAGGGAATTTTTGAGAACAGAAGGAAATATGTTTTTATGAAGAGATAGATTAAACAAAATTTGAAGTGGTTTGAGAAAAAATTGAAAACATCCTTTGAGCACATATGAAGGTAAGTTGTCAGGACCAGGGTTGCGCGAATTTTTTAGTTTTTTTATGGCATCAAGAATATCATCTTCAGAAATAGTAGAAATATTTACTACATCGAGATTATAATTATTGGATATAGCGTTGTTGAGAAAAGAGGTATCGCTGTTCGTATAAACACTGGCGAAAAAGTCAGCAAAACCTTGGACAATATCTCCGGTGTTATCAAAAGTTTGACCATTTATATGCATGCGGCCGGGAATCCGGGAACTACGTTTTTTGTCATTAATAAACGACCAAAATTTAGTGGGATCAGTTTTAATCGCGTTTTCAGTATTTAACAAATATTTTTTATATTCTGAGTTAATATCTTTTTTTACTAGTGCTCTTAGTCGCTTGAATTCATTTAAATGATGTTCCTGATTGTATAATTTATACAGTTTATGATATTTTTCTTTTGATTTAATATTGTTAATAATTTGTTTATTGAACCAAGGTGGATAAGAGAGTGGTTTATTTTTGATACGTGGAACACATTTATCCATTATGCTGTATAAAATATTATAAAATTTGTTAAAAGCAGCGTTCACATCATCATAGAGAGTAAGACAGTCCCAGCTCTCCTCCGACAGTAAGTTGTAAAGTGTTTCAAAATCAGCAAAGCGGAAGTTATATGACAATGAATTAGGATTAAATGAAGAGCGAAATGTTTTGTTAGACGAATCCAGACAAGAAGAGATGAGAAGTGCTGGATGATGGCGATCTTCGTCAACAAATGGATCGAGATATTGAGTGACGTTACATGAATTATTAGAAATGACTATATCAAGCAATCTACCAGAACTATTTTTAACAAAGTTGAACTGTTCGGCATTCAGAAGAGAGATAAAATTATCGAAGCTAGATATGATATTATCGTGGTAACCGTTGTCTATAAGATCAATTAGTTTGCTGATGTTTAAATCACCAATAATAACAAAATTATTATTAAAAAGTGGAATGAAACTTTCCAGGCATTCATAAATGTAAGTGTGTTGCTCAAGAGAAATAGGTGGTGGGCAGTACACAACAATTACAAAAACACAAGTATTTAGAGAAAGAAACACTTTAACACACACAATATCAGAAAGAGAGTTAGAATGAGGGTGAATGTTTACAAATTCAGATTTAAATTTATTATTGATAGCACATAACGCACCACCACCACGACTTCTGCCACAGCTAGTGACATCTCTGTCTTTTCTGTACACACTAAAATTTGTTGTAAACAATTCAGCATCATGTACACTGTTATTGAGCCAAGTTTCAGTGAGACAAATAATATCAAATTGAGATGAGCTGCAATTGTTATAAAAATCTTCTAGCTTAGTGTTTAGTCCTCTGACATTCTGATAGTATAAATGCATGGATAATGAACAAATCAAATGTGATAAATAGAGTAGCAAATGGATCAAATAAAAATTTAAAAAATATGGAAAAAGTTGACAGTGTAGAGACCTTACGATATATTGTGAGTGTGATTTATTGGAGAACTAACAAAATTATGACACTTTGTGATTAATGTTAAATGGCCTTCTAAAAATCAAACAAGGTGAATTGCGGAAATAGTGAATATAAGTATCAGCTGATTGAGATAGGTTAGATTGAACCGATTGAAGAATTTAGAAGTGAAACAAAGTAAATTTGTCGGTTAATAAATCACCGGAATCAGTTGACGCTCATATATTAATTGAGATAAGTTATAAAGCATATTGAATATTACTTGATATAAAAATAAGTAAAACTTAAAAGATTTTAAACCTGAGTAGCAAGTTTAACTCTCATCTTCAGAAAATTTGTTAAAAATATATGGTTAGTTGTTATTTTTGGACACAGTTTTAAATTTCCTATATTACTGGAATCGTCTTCATATAAGTGTCTATAAAATTTCCAGTTTATGGTCCCATCAGGAGTCTGAAAATTATTTAAAAAACAAGCATTAATTCAATTTTCTATTATTTTCGAATCGAGCAGGTATCGATTATAACATGATTGATGATGTTTAATAATACCTTTACCTACCACTAAATATTATTTTTCATAAAGTCTATTTCTTATGCACTTTATTAGATGGGGAGCATCAGAAAATACATATATTTTATCATTACTATTAAGTGGATGACAAAAACTGTTTTTAGTATTTTGCATTTCCCCAGATATGCCTAACTCTTTCCACATTTTTCGATTTGTAGTTGCCCCATCGCATATGATTCCGTTGACGATGCCACCAGCTTCAGTGATTTCACATATCACCGTTATTAATAATTGTGCTAAAATAGTGCCCCGAACTGACCCCTTCACACCATATACCGAAACGGGTTGAGATAGGAATCAGCAAGACTGGAAAACATAAACACCAGTGCATGGTCAACTAGTTCTTTTTCTTGTTCTGTTTTTCCATTCTTTTGAAAGTCACAAAATCCTTCAAATTTTAATGTTTGTGGATTAACAGATAATTCTTTTCGGACCTGGATTTCATCAAAAATTAATACACCATGTTTTTGATAGTCATTTTTCCTTGACAAAACTTTTTTAAATGCAACAAAAAACTCTTTATCAATTCCACAATTAATTTTTATGCGACGCAAATAGCGACGTATTGTTGAAATGTTACAAAGCGGCAAAATTTCATTAACCAAAAGAAAGTTGTAAGTTGCAGGACTCCGAATATATAATAGTAAACATAGTAAAAGCCAACCGTTGGTATATCTCCTTCCAAATTTAGATTTAACTTTAGCAATTTTGACGCATTCATTTATAAGCATTTTGACTTTCAGGTAAATTTAAATGAGCGAGTTGTGCGCTTAAAGTTGTCTCTGACATATTATTGTATTTTGCTTGAATGGCTATAATTTGATTGTACAAATTTTCTACTTTTTTCCGCAATCTTTGCTGTTGTTTTTGCAATTTTCTTTGTTTTCGTCGCATTTGATTTAAAATTTTTGAATGTATCTTGGAAAATATGTACACGAGCGTTTTGATACTATACGATGCAATTTTTTTTTCTTTTTATAAAACAGTACGTTAATTTTGTACATAATGTACACTGAAATTTTTCGCCATTGGCAACAAATGAACACCTTTTATGTCTCCATCGACTGAAATCAGTATCCACAACAGACATAGAGGAGTTCCAAGATTCCGCACTAAATTGTTCAATAATAGGACCACCAATGCATACTTCTTTATTATCTGCATAACTGCAAAATAAATAATTGATAAATATTTATCATATTATATTTAAACTTAAATTACCATATTAACTCGTTAATATCATTTAATGACTGCAAAATCGTTGAATGAATTTCTTTCTTTAAGAAAAATACTTGCGTAGACAAATTTTTTTTATTACAATTGATTTGTATAGAACGGGGTAATTTTTTATCATTTTAATTTTTGTTAACACTATAAAAGCTTCGTTGTCATCTTCGTTAAGGTTATAAACCCATCTATTTAAATTTAAATTTTGTGCTGAAATATCTTCGAAAATTAATTCTTTGCTGAATTCTTGGATGGGGTTTTCTAAAAAAGATAGAGTTGAAGATGTTGATGGTTTGAGCGCAGTTGTTTCAGTAGATGTAGTAGCTGATGGCAAAGTTGAGTAGAGTGAAGTAAAAGCAGTTTCAAAAGAATCTAAAGCAAAAATTAATGGAGTCTCAGTCTCGATTTCACAAACTCCTACAATATTTATTAAACAACATTAAATTAAAATTAACTACGGTTAAATTACAATCATACTTTCTACTTTGCGTCGTTTAGCAGGGCGAGTATTGTTGGCATCAGTAGATGATTTTTTTGAAAAATTGTCGGCACAGCTCCAAATTTTAATTTTGGTATATCATAATCTATTTTAGTTTGTAAAATACAATGCATAATTGAAAAACAGCACAATAGTAAACATTTTTATATCCTTACAGTTCCAATCATCCTGAATCGTTTAATATCTTCTTCTTTAAAATGTTTTTCACATACTACATCATGGGACAGAAGTTCCCGGTCAAGGCGATGTATTTTAGATATCCAAAGATTTCTGTAGTATATATCATTTGGTGCCTTGAATAAAGATACTTTTTCTTTGTTACTTCTGTAACCCGACGTACAGTTTGGCACAAAACATGTAGATCGCCGATAACTATTTGATTTGTTCATCTCTGAATCAAGAAATTAGATAAAGAAAATTTGTATAACAATTATACCTACCTAAGTACAAACATATAATAATGATTACTTACTTTATAATGTAAACTGGTCACAAAATTATGAACAATAAATATCTTTTTACTTCCTTGTACGGAGTAATAAGGAAGTATTGTAATCGCGAAAAATTTCGGTTCTCAGATTTTTACGGAAATATCCGTTTTGACCTTTTCTGAATCCATTATGACTAGTTTCGTCGTGACGTCTGTACGTATGTACGTACGGATGTATGTCGCATAACTCAAATTCGGTTAGACGTAGAAAGTTGAAATTTTGTATTTAGGACTGTTATAGCATCTAGTTGTGCAACTCCTATTTTTGGTTTCAATCTACAAACCGGAAGTAGTAAATTTAAAAAAAATTTTGATAAATATTTAATTTAAGACAAATTTTTTTATTTTAAATGAAAGATTATGTGATTATTACCTACAATTGGTATTTTATAAATATTTTTGTATCTGGTATCATTTAAGAATAATAAAAGTATATATTTATAATTTAGTATTTCGGTATCTTGTAGTCCATGATCGATTAACATTTGTTACTACGTAAAATTTAAATGTTTATGACATGACAGCGACAATAGTAAAATATGCTTTATATCTTCTTCTGCAGTTTAAATAAAATGACTAAAATATATTTGTGAGTACCTATACTAGTATAATAAGTTAAAAGAATTTTTTATATTATTCTACATTTTAGTTATTAAGAAAAGTATGAACAAACAAGGCGTACAAGGAAGTCATGTGGTGTCCACGTCAGATTTTTTAATTACAATATTGGTTTGCACACGATGTAAAATACAAATACGGTGAGTGCACTTGACAAAAAAATGCGGACCTATTCGTTCCACATGTATAATAATGCTAATTATCTGTCATATCTGTCAAATGAAATATTGTAATTAAAAAAGATACTAATTGTTCATTATTTTGTGACCAGTTTACATTACAAAGTAAGTAATCATTATTATATAAGTTTGTGCTTAGGTAGGTGTAATTGTTATACAAATTTTCTTTATCTAATTTCTTGATTCAGAGTTGAACAAATCAAAAAGTTATCGGCGTAGTACATGTTTTGTGCCAAACTGTACGTCGGGTTATAGAAGTAACGAAGAAAAAGTATCTTTATTCAAGGCACCAAATAACATATACCATAGAAATCTTTGGATATCAAAAATACCGCGCATTGACCGGGAACTTTAGTCGCATATTATGTGAAAAAAATTTTAAAGACCATATTATACGATTCAGGATGATTGGAAATGTAAGGATATAAAAATGTATACTATTGTGTTGTTTTTCAATTATGCATTGTATTTACAGACTAAAATAGATTCTGATTACCCCAAAATTAAAATTTGGAGCTGTGCCGACAATTTTTCCAAAAAAGCATCTACTGATTCCAACGATACTCACCCTGCTAAACGACGCAAAGTAGAAAGTATGAGATTGTAATTTAAACGTAGTTAATTTTAATTTAATGTTGTTTATAAATATTGTAGGAGTTTCTGAAATCGAGACTGAGACTACATTAATTTTTATTTTAGATTCTTTTGAAACTGATTTTACTTCACTCTACTCAACTTTGCCATCAGCTACTATTATAACATCTACTGAAACAACTGCGCTCAGACCATCAACATCTTCAACTCCATCATTTTTAGAAAACCCATCCAAGAATTCAGCAAAGCATTAATTTTCGAAGATATTTCAGCACAAAATTTAAATATATCAATCAATTGTAATAAAAAAAAATTGTCTACGCAAGTATTTTTCTTAAAGAAAGAAATTCATTCAACGATTTTACAGTCATTAAATGATATTAACGAGTTAATATGGTAATTTAAGTTTAAATATAATATGATAAATATTTCTCAATTATTTATTTTGCAGTTATGCAGATAATAAAGAAGTATGTATTGGTGGTCCTAAAATTGAACAATTTAGTGCGGAATCTTGGAACTCCTCTATGTCTGTTGTGGATACTGGTTTCAGTCGATGGAGAAGGTGTTCATTTGTTGTCAATGGTGAAATGGTGCCTTGAATAAAGATACTTTCTCTTTGTTACTTCTATAACCCGACGTAGAGTTTGGCACAAAACATGTACTACGCCGATAACTTTTTGATTTGTTCAACTCTGAATCAAGAAATTAGATAAAGAAAATTTGTATAACAGTTATACCTACCTAAGTACAAACTTATATAATAATGATTACTTACTTTGTAATGTAAACTGGTCCCCAAATAATGAACAATTAGTATCTTTTTTAATTACAATATTTCATTTGACAGATATGACAGATAATTAGCATATTTTGTTATCATATGCAACCCGCCATACATGTGGAAAAAGTTGGGCCGCTTTTCACAGCACGTTTGTAGGGAAGTGCACTCACCGTATTTGTATTTTACATCGTGGTAATGTAAACTGGTCCCCAAATAATGAACAATTAGTATCTTTTTTAATTACAATATTTCATTTGACAGATATGACAGATAATTAGCATATTTTGTTATCATATGCAACCCGCCATACATGTGGAAAAAGTTGGGCCGCTTTTCACAGCACGTTTGTAGGGAAGTGCACTCACCGTATTTGTATTTTACATCGTGGTTTGACAGTAATGACAATTAATTAGCATATTTTGTTATCATATGCAACCCGCCATACATGTGGAACGAATAGGTCCGCATTTTTGCCAAGTGCACTCACCGTATTTGTATTTTACATCGTGGTACGTACTTACGTACGGACGTATGTATGTCGCATAACTCAAATACGGTTAGACGTAGAAAGTTGAAATTTTGTATTTAGGACTGTTATAGCATCTAGTTGTGCACCTCCTATTTTTGGTTTCAATCTATAAACCGGAAGTAGTACTTTTTTCAAATATTTCGATAAATATTTAATTTGAGACAATTTTTTAAATTTTAAATGAAAGATTGTGATTATTACCTACAATCGGTCTTTTATAAATATTTTTGTATCTGGTATCATTTAAGAATAATTACAGTATATATTTATAATTAAGTATTTCGGTATCTTGTAGTCCATGATCGATTAACATTTGTTACTACTTAAAATTTAAATGATTATGATATGACAGTGACAATAGTAAAATATGCTTTATATCTTCTCCTGCAGTTTAAATAAAATGACTAAAATATATTTGTGAGTATAGTAGCAGTAGTAGTAGTACTTATATATTAATATATTTGTATAATAAGTTAAAAGAATTTTTTATATTATTCTACATTTTAGTTATTAAGAAAAGTATGAATAGTTTAATAGGCGTACAAAGAAGTCATGTGGTGTCCACGTCAGATTTTTTTATCAGTAAACATAGGGATAATTAACATACTAAAATAAATATGAAATAATAATAATAATAATAATAATCATTTATTTGTAAAAAAGCCTTAGCTTATACAAGAGAGTGGTAGGTACAAAATACAAAATTGATTATGTTACATATTTTATAGGACTGTAGGTTTTGTAATTAGTACATTTAAATATTTTGGGCAAATGCTCGAATCTGGAGGGCAGATATTGTGAAATTGTAGATGTCGTATAGCTTGTGTTTTGATTCGAATGTTAGTAGCCGGAGGTGGAAATTGGTTTCGTTTGCCTCTTGAAGATATTTCCGAAGGTGGAACGACCTGAGGGCAGCATATAGCGGACATGATACGAAGAAGTGGTACAGGTTGTCTGGCTCCAAACTATTACAAATAGAACATATATTAAAATTTTCAAATTTGTACATTATACCATTTATGTATAGTTGTGCTGTTTCGCATGTTGATGCGACCCGTATTTGACTAATGACCTTCTTCACTTTAAAGCTCACGTCCGCTTGCAAGTAACTAAATCCATGAGTGGGGATAGTAATATTCTTGTATAGTGTGCTATAGGTGGAGTTAAATACTCTACGCTGATCTTCTGTTGCTGATAAGATAGTGAGATTTTCAACCATTTGGTTTGAGCAACTATCAAGGGTGATAAAACTTTGTTCATTCCAGATATGTACACATTCAATTTTCTCAAACATATTTTTGATCTGAGTTGCCCAATTGTACTTCTGGATATTATGTCTACTATTGTCTAAATGTAACAGTTTTTCGTAGCATAACTTTGGGTAACGATTCGAGTTCATGAGTAAGAGCTTTTTGCAGTAATTTAGTGTTTGTTTAAATATCATTATTTCAAGTTTGGGTTGATTTGTTTCTGATCGAACTATATAGTTTGGTGTAAATTTTGACCAATTGAATATATTTTTAAAGAAGCCTACTTGTATTTTTTCTAATTCCTCAATATAATGTAAGCCATATACTTCGGCAGCGTATAGTAATGTGGGTAAAACGACTGTTTTATATAACTTTATTTTTGCATCCCACGAATTCATTTTTTTTTTTTTTTTTTAAATATGAAATATAAATTAAAGAAATAATAAATTATTTATTTCTGTTTAAAACTAATTAAATGCTCAAAATTGGAACCATTAATTTCTAAACAATATCCTAAACATTATAAAAATAATTTATAGCATTAGTTATTTGCTGGGGAGTAATATTTTGGGAAGCAGCACTAATTCGATTTTTTAATTGTTCAACATTCATTCTGTCACCATATAGTACACATTAGTTTTTAAGTGTCTACCTAGTTCTTAATTTTAGAAAACATAAATATATAATTTATCATTTCTTTAATTTATATTTCATATTTATTTAAGTATGTTAATTATCCCTATGTTTACTGATAAAAAAAATAGGAGGTGCACAACTAGATGTTATAACAGCCCTAAATACAAAATTTCAACTTACTACGTCTAACAGTATTTGAGTTATGCGACATACATACGTCCGTACGTACAGACGTCACGACGAAACTAGTCATAATGGATTCAGAAAAGGTCAAAACGGATATTTCCGTCAAAATCTGAGAACCGAAATTTTTCGCGATTACAATACCTCTCCTTTCTACTCCGTACAAGGAATTAAAAACGCTCTATGCATTGCTGTCATTCTGTAACACTGTAACTATGGTAATGACATGCCCTATGTTTACTTATAAAAAAAACTCTCTGTATATGACTGTAATAAGATAGAAAGAGTAAGACAATGTATTCTTTAGTTATTCTTGAAAATAAAATAATGACGTCACGGCAAAGAAGTCCGTCCCGGACTATATATTTGAGTCGTATAATTGAATGTTCCAGAGCAAGATGTCCATTTTTGTGTGTTTTGAGTTAAGTAGTAGTGCAGTAAATTCAGATTTTTTAGCCAAAAACATTCCGAAGCAGTTGAAATTTGGTATAGGTACTCATTCCTAAATAATACTGTAACGTTTAGAAAAACACATATTTTTATAACAAGTTTATTAACGAAGAATAACAGATAAAAGTTAATTAATAATTAGAAAAACATACTGAATTATACTTAAAACACTAATTATACACTATATAATTAGTTATTTAAAAACTTAACACTACTACACTATTGTCTCTTGGCCGCCGCCACTCAGGCACCGCTCGTTACATTGCCCACTCCTTAACTATAGGATGCAAATCCAAAATATGTCGACATTCACATAATCCGGGTTTCTTCAAAAAAGTTATAACTTGTGGCAAACGAAATTTTTTTAAAATAAAACTGTATATAAGTAAGGATTGTAAAAAAAACATAAAAAAAATCTGCTGTGGCCAGCACACAACCTCTCGCAAAATTCTGCTTATTCTACTTACATTTTAATAGTTTTATGTTCATGTAATATGTAAACGATAATGTAAACCAAGATGCAAGCAAAAGATGTCAACTGTACTGTCATTGTCATTCAAATTTTATGTAGAAACAAAATTCATATCATGGACAACAAGATACTGGAATTTCAAAAAAAATAGAATATTAATAATTATTGTACTTTATTTTATTGTTAAATACTACCAGATTCAGCAAATTATGTTTAAAATTAACTGTACCCATAGATAATTATATTTTCATTTATTTTTAATTGCAAAATTTGTCATAAATACATAATGTACCAATATATTTAAGAAAAACTATATAAAGTTTCAAAAAGTACTACATACGGTTTGCGGATTTCTACCAAAATCTTATTCGGTGTTAAGATACTTATTAAAACCTTAAATATGAAAACTTTTTAAGTTATCGTGGACGAAAAATCGGCAGTCCATACAAACATACACACACACACACACACAGACATCATCGTGAAAATAGTAAATTCGTATTGTAGAGACCCTGAAACGTGCTTATCCACCAAAAACTCATACTCGAAAATTTTGACCCATTACAATACCTAGGTACCTCTCTTATAGAATATGAGGCGAGAGGTAAAAATCATAAATCTTTAATTTGATTTTCAAAATTCAATTTTTACCTCTCGCCTCATATTCTATAAGAGAGGTATTGTAATGGGTCAAAATTTTCGAGTATGAGTTTTTGGTGGATAAGCACGTTTCAGGGTCTCTAGAATACGAATTTACTATTTTCACGATGATGTCTGTGTGTGTGTGTGTGTGTTTGTATGAATCGACGATTTTTCGTCCACGATAAATTTTTTTTTTCTGAAATTAGATAAATAAATACTTTATTAGAACATTAACATACGTCCATACGCACACACACACATACATCATCGTGAAAATATTACATTCGTATTCTAGAGACCTTAAAACGTGCTTTTCCACCAAAAACTCATACTCGAAATTTTTGACCCATTACAATACCTCTCTTATAGAATATGAGGCTAGAGGTAATAGAAAAAAATCTGCTGTGGCCAGTACACGACCTCTCGCCTAATTCTGCTTATTCTATTAATCTCGAGACTAATCTAATAAATAGTTATACTTACATTTTAATAGTTTCATGTTCATGTAAGATGTAAACGATAATGTAAACCAAGATGCAAGCAAAAGATGTCAACTGTACTGTCACTGTCAGAATAATTCAAATTTTATGTAGAAACAAATTTCATATCATGGACATCAAGATAGAATATTATTGTACTTTACTTTATTGTTAAATACTACCAGATTCAGCCAATTGTATTTATAATTCACTGTGCCCATAGATAATTATATTTTTTATTATTTTTAATTACAAAAATTGTCATAAATAAATAATGTAACAATATATTTAAGGAAAACTTTATCAAGCTTCAAAAAATACTACTTCCGGTTTGCGGCTTTCTACCAAAATCTTATCCGGTGTTAAGATACTTATTAAAACCTTAAATATGAAATTTGGTTATTAAAGGATTGATATTTTTTAAGTAATCGTGGACGAAAAATCGTCAGTCCATACAAACATACACACACATATACACACACAGACATCATCGTGAAAATAGTAAATTCGTATTGTAGAGACCCTGAAACGTGCTTATCCACCAAAAACTCATACTCGAAAATTTTGACCCATTACAATACCTCTCTTATAGAAAATGAGGCGAGATGTAAAAATCATAAATCTTTAATTTGATTTTCAAAATTCAATTTTTACCTCTCGCCTCATATTCTATAAGAGAGGTATTGTAATGGGTCAAAATTTTCGAGTATGAGTTTTTGGTGGATAAGCACGTTTCAGGGTCTCTAGAATACGAATTTACTATTTTCACGATGATGTCTGTGTGTGTGTGTGTGTGTTTGTATGAATCGACGATTTTTCGTCCACGATAACTTAAAAAGTATTAAACCGTTTATAACCAAATTTCATATTTAAGGTTTTAATAAGTATCTTAACACCGGATAAGATTTTGGTAATAATCTACAAACCGGAAGTAGTACTTTTAGAAGTTTGGAAAAGTTTTCCTTAAATATATTGGTACATTATTTATTTATGACAATTTTTGCAATTAAAAATAAAAGAAATTGTGATTATCTATGTGTACAGTTATTTATAAATACAAATTGCTGAATCTGGAAGTATTTAACAATAAAATAAAGTACAATTAATATTCTATTTTTTTGAAAATCCAGTATCTTGTTGTCCATGATATGAAATTTGTTTCTACATAAAATTTGAATGATTATGACAGTGACAGTACAGTTGACATATTTTGCTTGCATATTGGTTTACATTATCGTTTACATATTACATGAACATGAAACTATTAAAATGTAAGTAAAACTATTTATTAGATTAGTAGAATAAGCAGAATTAGGCGAGAGGTCGTATGGTGGCCACAGCAGATTTTTTTTTCTGAAATTTGATAAATAAATACTTTATTAGAGCATTATCAAACGCTGAATGAAATTAATAGTTATTTACGAACCAAATGCGGGAAGATTTGGATCCCACATGAGCGGATTTTTTGAAACACGAGCGGAGCGAGAGTTTCATTTACGCGAATTCTGGGATGGTGTCTTCCCGCAAGAGGTTTGTACAATGTTTTTTGTAACGAATAAAACTATAATCAAATACATTCAAGTTGTAGTTGTAGTCTGGTCATTAAATTTGAGGTTACGATGCTTTTTGTACTCACTACTACCAACAGATGGCGCGCTGCACACAAGTTTTTTTTTTAAATATTGGCGGTTTTCGGTGGTCTTCACTAATTATAATTTCCGGAAGTAACACTTTATAAACTAAATTTTATTATTTTTAAGATGATTTTACTCTGAAATGTCTAGAAAGGCCAGTGTTATTTGCATTTTTCCTGATTGACTGCACTGGGAAATTGATATTTCCGATTGTCAATTGCGTGTTTCATATGTCACTTCCTAGGTGATGAGTACAAAAAAATAATTTAAGCACAGTTGGCAATACATCACACTGGACCTTAGAGGCCCGATTTATGCAATCCTAGGGTTAAGACAGTTTCGTCGCGGAACAGTCTTCGATGACGAAATCTGCATGCATAACCCTTGATGCATCTGGAAATCTTGAAGAAGCGACGGTCTACGATCGCTTCAGTGTTAACTTGTCTCTCTGGGTTAAAGCTGCAGAGCCAGAGCAAATGAGAATTTAAATTCCAATCCACCTTCATGATGTCATTGTTCAATGGGTAGTCCCTCAGATCACTAGACGATTAAAATGAACTACTCGCGGCTTTCCAATAGGCGATTTTTTAACCGGTAGATCACGTTATTTATTCTCTTGATTATTCAGGGATAATCCGCGACGCCTCTGCGTTTTATACAATCATACCAGATCTCCAGGTTGGTTACTATCTCCCATATTTGTACGGACTTGTTCACCAGGTTTGCTACTGAACACCAGGTTACATGGCAACCGTAACTCACGCCCGAATAAGATGTTCGGAGGTGTCTGCCCTGTCGTCTCGTGTACAGATGAACGATAAGCCATCAAGAACAGATGCAAATGTCGGTCCCAGTCTGTTTGATGGTTAGAGACAACCTTTGACAAATATCGGTTGATTGTTCTATTCATTTGTTCAACCATACCGTCTGACTGCGAATGCAGTTGTCCTGGTCGTGTTGATTCCCATTATCTTACAAATATTTTGGAAGAGGGCTGATTCAAAATATCTGCCTTGGTCTGAGTGTAGTTATTTGTGATTATTTATTATTTATTTATTTATGGTCTTTACGTATTTCGTCTAAATGCCAACTATCGTCAACACCTGTTGTCCTCGCGATGGTGGAATGTTATTCTTCTACGCGGCAACAGTGTTTGCTTTCCTCCTGACATGGTCTTCTTGATAATGCGCCTGCATTACGATGACTCGTTTTAATATCGATATTTGATATGAACTGTGACGTTTTTTAAATTTTAATTAATGTAGAAAACTGATTTACATCAAATAGAGAATGTTTTACATCCAAATGGGTGTGATAACACTGCAAGGAGATGAATAATTTGATAGTTAATATTGTGTCGAAAATTTGTTTCGTCCCAGAACATTATATTGATATTTTTAGATATATCGATATATACCAAACAAATAGTGATATCCACCGATGTTCATATCGATATTTATCGATGTTTTTCTCATCCCTAGTTCCTGCTCGATGTTCAATGACAAATTCATATTCTTACAGTCGTTCAATTCATCTGGCTACTTGACCTTCAGTATTCTTACATTGTAACAGTCATTTTAGAGCAGCTTAGTCGATTCTAATAAGTAATCTTCTACCGTATAAATACTTGTAGAAATGTTCGATGGACTTTACGACTGATAATAATTCCTTTTTGGGTACACAATAATTTATTTCAGGTTTTAACAAAGTTTTCCTGAAGTAGGAATTAGCCTTCAACCATTAATAGAATAGACAGATAACACTCAGTGGTGTGTACTACACAATGTTGTGAAGGCAAGAAGTACGTTAGCAGAGAGTAGCAGCAGTAGGCGGGGAAAGGATATGACTACTCGTAACTCTGTGTAGTGTTGCACTTGCTGTCTTCTGTTATTATTGTGTTAGTTGTGACAGCCGATTTTTGTTGCCGTGCTTGGGTTTATTAGTTCGAAGTTTAGTTTAGTGATTGTGAGTATTTAGATATAGTTTTTTTTAAATTTGTGTAGTGATAGTGAGTAAACAAAAAAACAAACTAAAAGCGCAATCAACAACGCTTCATACAGTGATATGCCTCCGCTCCCCGTTACGCTAGTTCTTGGCTTCACAACAAACGCTTGCGTCGTATGTCTATACCTATAAATGCCCATCTCACACCTGTATATTTTTGCCTGATAACTGATTTGTATGACGAAAAATAGGAGCGCCGCTATTTCCATCAGTCAAAGCCATATGTCACCGTTTGCTTCTCATTTCACGGCGATGAAACAAACCAGGAACGTTGATTGGCGGGCAGAAATTCAAATAATATACAGCGTGAAATGAGTAACATAGTAAACAGCACGTATTTTGTTGTTGGTTATTATAATTTGTTTAAATGAATTCAAATTTGCTAAACCAGTATAGATGCGACAGGTTTATAAAAATGATATTTTTAGATTTATTATAAATACTTTATAAAAATTTCATATGATTTTTGACATATAGGTGTGACACCAATTCGGCAGATTTTCGTATGTCAAAACTGGTTTCATCATAGGTGTGACATGGGCATATATGGTCGAAGTTATTACCCTTCTCATATCCGTCTTAAGCTAAGTTTCCATGCATGCGTTTCATCCGTTCCGTTCTATCCGTCGCAAGTTGTGATTGGCTAGATTCAAATTATGAAAAGTTGGCGCGTTGGACAGTGTTCGTCTACTCTCTACTCGTTGCAGCGCGACCTTGAAAACGGATGCTTTGATGTCAGTTTGACAGTTAGCAAGTGGTTTCATACGGTTATTCGTAGTATTTATATTTGTTTGGTTTACCTAAACAACATGACTAGCTTCGCAAGTTTATAAAATCGTAATTAATATTATGTCATAACACCAGTGAATCTAACCTTTAAAGAAGTACCAATCAAAACGGATGAAACGCAACGGACACATGTGAACAGTCTAAATTTCATACGTCGTCAAGTTTGCAGCGACGTATAAAACGGAACGGAAGAAACGCATGCATGGAAACTTAGCTTTATATCTGGGAAAGAATACAGCCAATTCCAACTTTGCTGGCATCTGTGTCTAGTATGAACTCTCTTTTTGAAAACGGGTAACTTAATATACCATTTATAAGATAATCGCTGAAAACTAAGAAATGGCAACCTTAGCGGTAACGTTGGAGGCCGGAACTCAATTCATTCTTATAAAGTACCTATGTACTTTCTTAGAATGTGTATTCTTAGAATGTGTATACCAAATTTTAGTTGTTTCTGATTTTTTTGTTTATTGCACAAATTTGGGCTAATTTTATTGTACAAGTACTTCTATAAAGCGAGATCTTTCGATTGGTTGTTTCAAATTTAGCCTATGTGGAACCGAACTCAGCTTATCAGTTTAAAAATATGTTTTCACATTTTAGCTCAAAAAAGTACCTACGTAAGTCAGTGTTTCTCAACCTTTTTGTACTGGCGCCTGCCTCCCTTTTCTTTGTAAATTTTTATTCATTTAATAATATTGCACTAAGATTAGTAAAAAGTAAACAAGAACCATACAAAAGCGAACCTTTGTTAGGATTCACATAACAAAGGTGCACTTATGTATGGTTTTTATACGAGTAAAATGTGTAAGAAAGAGATAGAGCTCGCGCACTGAGAGAAGATGCCATTTGCATCAAGCGTCTTCAATACATGCGCGAACTTGATGACGTAAGCATCGAATCTCTCTCCTAACCTATGACCAATGGCGTACCACATTATTTTATAATGAATTCATGCAGTATTCACAATTTAAAAATGTATGATTACACCCTGTACACCCACTTTTTTGACATCGTACCAAAATATAAACAAAAATAAACTAAACCAAACAACTGCGAACCGCACAAATGCCATAAAGAAAAAATTACACTCTAGCACAAACTACACTGACTCCGGCGTACAAGGTCGGAGAGGTTGCTATGGCAACGACAAAAATGTTTCTGCGCATATGACGTCGGTGGCATCTTCTCTCAGTGCGCGAGCTCTAGCTTATTTAGTGAACGTGGCGGATAGAATTTATCTGATATGACGTCACTCCTATATGAATTTAAATTGTCTATAGTGCAACATACTTACTGTAATTTTCATCGATCTTGTACCGTCTAGATTTATTTATTTAAATTTATTTCGTTGACATGGATAACATGTATAGAAAACGTCCAAGAACCGCATGACCGTCCATAGCATTGTTGTAAAGTGATCGCAACATAATAATAGTGACATGAGAGGTTGGATCTTGAAATGTATTGCGGGTTGCAGTCTGATAATAAAAACGTGTATGTCAAGTCTTAATAACAGCTGGTGTATTAAAAATGCATTATTTTGTTCGTTTTAATTAGTCAAACATCAAAACTTAATACCATATTACAAAATAATTTGTTATTTACTGTTCTCTTTTGCATTTACATCAACGACTTGTTTGACGAGCTGAGCAGTACTGGGTTGGCCGCAATGTTCGCAGATGACGTTTCGATACTTATATCTGACAAAAACAATGACATCTTAACTAATTTATTTAATAACACTATTTCTACAATTACAAGCTGGTGTGCAAATAATCAGCTTATATTAAACCATTCAAAAACTAATTTTTTCCGTTTTCACAATAAAAACTCTCAAAATATTGACGTAAATGTAGTTAATAGTAACTTAAAACAAAGTGACGAAACAAAAATTTTGGGTATTATATTAAATAAAAATTTAAACGCGAAACCTCAGTGCGAGTATGTAGTATCCAGGCTTAGTGCTGTCTGCTATCAGATAAGATGTCTTAAGTCTAAATTAAACCTTCATCAGCTGTTAATCTTTTACCACGCTGTGGTTGAATCAAGGCTGCGTTATGGCTTACGCTTTTGGAGCTCATCACCGCACACTAAAACAGTTTTTACTTGTCAAAAACGAATTGTCAGGGGTAATACCATAAGAGATGATAATTTTTTGAGAATTGTTTTGTCGTTTCCACGGCAACTTATTTCTAACAATTTCACGACACAAAACATCATCTATCAATTTCCCGAAACGAAGTTGAGGGGAATTGTCAGATGATGTTTTGTGGAGTGAAATTGCAATAAGTTGCCGTGGAATAGACAAAAATTCTCTCAAAAAATTATTATCTCGAATGGTATTTAGGAAGAATATTTTTCTTGTTAAAATACTACCAAAACGACTTATTTTGCTAAACATTTTTGACGTTTCATGTGACAAATTAATTAATTTTTTAATAAAACGTAATCTACAAAATTATGTTGTCAGATACATCATTTTACATTTTCAATGCTATTGGTTGCATTACGTCATTTGACGTCATCATTACGCAATATGATTGGTTAAACCATCTGTCAAAAAATATTCAGATACATTGCTGGCATATCAAACTTTGAGTCCTGCAGACCACACTTCAAAAACCTAAATATCCTAACTTTTGTATGTCTGTATATACTTGAGATTGGAATTTACGTCTATAAAAATAGAAATAAATTTATTTCAAATACTAACATCCACTAGAAACAAAGATAATTTACGTAAACCTCTTGTGAAATTCAATTGCACGCGTAATTCTCCTGATGTCATGGGTGTGGATATTTTCAATAATATTCCACAAGATATTGTAATGTGTAAAAATATTATCAATTTTAAGAAAAAATTAAAAGAATTCCTTGTAGAAAATTGCTTCTACTCTCTTGATGAATTTTTAAATTATCATTAAACTTATTTATTTGTGACGCTTTTTATATGTACCTGTACATCTTAAAAAAATAAAAATTATTATTATTATTACATCAGACAGCACTAACATTACAGGTTAACCAAATTCCGATTTATCTCAAAGCGTCTCCATTGTTATGAATTAAATGCAATCCGCAATACACCCTCAAGATCCGATCGCGGTGGCCTCTAACTGCTCTAAAGCTAACTTTACATGCACCGTTGTCACCGGAAAACATTACGGCCATTGTCGCCGTTCTGTGATTTGATTCGTTGATAACCAACTAAATGACAGCTGTCAAACTGCGTCGTTGGTTGTCAGCGAATCAAATCACAGAACGGCGACAATGGCCGTAACGTTTTCCGGTGACAACGGTACATGTGGGGAAGCCTTTACTCTTATATGTTGCGATGTAATAAAAAGATAATTTACTTTATATTTATTGTTTTAAGAATATTTTTTTTGGTTAATTTCCACGACTCCCTCAGGAAGAGGGGCGCCCTAGAGGTTGAGAAACAGTACCTTAAGTAAGTAAGTATTAAAAAGTACCTACATATCTCAAATAAAACTCTTGTACGCTTATAAACAAATCTTAAATGAATGTACAGAGTGTGCTAAACACTGAATATAATAAGATTAATAAGTAGGTACTTAAATTAAAAATACACTGAAAACTGAAAATATCAAGTCCTGGGTACCTATTCTAATTCATAGCGACAGTCGCTAGCGAAGTTCAGTTGATAACTTCGTGACGTCATTCCGTTTGTAACTATATCAAGGGTTAGGGATATTTGGCCTCCAGTTGATAACGACTGATAGAGATTTTACATTTACTGTGAATTTTGGCAAGAAAAACTGCTAAACCACCATTTTACCTATCACTTATCATAAACGTATTATTTGTTTTAAAATAAGCCATTTTTTTGATTTTCAAAGTAAATTATTTTTTCAAGAAAAATGTCAATTTCTTATTTCTACAATTTGTAAGTTGAATTATTTAATAAACTAATCAAAAATATTAAATACATATAATGAACTCATAATTTATTGGTATTTTATATTTATAAAATAAATATTTTAACCTCCTACCGAACAAAAATCAACGCAACGCGCAAGTCTATCGTAGCGAGGGTTGATAAGTCGTAGCGACAGTCGCTTGGCTACTACGTCACACATGGTGGGGGGGTTATCAAGACAACCCAACTTATCAACGTTGATAAGTGAAATAGAATAGGACCCCTGGTACGTTTGTCAAAAGGCAGATCAGTTATAGATTTCTGAAGTAATATATGCTTAAAATTCAGGAAAGTGATATATATTTTGTTCATTCATGTTGCAAACGGATCAACATTTTTTAAATTGTTTATTCAAAAAAATTTAGTCTTAATAGAAGCAAATATTCACCCATAATACATGCCATTTTCGTACCAAAATTCTGATTTCTGTAGGTATCGATTTGAAACTTACGATTTGATTTAAGTACAGTTCGTCTAGCGCATGAAAGTTGACTATTATGGTTGTGGTTCTGGAATCTGACCTTTATGTATTGTGATCTAGATGAACCAAATTGGAAGAAAGGGTGAGTATACAGGTTGGTGGGGGTGAAATGCGAACATTGGGAACATACATGACAATCGAACTTTCATGCCAGGTATCTTGATATATTTTTTAGTTGTGTCACAAAACGAAGTAATGTGAATTTGTGTGGCAAAAAGAGTAATCAATAACAGAAATAATAATAAAATCTAAAAGTGCATGTAAACTTTCTCGTTCTGTTCGTACACAACATACAGTATTATGCAAAGAAAATATTTTAATGAAAATAAAAATAGCAATAATATGACAGCTACTTTGACATTGACAGTACTTATTCCACGTATATCAAGATGCCTAGCATGATAACTCCATTGTCATATATTTCCCTATGTTCGCATTTCACCTCCACCAACCTGTATAACAATTTTTATTGCTTTGTACATGCGCGGTATTGTATGAACACTGGAAAGTATTTGCGGCGTATTTTGTTTAAACCTCCATTTGCAAACATTGAAATGTACTTTTCTCGAAAGTATTTAAATTTTTTTTGTAGAAAATCTTCTTAAACTAAACTAAATAGAGAAACCTTTTACCCTTCTTGAGCCAGATAAAGCTGACAGCTTGAGCCAACTTCAAGTTTGACCATTGAGTTTATCCTTCTGCTCATTTTACTGATTCTACTAATCTATAATAAATAAATATACTTCCATTTTAATAGTTTCATGTTCATGAATATATAAACGATAATGTAAACCAAGATGCAAAAGATGTCAACTGTACTGTCACTCATAAATAATATCGAGAAAAGTACATTTCGGTGTTTGCACAAGGAGGTGTAAATAAAATACGACGCAAATACTTTCCAGTGTTCATACAAAACCGTGCATGTACAAAGCTACATCAGTACTATCGAGTGTTGTACGTTGTCCCGTAGAAACCATTGGATTACGAGGATTTTATGCAGGTACCTATTCAAATAGAGGCTTTGCAAATCCCACAAATCATTAGCATGATTAATTGGCCATTTGCACCGCTTCCACTTAAATTTTAAGTGTCACTTAAATGAAAAATATCAAATCGAATTTATGACAGCAATGTTATTTCTACGTTTGAAAATTAGATTTTGTTTCGATATTGTTCATTTAAGGAAAACTTAAAATTTTAGTGGAAGCGGTGCACCTAGCCATAATTCAACTGGAAACTTATGGTGTGGGATTCTGTGCAAACTACAGATTTTCACAGAATCCTACTATTAGTTGAATGTTTCGAGGGGTTTCGAGGATTATCAGGGATGTATTCAAAATGTAATACTTTTATCGTTAATCATGGCCAGTTCGCCTCAAATGGTAATACTTGAGTCGGTATTACCGTTACGTTTTTAGAAGTAAACATTTACTTCATGGAAATTCCAATCAAAATAGTTTAAAAGCTGAAGTACTAAATACGAATACGTGATCATCATTTCTGAAGATTATTTGTGTGTGCGACGACTTTGTATCCGTTTGTTTTTCAACTATAATTACACAAGAGCTTTTAATTTCGCCGGATAAATTTCTGTTTGTATTGAAACCTTGTTGCCTAGCAATTTGAAAAGAAAAATTTTTTAAACAATTTCAAAACAATTTTTCGAGTCAAATTACTGTCAAGGTGACAAGGTTGAAATGTAAAACAGAAATTTATTCGGAGGAAATAAAATGCTCGAGTGTAATTCAACAAGATAATTTGACGACTCCTTTGGTTTTTCTTCACAAATATTCCCAAATTCTAATGATTTCACTGACAAATATTAGAAATATGAAGCAAATGACATTTTAGTGTTTTTGTTTATTGTTTGGTTGCTAAGAAAAAGGTAAATAAGGTTTTATCACTTTGCAAAAAGTTACCTACCTTTTCATCCGCTGTCAAACGATAAAATTGTGTTTTGTTTATGGCTTACTTTATTCAGGTGTGAAATTATCAATAGTAATATATCAAGGGATCATTATTTTGCTGGTAAAATTTATTTCAAAAGATTGTTGCTTGGTAACATTTCGAGACAAATGACATGATCAAAATCCCGAGCTGAAGGCGAGGGATTTTATCATTCAATTTGTCGAGGAATGTTACCTATAAGCAACAATCTTAAGAAATAATTTTACCTGCAAAATAATGAGACCCGAGATATATTTTGTTAGACTATTTCCCAAATAAACAGACATAAAATATGAACTAATAAATTTACGTTGGACTGTCCTAATATTTTTATTATTAAATGTTTTCTAATGCCGGAGTAAGCAAAATTTGACACTGCTGCAGACCGATTAGAATAATTATTCGTGGTTTTTGGTGTTTTTAAATATAGACAAATTTTTTGTGCCGAAACGGTTGTTTATTTTGACATTTAATTTTTTTACTAACCTTTGAGTGTCAAAATTTTAAATTTTAGTTTCTTTCGTTTCACAAGTTCATTAATAATTGGTTCCAAACTAAGGTTTTTGACGTAACTGTATTTTTTTGCGTTATATTTGATATATTTTTATTTCATCGTAAGAAGTTGTCGCAAAAAGGTTCATTTGACACTTTTAATTTCAATGAAAAACAATACAAAATCAATAAAATTGTCATACATGGCCATGTAACGGGCAAATTGTCACTTGAAAAATCCCTAGGGAATTTTTTCAATTTTTGCCGATATATTTTGTACGTCATTGGTCAGAATTTAAAAAATTGAAGCAAATGATTGGTTTAATTAATATGTGGCAAATAGTCAATAGTAATATAACAAGGGATCATTATTTTGCTGGTAAAATTTATTTCAAAAGATTGTTGCTTGGTAACATTTCGAGACAAATGACATGATCAAAATCCCGAGCTGAAGGCGAGGGATTTTATCATTCAATTTGTCGAGGAATGTTACCTATAAGCAACAATCTTAAGAAATAATTTTACCTGCAAAATAATGAGACCCGAGATATATTTTGTTAGACTATTTCCCAAATAAACAGACATAAAATATGAACTAATAAATTTACGTTGGACTGTTCTAATATTTTTCTACTCCCTACTGGATATTGGCAACATACCTTCATACTATCATGTGTGGATAGGGATATCATATCCACACCAGGTGTGGATATGAAATTCAAAATCAAATACGTCAAAAAATTGTTAATGCGTGCAAATTATGTTTTTATTATGACAAATAATTACTAAAAACATTAAATCAACTGTTATTTAATAATTAATTATGTCTAAAAGCATTATTTTATTGCTAAAAAAGCAAATAAAATTTTGAGATTTTACGTTGGCAACAATTATTCAAATGTCATATGTCACAAAATAATTGATGTAACCCTACTTTTAAATAATTTTTGGCATCACATTGAGTGCATTTTATTGCAAAAACCATATTTCGTAGAAAAAATAGGCTGTACAACTCGAGTGGATTGCCTATATCGCACGCGAACGTTTGCAGACACTCCCCCTGTGGGGTCGTGACTGCAAACTCGTTCTCGTGCGATATAGGCATCACATCCACTCTTGTTGTACAATATACTATTTTATTATTAAATGTTTTTTAATGCCGGAGTAAGCAAAATTTGACACAGCTGCAGACCGATTAGAATAATTATTCGTGGTTTTTCGTGTTTTTAAATAAAGACTAATTTTTTGTGCCGAAACGGTTGTTTATTTTGACATTTAATTTTTGTACTAACCTTTGAGTGTCAAAATTTTAAATTTTAGTTTCTTTCGTTTCACAAGTCCAATTAATAATTGGTTCCAACCTAAGGTTTTTGACGTAACTGTTTTTTTTTGGCGTTATATTTGATATTTTTTTATTTCATCGTGTCGCAAAAAGGTTCATTTGACACTTTTAATTTAAATTAAAAACAATACAAAATCAATAAAATTGTCATACATGGCCATATAACGGGTAAATTGTCACTTGAACATTTTTTCAATTTTTGCCGATATATTTTGTACGTCATTGGTCAGAATTTAAAAACTTGAAGCAAATGATTAGTTTAATTCGGTTTAATTAATATGTGGGAAATAGTCACAAATATACCATTGTAGAAGGGAATTCGGGAATTGTAGTTTTTATAATATTATTAAAGTTTATCATAACCTTATAAATAACAAATGACATTTCATATTTTCAATTCCAATTTGTCAAAAAGTCAAAAAATTATTTGACATTAACACTCAAATATTTAATTTTTTGTTTTCATTGGTAGGCAGATAAATCAAAATTGTAACAAATGTGTAGAATTTTTATCTTCTTGTAATTGGAAAATAGTGCTAGATAGAAACACCGTGTGGAATACAATATGTAGATAGTAATATTTAATATACATTGTTATTAAAAATATTCCTATTAATCCATAAATTTTGAGGATATTCCAGAAAAACTCGCACACGCACATTTATAAAATTTTCAATGCACCTCTGTCTCGTTCTTGTTGTAAGTACTTTGCAGATACTACAGTGTTCCATCTATTTTGAACAAAATACATACAATTAATGCTTTTCTGGTATTTCCAAATCCACTATTGAATCGGCACCTTCACAAACCCGTCGTATCTCAAATGTTTCTTACAATTTTGTTCCTCTGTCTAGATCACAATACATATAGAATAAATTCCTTTCAAATTTAACTTATAGCGCAGTGCAAACTTATGAAAAGGAAACAACCATAGTAATTTAAAAGTCAACTTTCATGCCCTTAGACGAACTCTGTTCAATTTAACTTTGTGTTTTGTTTTTGTAACTACTAGGTATAGAAATATTTCTATTAAAATTTTTAAGTAATTTTAGTGATGTTTATAATATATATCAGATATTTGCAAGTCAAAACAATATGTAAGAATCATAGTTTACATCCGATACTGCAAAAAATCAACTTGGCATCAACTATAATTGGTTATCTGTCAATTGCGGGTTTGGGTTTTGCTACCAATTTTCCAATGAGAAGTATTAAAATTGTACATTTGACTGGAGCTGCCATAGGTTTTATCCTTGGAGTTGTGTATAGTGTATCACAAGTACGTATCATTGAATTTTGTAGTCAGATTTTATTGTATTTATTTGAATTATGTTTATTCCAATAAACACATTATATTCATCGCATATACGTTTTGTTCAAAAATATATGTATACAGAAAGTATATTTAATACATGTCAATACTGCCCATACAGTCAAATGACTCAGTGAGAATGACGACGCAGTCAAATAGTCTTTTTTTGCATCCTTACACGAAAGACGAGCTTACAAAGTTAATATAATTAAAAATTAAAAATAAACGTTCTACTGCGCCTGATAACATTCCTAACTTTCTTATTAAGTTAATATTTAATTTAATTGTGGAACCAGTTTTGTTTTTGATTAATCTCGTTTGTAGCTGGAATCTGCCCAGAAAAAACTTAAATAATTCCAATATACAAGAAAAATTATAAGTGCGACCTAAATAATTACAGGCCAGTATCTTTGACTTCCGTCTTCTCTAAAGTGTTTGAATATGTGTTTTTAAATCGCTTAGATCCCTTTTTGTCTAAACATAACGTTATAAATAAAGCACATTTTGGATTTAGGTCTAACGAAACAACCATAGATGCTATTCAAAAAGCAGTACACTGTATTGCAAACAGTATGGATAAAGGGAAACATCCCATTAGTACTTTTTGTGATTTATCAACGGCGTTTGACTGCGGCAGTCATTCAAAACTCCTGAATAAACTTTACTGTTATGGGATTAGAGATATACCTTTATAGGCTAGGCATTAGTAAAAATATTGGGTCTCAGAGGAAAGTTTTGATTTTTTCACCGTTTATGTTTTTTGGGTCACTGAATTCGAATTTGAAATTTGCGGGCAAAGATTTTGCCCGGATCTTTGTTTTTGGGCACTTGTTGATCAAATTTTGGAACTTTTTTCAGTTTTTGGCTTATATCTCAGAAAGGAAGCGTTTTTTCGAAAAGTCTATTCTATACAAAATTAAAGTAGACAAAATTTCCTGCATTTTTCATATATTTTTTCCAAGACTAACCGTTTCTCCGCTAGAGCGCGCCCAAAAGGGGCCATATTTCCATATCTAGTGAAATTCCACCGTTTACGCGGAAATCGCCCTTGCTGTGATACTTCACTGTTGTAACTATTTGGTCTAAAAGTGCTCAAAAACAAAGTTTTGGGCAAACTTTTTGCCCACAAACTTCAAATTCGTGTTCAGAGACCCAAAAAACAATTTTTTTGCTAATATGCCTAGCCTATACCTGGAAGTAATTCCCTAAAAGATGATACTTTGCATATATGTAGTACTAGTACCTACCCAGTAACAACATATAAAAAATCAACATACATGCATGTTGTGCTACGGCCGCCATCTTGGAAAATGGCGACCGATTTTCACTTCTTTTATTTTAGTATTTTTAAATTCTTCTGTGTTTAATCAACTCTAATTTCTAACCGGATAAAAATATTGACTTTCGGTTAGACGTGATTAAACACACAAAAATTTTAAAATACTAAAATTTCTTTAGTTTCACTAGATATGGAAATATGGCCCCGTCTGGGCGCGCTCAATCGGCGAAACGGTTAGTCTTGGAAAAAACCTTATATATGACAAATGTAGGAAATTTTGTCTCCTTTAATTTTGTATAGAATGGTCTTGTCGAAAAAACGCTTCCTTTTTGAGATATAGGCCAAAAATTGAAAAAAAATTTGCCCGCAAACTTAAAATACGTGTTCAGTGACCCAAAAAACATAAAGGGTGAAAAAATCAAAATTATATCAAAACTTTCCTCTGAGAATCCTAATATGCCTAGCCTATTAGGCAATTCGTTACAATTGATAATTATTGTGAAAACAATATTATTCGTAACATAAATTCTATACAATTTTAATAAATGACATAGGTGATAGGTGTGCCACAAGGCTGTATCATTTCGACGAGAATCTCGACGTCATCACTAATGACATGTATCTCAAATTAATATATGATTGTGTTTACTGGGTATCGACAGAATATTCAATAATACATTCATTATACCATTGTTTATAAGTAGGTAATGTTACTCACTAGTAAATTTTTCAAGAATTATTAAACCGACTTTTTGATCAATAAAATTTGGCTATTAATAATGTTTTGTTTCTATATTTTCGGTGTTTAATTTTCTGTTTCTATAATGTATTTTTGTTTTAGACTGTAGTAACGTATAAATTGTATCCAATAAATGGAAAATTTTACATTTTATGTATCAGAATGACAATTAGTACCATCGATGTAATATTAATGGTTGTCTTCTCTGTTTTTGCCCATTTGACATATCTTGCAAACCCAGGTAACTATAACTCTTTGTTAAATCTAAACTCAAGCCTCACTAAGGCCCGGTTATATTTAAGCAGTTTTTAATTATTAGTTAAATATTATTGTGTTTATAAATAAATTTCAAAGTGTTGGTTACGTAATTAGAATTTTTGTATTATATTTTTGTAAGGTTATTGTGAACAGTACTTATTATAGTCCAGTAACCTAGTACATCGTAAGTTGCATCAAGTGGTGGTAGTAGGTTTCTATTTTTTTCTTGTATAGGATGTGACTGAGATGCAAAATCCAAGTTTTCGACCTCGGCAACCCTCCGGAACACTTTTGAATATCTCAAAAACTGCTAAATTATTGCACTTTTTTCGGTTTCTTACCATTTTGACTATGAAGGAGCACGATTTCGACAAAAACCATTACATACATTTTTAAACTAGATTACATTGTCTACAATCTGAGACCAGAATGGGCTCGGTAGCCCTAATAGTTTCCGAGATACAGCTTTTCAAAATTTGGCAAAATATACAAATTTGAAACTCCAACCGTTTCTCTTCTACAAAATTTTTACTATATTCTCTCGTGGAAGAACTTTAAATTTCAGCTCAAGGAAGACCATTGAAAATTTTTGACAGAATGTATTTTATAGAAAAAAGTACGAGGAATTCAGTGCTGCAAACCGGAAGTCAATATCATTATTCGTTCAGATATTATAGTTAATTAAACACAATAAACAAAAGAATAAACAATAATTTTACTATATTCTCTCGGGGAAAAACTTTAAATTTCAGCTCAACCAAGGCCACTGAAATTTTTTGACATAATGTATCTTATACAAAAAAGTCCGAGGAATTCAATACTGCAAACTGGAAGTCTCTATCATTATTCGTTCAGATATTATAGTTGATTAAAAACAAAATATACAAAAGAGTAAACAAAAATTTTACTATATTCTCTCGCGGAAAAACTTTAAATTTCAGCTCAAGGAAGACCATTGAAATTTTTTGACAGCATGTATCTTATAGAAAAAAGTACGAGGAATTCAGTGCTGCAAACCGGAAGTCAATATCATTATTCGTTCAGCTTGAAATTTTCAACTTTGGAAAATTTACCAAACTTTGAAAAGCTGTATCTCGGAAACTATTAGGGCTACCGAGCCCATTCTGGTCTCAGATTGTAGACAATTTAATCTAGTTTAAAAATGTATATAATGGTTTTTGTCGAAATCGTGCTCCTTCATAGTCAAAATGGTAAGAAACCGAAAAAAGTGCAAAAATTTAGCAGTTTTTGAGATATTCAAAAGTGTTATATATATATATATATATATATATATATATATATATATATATATATATATATATATATATATATATATATATATATATATACCCTTCGAAGGGTTAAACCATCTGTCAAAAAATATTCATTAAAATATTTTATTTTCATAATAATGTATGTGTACGAGCAGAACGAGAATGTTTACATGCACTTTTAGATTTTATTATTATTTCTATAGGCTAGACTAAGTACTGGTGCTTTTGTTTTGAAGCCAACATCTACGGTTCGGGGAGCGGTGTGGTGCCCCTATAACGAAGCACTGCGGGTTGCTGACACTGACATTCGAAGGTTGACGAAAGGTCGATGACTGACAGATATATTAATATTTGAACATATCTACAACATTTATTTATGTATTTTAAAATACTAGTTATTGTATTGAAATTCTAGGATTTTCAAAGAAATAAAAACAATTTTTTTATTAATGAACATACTATTTAATTTTATGAAAATATTATTGTTTTTGTACTATTTATACTTACACGTGAAATGTTACCACAGAGTCTTTATATATATGGAATCTTTCCTTACAATTAGGAGCTGAACATGAACGAACCATTTTCAAAAGTGTAAAATGTATACGAACAAGTGTCAGATATCAAAATTACAACAAAACACAAATAAACAATATAATATGCAGTTTTCATATACAAATGTCCACAAAAGTACAATCAAAACATGAAAACACTATTAAAGCCAAATAATGCTGAAACTAAAACCACGCCACGCTCACTTGACATTTGTAAACAAGGAACGAACCTTCGACCAGCAATACACCTTTATGAAGGCATCACCCTCCCTCCCGCTTCACTATGTTGGCTTCAAAACATTACCTACCATAGGTGGCGTATACTGTGTCTATCTTATTCATGGTCGAAGGTTTAACCAATCATATAGCGTAATGATGACGTCAAATGACGTAATGCAACCAATAGAATTGAAAATGTAAAATGATGTATCTGACAACATAATTTTGTAGATTAGTTTTTATTTTGTTACGTTAGTTACAAAAAATAAATAAATCTGTCACATGAAACGTCAAAAATGTTTAGCAAAATGAGTCGTTTTGGTAGTATTTAAGAAGAAAAATATTCTTCCTATAAATACCATTCGAGATAATAATTTTTTGAGAGAATTTTTGTCTATTCCACGGCAACTTATTGCAATTTCACTCCACAAAACATCATCTGACAATTCCCCTCAACTTCGTTTCGGGAAATTGATAGATGATGTTTTGTGTCGTGAAATTGTTAGAAATAAGTTGCCGTGGAAACGACAAAACAATTCTCAAAAAATTATCATCTCTTATGGTATTACCCCTGAAAATAAAAATTTCAGCAATATGACAGCTACTTTGACATTGACAGTACTTATTCCATGTAAATCAACGGAGCATCCCGCACCGTCGAAACTCCACACCGTCGAATCACCACTGTGTCGAATACGTAGTGCATTAAATGTCCACTGCGTCGAATTTACCCCCTCTCTTTAACAGAACACTAAATACCCGCTCCGTCGAATCACCACTGTGTCGAATGCTGAGTACATGACATGTCCACTGTGTCGAATTTACCCCCTCTCTTTTACAGTACACTAGAAACCCGCACCGTCGAATCACCACTGTGTCGAATGCACAACATGAAATGTCCACTGTGTCGAATTTACCTCCTCTCTTTCGAAGTGTTCCACGCCACCGAAAACCACAGCGTATAAAAACCATACCACCTAATAACCACACGTCCGAAAAACCACAGCGTATAAAAGTTCCCCCACCACAATGTCCACAGCGTATAATTTATGGGTTTTGTTAGTATTGATTAGTTTATGTCAAAAAAACGGAGTTCTGTTGGACTCAATTAGGGTTTTGTTAGTATTGATTAGTTTATTTTAAAAAAAACGGAGTTCTGTTGGACTCAATTAGGGTTTTGTTAGTATTGATTGGTCTATTTTAAAAAAACGGAGTTCTGTTGGGCTCAATTAGGGTTTTGTTAGTATTGATTAGTTTATTTAAAAAAACGGAGTTCTGTTGGACTCAATTAGGGTTTTGTTAGTATTGATTAGTTTATTTTAAAAAAACGGAGTTCTGTTGGACTCAATTATGGTTTTGTTAGTATTGATTAGTTTATTTTAAAAAAACGGAGATCTGTTGGAGTCAATTAGGGTTTTGTTAGTATTGATTAGTTTGGGTACAAATGTGCAAATCGACGTGTGAAAATTGGTATATGGGTAGCTGGACATTGTGGTGGGGGAACTTTTATACGCTGTGGTTTTTCGGACGTGTGGTTATTAGGTGGTATGGTTTTTATACGCTGTGGTTTTCGATGGTGTGGAACACTTCGAAAGAGAGGAGGTAAATTCGACACAGTGGACATTTCATGTTGTGCATTCGACACAGTGGTGATTCGACGGTGCGGGTTTCTAGTGTACTGTAAAAGAGAGGGGGTAAATTCGACACAGTGGACATGTCATGTACTCAGCATTCGACACAGTGGTGATTCGACGGAGCGGGTATTTAGTGTTCTGTTAAAGAGAGGGGGTAAATTCGACGCAGTGGACATTTAATGCACTACGTATTCGACACAGTGGTGATTCGACGGTGTGGAGTTTCGACGGTGCGGTACGCACTCTAAATCAAGATGCCTAGCATGATAACTCCATTGTCATATATTTCCCTATGTTCGCATTTCACCTCCACCAACCTGTATATATACCGGGAGTTTTTACCTCTCGCCTCATATTCTATAAGAGAGGTATTGTAACGAGTCAAAATTTTCGAGTATGAGTTTTTGGTGGATAAGCACGTTTCAGGGTCTCTAGAATACGAATTTACTATTTTCACGATTATGTCTGTGTGTGTGTGTGTTTGTGTGTTTGTGCGTTTGTATGAACCGACGATTTTTCGTCCACGATATCTTAAAAAGTATCAAACCGTTTATAACCAAATTTCATATTTAAGGTTTTAATAAGTATCTTAACACCGGATAAGATTTTGGTAGAAATCCGCAAACCGGAAGTAGTACTTTTAGAAGTTTGGAAAAGTTTTCCTTAAATATATTGGTACATTATTTATTTATGACAATTTTTGCAATTAAAAATAAAAGAAATTGTGATTATCTATGTGTACAGTTAATTATAAATACAAATTGCTGAATCTGGAAGTATATAACAATAAAATAAAGTACAATTAATATTCTATTTTTTTGAAATGCCATGATATGAAATTTGTTTCTACATAAAATTTGAATTATTATGACAGTGACAGTACAGTTGACATCTTTTGCTTGCATATTGGTTTACATTATCGTTTACATATTACATGAACATGAAACTATTAAAATGTAAGTAAAACGATTTATTAGATTAGTAGAATAAGCAGAATTAGGCGAGAGGTCGTGTGGTGGCCACAGCATATTTTTTTTATTAGTAAACATAGGGTATGTTATTACCATAGTTACAGTGTTACATAATGACAGCAATGTATTAGAGCGTTTTTACCTCTCGCCTCATTCTATAAGAGAGGTATTGTAATGGGTCAAAATTTTCGAGTATGAGTTTTTGGTGTATAAGCACGTTTGAGGGTCTCTAGAATACGCATTTACTATTTTCACGATGATGTCTGTGTGTGTGTGTGTGTGCGTTTGTATGAATTGACGATTTTTCGTTCACGATAACTTAAAAGTATCAAACCGTTTATAACCAAATTTCATATTTAAGGTTTTAATAAGTATCTTAACACTGGATAAGATTTTGGTAGAAATCCGCAAACCGGAAGTAGTACTTTTTGAAGTTTGAAAAAGTTTTCCTTAAATATATTGGTATATTATTTATTTATGACAATTTTTGCAATTAAAAATAAAAGAAATTGTAATTATCTATGTGTACAGTTCATTATAAATACAAATTGCTGAATCTGGAAGTATTTAACAATAAAATAAAGTACAATTAATATTCTATTTTTTGAAATTTCAGTATCTTGTTGTCCATGATATGAAATTTGTTTCTACATAAAATTTGAATTATTAAGACAGTGACAGTACAGTTGACATCTTTTGCTTGCATATTGGTTTTCATTATCGTTTAAATATTACATGAACATAAAATTATTAAAATGTAAGTAAAACTATTTATTAGATTAGTAGAATAAGCAGAATTAGGCGAGAGGTCGTGTGGTGGCCACAGCAGATTTTTTTTTATCAGTAAACATAGGGATAATTAACATAGTCTTGGATCTTGGATATAATGGGGAGGGTGGAGTAAAAACACCACATGCACTTAGGCCGCTCAAACGGGCGCATTGTACAACCTCCGGGAAGCACAGCTCCCTGCTACAGGTCCTGAAGCCATTCTACACTCAGGAAGAACGCTAACAGGTCAGCAGCGGGAGTTATGCTTAGAGTGGCCATGTCCGGCCAGAATGCCCCTAGCATGGATCCTCTTTTTGAAGACAAAGCAGGACATTCACATAGAATGTGCTCCACAGTTTCATCTTCTTCTTCGCAGCCTCTACATAGAGGACTGTTGACGAGTTTTATGCGATGCATGTGTTTGTTTAAACGACTGTGTCCCGTCAAAATACCGACAAGAAGTTGAAGGTTGTTCCTAGAGAGTCGAGTAAGATAATTTGCCAGTTTAGTAGTTGGCCTCGCAATTAGCCTCTTTGCATGTCTGCATTGAGGTGTGGTAGTCCAATGGACTAAAAAATTTTCAAAGCTAAAGTCTTTGACAATATCATGAAGAGTTGAGGTTGTCAACAGAAGTATAGGTTCCGGGCCGCAAGGCAGAGAAGACGAGCCTTGTCTGGCAAGTTCATCGGCCATAGCGTTACCTTCATTGCCACTATGCCCTTAACCCAAGTGAGTTCTACGGCATTGTTTTCGGATATGTCAGACAGTGCTTGTTGACATAGCTCGACAAGCTTTGACGTGACTTTGCAGCCATTGAGAGCTTGAAGAGTTGCCTTGCTGTCTGTTGTTATCCTAATTGACTTGTTTTGAACCTGGAGTTCATTCACAAGTATTGCACTCTGCATTATCCCCATAATCTCAGCCTGGAAGACAGTGGTGTGAGCACCAAGGGGTATGCTAACGTTAAGGTTTTTTAAAAATATTTTGATAAATAATTAATTTTAGACAATTTTTTTTATTTTAAATGAAAGATTATGTGATTATTATCTACAATCGGTATTTTATAAATTTTTCTGTATCTTCTATCATTTAAGAATAATTAAAGTATATACTTATAATTTAGTATTTCGGTATCTTGTACTCCATGATCGTTTAACATTTGTTACTACGTAAAATTTAAATGATTATGACATGACAGTGACAGTGGTAGTGACAATAGTAAAATATCGTTTATATCTTCTTCTGCAGTTTAAATAAAATGACTAAAATATATTTGTGAGTATAGTAGCAGTAGTAGTAGTACTTATATATTAATATATTTGTATAATATAATTCTACATTTTAGTTATTAAGAAAAGTATGAACAGTTTAATAGGCGTACAAGGAAGTCATGTGGTGTCCACGTCAGATTTTTTGTTATTACTGCAATGTCATCGGCGTACGCTATTATTTGTCTCCCTTTTGTTCTTAAAGTTCCTTTTTTATATTCCTCAGTATATACTCTATTGCTATGTTGAACAGTGATGCTGACAGTGCTTCTCCTTGTTTCACTCCTTCGTTTATTTCAAATTCTTCTGTTTCACCTCTTTGTGTCTTAATACTTATTACTGTTTTCCTCATGGTCATTAATATTTAATTTATTTTATTAAAACGAGACCGCAAAAGAAAAGAAGAAACGTATTTATGTTATAGACAAGAACAAGAATTTATTACAATGCAATGCAATTGGTGAAAAAACGATTTTAATAGCCGAAGTAAAATGGGAGTTTTCAATTTTGCTTAATAATGCTGCTATTCTGTGCAGATCTATAAGTTTTACAGATTTGTATATCTGCAAATATTGAACAAAATCACATCAATGTTTGTTGACATGTACCTACAAAAATGATAATAATAATATTTATTTCGGTTTTAAGAAATACAATATTTCAATCAAGTCACATAGTACATTCATAAGTATAAAAAATCCGATGTGGCCAACACATAACCTCTCGCCATACGCTACTATTTTTATTTTTCTACTATAAATATATAGGTATTATGTAGTACTTACTCACAAATATACCATTGTACTAGAAGGGAATTCGGGAAATGTAGTTTTTATAATATTATTAAAGTTTATTATGACCTTATAAATACTAAATGACATTTCATATTTTCCATTTCAATTTGCCAAAAAGTCAAAAATTCATGTGACATTAACACTCAAATATTTTATTTTTTGTTTCCATAGGTAGGCAGATAAATCAAAATTGTAACAAATTTGTAGAATTTTTAACTTCTTGTAATTGGAAAATGGTGCTAGATAGAAACAACGTTTTGAATACATATTGTAGATAGTAACATTTAGTATACAATGTTATTAAAAACATTCCTATTAATTCATAAATTTTGAAAATATTCCAGAAAAACTCTTCAGATCTTCAAGAAACTACCACTTCCGGTTGCACGATCAACACCAAAATCTAATCAGATCTAATCTAGGGTGTCAGAATATTGTATACCAAATTTCAAATTTTTTTATTCAGTGGTATTTGAGTTATCGTACCTCCAACATCCATCCTGACACACACACTGACACACAGACATCATCGCGAAATTATCAAAATCGTGTTCTAGGGACCTCAAAACGTAATTATCCATTGAAAACTCACTATCGAAATTTTAGCATGATTACAATACCTCTCTTACAGATATGAGTGGCGAGAGGTAAAAAGTACATAAAATAACATTTGGTATATTGGATTATATGAAAATATCACTTGTGTTACAATTTAAATATTCTTGTACTGAGTAGAACGCTTTATCAATTAAAAATAATTTTATTTTTATATAGATGGGTGGGTAAGGCTCTTATCGGTTCTGGTATTTTATTAAACATTTTTATGCAATTGTAAATGAAAGATTTTTTGAATTTGTTTCTTTTAAATTTTGGAATTACATAGTTCTTATTATTCCTAGTTTTGTATTCGTGAGGACATTGGTACCTACTGTAGGAGTTTATCTGAATTTTTTTTATGTATATAAGGCACTGTAGTATATATAGACAGGGAAGAGTCAATATTTTTAATTTTACAAAAATTGGTTTACAATGTTCACGGTACGGTTTTTACCTCTCGCCTAGAGAGGTATAGGGATCGTGAAAAAATTCGATGTCGCGATTTTTGTCAATAAGCACGTTTTAGCACCTTTAGAACCTATTTTGACTATTTTCACGATGATGTCTGTGTGTGTGTGTGTGTGTGTGTGTGTGTGTGTGTGTGTGTGTGTGTGTGTGTGTGTGTGTGTGTGTGTGTGTGTGTGTGTGTGTGTGTGTGTGTGTGTGTGTGTGTGTGTGTGTGTGTGTGTGTGTGTGTGTGTGTGTGTGTGTGTGTGTGTGTGTGTGTGTGTGTGTGTGTGTGTGTGTGTGTGTGTGTGTGTGTGTGTGTGTGTGTGTGTGTGTGTGTGTGTGTGTGTGTGTGTGTGTGTGTGTGTGTGTGTGTGTGTGTGTGTGTGTGTGTGTGTGTGTGTGTGTGTGTGTGTGTGTGTGTGTGTGTGTGTGTGTGTGTGTGTGTGTGTGTGTGTGTGTGTGTGTGTGTGTGTGTGTGTGTGTGTGTGTGTGTGTGTGTGTGTGTGTGTGTGTGTGTGTGTGTGTGTGTGTGTGTGTGTGTGTGTGTGTGTGTGTGTGTGTGTGTGTGTGTGTGTGTGTGTGTGTGTGTGTGTGTGTGTGTGTGTGTGTGTGTGTGTGTGTGTGTGTGTGTGTGTGTGTGTGTGTGTGTGTGTGTGTGTGTGTGTGTGTGTGTGTGTGTGTGTGTGTGTGTGTGTGTGTGTGTGTGTGTGTGTGTGTGTGTGTGTGTGTGTGTGTGTGTGTGTGTGTGTGTGTGTGTGTGTGTGTGTGTGTGTGTGTGTGTGTGTGTGTGTGTGTGTGTGTGTGTGTGTGTGTGTGTGTGTGTGTGTGTGTGTGTGTGTGTGTGTGTGTGTGTGTGTGTGTGTGTGTGTGTGTGTGTGTGTGTGTGTGTGTGTGTGTGTGTGTGTGTGTGTGTGTGTGTGTGTGTGTGTGTGTGTGTGTGTGTGTGTGTGTGTGTGTGTGTGTGTGTGTGTGTGTGTGTGTGTGTGTGTGTGTGTGTGTGTGTGTGTGTGTGTGTGTGTGTGTGTGTGTGTGTGTGTGTGTGTGTGTGTGTGTGTGTGTGTGTGTGTGTGTGTGTGTGTGTGTGTGTGTGTGTGTGTGTGTGTGTGTGTGTGTGTGTGTGTGTGTGTGTGTGTGTGTGTGTGTGTGTGTGTGTGTGTGTGTGTGTGTGTGTGTGTGTGTGTGTGTGTGTGTGTGTGTGTGTGTGTGTGTGTGTGTGTGTGTGTGTGTGTGTGTGTGTGTGTGTGTGTGTGTGTGTGTGTGTGTGTGTGTGTGTGTGTGTGTGTGTGTGTGTGTGTGTGTGTGTGTGTGTGTGTGTGTGTGTGTGTGTGTGTGTGTGTGTGTGTGTGTGTGTGTGTGTGTGTGTGTGTGTGTGTGTGTGTGTGTGTGTGTGTGTGTGTGTGTGTGTGTGTGTGTGTGTGTGTGTGTGTGTGTGTGTGTGTGGTGTGTGTGTGTGTGTGTGTGTGTGTGTGTGTGTGTGTGTGTGTGTGTGTGTGTGTGTGTGTGTGTGTGTGTGTGTGTGTGTGTGTGTGTGTGTGTGTGTGTGTGTGTGTGTGTGTGTGTGTGTGTGTGTGTGTGTGTGTGTGTGTGTGTGTGTGTGTGTGTGTGTGTGTGTGTGTGTGTGTGTGTGTGTGTGTGTGTGTGTGTGTGTGTGTGTGTGTGTGTGTGTGTGTGTGTGTGTGTGTGTGTGTGTGTGTGTGTGTGTGTGTGTGTGTGTGTGTGTGTGTGTGTGTGTGTGTGTGTGTGTGTGTGTGTGTGTGTGTGTGTGTGTGTGTGTGTATGTATGGAAGTCTGTATGTGCGCCTACTATAGTCTTTCGTTCTGATTCATTATCTCAAATTCTACTGAACATAAAATTCTAATATTTTGCAATATACATTTATATATGTTAATGAAGAGCTGATAAGATTTTGGTAAAAATCTGCCAACCGGAAATGGTATTTTCTTGAAGCATTTTAACATTTTTTGCAAAAAATATAGGAAATACTGCGATACTTACAATTTGTCATTCGACATTTGAAAGAACAAATAATATTTTACAATATTTATTTAACATCGTTTCTATATCTCTTACCAATAAAATAAATTAATTTTTAAAAATTTGTAATTTTACCTACCACGATTTGTGAATCATAATATAGGAACAAAATTTAAAAACAAAAATGAAATGTCAATGTGATAGATGAACAGACGTATACACAGTTTCTGAAATTTTTGTGACACCATTTTTAAATATAAATATATTATTAACTGGGTTTGAAACTTAGAACCTATAGGAGCCGAAATATAATAAATTAAAAACTGACTGAATTCCATTAAGTTTTTATCCTTTCATTAAACGTTTTCAGTCAAGAAGTACCATCGATTTATTATTATTATTATAACTGGTTATAAGGTAATAATAAAATAAAAATTTTATCTACAAAGAGCTAATTTGATTTCAATGCCAATAGGAATCGGTACTTTGCTTGAAGAACTATAACAAAAATTACAAAAAGTAGCCTAACCAAATCCAAATTCACATATTACAGTGTCAAGGCGGGAGGTCATGTGCTGGCCACAACAGATTTTTTATCTATGATACGCACTGCTCTTTTCTGTAGTTTAAATAGTTTACTGCAATTTGATCCCCAGAACCAAAGAATTACACCGTAGTTTAAAACTGACTGAAATAAACCATAGTATGCTAATTTGATTATGTGAGTGGAGACTTTAGCGCTAAGATTACGAAATAAGAATAATTGCTTGGACAGTTTAGCTTCAAGATCTTCTAAATGAGGGGTCCACAGAACTTTTGGATCTATCTTAAGGCCTAGTAGTTTAACTGTTTCATTCCCATTGACAGTCGTGTTGTTACTGAGGATGATGGTATTTGTTTTTTCTTCGTTTAGGAGTAGCTTGTTATTGGCAAAGCAATCTTTCGCGGAAGATATAATATTATTACATTTGCTCCCAAGTTGGGTAATCTTACGATCTTGTAGGAAGAAGGTTGTGTCATCATCATCAGCAAATAGCGTTAACCCGTCTGAGTCACTCAAACAAAAATGTCCATATGATTGTAGATTTCATTACGATTTTGTTTAATATTTACAGTTT
Organism: Agonum fuliginosum; assembly: GCA_947534325.1. NCBI lineage: Eukaryota > Metazoa > Arthropoda > Insecta > Coleoptera > Carabidae > Agonum > Agonum fuliginosum. Next base: position 16,430,129 of record OX384033.1, read on the forward strand.
TATAAATCTGTAGCAACTACAGATTTTCACAGAATTGCAGCATAAATCTAGTTTAAAATGAACTAACCATTGCTTGAATGATTTTTGGAATTTTCCATTTCTTCTAATATATTTTCTACAATTCTTAAATTACACTTAGTGTATCTAGGACCTTTATAATTTTACTGTTTCAAAAGAAAATATCATATAACAATTAAAATAATTTAAAAAATGAGAATTTAAAAAAAAATAAACGAAGCAGGGAAGCAGAACTTTCCTTGCTTCCATGGACGCCACGCCACTGCTAGGACCACAACACTTCACATTATTTTCTATATTGAGGGAGGTTTGACATTTTATGCGATGATTCGTTTATTCGTTATGAGCCAGAATCCTCCCTTGATTTGGTACCCATCTGGTTGCATTCCAAATCGTCATCTCTTTGGGGGTGGTCCCGCCTTGGCTCTTGTTTCACCTCAATAACTATGATGTTGATGTTTGGTTTCGTTCTTAAAATAATGATTTACCTATAATTTTTTCCCAAATTGCTAGTTATACAGGTGTTTTATACATCTGCACGAAATTGAATAGGTTATATTATTTGATATACTGGCTATAAAAAAAGATTTGTTCCAAAATTCGCAAAAATAAAGGCAGTGAAAACAGTGCCACTGGTTTAAAGGTCCATTTAACTGTTCATTTTCGGATTTTTCTCTTATCTAATAATAAATAAATAAACAGTTAAATGGACTTTTTAAACTAGTGGCACTAAAATTTTCACTACTCTTATTTTTGTGAATTTTTTCTAAAATCAGTATATCAAATTATATAACCTATTTAAGTTTCAATATATATACACTGGCGGAAAAAAAATGAAACACTTTGAAATTCGTGAAATTTCGACCATTTTCAAACCGCTATAACTCGGCGTATTTTCAATCGATTTCGATGAATCTTTGTGAACGAAAAACTTCGAAGTGTCTACTTTTTCGTCTAGTCTTTCGTTCACAAAGATTCATCGAAATCGATTGAAAATACGCCGAGTGTTAGCGGTTTGAAAATGGTCGAAATTTCACGAATTTCAAAGTGTTTCATTTTTTTTTCCGCCAGTATATAATGTTATTTGGAACTGCTTGACGATTCGATACGATTCCAAATTCAGCGTCGTCAAGCAGTTCCGGACAGAAAATCGATTACGTTGTGGGTAAAAAACTTTCGGGAAACAGGATCTGTTGTCGGGTGTTCGAGCAGTTCGAGGTCGTCCACCTCTCTTCCTGACAACAGATCCTGTTTCCCGAAAGTTTTTTACCCACAACGTAATCTATTTTCGGTCCGGAACTGCTTGACGACGGGGAATTTGGAATCGAATACGGAACGCGCTCTGGGCGTCGATTACAGACTCGTTTCCGCGTATGTATGCTTCTACGGCAAAAGCGCGTTGCTCGTTCGTCCACATTATGTTTACGACTGAAACTTTTTAAATGTAAACTATATATATATATATATATATATATATATATATATATATATATATATATATATATATATATATATATATATTACTCTTTATCGATATTGGCTCATACCCATCGGAGTTATAACCTAAAATACCCAAAAAGCACTTAAAATTTCAAATGCTCATAACTTTGGATCAAATCATCATAGAAATTTGTTCTTTTTTGAACTTTAAGGGAAATTGTGTGAACTTTAATGTCCTTGCCTTGAATATGGTCTACGATTTTTTTGGCAATCCCTGCAAGTTGTTAAAGTTGAACATTTTTTTCAGTCAAAAACTTTTTTTTCTATGGTGGTTTACGGGACATGAGATGTATCGAATGTTCGACCATTTTTGTGTCAAAATACCTCAAAATGATTCTGTTTGATCTGAACTATTATAAAATATTGCTTTATTTTTCACATTATTGTGTATTTTAAAAACGTTGATGACAATTTGTCCTAATTCATAAGATGCTAGTCTTAAACTAACCTCAACACTATGTAAGTCTGATGTTACACTATAAATTGTGTAAAATTTGTATTATAATATCAATATTGTTAGAGTGTCCTGATGAAGATTTAAAATAAAATCGAAAGCTTGACAAATTTTAAAGAGTCTACTTTAATATTTTGGCCAATTTACTGACTGTCACACCCACTACTGTTGATTCTATATATATACCGGCTGCTATACACGCCATTCCCATCTTTTTACGACCTCTGCTCGCTTCACAAATCTCTATTGAAACTAGGAAGGTTGTTTTGTCCCACCCTATACTATACCCTAAGATAGGAAGCAAAATACGAATTGCCCTATTACCAATAAAAGAGCCTAACGACAGATTCTAAAATTTTACAGATCTTGCGTCAGACGAAATTGCAAAAGCATGTTGGAAACCCGAAGATGCTGGCTGGAGTCTTCATGTGGTGTCAACTTCTTGTCAGTGGATTGCAGTCGTTTGTTTTACAACCTTCATATTTACTTTCTGTCAAGACTTATATTACCTTACCATGGATGAGCCAGTATTGAAATGTAAATTTGACAATATTAATGTCCTGTAATTCAATAAATACCTATTAAAATAAATATTTGATTTAGATGGGTTTTTATTTCTGATTTACTGTAGTTTATAGGGTGATTCACAACTTATCGTGCAAATTTTCAATGGTACCTATATAGAACTTAACATATTGAGTAGGTACCTATTCTAATTTTTAATTCATATAGCGAGTGTCGCTATCGACGTTTCGTCGCTATCTTCATGACGTCGTAACATTTGTAACTATATCAAGAGTGGATATTTGGTTACAGTTGATAAGCAATGACAGAAATTTTACATTATATTGCCGAATCTCCATTTTATTTCATTTCTTACATGCTGATACGAAAATACTATTCAATATTTTAACTTCACAATGAACAACTATAACTTGACAAGCGGTAGTTACCGAAGGTTGATACTCGATAAGTCGTAGCGACATAGCTTTGTTTTGATTTAATGTTTTGATAAAAAAGGTTTGGATAATTGTCGTACCATGTAGGGGTCGCTTTAAAGAGAATACTATATCAAGTTTCAGAAATATACAACATTATGTGACTGTCTCGGTGCAAAAGGTCTATTAGAATAGGAACCCGATCTGACCATAATACAATAGTTATTTGTTTAACTAGGCAAAAAAATATTAGATTTGCTGCCGCGGCTAGAGTTTCATACACGAGGCACAGCCGAGGCTATGAATCTAGCTTAGGCAGCAAATCTGTATTTTTTGCTATGTTAAACACATTATTCTTTCGGCAATTGTCATTAATTAATATTAATTTAGTGATTATTTTAAATAATAATAAGTAATAATATATTTATTTATAAAACAAAATCCTTCCGTTTATGAACTCGTCAATGAGTAATGTATCCAGATTAGTGTATGGTGTAAGGTTTGATACAAAGATCGATAAAATGTATGATTCAATGCAAAAAACCAAACACAACACTAACTGGGATACAAGACTCGACACTAGGTTGATCACGACGCGTTTCGATCTTTCGATCATCTTCAGGTGACTGGATTTGGAGGATGGGAGGTAGGATTTTATATTAGTAATTTTAACGGTTGAAAGATTACGTCCGATTGGCTATTAATTTGAATGTTTATTACCGGTTGGCAGATTTTTTCTTTAAATATTTCTAAATTTTCGGCTATGTTTAATCTATTACTTTTACTTTGTTATTTACAAATTGACATGATGTCTTCAATTTTACCTGCTGTATGTTTATGATTTAGTAAATGTGTCGCGTAATTTGAGTCACTTTTAAGATTTTTAAAGGAATTAATGTGTTCTTTATACCGATCTTTAAATTTACGTCCCGTTTGGCCGATATAATTTAGGTTAAACATTTTAGTTTGTATATACCGCTTTTATTATATTTATTGTTAATTTCAATATTATTATTTATTTGATTTTTAAGGTTATCTTCAGTTTTTAAGGCGATTTTGATGTTATGATTTTTAAATAGTTTGGTTATCATATGGGTTGATTTGCCGATGTATGTGAATTTACTCCATTGTTTAATTTCAGTATCAGGTTTAGGTGTGTTATTTTTACCTTCCGCTTACCTGTAAAGGAAGGTATTGGAATCATGCAAAAAATCGGGTGGTGAATTTTTAGTAGATGAGCACGAATTAGGGTCCTTACAACTCATTTTTGATAGTTTCACGATGATGTCTGTGTGTATGTGTGTGTGTGTGTGTGTGGTCAAGGCCGGGTGTTAGTCGCATAACTCAAATACGAATTACCCGAAAATTTTGATATTTGGTATTTAACATTTGTATATAAATTGGAAGAGCTCCTTAGATTTTGTTACAAATATCTTTATCGGAAGTGATATTTTTTGAAGATTGAACAGGTTAATTGTCAAAATTGTATATAAATTTGGAAAAATATAGTATTTATTTGTAATAAGAATAAGAGGAAAAGTTGTTTGCAACTTACGTTATAAAAAAATTGTCATATCTGGTAGCATTAAAGAACTGCAGTAAAATTTAAAAAATAAATTTATCAAATAAAATGTTGATATCTTGTAATCCATGATCGATTGATTTTTGTTTCTGCGTAAAAAATATTGACAGGTGAGACGGGTGACAAGTTGGCATACTAGCGCTATACGATATAAGTCCTAAGTAAGATATTAAATGTAGTAATTGAACGGAGGATGGCTTCAACACAGCAGAGTTTTCCTGTGAATGAATCTTTTTATTCAGGTGATGCAAATTTCTGTGTTTGAATATTTTAGATTTTTATTTGTATACTTTAAATGGGCACCGGATTGTACGTATACATTTCTGTTTAAAGTCTAGATATGGCGGAAGGTTTTGTGATGGCCACGTCAGATTTTTATGTTTAATTTTGTATTTTGTCTTTATGAATTTTGTTTACCGTGTTTTTAGTGTAACCGTTGTTAGTTGCGATTTGATGAATAGTTTTTAGTTCTTGTTTATAATTTTCTTTATTTAGCTGTATAGTTTCAAGACAATAAAGTAAGCTGTGATGAAATCCTCTTTATCTTCGCTACATTTAGTAGAGTGAAATTATCATCGAAGATCGATGTAACTCCTAAGGTGGGTTTTATTTTTTTTTTCGATTACATATATAAGGGAGATGTGGAAAAACAAAATTTAGCGATTTCGGGCTGGAGCTTCGCGAAAAAATGGCCAAAAACTAATATTTTGATGCATTTCGTGGGTATCACTTCACTATTTTCGTAATATCTCCGGTTCTAATAGTCGTAGAAAAATTTAAAAAAATGCAAATTACTCGTGAATGAATAAGGTATTAGCCTGATTCGGTATAAATGCTTTAAAAATGATTCCTAACTTCAAAAACTGAAAATGATTTAATTGTTTGAATTTTTTACTAAAACTATAATAAATCGCGCTAAAATCATTAGATTTTCCTGAAAATTAGTGAAAATGTGTATTTTGATGACATAATCACGTGGTTTAAACTTCAAAAGAAAATTCGCAATTTTACGGCCACAATCGCTATTATCCCAAAATAATTGAAATGGCCGCCATTTTTTGCCAAATCATCGTAGAGCAATTTTTTTTATTTAATTACGAGCTTTTTATGTTCTTTTTTATGAGAACAAGGAAAAAAAATTTACTTTATTTCAAGTGCCCATTTTAGGGCAAAAACAGAAAAAAAATTCAATTTTCACATTTTTGCCATTTTTTTAGGTGGCTATTGCATAAATAGTTGTTTTACGTATTTTTTTGACAGCCGTAAAGTGTCACTTTTTTGACATGTGTCAAAAAGATTACTTAACGGCCGCATTTACTTCACGGCCGCAATATATACAGGGTTCGCCAGTGAAATGGAAAGATTTGATGTGGGGCTTAGAGCTCGTAGGGAGGTGGTGGGGAGGAAGTTAGTTGACTCAACATTATCAGCGTGGTCTACCATTTAGTTTACAATGGGTAATTGGACGGGTGAACAGCGGGTTGCCAGTCAAAGTGAAAGATTTCAAAATGTAATTAATTTAAAAAGAAATATTTTTAAATTAATAATGTGAAGTACAAAAGTAGCAATTTAAATGATTTTCCGAATACTATGTTCAGCAAATGTTCTCCATTGAAATTGATGCATTCATGAAGTCGGGCCTGGAAGTTCACCATGACCTCTCGCAGTATATTGATAGGTATATTGCTGCAGTCTCGTGTTGAATACGTTGTTTGAGGGCTGGTATTGTCAAAAGTGTTTGAAACCGATCCACCCAGAACAATACCAGTCCTCAAACAACGTATTCAACACGAGACTGCAGCAATATACCTATCAATATGCTGCGAGAGGTCATGGTGAACTTCCAGGCCCGATTTCATGAATGCATCAATTTCAATGGAGAACATTTGCTGAACATAGTATTCGGAAAATCATTTAAATTGCTACTTTTGTACTTCACATTATTAATTTAAAAATATTTCTTTTTAAATTAATTACATTTTGAAATCTTTCACTTTGACTGGCAACCCGCTGTTCACCCGTCCAATTACCCATTGTAAACTAAATGGTAGACCACGCTGAAAATGTTGAGTCAACTTACTTCCTCCCCACCACCTCCCTACGAGCTCTAAGCCCCACATCAAATCTTTCCATTTCACTGGCGAACCCTGTATATATTTGCGGCCGTGAAGTAAAGGCGGCCGTGAAGTAAATGCGGCCGTTAAGTAATCTTTTTGACACATGTCAAAAAAGTGACACTTTACGGCTGTCAAAAAAATACGTAAAACAACTATTTATGCAATAGCCACCTAAAAAAATGGCAAAAATGTGAAAATTGAATTTTTTTTCTGTTTTTTCCCTAAAATGGGCACTTTAAATAAAGTAATTTTTTTCCTTGTTCTCATAAAAAAGAACATAAAAAGCTCGTAATTAAATAAAAAAAATTGCTCTACGATGATTTGGCAAAAAATGGCGGCCATTTCAATTATTTTGGGATAAAAGCGATTGTGGCCTTAAAATAACGAATTTTCTTTTGAAATTTAAACCACGTGATTATGTCATCAAAATACACATTTTCACTAATTTTCAGGAAAATATAATGATTTTAGCGCAATTTATTACAGTTTTAGTAAAAAATTCAAACAATTAAATCATTTTCAGTTTTTGAGGTTAGGAATCATATTTAAAGCATTTATACCGAATCAGGCTAATACCTTATTCATTCACGAGTAATTTGCATTTTTTTAAATTTTTCTACGACCATTAGAACCGGAGATATTAAAAAAATAGTGAAGTGATACCCTCGAAATGCATCAAAATACCAGTTTTTGGCCATTTTTTCGCGAAGCTCCAGCCCGAAATCGCTAAAAAAATTCTTTCACATCTCCTTTATATATGTAATCGAAAAAAAAATAAAACCTACCTTAGGAGTTACATTGAACAACATAATATTTTTTGTTTAATTTCTCTCTACTAATTACCTTAAAATATGTCAAATACATCACTTAACACTGTTTGACAGAGCACTTCTCACTGACAGTTGTCAGTCAGAAATTAAACAATTAATTGTTTATTTGTAAATTAATTAATTTTCAACAGATGACATTAGTAGTGTTATTTTTTTTTTTGCTCGATTACTCTCCGTATATTTTACCAACGGCGATTCCACAAGTACCCGAAAATTAATCAGTTAAATTAAGAATCGAGCCGATATCTGAAAACGATCAGCAGTCCCTTTTCTTCAAACATATAGGTAGACACTTATAGTCCATGGGCCACCAATAAAATTTGCAAAATTTCAGAAATATAAATATTTGTTTGTGTATTTCGGCTTATAAAAAACTCTTCAAAAAAAACAGTACAATTTATCTTACATAAAAATGTCTGAGGAATCCAATGCCGCAAACCGGAAGTCAATATCTTTATCCGTTCAGAAACTAGAATTGATTAAACTCAAGAAAAATTCTAAAATAAATAAAAATAAGAATTCTAAAATTTTAAAATTTTTTCGTATACTGAACTGGTAGTAACTATCTACCAGCTTGACAACGCGTCCGGTAGATGCGTTTTTATGGCCTAGGCCGGTAGATAAATTTTTATGGCCTAGGCCGGTAGATAAATTTTTATGGCCTAGGCCAGTAGTAAAATTTGACGTTTGTTAAAATCTCTACTTGGTATTTCAGAATAAAATGTTAACGAGCTTAGAACAAATTTATTAGTTATCTTTCTTATTACAATATAAATTAAATGTGCAATTAGTCATGTTTTGAAAATAATTTCCTGATGAAAAGAGTTCATAATTTTCCTTCTTTTCACATTCTTTCATTAGATGAGAATGGGTAATGGTGGCCGATGATGAACTAGAAGCTTCAGAATTTTCACTCACATCTAATGAATTCAATATGGTCTTTGCAATATTGGTTTTCATTCTGGTTGATTCTTCAACATAACCTCGTGCCACCGTTGTAGATTTCCATCCTCCATAATTCATCAGGACTCCCAAATCTCCCCCTCCTTCCACTAACAGAGACGCAGAAGAACGTCGGAAGCAATGTCCCGTGAATTGATTAGCATCGGGAAGCTCTAAATATTCTGCAATTTTTCTAGGAGCACTGCCAACAGTATGCACACCAACGACTTGTGCTACACATTTATTATTTCTGTACCCTATTAATAATCGTCTATTGCTAAGACCAACAGGTCTCAAAGACATGTACTTCCTTATGATCACACAGTAGTGGCACCCATCTTCCTCTTCTGTTATTACAAACGAATGGCTGACCCCGGTTTTTGTTTTAGGGATCGTCACCTTAAAAAAAACTCCACAATCCTGCACATCGTCAATAGTTAAATTAACCAGTTCTTCCCGGCGACATGCTCCAAAAATGCCAAAAATTAGAATGACCTGCAAATTTCAATTAATGTACCCCCAAATCATTGTACAAATTCTAAAATTTTACAATTACCTTCAAAAGCAGGTAATTCTCATCATCAGCTTCTTTCAAAAATTTTACCACGTCATTATGCGACAACACTTTCGACTTTTTCGGTGTAATACCAGCAGTTTTTCGCTTCAGATACTGATGTAATTCTCCATATCTATTTAAAAAATCAAATGATATAATAGAATCAAATAATATGGTGAAAACACACAAACCTCTTAATGTCAATTTTTTCATACATTAACAAACAGCGTCGTATCATCGCATAATAGGACCACAAACATGATGGTTTAGAATTATTATATTGATCCTCAAAATAGGCTAACATTACTCTTTCATCAACACCAACAATGCCATTTGCTTTTCTCCAATCGCTAAATGTCTTTCAAATATCTCTTACCAGATTTTGCGGGTAATAGTTTTGATCTCGCATTATTTACTTTCATTAACAATTCGTCATTCATTGCAATCTGCTCTGTTTCTTCTTGAAATTCCATTTCTTATCTTCTACAAACGCTTCAAAAAAACACTGAATAGAAAAATTAATTGTTGAAACATTTGATTTATTTATAGTCGTCTTTTGACATTTGTCACCGTAACAACGCATGACAGCAAACGTATTCAAAACAAATACGATGTTTTTAATTAATATAATAATTTTTTTGAATTATCTATAGTTTTCATTCTAATTATGATTTGTTCAGTATACGAAAAAACTTTATACGATACACGGCCGGTAGCGCATTTATGGTCTCGCTAGTTCACATGTCTCGCCCTTTCGGACTCGACCTGTGATGCACTAGCTCGGCCATAAATGCTTAGCTACCGGCCTAATAACGTAAATAGCTATTCTTCTGGAGAAAATAATTAAATTTCGGCTTATAAAAGGCCCTTCAAAAAAAATAGTACGATGTATCTTACATAAAAATGTCTGAGGAATACAATGCCGCAAACCGTAAGTCAATATCTTTATCCGTTCAGAAACTAGAATTGATTAAACACAAGGAACTATAAGGATTCTAAAATTTTATATTTTTCACTTGGAGAAAATCATTAAATTTCGGCTTATCAAAGGCCCTTCAAAAAATAGTACAATGTATCTTACATAAAAATACCTGAGGAATCCAATGCCGCAAACCGGAAGTCGATATCTTAATCCGTTCAGAAACTAGAATTGATTAAACACAAGGAACTATAAAAATTCTAAAATTTTTATATTTATCTCTTGGAGAAAATAATTAAATTTCGGCTTATTAAAGGCCTATCAAAAAAATAGTACAATGTATCTTACATAAAAATACCTGAGGAATCCAATGCCGCAAACCGGAAGTCAATATCTTTATCCGTTCAGAAACTAGAATTGATTAAACACAAAAAATATTTAAAATTTTGAAATTTTGCTATTTTAACTAGAAGATAATAATTAAATTTAGGGTTATCAAGGGCCTTACAAAAATTTTTATATAATGTATCTTACGTAAAATTTAATAAGGAATCCAACGCCGCAAACCGCAAGTCGATATCTTGATCCGTTTAGAAATTAACGTTGATTAAACACAAGAAACTTTTAAAATTGGAAAATTTTACAATTTTCTCTCGAAGAAAATAATTAAATTTCGGATTATTAGAGGTCTTCAAAAAAATAGTACAATGTATCTTACATAAAAATACCTGAGGAATCCAATACCGCAGACCAGAAGTCAATATCTTTATCCGTTCAGAAAGTAGAGTTGATTAAACACAAAAAATATTTAAAATTTTGAAATTTTGCTATTTTAACTAGAAGATAATAATTAAATTTTGGGTTATCAAGGGCCTTACAAAAAATTTTATATAATGTATCTTACGTAAAATTTAATAAGGAATCCAACGCCGCAAACCGCAAGTCGATATCTTGATCCGTTTAGAAATTAACGTTGATTAAACACAAGAAACTTTTAAAATTGGAAAATTTTACAATTTTCTCTCGAAGAAAATAATTAAATTTCGGATTATTAGAGGTCTTCAAAAAAAATAGTACAATGTATCTTACATAAAAATACCTGAGGAATCCAATGCCGCAGACCAGAAGTCAATATCTTTATCCGTTCAGAAAGTAGAGTTGATTAAACACAAAAAATATTTAAAATTTTGCTATTTTAACTAGAAGATAATAATTAAATTTTGGGTTATCAAGGGCCTTACAAAAGATTTAATATAATGTATCTTATGTAAAATTTAATAAGGAATCCAACGCCGCAAACCGCAAGTCGATATCTTGATCCGTTTAGAAATTAACGTTGATTAAACACAAGAAACTTTTAAAATTGGAAAATTTTACAATTTTCTCTCGAAGAAAATAATTAAATTTCGGATTATTAGAGGTCTTCAAAAAAATAGTACAATGTATCTTACATAAAAATACCTGAGGAATCCAATACCGCAGACCAGAAGTCAATATCTTTATCCGTTCAGAAAGTAGAGTTGATTAAACACAAAAAATATTTAAAATTTTGAAATTTTGCTATTTTAACTAGAAGATAATAATTAAATTTTGGGTTATCAAGGGCCTTACAAAAAATTTTATATAATGTATCTTACGTAAAATTTAATAAGGAATCCAACGCCGCAAACCGCAAGTCGATATCTTGATCCGTTTAGAAATTAACGTTGATTAAACACAAGAAACTTTTAAAATTGGAAAATTTTACAATTTTCTCTCGAAGAAAATAATTAAATTTCGGATTATTAGAGGTCTTCAAAAAAAATAGTACAATGTATCTTACATAAAAATACCTGAGGAATCCAATGCCGCAGACCAGAAGTCAATATCTTTATCCGTTCAGAAAGTAGAGTTGATTAAACACAAAAAATATTTAAAATTTTGCTATTTTAACTAGAAGATAATAATTAAATTTTGGGTTATCAAGGGCCTTACAAAAGATTTAATATAATGTATCTTATGTAAAATTTAATAAGGAATCCAACGCCGCAAACCGCAAGTCGATATCTTGATCCGTTTAGAAATTAACGTTGATTAAACACAAGAAACTTTTAAAATTGGAAAATTTTACAATTTTCTCTCGAAGAAAATAATTAAATTTCGGATTATTAGAGGTCTTCAAAAAAATAGTACAATGTATCTTACATAAAAATACCTGAGGAATCCAATGCCGCAGACCAGAAGTCAATATCTTTATCCGTTCAGAAAGTAGAGTTGATTAAACACAAAAAATATTTAAAATTTTGCTATTTTAACTAGAAGATAATAATTAAATTTTGGGTTATCAAGGGCCTTACAAAAGATTTAATATAATGTATCTTATGTAAAATTTAATAAGGAATCCAACGCCGCAAACCGCAAGTCTATATCTTTATCCGTATAGAAATTAGAGTTGATTAACCACACAAAAATTTAAAAATACAAAAATTTCTTTGTTTTTTACCTTCCGCTTACCTGTAAAGGAAGGTATTGGAATCATGCAAAAAATCGGGTGGTGAATTTTTAGTGGATGAGCACGAATTAGGGTCCTTACAACTCATTTTTGATAGTTTCACGATGATGTCTGTGTGTATGTGTGTGTGTGTGTGTGGTCAAGGGTTCTTAGTCGCATAACTCAAATACGAATTACCCGAAAATTTTGATATTTGGTATTTAACATTTGTATATAAATTGGAAGAGCTCCCTAGATTTTGGTACAAATATCTTCATCGGAAGTGATATTTTTTGAAGATTGAAAAGGTTAATTGTCAAAATTGTATATAAATTTGGAAAAATATAGTATTTATTTGTAATGAGAATAAGAGGAAAAGTTATTTGCAACTTACGTTATAAAAAAATTGTCTTTATCTGGTAGCATTAAAGAACTGCAGTAAAATTTGACAGGTGAGACGGGTGACAAGTTGGCATACTAGCGCTATATAAGTCCTAAGTAAGATATTAAATGTAGTAATTGAACGGAGGATGGCTTCAACACAGCAGAGTTTTCCTGTGAATGAATCTTTTTATTCAGGTGATGCAAATTTCTGTGTTTGAATATTTGAGATTTTTATTTGTATATTTTAAATAGGCACCGGATTGCACGTATATACATTTCTGTTTAAAGTCTAGATATGGCGGAAGGTTGTGTGATGGCCACGTCAGATTTTTTTAACTGTGGCTCAAGTAGGACCATTAAAACGGCGGTAAAACGGTGGTTTGATCCCGATAAGCAGCGGATTTTCAATGTAAAAAGTGATTCAGTTCTGCTCTACGTAATTTATTTCAATTAAGCGGTTGATTCAATTAACCAGTGATCCCAGAAAGCGGCGGCCACTGTATATACTCGTATCATTATAGTAGTTTTCATTATATTTTTGTGTTTTTTCCGGGATATGCTGTAATTCGCAAGTGGCAAACACCTAAAACCTTAAAGTACATGTCAATACAAACACAAAAATGTATGTTTCGAAAATTCCCACGGGGGGGGGGAGGGGATGGTGGTATACACCAGCCTTCGCTCTATTACATTTACCTTTTCACATACAATTACGTCCACTCCGGTGTTGACTATCAATTGTTCACTTGTCATTTACCTTTTCACATACAATTGCGTCCACTCCGCTGTTGACTATCTCAATTGTTCACCTGTCATTTAGGTACTCTTTCACATACAATTGCGTCCACCACGGAGTTGACTATCAATTGTTCACTTGTCATTCACTCTTTTACCACAATTGCGTCCACCTCGGTGTTGACTATCAATTGTTCATTTTTCACATCCAATTGCGTCCACCTCGGTGTCGACCATAAAGTAAGAAGGTAAGAGTACCAAGTACCGTGGAAACTGATGGAAACAAGCTCGACACTAGCACTGCGGTGTCCTGTGGCAGAACCTTAGAGTATAGAAAAGGATAGACTGATTATAGAGAGAACCTAAACTGCAACTAAGGGTGCGGGGTATGAAGCCAGGTGGGGGCGGACGTATCACGTCAAACATAGCCTATTGGAGTGGGGATATGACAGTTGTTTTTGTTTAAAATCTTACATCGCCAACTTATAAAAGTTGTCAGTTATATTTAAAGTAAAACGAATAAAATAATGTTAACGATGTCAACAGAAATAAAATAGGTACATTTATAATAATTGATAAATATATGATTCAAAAAATTACTTAACTTTAATGATAACTGTACCAACTGTACCAACACCGGATGTACCCCGCGGCCAAGGGGTTGCTCGCAACGACCGGACAGGATGCTGGCTTTAAAATTCCAGAAGCAGAAGGGTTTTATGACTTAGACCTTGGCCAGGTCTAGGAACCAGCTTCATGGCCGGATGTTGCGAACGTGGGTGTTGGACGTTGGGTGGAACACCACCCCCTGGAACTACCCCTTCTACCACTTTGTAGCGTCTTTATCGACGGCTGATTAGTAAATTTTAAGTTAGACTCTTTCACTTGGTTCCTGAAAGCCCATCGAGCAAGACGCACCTCTTCGTTATATTTTCGTTTGTTTATTTGTAATTATTTTTTTTGTGTGTGTAAATATATTTTAAATTTAACCTTAACTGTGTTTGCTTCAAAATTAAAGTGTTAATTTTCGTGAGTGCTATAGGGTGCAAATAAGATACAGGTAAGTGAGACATTTATTTATTACACCCCCTTCATAACGAACTCCCACCCCTTTTATTACATCTGGCGCAGTCCGGTAGGATCACCACAAATTAGCTTATTTAAATTATTGTGATATATTATTTTTATTATCTAAGCTAAGTGGTCCCTATTGACCACGTGGTGATAAAAAAAAAGAACCTTATCGTTTAGTGGATTGTAATAATTTTGCGGTTTCTGTATAATACCTGTCTCACGCTCTCAAGTAAATAAAAATGGACGGAATAACAACTGTACCTTCCACCACTTTACCTGTGACCACGACCGTCACTATAGCCATCACAACCGCCGCTGTGTCTACTGTTGTTACTACCGTAACCGGCATGAATACCCATCCAATCCCCGCACCTATGCCCTCACCGTATAGAATGTTCCCTATGAGTAATTTTAGTTCAATTTATTCATTACCAACTAACATGTATTATCCCGGATTACAGTATAATCCTTTAGCTGGTATACCACAGTATCTTCCACCAACACCATCGCCAAATCCATTCTCTTCTTATAATCCAGAATATCAGCCTCAAACCCAACAATCACTTTCCGAGGAACCTTTATCTCCGGCTCCCACCTTTTCTGATATGAATTCACTATCAGCATTGAAAACAATAGAAACGTACTCGGGTGGTCCGGAATTGGAAGCGTTTTTTGAAAGTGTAGCGGCAGTAGGCGAATGTATGTGCTGGAATGACGCACAAATATTTTATGCCATTAAACTAAAATTACGGGGCACAGCACAAACTACATTTTACAGCATAGCAGCATCTAGACGTCCTAAAAACACAAAAGAAATTAAAGGTTGGCTATCTACGCAATTTGGCAAACGCACGGAAGCGATAAGCGATAAAAGAATTTTTAGGCAAAAAAATGAATGAATGAATGCCACGCGATTAGAAATTGCAGCTGAACGAGTGTACCCTACAACTTCGCTACCTGGACCAGAGGCTCTGAGAGAACAAATTAAACGGGAGATGTTGCTCATTGACCAATTTTTGCAGGGTTTAGATACACGGCTTGCAAACGAGGTATGTCGGTATCAAAAATTTAACACTATCGAAGAAGCTCTGCCTTATGCAGAGCAATGCGAAAAAGTTTTGGCGCGGTTATTTAAACATACGCAGGCTGATTTAGCAAAGAACCACAGCGTTAGAGCTTTGCACGTGGAAAATAGCCAGGAAACCAAGTCGCCCGCGCCAAAACAAAAGTTTTATAGGAAACAAAATTCTAAACCGGGAAGTAAAACACCCAAGACCGTGGAATTATATCCAGAAATGCGAGGTAGATGTTTTAATTGTGGGTCGAAAGACCATATGTATTTTAATTGCACGGTGTCAAAGCAAGAATTTTGTTTTAAATGTATCAAAGCCGGCCATGTAACAAAGAATTGCAATTTAAACGAGAAATCTGTCTCCCCGACGACCCAGCGGGAGGCAGGGCAATAAACATTAGAGTTATTCCTCGGGTCGGCAACCTTTCTGAGGATCAGGTAAAGAAAATCGTTTTAAAAGTTAAAAATATTACGCATACGTTTTTAATCGATTCGGGGGCCGCCGTATCTTTAATTAAAAGAAGAGTAGTTGAAAGACACAGTTTAGATATTAATAGTGTGAGCGATGTTCTCGTAGATGTGGCTGGTAATACTTTGAGTCGCGACGGTATTACCGACCTACAATTACATTTGAAAAATAGAGAAATCGCACATCGCTTTTTCGTGTGCTCTGACGACATATGTTTTGATACGGACGGTTTAATTGGCGCTGATTTCTTGAGTCAGCATAGTGTAATACTCGATTTTAAGCGTAAACGTATGCTAATTGGTGATATTTCTTTACCTGTGTCCTCAAGGAAAGACACTGATGCATTATGTGTAAATAGAAATTTATTTTGAGTACTGACGCTTCAAACTTTGCAATTAGTGCTATTCTTTCTCAGGAGTATGATGAATGCGAATTACCAATTGCATATGCGAGTCGAAAGCTACAAGGACCGGAACTAAATTACAGTACCACGGAACGTGAAGGGTTAGCATTAGTTTGGGGAATTAAACATTATCATTGTTATTTATACGGTAGACAATTTAAAGTGATACTGGATCATCAACCGCTTAAATGGATGATGAATACGCGAGATCCGTATCACCGCTTGACACGATGGACTCTGACGCTGTCTGACTATGATTTTACTGTGACATACCGACCAGGTAAAGCTCACGGCAACGCAGACGATCTTTCGCGTGTACTACCTGTACGAGCATTGACAACCGTGGATTGCGAACCCATATTTTGGGACCGTTATTTACTAGCCGCAGAACAAAAATGTGATGAGGATATTGTCAAAATTATACAAGATTTAGATAAAGACAATAGTTCCATGTTTTATCAGGATATTGATGGTCTGGTGTATAAGAAGGGCGAAAATGATAACGATTTGTTAGTAATACCAGCGCAACTCCGACGGCGTCTAATTAATATGTACCATGACACGCCCTTAACAGGACATGGTGGCGTAGATAAAACATATGATAGGATGCGCCGGCGAGTATATTGGTCCGGAATGATTAAAGACGTTAAAGAGTATGTGAACGCGTGTGCATCGTGTGCACAGCGCAAAACTTCTCCGCATGCGAAACCTGCACCGCTCATTAAACGACAGGTACTGGACCGTCCCTTCCATCGTATTGCCCTCGACGTAGTTGGTCCTCTACCTGTGTCAAATACGGGAAATAGATTTATTTTAACGGTGCAGGATTCATTCACTCGATATTTGGAAGCGTTTCCAATGCCAGACCATACCGCTTCTACAATTGCAAAACATTTCGTGACTGGTATTATACTTCGACATGGTGTACCGCGACAGATTCTCACCGATTTGGGCACGGACTTTATGTCCAAAATTATGAAACAAGTGTGTCAAGTGTTACAGGTTCAACACCTTAAAACCACCGCTTACCGACCGCAAACAAATGGAATGATAGAGAGGACACACCGTACGTTGAAGGACATGTTGTCACACTATGTAAATAATGAGCATCGTGATTGGGATGAATGGTTGCCATATGCAGTGTCAGCTTATTGTTCGACGTCACACTCAATGTTAGGCGAAAGTCCATTCTTCTTAATATTTGGTCGTGATATAGAATTACCGTTTGATGAGTTGCTTAAGCCGCTTCGCGTGCAGTATGATACTGATGTGAACTACGTGAGCGAGTTCATGCAAAGATTAAAGATTGCACATCAAAACGCTAAAGAATATCTTTCCAAAACTACAGATCGGGTTCATAATTGTTTTAATAAAAAGACAACACCGGTTAAATTTAAACTAGGTGACAAGGTTTATTTGTATAATCCGGCCATAAAACCCGGTCTTAGTGTAAAATTGGCTAAGAAATGGACAGGGCCGTACCGTATTACGGGATTAAGAGATGTGACGGCGACAATTAAAGAAATTTTTGGACGAAAATTGCAAACTGTACAAGTAAACCGACTGAAGCCATGCTTCATGAATGTAGAGTGTAGTCAAATGGAGTCTGAAACTGCTGGTGAGGAACCGGAATTTTGCGAACCGGTTCTGCCGTTTATTCCACCCCCGATGCAAATTATTGAAGCCGTCCCTGAACCACCGGCACTGATACCTGGCATGTACTTTTCCCCTGTCCCTTCACCCGTCATAACTCCAAGCAATGATCTGAGCGAGGCACCCGTTAACCTGGAGGTAAACCAGGCAACAGTAGACAATGCGAGAGGTAACAAACAAATTCACGTAGCCGCAGAACCACGTTATCAAACTCGAAGTCGCGGGCCTGTCTCAGATCTACCGTGGGTCCGTCAAAGCAGAATTTAATTTATGAATTTATGTTTTAGAATGTACGGTCCATTGGTCTTATTGATCGCGAGCGTAGTCGCGGCAGTTAATGCCGAGATTATCGCTTACGATTGTCAAGACAAGGACACGGAAATCTCCAGGGTGTCCTTGCTGCGGGTTAAACCATGCCTTGACCCACGCAATGCAACGAAGACCATCGAACGACGCATGCAGTTAGTCCAGGAGCGCCGGTTCACTGAAGTACGTGTTTATACGTGCATGGTGACTATCCAGCAGCTAATTCAACACTGTGGCATGCACTCACATGTCAGCGCTGTGTCCGGGGGATTGGCGCGGTATGTCCACTACGTGCATGTTGAGGCTTGTCTCAACGCGCATCGTCACCGTCGCTTGGACCTGTCCGGCATAGGCGTCGGTATCGTCTCCGCACTAAGCTTAAATGGAACCACTGAAGTTTCCACCACATTAGAAGGCGAATTGGACGCGAAGGGCAACTGCAAAGGGGTAAAATACTCGATCGGCAAAGTCGCGTATCACGACGTCATAGTCAGCGCCGCCGTCACTATACGACTTCAAGATTACACCGCAGTTGCTAACGTTGAAGAAAACCAGCTAAATTTAAGAAGTGGAACGGTTTGCCAGTACGGGGCGGGTTATTGTTTTGATGATCTCGCTGGAGAAGTCACATGGGAGGCCAAGGATTCGAACCGTTGCTCGCACACGGGCATCGACGTGCTGTACGAAGGACCTGCCTCTGTGTTGATGCTCCAAGCAGAAGGCTCTTCAGTAGAGCAGCGTTACGTAATCGTAGAGGCTTATGACACAGTTTTTGCATTAAAACTTTTAAACCAAGAGCTTCTGTGTCAGCAGCCGGCCTGGCGTACTGAGCAAAACCGTTTACTGTTTATTTTTGACACGTCACTGGGTTTCTTTTACCAGAAAACAAAGAAATTAGTGCAGAACACTGATCTAATGGCTCAAGTTCTTAGCAAGCTACTGTTTCTCGAGATCGCTGTCAAGCGACAGATGGGTGAAGTTATATACGACTCTATTTTGAAGCGCTGTCGCTTGCGGCAGAAAATCTTAGAGAACAGGTTAGCGCTGGCCTTAGAATCGCCGGACGTAGTGAGCAGCCTTGTGAAAGACGCACCAGGACACGTGGGAAGAGTGGTACTCTATATTGCAAAGTGTAGCCCGAAAATTGTAGAGTACAGAAAGACGGAACATTGCTACAACGAATTACCAATTTGGTTTAATAACGAAACCAAGTTCCGCACGCCGATCACTCATGTCATCCAGAACCACGGGACGGAGGTCGACTGCCACCGTAACCTGCCGCCAATGTTTCACCTAGATGGCAATTGGGTTGAATTCTCACCGTTAATTCAATTATCCAGGCCAGAGCCAATTGAACTTGATGCCAACGAAGAACTTTCAGTACTGCCCACGATGAAGATTGCGCCAATAAGTGGACATGGAATTTACACAAAGGAGGACATGGAGAATTTCCAACGAGCGCTCATGTTTCCAACTGAACGCAAAGCCATTACAAGCCTTGTTACGCGTCGAGTAATAGGCAGCGCCGCCGATAACCAAGGTTATGAGATGCCGCGAGTATTTAGTGCGGCAGAATTTTCAAATATCGCCGCGAATGCCGCTGAAGAAGTCTGGGGATTTATTTCTCAATCTTCGCATTCCTCTATTTTACGGTAATGGCTTTAAATTATGTTGGAAACGTGATACTTAATTATTTTGCATTGAAGAAGGCCACGAAAGCGAAAAGCAAACCACGCACACTTTTATGGGCTAGCTTGTGGCACGCGCTCGCTAATTGGATTCTCCACCACCTCGTCCACACTGATAGTAAAGAAACCCAGTCGGCAGATGCTTTGGAGATGGAACGTCTCTATCCCGAAATTCCCGAAGTAGTGGTCCAGGAAACCACACCGCCGACAGCCCCTATGGCTACGCCCGCCATGGAACAGTGCCGAGCCGCCGTGAACATTCTACGTAATCCGAACGTTTGAGTGCAGTGGTTTAGTGTTGAATCGAGACTGATTATTATGTTGTGGAAAATATAGAACAGTTGACCCACTACTAGTAATCGTGACCGGACGCTTAGTGATTCCTTGGACATCGTAGAGACTATAATTGCATGTTAGATTAGTTGCATGATAGAATTAAGATTTTCATTTTTTTTGTGTACTTATCTAATAATTGACATTTTATTTTAAATGTAACTATTTCTAAGTATTGTTTTAAAGAATATTGGAACTCAGGCAAGAGTCCAATAAGATTAGTATAAGAATCATATAGGATTATATTTTGAATCTTGTTTTCATTTTAAGTTTTGTATTCGTTTTGTGTTTGTGTTGGTTGTTGGTTGTTGGTTCTAGGTGAGGTTCCAGGGCACAATGATATCACTTGCGAGATATAATTGTGTTTTGAGGAGGGGATGGTGTACCAACACCGGATGTACCCCGCAGCCAAGGGGTTGCTCGCAACGACCGGACAGGATGCTGGCTTTAAAATTCCAGAAGCAGAAGGGTTTTATGACTTAGACCTTGGCCAGGTCTAGGAACCAGCTTCATGGCCGGATGTTGCGAACGTGGGTGTTGGACGTTGGGTGGAACACCACCCCCTGGAACTACCCCTTCTACCACTTTGTAGCGTCTTTCTCGACGGCTGATTAGTAAATTTTAAGTTAGACTCTTTCACTTGGTTCCTGAAAGCCCATCGAGCAAGACGCACCTCTTCGTTATATTTTCGTTTGTTTATTCGGCAGTACGGCAGTGTGGTAACGTGACAGCGTTGTGATTGATATAGTCAAGCACGCTTCACAGCGGTTAATACTTGGATGGGTGACCATCGAGACAATAGTAATACCCACTGCGGCTCGGTGTGCCCGGCCCCCTTACACCGAAAGGTATAAAAAGGGGTTACTGACTATATATATATATATTTGTAATTATTTTTTTTGTGTGTGTAAATATATTTTAAATTTAACCTTAACTGTGTTTGCTTCAAAATTAAAGTGTTAATTTTCGTGAGTGCTATAGGGTGCAAATAAGATACAGGTAAGTGAGACATTTATTTATTACACCCCCTTCATAACGAACTCCCACCCCTTTTATTACATAACAAATTACAAAATAATGGAATACTTACTTATAGGTATTTTTTTAAATTAATTTCAAGGATGATAAATATATTTTTTAAAGTTCTTATGCCAAAATTCAGAGTTCTGTCCTGTTCGCCAAATTTTCATTTCTTCTTTACATTTTTTTTATTTATTGTTTACATTACGGCCATAAAATAGAAATTTTTTATTTCAACTGTGAACCATATAATCGTTTTTGTCTTAGGTATCTATTGGCATTTACATGATGTCATGATGTATATTACAGTAGTTTAAAAACGTTTATAAATATTGAACATTAATAGGCTTTTTAGAAGATTTTATTAAATTTTGTTACAAACTTCATTTTAAATGTTTACATTGGTGTATGTGTTATATACGAGTGCAATTGGACTAAAATTGATTAAAACCATACATGTTACAACAAATCGCATACAAGTTGTAGAAACTTAATTTTGTTTGTAGGTCAAAGATTTGTATTTAAAATCTCGTAACATTTCTACCCGTGACGGCGAATATGGACGAGAACGTTTTCGTGTTGGAGAAAATGAAGTTGTTCTTGAAATCATTTGCCGAATTTCACTTTTTTCTTCAGAACATGGTGCAGGATCATTATGTACGTCGATAATCATAGCTAAATCTGTGCTGGTAGTTTATGGGGTGGATTCTGTGATCTAAATTAATTTAATTTGTTAAATAATGTGAGGTACTGGTACTAATAAGTATTACGAAATTCAAAATTTACCATTTCCTGGTTATTCAAATTCCCAATCATTATTGTTGGAACTTCATTTTCCAGCAATTTAGTATAAAATGCAGATTTTTTTAAATAGGCAGGAGAAAAATGATCCGAACAAATCACACTAGAAGATGATGGTGTCCAATTTGATCTTCCTGTAGCAATACCCATTTTTCTCGGACCTTCAGATGTTCAGATCCTTTGGGTATCTTTAATACATAAAGTTGATTAAGTTAAATTTACTTTTATTAATATTTCAGTTATAACTTAAACAGAACCGCTGCAAGCAGATATTTCAGAGACTTTTTAAATTATATATTTTTATTTTTTCTGTTTTATTTCAGTAATACCTCATAGGTATTTAAACTTAAAGTATTGTTTAAATATACTAATAGATTATCCAACCATAGCAATGAAAAGGAAGTAATAGATTTATTACAATAATCGGATTTATATCAGAATAAAGAAGAGTAAAATATTGATTACAATAATAGATGTCTAATCACAACAAAGAGTCAACGATTGATTACAATAATAATATTCTTGATCATAAAATTGGAATTGATAACTCAATAATTATTATAATAATAATAATTGTATAAACTAATATTTCTAAATATTAAAGGTGCTGACGGCTCAAAATGTATAGCAATAAATTATTATTTTTATCTGTGAAAAGTTATGCGGCCACATTCCATTTCCCGAGCTTTTTGATTTTGTGTTTTATTTATGTTCTGTTAGAACATCCATCAATGTCGCAAGTAGGCATATTGGTAAATAAACTTGCAAAAAAAATTACGTTAGAGATAGGTACATATTTACATTTCTAAAAATATATTA
This sequence comes from Agonum fuliginosum, assembly GCA_947534325.1. Classification (NCBI taxonomy): domain Eukaryota; kingdom Metazoa; phylum Arthropoda; class Insecta; order Coleoptera; family Carabidae; genus Agonum; species Agonum fuliginosum. The sequence goes on from OX384033.1 coordinate 16,453,212, forward strand.
TTTACCTTCCTTTTAATAGGTAACAAAAATTTAATTTTGTTAACCCAGAATAATTATCCTGGTTGTGCACTAGATAATTTATTAAATACTGTAGGGGAGACCGGGGACAATTGTAACATTTTGTCTTTGAGGTGCTCTAACATCGGAAATATTATAACGATTAAACTGAGCTAAATACGATAAGATGCAGAATTTCTTTCCTCATTTAATGGTATTAAGTGGAAGTTTTTGAGACAGTCTGTAAAAATGTTATTTAGTTTTAAAAAGAACTCCGTAAAGTGTTACAATCGTCCCGACCCCCGGGACGGTTGTAACAGTGAATGGGGACAAATGTAACACATTTTGTTAATTGTAAATATATATTTCTAATATAAGATACAATGAAAAATCAGGTCACAAAATACAAATTGATTAGTAACTTATTACTATCACAAAAATCAGACTAGTTTAAAAAAAAATCCTTCTCCAGGCAATAAATTTAAAAAATTCCTACTCTTACATGCAGTTATGACAAGTATAGAAAACTTCTTGCTTTGTACACTGTTCGTGTACATTCGATGCATTGTACCCATGTTTCTCTTGCTTTGCTTGAACTGTAGGGTTCCAGACACACCAAACAGAACCAATCTTCACCATCCTCTTCGCTTGATTCTAGTTGTCTTACTTTTCCTGCTCTTTTAACAACAGTAGCCTTCTTTTGCTTCCCTTTTAGACTGATCCCTAAATTTTTTGTAACTATTCGTTTGATTTTCTTCGAACTCATTTCTAATTTCTGGTGTATCTGTATAGATGGTGGTATGGTATTATATAGAAGCTTGGAAATGTGATATTATTCAAACATTGAAAAACTTACTTGAGGTCTTCAAAATCACATAACCTCACTTCGCTACTACACTGTAAAACAGACGTGAACAGTTTATAAACTAATATGTTGCCACATGCTAGGTGTCTCTTATGTCCAAGTCGCGCATGCGTATCAGTCGTAGTTTTGAAAATATTTACAGTGTTACAATAGGGTAGTTTACCATTTTTTTTTAAATTTTTTATTGAAACTTCATGTTATATGAAAGCGATTGAGAGTACTGATAAGCCTTAATTGTTCTTAATAAAGCTGTAAATAATTTTTAAAGTTTGTGTGACGTAGATGTACAACTGAAAATCTTCTCAAACAATGGGGCTGGAATTAAAATGTACTCATGTAAAATCAACTGTTTTTAAATGTTACAAAATATAAAATACAATTTGGTAGTTTCTTTATTACTGTATGTAAGAATATACGTGAAAATATATTATTTAGATATATAATTTATAAATTTGCCTTCAAAAATTTGATCCTGAGTTTTAGTACCACTTATATGATTCGCAGACCTATGTCATTCAACATATCTTGCAATGGGAGTATTCGGGCAAAGCTTATCAATTTTCATTACAGATTTAGCAAAAAACTATGATTTTATGCTAGCGCGCTAAACTGCACATATTTTACTACAAAATTCGGGCAAGGTACATTGGAATTATCAAAGAATTTAATTAAATTTTTGTTACTTCAATTAAAATGACATTGATTGGAATGATAACGGATCCACGATATCTACGAAATATATTATAAAATGTCAAATTGGTTAAATATTTTGACAATTATATCGTTTGTCTGGCCCTATGGTTTGTATTTATATTTTACGGCTAATATCGAAGACTCAACGAAGCAAAGTCCCTAACGTGTAACTTTATTTTGCAGAAATCGTTATAAATAAATTTAATTTCTTGTGATTAATTTTTAAAGTACATTACTTTACATGACAGTTCATAGATAAAGAGACACTACGTTGAACAAAGATAGACGGCATACATGTTGCAATAATTCAGAATAGGATAGATGTGTGAGAGAGAGAGAGCTCGAGAGAGAACGCATTACTGTGACGTAGATGTACGATACGTAAAATCTCAAATATTTAAAGAACTATTAACTTTTTGAAAACTTTTTTCATGGCAATAACTTATTACTGGGGTCTCCTTTCAATATAATTGACTGGATTGCTAATTTGCTACTATGGTAAACTACCCTATTGTACCCTGTTACTTTTGTCCCCGGTCTCCCCTACAAATTTATAGTTATTAACACCGTAAACACAAATAACACAGATATACTATAAATAAATTTCCCACAAAACTCTTTAAAACTTAAATCTCAACGTTTATAAAGCGCGCGATCGACCGTCTCAACATGGCTGCCAAGTAAGCGTAAACATAAAATAAACGCCACAAATGTCAAACATAGCCTATTGGAGTGGTGGGTAAACGGCTTCAACTTTTCAAGTCTAGGCTCTCTCTATAGTTTTCTATACTCTTAGGGCAGAACTAACCAAGGCTAACATGATTATGATGCCCAAATTTACTTTGTATATTTAAATATTTTTAAATTAAATTATAAAATAAAAGAAGGTACTATTTGAAAATATATACTTATATTTCAAAATATTATTTTACAAACACATACGTACATAGCAATAAAAGAGCAACAAACTATTGTGATGAAATTACCCAAATATTTCTTATACAGGTTGGTGGAGGTGAAATGCGAACATAGGGAACATACATGACAATCGAACTTTCATGCCAGGTATCTTGATATATTTTGTAGTAGTGTCACAAAACCAAGTAAGTGAATTTGTGTGGCAAAAAGAATAATCAATAACAGAAATAATAATAAAATCTAAAAGTGCACTTAAACTTTCTCGTTCTGCTCGAAGACATACATTATTATTCAAAGAAAATATTTTAATGAAAATAAAAATTTCAATAATATGACAGGTACTTTGACATTGACAGTACTTATTCCACGTATATCAAGATGCCTAGCATGATAACTCCATTGTCATATATTTCCCTATGTTCGCATTTCACCTCCACCAACCTGTATACAGGGTGAGTCATCGAAATGCCCGTCGTCGATATCTCCCTTGTCGTTAAAAATACAGCACAAATTTATTAACAGAATTTTTCGTCTACTCAAGGAGCATAACTTAAAATTATTTTCACATATACAGGGTGTTGCATAACGACTTGGCAATAATTGTTCGTCTTTTTTTAAATGAAACACCCTATATATTTTTATATATTTTGAATTGTATTTTATTTACCTATACGAACATATAAATTTCATTTTAGTTTTCCGCGGCGTTGCAAAGTTATTCAATTTTTTCTCTAAAAAAAGCGGAATACACGTATTGTTTTATAAAGGCGTACTGAAGTTATTTTAATAGTAAAAATTATGAATTTTTTTTTCTGAACAACTGTAACTATACTCTTTGTTCTGACATAACTTTTTTTAAATGTTATTATACAAGGTGTTCAGTACAGATAATCAAATTTAGTCAATTTCAAATGGCTATAACTCGTCATTTTCAAATGGAACACCCTATATTTTATTATTCTGTTGTGTGTAATTTTGCATCTTTTTATGTTATAAAAGGTGTCCTATGCATAAAAACATTAATTTAATTAATTTCGAAATTTCGGAAGCAAGGATTAGGGCCGATTTTGTTAGTTTTTAGGGTAAAATTTATGACAACTGTCAACACTGGTTATGCTGAAAAATTAACAGATTAAACATGTGATTTAACGTTTTTATACATTTATGTAATAGAGATATCAATAAATAAATATATTTTTCACAGATATAAGGCTTTTTATTACTTGTTTTTCTTAGTTTTCGAAATTATTTGACATAAATACAATATTACATTTGTTTCAGATTAATATAAATTTTAATAGTGTTTGCCATGTTAAAAACATGGATACAAAAAAAATGCGAGTTTGTGGGGCTCTAGTACGGTTTTGTTAGCTTTGTTAGTGTAGCAAATACCAAAACCGAGTTTGTGGGGCTCTAGTACGGTTTTGTTAGCTTTGTTAGTGTAGTAAATACCAAAACCGAGTTTGTGGGGCTTTATTTTTAGCCATTTTGACACATTGAGGTTAACCAAAAAAATTTCATTTTCTTCAAAAAATCATGTTAAAAACACTCTTCCGCGGTATAATTCTGCTTGTTTAGGTCATATTTAAGCATAATAAACGATCTCCTAAAATAAAAAACGCATTTTCTCTTAAACACCTATTCTACATTCCAGCCTAAAAATGTAATGAAATAAACTAAATTTTAGGTTACGAAAAATCAAACAAGGAAGAGAATGAAAAGGATTAAATGAAAACTGGAATAGGATGCAAAACTGGCACGTAACAGGTTCTTAAAACTAGACGAATTATAAACTATTATAATTATTCAAATATTAATTATAAAGATATCTCTATTCAAGAATTATTATTATTTCAAAGTTATACAGAAAATAGAAACTAACAAGATACCTTATAATAATAAGACCGGATTTATTACCAAAAGAAATCATCTTTATAATTTGTATTTTTTTCTATGATTAGGATTAAACGATTTAAGTTAAATTCGGTTCCTAAATTTCATTATCAAAAGTGTGTAATAATAATAAATAAAAATGTAAATAATTATGTATTCATGGTTTCCTCCTGAGCTATCATTATTGCTTGTAATTCGCTTGATGTCATCTATGCAATAATCGACATTTCACACAGGACAGTGTAGTTTCCAATAAATAATAGCATGTCTTTACCATTTCATTATTTTCTAAAAATAAAAATAACAGTAAAATTATGGAAAAATTTAAATATCAATGAATTACCGGGATTTACAAAAAAGGCAACGAAAATCTTGAAGAAATAAAAAATCAACAATATTATAAACTCTTCTTTCTTCTTAAATCTCGTTATCTCACTCTTCAGCTGTCGTTTATGTTTTTCTGCAGATCTTTCTATCGTTTAATTATGAAGCGTTTCTTTAATACCGTTTATCCATAATCTCTTCACTTTTCAGCTGTCGTTCATGTTTTTCTGCAGATTTTTCTATCGTTTAATTATTAAAGGCATGAATGTGGTCTTTCAAAGTGAAAATTTATCGAATAAAATGTGTTCAATATTGAGGTCATCTATGCAATAATCAACATTTCACACAGGGCAGTGTAGTTACCAATAAAAAGTACCATGTCTTTACCATTTCATTAACTTTATAAAAATAAAAATAACAGTAAAATTATGGTAAATTTAAATATTAATGTATTACCTGACTTTATAAAAAGGCTAACGAAAATCTTAAAGAAATAGAAAATCAACAATATTATAAACTCTTCTTACTTCTTAAATCTCGTTATCTTACTCAGCTGTCGCTTATGGATCTAATCTTTCAATCAAGTTTTATGTAAAATTTTTTGATACATCTAATTATGTCGATGATTAATGGATTAATCCGTTTCTTAATTTCTGTGTGTTTGTATTAGTGACAGTTTCAGTAGAATTCATGTTCCAAAGTATTCAGGACGTTCTTCAGCCTAAAATGCAAAACGTTGAACTTAAAGAATATTTTATTTGATGTGAGTATCAGCCCTTCGAGTGTTATAGATAATACGTACCTTGATTTCAAGCAAAGTTCACACGTAGTATCAGCTTTGACAGTGGACATGGGCGTTAAATCGCTGGTATTTGCAGCTGACGGATAAGTCGACGGTGTATATTTATCACTTCAGAGGGGACAAAAGCAAAATGTCAATATATCAATAAATTCATAAGAGAATAACTCCATTACGGATGAATATTAGTAAAAGTTATTTTTTATAACAATTATTCGAAGCCTATACTTTTATGTCATACCATTAGAAAAAGTTTAAATTTTTAAATTTGTATGAAATTAATAAATATAAAAGTGTATGTTTTCTACAACAAATGGCAACTATCTCATATAATTATTACTTTTTTTTGTTGAAATTTTGTACACAAGAAGTAAATCATGTTATGTTAAAAATACAATTTTCTTATAAGTTAATATAAATATGAACATTCATTATAAATAAATTTAAAAAATGGTCTGACTTTAAACCTACTTTTTGCCTGTGTTTTTATGTTTATCTCAACCAAACTCTTTTATTTGCTAATATATATTCCAGTAATGATATATTCGTACAGTTTTTAACAATCTGATGGGTAACAATCGAATAATACGACATATGTTATAACTTCCATAAGCAGCAATGTTATTTTAATTTTATATTAGAATCGAGAGATGGCAACACCCGTTTCAGCATTACGATTGTGATTGCAGGCTTTCTGTAATATTTGCAGTGACTGTACTTTGTAGGTTCGTGTTGGGTCGTGTAAACTCGTGTAAATATTAGATTCTTGTGTTTTTATTTGAAGCGAAACTTATAGCAAAGCATTCTGTGAAGGCTTTCGTGTATCTGGAATTTTATTTATTTATATTCGAATTTTTCGGAGCAAGATATATGTAATAACATAAATGAACAATAGTTAAAAGAAACACTTAAAGTAGTTGGAGTACGAAAATGTAAAACTATACCTCATTTTTTAAATAATTCTGTATTTTAAATCAGGGCTGTAGCCAAAGTGGGCATTGTCCACTCTGGAAGAAAAAGTTGCCCACTCTAATAAAATCGGACTGGTGAACCAAAATTAATAAATTTTATATTAATTGTACTTTTGTGATCTAACAATTTATTCTTGCACATAAAATGGGTGAAAAACAAATGCAACTTCACATCGTTTGACTAAATACCTTTTCATTATAAAGCATTTTTTGACCTTGAGGGAAAAAGAAATTTCACCTGCGGCGCATTTAATTTTTCTTTTATATTCTGGTTTAACTTTTATCCTACAAAAATCAGGTTCTCCACTCTAAATATTTGAACTAGTTTTACATTTTTAAGATAAATACCTAATCTGTATAATATAAAAATGAATGCCTGTTTTTCTGGTAACGCCATAACTTGAGAACGAGTTGACCGATTTGAATATTTCTTTTTTTGTTGTGTTCGCTCTAATACAGGGGTGGTTTTAAAAAGAAAAAATTGAGAAAACCCAAAAGAAAAGCTGAAAAATCGAAAAATTCAAAATTTATCATTTAATTGAACAAAATAACAAACAGATTAGATAACCAGGCATTTAATTAAACTGCTATGTACTTATTAGCTGTTGAATAGGAATTTCGAATTCAGTTGGTCTAGGTGTTTTGAAACAGACAGTTGTGGATTGTAAGCATTACAATAAACAATATGTTTTTGAAATAGTTTTTACCTTCCGCCATACCTGTAGAGGAAGGTATTGGAATCATGCTAAAAATCGGGTAGTGAGTTTTTAGTGAATGAGCACGAATTAGGGTCCTTACAATAAATTCATTTTTGATAGTTTCACGATGATGTCTGTATGTATGTGTGTATGAGTGTAGTTATGTGGTCAGAGCAGGATTTCTGTCAGTCGGATAACTCAAATACGAATTACCCAAAAATTTAGATATTTGGTATCTATTTATCATTTGTCTATAAGGTATAAATTGGAAGAGCTCAATCTTATGATTCAGGTGATGCAAATTTCTGTATTTGAATATTTTAGATTTTTATTTGTATATTTTAAATGGGCACCGGATTGTAAGTATGCATTTTATGTTTACAAGTCTAGATATGGCGGGAGGTTGTGTGCTGGCCACATCAGATTTTTTAAATTTATTTGATGTTTATAACGATGTCAAATTGCATTGTTGTTTATAACAATGACAATTTAACATTGTTGCCGGCGACTAACTAATTCAAAATTTACTGAACCGATTGAGCTCAATGGTAATATCTTAAGATCAAACTTATAACATGAGTAGACTAAAATGTCAGAAGTGAATGCATTTACAGAAATTTCAGAAATTGAATGGCAGTGCTGCCAATGTATTTTGCCAGCCACATGGCGGTACAAATATCGGGTGGGCCAAATAAGACCTACCAATGTTAAACTTAAATAACTTTTGTATTTTTTGATTTAATTATTTTTTCTTTTTGTAGGTTATTATACTGACTTGGAAATTTATTAGCCACACAAATTGATTTTCTAAATAATGTTTTGATGTCGGATGAAGCGCATTTTCATTTAAATGGTCAGTCAACAACAGTGTTGTAATAGATAACAATATTTTTTATCTAGATAAAGATAAAGATAACTTACTTTTTATTTATCTAGATAAGATAATAGATAATCATTGAAGAAATTATCTAGATAATAGATAAAAGATAAATCATTATTATCTAGATAATTATTAGATAATTCATAGATAATACAAAAAATATAAATAACTTGTTCTAAAGTATAAGCGGTACCTGCTAGCGAGTCGGCAGCCTTACAAGCTTGTACGTTGTATGTTTGCACAGTTTGATTACATTTGAATTCGATTAAAATTAATAAATGAAAAAAATTGGTTCTAATTTTGCAAAAATTATTATCTAGATGATTTTTTAAAAATAGATAAAGATAATTTGTAATTTTATCTAGATAAGATAATAGATAAATAATAAAAAAAATATCTAGATAAGATAATAGATAAAAATATATTATCTAGATGATTTATCTAGATAAAATTATCTAGATAAGTTACAATACTGGTCAACAAACAAATTTTGGGGCTCTGAAAATCCAAGAGAAATACACCAGCATCAGTTGCAAATCCATCCAAATGTATTGTTTGGTGCGGTGTGATGGCCAAAAAAGTGAAATTTTTGGCGAACGTATGATTTAAAAAAAAACAGATTTCCCTTGGCCACCTCGCTCGCCAGATTTAATAGCGCCCGACTTTTTTTTATGGGGATATTTAAAAGACAAAGTGTATGTTAATAAACCAGAGACTATTAGACCGCTGAAGCAGAATATTCGAGACGAAATACTAAGCCTTCAACCAGAAACATCACGTGGTGTAATGGAAAACGCGTTAAAAAGAGCCGATCTCTGTATCGAGAATAATGGTTTACATTTGTCTGATGTCATATTTCGTAGATAATTTCCATAAAATATATTCATTGTATAAAAAAAATTAATCAAAATAAGCGATTATTACAAGAGTTATTAGTGTTTAACATTAGTAGGTCTCATTTGGCCCACCCGTACTTCGCTATAAAATTACCTACATTACATCTACTTATTACCATTGCAAATCCAGGGTCAAATATATCATCGAACAAATTTGTTTTTGAAATAGTTTTTTATTTATATTTATTTGATATTTATAACGATGTTAAATTGCATTGTTGTTTATAACAATTTAATTCAAAGTTTACAGCACCGATTGAGTTCAAATTTGGTGTGGTAATAGCTTAAGATCTAACTTATAACATGACCGGACTAAAATTTCAGTCCGCCATCTTGAAACAAAATGGTGGCTAACAAAATGTACTGCACCGATTGGGTTCAAATTTGTAATGGTTATAACTTATGATCTAACTTATGACATGAGCATACTAAAATATCAGTCCGCCATCGTTAAACAAAATGGCGGTAACCGATTAGGTTCAAATTTGGTATGATACTGCACCGATTGGGTTCAAATTTGTAATGGTTATAACTTATGATCTTATGACATGACATGAGCATACTAAAATATTAGTCCACCATCTTTAAACAAAATGGCGGTAACCGATTGAGTTCAAATTTGGTATGGTATCATGGCCGTAGTTAGAATTGTCACCATGTATGGTATGGTATAATTCTTATAACGAGATACCTTTAAATTCGAGTTGGAGGCGTAGCAACGCGCGCCGGGTCCGCTAGTTTATGATAATTTTTGATATTTACGATAATTTTTTATCTTAATTTGGCTTATAGTCCAGTCATTAGAGACATAAAAAAGGTGTTTTCGTGCAAAAGGTTGAGGAGTTTTGAAACTTGGTAGGATTGTAGACTAGGTAGCCCTAAGTATGCCCCTAAGTTTGCGACCTCGAGCGACCGCCGCTCCCGCCGCCATCTTGGAAAAATGGCGCCCAAAATGGTATATAGCTCCGTTCCTGTAGGTTTTAGAGAAAAAGTTTCTATACAAAAGTTGTAGAGGACTAAATTTGCTACAAAATTATTTGTATACTTTTTTTGTCAGGCTAATACTTTAGTAGTTACAGGACCGAATAATAGACTGGATTTTTAAAAATCACAGAAAAGCAGCATTTGCATGCAATTTTTTTCCAATTATGAGCCAATTAGTGTACCTAAAGTTGTTTCATAAAATTAAGTAATGAAAACTCATGCTTTTGTCAACTCGTTATTACACCACTCTTGATGATTAAGCCTACTAGATCGAACGCTAACACCAAAAAAGATGGGGTACTTTGCATTTCATGAATAAAGCATACCGTTTAGCATAATATGTGTTCTTTAGATCATTCTCTACCAAACCGAAATTCTAACAACCCCCGGAGTCCTACAGGGGATGTGTATTGCGAGTTGCATATCCATTTCTTGAATTTTTCACGTTTGTCTCGTAAATGGTTATAATTAATTTGTTCAGGTAAAAATATCGACTTTTGATTTCTAGCTGCGATTCCAGAGACATTTTTCTATCAACATTATTATTATCAACATTTTTCGGACCCTGGTTTCAACACAATTTTTTAAAGAAAGAAAAAAATTTGTGTTTTTAAAATTTCTTGTGTTTAATTAACTCTAATTTATAAACGATTTAAGATATTAACTTCCGGGTTCCGGAGTTGGATTTCCCAGACATTTTTCTATTAGATACATTATTTGAAAAACTTCTGAAGGCATTACTAAGTACGAAATTTAAGGTTTTTTTTCCGAGAAAAAATACTAAAATTCTGGTAATATTTTTATTTTTTGTGTTTAATGCACTCTAATTTCTAAACGAATTAAAATATCGAATTTCGGTTTCCTGCATTAGATTCCTTGAAAATTTTTCTGTCAGATACATTATCTTCATTTTTTTAAGTCCTTAATTAAGCCAAAATTTAGACTTTTTCTTCGAAAGAAAATAGTAGAATTTTATTATTTTTTCTATTTACTGTTTTTAATCAACTATAATTTCTTAACGGGTTATGATATTGAATTCCGGTTTCCGGCATTGGATTCCTTGAAAATTTCTTTTTCAGATACATTATCTTAAGTTTTTTTGAAGTTCTTGATTAAGCCAAAATGGAGACTTTTTCTTTGGGAGAAAATAGTAGAATTTTATTATTTTTTCTTTTAGCTGTTTTTAATCAACTATAATTTCTTAACGGGTTATGATATCGACTTCCCGGTTCCGGCATTGGATTTCTTAGACATTTTTCTATTGGACACATAATTTTAAATATTTTTGTAGATCATAGTAAGGTTGATTAAACACAAGAAATTTAAAAAACACAATTTTTTTTTCTTTCTTTAAATAATTATGTTGAAACCAGGGTCCGAAAAATGTTGATAGAAAAATGTCTCTGGAATCGAAGCTAGAACTCAAAAGTCGATATTTTACCTGAAAAAATTAATTATAACCGTTTACGAGACAAACGTGAAAAATTCAAGAAATGGATATGCGACTCGCAATACACATCCCCTGTAAGACTCCGGGGGTTGCTAGAATTTCGGTTCGGTAGAGAATGATCTAAAGAACACAACATATTATGCTAAACGGTATGGTTTAATCATAAAATGCAAAGTACCCCATCTTTTTTGGTCTTAGCGTCCGATCTAGTAGGCTTAATCATCTGCAGTGGTGTAATAACGAGTTGACAAAAGCATGAGTTTTTATTACTTAATTGCAAGAAACAACTTTAGATACACTAATTGGCACATAATTGGAAAAAAATTGCATGCAAATGCTGCTTTTCTGCGATTTTTAAAAATTCAGTCCATTATTCGGCCCTGTAACTCCTAAAGTATTAACCTGACAAAAAAAGTATAAGAACAATTTTGTAGCAAATTTAGTCCTCTACAACTTTTGTATAGAAACTTTTTCTCTAAAACCTACAGAAACGGAGCTATATATCAAAAACTGATATTGGGCGCCATTTTTCCAAGATGGCGGCGGGAGCGGCGGTCGCTCGAGGTCGCAAACTTAGGGGCATACTTAGGGCTACCTAGTCTACAATCCTACCAAGTTTCAAAACTCCTCAACCTTTTGCATGCAAAAAGTCTCTAATGACTGGACTATTACGATAAATAATAGAATAGGGTAGCATAAAGTTTAAAAACAGACCTGTAAGCAGATCTTCAATATCGAGAAAATTTAAACTTTAAACACGTGAGATTTGCTTACTTCTTTAAAAATGAAATTGGATATTTCGTGTGAACAACTCAAATTGCCTACACTAATAGAAATTTGAAAAAAAATTCATTCGTGAAAAAAACAATTTCGTCAAAAAACTTCCGACTTGAGTCAAAAAATCACAAAATGCACTTTTTTTCAAACGCCCATAACTTTGTGCCAAATTATCGTAGGAACTTCGTTTTTTGAGCCCAGCACAGGTAATTGAACAAGTTTCAATGCTTTTTCTGTGGATCGAGTCGATAATTTTTTTCCAACTCGGTACACATCGCCAAAGTTAGACGTTGTTTTGCGAAAGAACGTGTTTTTTTTGTTCGGGTTTTAAAGGGTACGAAAAGAGATCATCCTAATTTGAGATTATCCCCTTAAATTACACCCACAAGTTGGTTTTTCCCCGAAAGAATTGTCTAATTTGGTTGAAAAGTCGCTGAGTTATGTGCAAAAAACCAAAAAATGCCATTTAAAAAAAAAATTCATAACTTTGTTCCAAACCGGGGTTCTGGAGGGGGCGGAAGGGGTTGCGCTAAAATTCGCAGGCATGACTTTAAAGTAGACACTTCAAAGTTTTTCGTCCACAAAGATTCATCGAAATCGATTGAAAATACGCCGAGTTGTAGCGGTTTGAAAATGGTCGAAATTTCACGAATTTCAAAGTGTTTCATTTTTTTTTTTCGCCAGTATATTTCAATATATAATATAAAATGGTTTTGACTTTTAATCGCATATTTAATACAGTTTAAAATAATTTAAAAACTCCAATAAAAGTGTCGTTCTGTAATCTAATCTGGATATTTTGATTTATTTACATTTTGTAAGTGTTATTAAGGGTGTGTTCCAAAATTAAACCATGTTAACCGTGGTTTTATGTTACTGTAATTCTTTAGTAACTGAATGTGACGGTTCTCTCAGTAGGTACCTAACTTGTGAAACGCTTCGGTAAAATTTCGACATTTAGCTTAGAGTAGAAGCACAAAAGTCACAAAAATATACTTTTTCGCCAACCGGACGTATTTGATGCAATTGTGTCATTGTTTTTTATAAAAAAGGGGGCCATTTAGGGATTGTTTATGACCACTATAGCAATTGTACAAAAAGTAAATCTATTCTTCCTAATACAAACAAACATTGTTGTTGTCATGGTTAGTAAGTTAGTATGTTTACATTTTAATTGTTGCGTAATATGAGGATATGTCAATTTAAATGAAATTACATCTATTTAAGCGGCTAGCGAAAAAATATATTGTTTCATTCATACAAAAAATGTTATTTTGGCACTCGTAAACCGTCTTACTCGTCCCAAAATAATGCATTTTTTGTATTAATGATACAACTAACTATTTTCATCCTTAAATACAAGTATAATATAATATTACACAAATAATGTTTACATACAATTTCGCAAATTTTTCGAATAGATAAATCCGTTTGTATAATCATTTCCAACAGAGAAAAATCAGCCATTGAACAGCAAAACATACCAACGTTTTTAAGTTAAAACTGTGAGATCGTGATACACAAATACAAATTTATCACAAATATCGTGCTCTTTAGCACGGTGATCGTGGTAACGAATATGTGCGAAAATTTACCGCCGTTTTCACTTATCGCGTTTCAAATTAGTACTGACATTCTGAAAAAATTACCATGGTACATGTGGTTTAATTTTAGTACATACCCTTTATGTCAAAATTTCATGAATTCAAAAAATTACACTTATTCGAAAGAAAGTAAAAAAAAGTATGCAACACGCGCCATTATATTATTTAACGGCGCGCCGCCATCAAGATTCCAAGTTAACTAAAAATTTCGATAGCTGCCTAAAAGTAAGATACGCCGCCGCCACTTCAAAATTAAGCTTTACACCGGCGCACTGCCGCCGCCGATATATTTTTAACATTTCGCCGCCGCCGCTATCAACCCCAACGGCGGGCGCACAGGTCTATCTCGGTAGTTAGATACCTTCACTCGGCTAAACTTTATTATCGTGAATAAACATTCATGTATCTCACTTGATATATAAATATCTAATATGCATTTTTGCACTTTCGGGACTAAAACTCTTCTTTAGTCTTTATTGTTAGGGACTAAGACTAAGGTTATTAAATTGATCCCATGGGATCATTTTTTATATTTAATTCCGTTGTCAAGAAATTGAATTAATTAATCCCGTTGTCAAGTAAATACGTGCTATTTGTTAAAAAGTACTATAGTAACAATTAACAATATAAATATTTGTCATAAAGTTTACTGTCAAAATTACAAAATGTGTTGTCTTTTAAACTATTTTGTATTCGTTTGCGGATGAAGTGCAAAAAATAGCGTTTCTATACTCGTATACCACAGGACAAAAGAACTTTTAATCCTTCAGCTTATTATTTCTCTCATCTTCGGCTCGTGAAATAAACTTGACTCTCAGGATTAAATGATGCACTTTAGTCCTTTAATATATAATATGCTATTAATTATTATACAGTGCAGACCAAAATACAGATTATTATATAGTTATTTGTTTCATTAATACAAAAAATGCATGATTTTGGGACGAGTTATGCCTCGTTTTCATGTATCCGGAATCCGCAGATTTCTTGCGGAATAAAATGGCCGCCACGGATTCCGTCAGTAGTTAAATTATTTTTAACTTTCTGCGGAACTCCGCAAGCTCCGCAAGTTTTGACGTTTAAACTGTCAGTTGTTATAACTTCAAATATATGTTGAATATGGAGATGGAATTCGTGGCGGCCATTTTATTCCGCAAGAAATCTGCGGATTCCGGATACATGAAAACGAGGCATAAGACGGTTGCTGAACGACACGCAGCGGAGTTCGGCGATCTTACGAGTCTCAAACTGACATATCCTCATATTACGCAACAATTAAAATTCAAATGTATAACCATGACAACAACAATGTTTTTTTGTATTAGGAAGAATAGATTACTTTTCGGTACAATTGCTATGGTGATCATAAACAATCCCCAAATGGCCTGCTTTTTTCCAAAAAACAATGACACAATTGCATCAAATACGTCCGGTTGGCGAAAATATTATTGACCGTGCCACATCGTTCTAATTTTTTTTTTGCCACCTCAAAAAAATTACAATAAATCTATCGTGAGACAACAATTATTGTCAGATAGCGTGTTTCAAACGGTACCCCTAAAATTTTAATTCTCCCGGTAAAATTTAAATGACGCTGTCACCTCCATCTAGCGAATAAATTGTTCGCTTCAGATCTCATACATATCTAGAGAGCGCGAGAGCGGCACAACTTGCTTCTATATGATTGTGTATTGAACTTCGATCGTAGCGACATCCATCGAGGTAGAAACAAAATAATCTAGCTTTTTTCCATTCTTCATACTTGTTAATTCCTTTTCTGGTAGTTGGTAAAATACCACGTTAGAAGTACCAATTATTGTTTCACAGAATTTTAAATAATAAAATAAATAATAAGATAAATAATAATAACTTTATGAGATAAATAACACAAATTTCTTTCACCTTGCTTGTTGAAAAGGTAGAAACAATATCTGTCAAAAATATTTATTTTCGTGAGTAACTTAAATATTTTTTTACTTTCAATTTTATTTTGAAATGTGATATTAAATTTCCTTCATATTTAATTTGAAATGCAATATAATATTGTACACTAGCACTGCGGTGTTCTGTGGCAGAACTATTTTCATGACGTCACGTGCTGTACGTTTTCCTGGGCAACCTGTGACTCTATATTACCTTCTTACTTTATTTTATGAAATAAGTGGTAGGAAGGTCTTCAGAATCCAATTAAATTTGTTTTATTAAAACATATTTATTTATTTATTAGAACGTTTCGAGAACAAACTGTTCTCATCATCAGCTAAAAGACACAATTATAAATAGTCAAAAATATTGTTACAAAATGTATCATACAACATACCTTCAAAAACATTGGTAAAAAACCAAGAATATAGTATACAATCAAAAATATAAGCATCGCTAAAACTTTTAGACAGATTACATTGTAGAAGTTTCGTGGTTGAGGAAATACTTTATGGTGTCCACTATCAATTGTGAACATACCAGCCACTGTCAGTTTGACATATTCATAACCTAAAGGTTTGACATATTTTATTTAAATATTGTTCAAGATATTGTATTTGGCCCATCACCATTATACTGTGTTCGTTTGTCACATATAATTTATGTTGTGCTACAATAAATCATTTCTTTAATTCTATTTCCTTGTCTTTTTCTCCAAAATATTATTTTTTTCTTCAACCGTCTTAAAAGTTGGTTCTTTTAATACTGTTTTTAGTATTAAAAGTTGACGTTTTTGTTATTAATAAAAAAATGTAACTGTTGCTAGGTAACACTTTTAATCCTAGGCTTAAAAGTACTTTTAATCCTAAGCTTAGAAGTAGATTCTGTATTTCTACTAGAATCTTGGGAGCGTAATATTTCTTGAGCTTGATTATCACGCACTTCTTCTTTTTTTCTACTGGTATTATCATCACGAATGGAGGATATTATACTTTTACTAGTGCTAGGTTCATCGAACCGTAATATTTTTTTAGCTGTCTACCATGTATGTTTACCAGTAAAGCTGATTTGACGTCTTCAATAACATCAATCTTTAAACGTACCAATTCATCGCAACGGCATTCACCCGAAATTTCCAGTATTACAACAATCTATAAAAATTAATAATATTTAAATAGTTATATTCTCATTCCTCATATTTAAACACTTACTTTAATCATCAGGTATGTATTATCAGGAGCATAATTCCAGAAAAACACTTGATTTATTTTAGTTTCACAGAACAATAAAATTTGTAAACAAAACAAAAGTTAAAGCAAAGCTACCTTCTTAGTTTCAATCATATTTCAACAAAATATTTCAATAATTTAAAAATTAATTTTCTTGGTTGAAGAAAAAATAGTATGTGTTATTTGGATTAAAAGTGTCTTTGTTTGATTCGCAATTTTTGCATCCGCTCGGCTTCGCTACGCTTCGCCTCGCAAATGTAAATTAATTGCTCATCAAACAAAGTATCACTTTTAATCCTAATAACACAATATACTATTCTTCAACCGTCTTAAAAGTTGGTTCTTTTAATACTGTTTTTAGTATTAAAAGTTGACGTTTTTGTTATTAATAAAAAAATGTAACTGTTGCTAGGTTACACTTTACTTCTGTATTCTGTATATTTTGAATGTTTTTTTGTGTTAATTTAATCAAACCAAAAAAATCTGACGTGGACACCACATGACTTCCTTGTACGCCTTGTGTGTTCATACTTTTCTTAATAACTAAAATGTAGAATAATATAAAAAATTCTTTTAACTTATTATACTAGTATACTCACAAATATATTTTAGTCATTTTATTTAAACTGCAGAAGAAGATATAAAGCATATTTCACTATTGTCACTGTCATGTCATAATCATTTAAATTTTACGTAGTAACAAATGTTAATCGATCATGGACTACAAGATACCGAAATACTAAATTATAAGTATATACTTTATTTATTCTTAAATGATAGAAGATACAGAAAAATTTATAAAATACCGATTGTAGATAATAATCACATAATCTTTCATTTAAAATAAAAAAAATTGTCTAAAATTAATTATTTATCAAAATATTTTTAAAAAGTACTACTTTCGGTTTATAGATTGAAACAAAAAATAGGAGGTGCACAACTAGATGCTATAACAGTCCTAAATACAAAATTTCAGCCTTCTACGTCTAACCGTATTTGAGTTACGCGACACACATACGTCCGTACATACATACGTACATACGCACAGACGTCACGACGAAACTAGTCATAATGGATTCAGAAAAGGTCAAAACGGATATTTGCATCAAAATCTGAAAACTGAAATTTTTCGCGATTACAATACTTCCTTATTACTCTGTACAAGGAAGTAAAAAAAGAAATTATTAATCTGATTTCAAAACATCTTTATTTTAGTACTTAGGTTTAATATTAATTTATAAATTTATTACTTATTCACAGTGATATTAAAAGTACAGCTTGAGCAACTTTGATAAAAATTGAACAAGCCACAAGTTTCAACAGTATTAACATTTTTGGTACTCTTGCTAACAATATCCGTTAATGGTACATGGTACTAGAATCTTGGGAGCGTAATATTTCTTGAGCTTGATCATCACGCACTTCTTCATTTTTTCTACTGGTATTATCATCATGAATGGAGGATATTATACTTTTACTAATGCTAGGTTCATCGAACCGTAATATTTTTTTAGCTGTCTACCATGTATGTTTACCAGTAAAGCTGATTTGACGTCTTCAATAACATCAATCTTTAAACGTACCAATTCATCGCAACGACATGCACCCGAAATTTCCAGTATTACAACAATCTATAAAAATTAATAATATTTACATAGTTATATTCTCATTCCTCATATTTAAACACTTACTTTAATCATCAGGTATGTATTATCAGGAGCATAATTCCAGAAAAACTCTTGATTTATTTTAGTTTGACAGAACAATAAAATTTGTAAACAAAACAAAAGTTAATGCAAAGCTACCTTCTTAGTTTCAATCATATTTCAACAAAATATTTCAATAATTTAAAAAGTAATTTTCTTGGTTGAAGAAAAAATAGTATGTGTTATTTGGATTAAAAGTGTCTTTGTTTGATTCGCAATTTTTGCATCCGCTCGGCTTCGCTACGCTTCGCCTCGCAAATGTAAATTAATTGCTCAATCAAACAAAGTATCACTTTTAATCCTAATAACACAATATACTATTTTCTTCAACCGTCTTAAAAGTTGGTTCTTTTAATACTGTTTTTAGTATTAAAAGTTGACGTTTTTGTTATTAATAAAAAAATGTAACTGTTGCTAGGTTACACTTTACTTCTGGGAGTTGATTCTATAACTTTACAAGACCATAACTGTCATATTTACAAGACCGGCGATGCTGGAGCGCCTAGCGGATTTTTGTAGAACCTATATAATGACGTCATGACTTGCGATATCTTGTAAATAAGTTACAACAGCTCGGTAGGTGTTGTACGTACGCTGCAAGATATCTGTCTCTCTCTTTGAAAGTTTGGCTGTCATTGTTTGTTGAGAGTTAACCTCTTCGTGTATTTGTATTATTATTTAAATATCAAAACGTTTTCTTGTGTTAAGTGTAATGAATTTTTATCTTCATACAATAATATTTTTTTGTATATACATCATTTAAAATTTAAATTGGCTGTCAGATGTGCATGCAGTAGTATAGCTAACATAAATCTAGTAAGTAACGGGGTCTTGCCAACACGATGGTTAAAAATTACTAGACAGTATGACGTCATTATTTACAATAGCTGCGTTCGTACAACAGTCTTGTAAAGTTATAGAATCGCAATTTTTGCATCCGCTCGGCTTCGCTACGCTTCGCCTCGCAAATGTAAAATAATTGCTCATCAAACAAAGTATCACTTTTAATCCTAATAACACAATAATACTATTTTCAGATACAGGACTCTTGGATCTACACACACAACAGTCACACCCCATTTTACTACTTTGTCTGTTATTTGTAAAACAGACTGGCGCCCGAACTCTACACTTTTGACATTTTACACTTAATTGTATCAATTGTTTGTTTTACCCAGTAATCTTTCCAAAGCACATTTAGATTCCACTTTCATTACTTTTTCTCTGACACACGCATACACTAACACCCACACCTAGTTACGTATATAGTACACACTCTCGCGTACATACATACGTTACAAAGCTACGAAATGCTGCGAATTTATGTTGTTTAGGGTGTTCTGATGTCGCGTGTATTATATTATCAGTTTGGGTTGGTTTACGATATATATTATAATTGATTTTATTTGATGATTTAGAAATGGTTAGGTCGAGATAATTAATTTTGTTATTAACTTCTTCTTCTAAAGTGAATTTAATATTGTTATTGTAGTTGTTTATTTCGTTTAAGATTTCATTAGCATTTTCATAGTCAGTTATACACAATATGTCGCCAACGTACCGAATCCATTTTATGATTTTATATTTTAGTTTTATGTTATTAAGTAAATTATCTTCCATGTTTTGTAAAAAGATTTCCGAAAGTATGCCAGAAACGGGGCTTAACATGGCTAAGCCGTTATTTTGTTTATCTACGACTACTATGAAAAGTTTATATTTATGCTTTCAATTGTCAACGAAAAGTTGATTGTTACTGAGGACCAAGCAAAAAAGTATTTTATTGTGCGTCTCCTATGGCAACGCGCAATAAAGTACTTTTTGATTACATAAAAAAAAAGAAAATAACAGAATCAAACAATGTTTTTAAACTATTTATTTCTATATTATTGGTATCGTCATGGGGTTACGAATAAAACATAAATTGATTGAACGCAGATTAAACTAACTAAATACTATTATTATTATAACAAATAATTTTAGTCGTAGATAAAATTATGTGTATATTACGTGCATAAAGTGTCTTTGTTCCTCTTGCACTATTGCAACTCTCGCTTTCGGCTCGCGCTGCAATCATCGTGCGCGAGTAACAAAGAGTATTAATAACTATTATCGTATTTATTATTAAATTGAAAATAATTTTGATTAAGTACTGTGGTTAAAAGATCAGTTAGTTGTTTTATAAATTTCGGGTCAAATTCTTTATCGATTAAGGTGTTTTTGATTATCTCTACTGTGTCTAAGATGGGTATATTAGTATATAGATTAGTAATGTCGAAGGATATTAGTCGCGTGGTTTCGTTTATTGTTAGGTTTTTAGTTTCATTTATTAGTTCAATGTTATTTTTGACCGTGTATTTATTTTCCAAATTGAGTGAAGTTAACAAGTGGTCGTATAGGTACATTAGTTTTGTGAATTTTAGGAAGAGCCTTTAAAACCGGTGCTTGAGGGTTCATATTTAGTTGTAAGAACTTTTTATTTTTGTCGAGGTGTGTTTTTAAGGGCCGTTTTTAATTCAAGTTGGTATTTATTAGTGGGGTCGGTTTTTATTGTAGTGCAATTATTATTGTTTATAAATTCGAATCGAATCGAAAATCTCACATGCATAAATTTTAGCGACACGGAACTAAACACACTTAATAAAGGTCTTAAACATAATCAACCTACTAATTTTAAACAAAATATCGAAAATTTAATAATAGACACAGAAGAAGCGATTCAAAAATTACCGGAAGATGAATAAGATAAAACAAGACATTTCGCGGCTAAACAGTTCGAAAAAATAATCAAAAATAACAAAACCGATAAAAATAATGAACTACTAAAACAGCATAAATAGTGTTGCCGCGAGACGAGACTTGGCGAGACTTAAGGTCAGTCTCGTCTCGGTCTCGAAAAAGTCTCGAACACCTTGGTCTCGTCTCGGTCTCGCGATGGTCTCGAGTGCTCTAGTCTCGTCTCGGTCTCGAGTCTCGACTTTTTAATATTTCTTAGAAGTAAGTATGTGTTAATAAAATATATTACCTGTCGTTGCATTAAAGAAGACCACCGTAAAAAAACTAGTAAAGTAAGCATTAGGAAAATGGAAGCTTGAATCTTGATGAAACACCAAAATATTAAAATTTTAAAAATATACATGGACCTGGCAATTTTACACGACATACTCACTATCCACTATCCCGCAAGTCTGTATTATACAGTGTATTTATTTAAGACAAAAAATTCAAATTTATTATACTAGGAGACAGGCACGGAGATTTTAACTACAGCTATTTGTACAAATATGTTTTTTCAGTACATTTAAATATTTTTGATTAATATTCCACATACGTCACTTTTGACCAATTAGAATGCTCTATTTGATCGAAGAAGGTAGTTTTTTAACGAATATTCCATACACGTCATTTTTAACTAATGAGAATGCATTATTTGTTCTTAGAAGACATTTTTAAGCAATGAAATTAGATAAAACCACAGTAGATATGTCCATGGTAACCCTTTGTTGATATATAAATATAATTCGAGCCATAATTTAATTAGGTAAAATTATAATTCCTGCGTAGAAACGACAACTCGGGTCAAAATTTACACAAAGCATTCAAAAATTTCACAATACAAAACATCAACTGAAATAGCAACGAGTTGCTGTAGAAAGACAACAAATTATTAACAAAAAATCATTGCATGAAGCAGTCTACTTTTGTCAAAATTACGTGTGTGGAGTGTGGAATAGTTATTATTCATATGAAATTATAAATTTAGAATAATTTTTTTTAAATAAATAAAAAATGATCTAACCTTCATTAAAAAATGTCTACTTTTAAATTAATATTACAAATCAATTATTTAAAATGAGACTCGAGAGTCTCGACGAGACTCTCGGCGAGACTCGATACTGGTCTCGGGTCTGTTATCGAGACTAAACTGATGGTCTCGTTTCGATTTTTCGAGACGAGACCGAGACCGAGACTAGTCTCGAGTCTCGCGGCAACACTAAGCATAAACAAATTGTTAAATCTATTAAAAATAAAATATCAGAAAACAACGCATTAATAACAAAAGCTGATAAAGGTAACACCATCGTAATAATAAATAAAGACGACTACATTCATAAAACATTAGAATTTATAAACAATAATAATTGCACTACAATAAAAACCGACCCCACTAATAAATACCAACTTGAATTAAAAACGCACCTCGACGAAAATAAAAAGTTCTTACAACTAAATGTGAACCCTCAGGCACCGGTTTTAAAAGCTCTTCCTAAAATTCACAAAACTAATGTACCTATACGACCACTTGTTAACTTCACTCAAGCTTCGACTTATAAATTATCTAAAACACTCGCGCAAATTCTTAAAAACACACTTAATTTGGAAAATAAATACACGGTCAAAAATAACATTGAACTAATAAATGAAACAAAAAACCTAACAATAAACGAAACCACGCGACTAATATCCTTCGACATTACTAATCTATATACTAATATACCCATCTTAGACACAGTAGAAATAATCAAAAACACTTTAATCGATAAAGAATTTGATCCGGAATTTATAAAACAACTAACTGATCTCTTAACCACAGTACTTACCTAATCAAAATTATTTTCAATTTAATAATAAATACTATAAACAAAATAACGGCTTAGCCATGGGAAGCCCCGTTTCTGGCATACTTTCGGAAATCTGTTTACAAAACATGGAAGATAATTTACTTAATAACATAAAACTAAAATATAAAATCATTAAATGGATTCGGTACGTTGACGACATATTGTGTATAACTGACTATGAAAATGCTAATGAAATCTTAAACGAAATAAACAACTACAATAACAATATTAAATTCACTTTAGAAGAAGAAGTTATAACAAAATTAATTATCTCGACCTAACCATTTCTAAATCATCAAATAAAATCAATTATAATATATATCGTAAACCAATCCAAACTGATAATATAATACACGCGACATCAGAACACCCTAAACAACATAAATTCGCAGCATTTCGTAGCTTACTTTATCGTCTTGAAACTATACCGCTAAATAAAGAAAATTATAAACAAGAACTAAAAACTATTCATCAAATCGCAACTAACAATGGTTACACTAAAAAACGGTAAACAAAATTCATAAAGACATAAAATACAAAATTAAACATAAAAATAACACACCTAAACCTGATACTGAAATTAAACAATGGAGTAAATTCACATACATCGGCAAATCAACCCATATAATAACCAAACTATTTAAAAATCATAACATCAAAATCGCCTTAAAAACTGAAGATAACCTTAAAAATCAAATAAATAATAATATTGAAATTAACAATAAATATAATAAAAGCGGTATATACAAACTAAAATGTTTAACTTGTAACCTAAATTATATCGGCCAAACGGGACGTAAATTTAAAGATCTATAAAGAACACATTAATTCCTTTAAAAATCTTAAAAATGACTCAAATTACGCGACACATTTACTAAATCATAAACATACAGCAGGTAAAATTGAAGACATCATGTCAATTTGTAAACAACAAAGTAAAAGTAATAGATTAAACATAGCCGAAAATTTAGAAATATTTAAAGAAAAAATCAGTCAACCGGTAATAAACATTCAAATTAATAGCCAATCGGACGTAATCTTTCAACCGTTAAAATTACTAATATAAAATCCTACCTCCCATCCTCCAAATCCAGTCACCTGAGGATGATTGAAAGATCGAAACGCGTCGTGATCAACCTAGTGTCGAGTCTTGTATCCCAGTTAGTGTTGTGTTTGGTTTTTTGCATTGAATCATACATTTTATCGATCTCTGTATCAAACCATACACCATACACTAATCGGGATACATTACTCATTGACGAGTTCATAAACGGAACGATTTTGTTTTATATTATTGTGACAATGAACTTCGGAAATTCAGATATAATTAATATATTTATTTGTTAAGAGAACGAGAGCTCCATACAAAGATTGACATTATATAATATGTAGGTACCTACATTTGATGTAAATACATTATTCATTCATATATAGATAAATAAAAATAATGAAATATTAGATTATAGAATATAAGATTAAATAAATTAATAAAATAAATAAGTTGTGTGAATATATCATATGTTTAGTATAAATGATCTTAATTATTTTAAAGCAGCTTTGAAATAGTTGGCCACGTCCATCATCTTCTCCTTGGTTGGTGTGGAGAGAAGGCTATAGATGCATTTTTCTGGAAAATAGCAAGTTATGTGTTTTTGGAGGAACGTGGTTCGGACAGGATTGTATATAGGAAATGGGTTAAGCTGTTCTCTTCTTGTAGATTGCATAAACTACAGTTCTTTTCTTCTGTAAAATGACAAAACCCATCTTGGTAGTAGTAAAATCTTTTGGCGTTTGTTGTTCTTAATTGGCTGTATAGTTTTAGGATGGCAAAAGAAATGTCTGAATTTAGGTAGTTGCAGCTGGTTATGTAGGTTTGGTAATTTGGGCTGTAAGTGGAATGTAATATTTTTCTAGTGTCTTCTTCATAGAGAATTTCGTTGTAGGCTTTTATTATGTTATCTTTTTCTGCCATCAATGCTATGCAGCTCTGTGATTCCCATACCCATGTGAAATTTTCCCTTATCAGTATATCTTGAAGTTGTCTGGCCCAGTTATAATTAGTTTTTTTTTGTGAAATACTGGTCACTGGTTTCTTGTTTAAAGTTATTTTCTTATTGTAACATATTTTAACATATCTGTCTTCTGGCATTAGTAATATTTTGTGCCAGAAATTTAATATTTTTTCAACGATTACTTCTTCTCTTTTCTTACAACCTGTTTCTCTTCTGACTATGTAGCCAGCCCGCCAGCCGAATAAGGTTTTGAAATATTGTGTCGAACCTTTTTCAGTATTTTAATATTGCGTCGGTCCCCAAACTTCTGAGCCATATAATAATGTTGGTACAAGAACCGTGTTATATAATTTGGAAATGGTATCCCTGCAATACAATTGCGCTTTCAACATGGTATTTTTCGTAGCCCCAGTAAGACGGTAAGCTTAATTTTTCGTTGGTGTTTTCCTTAAAACTGCCTGCTGATGTGAATGTTATACCAAAATAAGTATATTTATTTGCGAATTTAATTTCTTTGTTTTGACAAATATGTTTCATGTGTCTCTTAGGTGGTCTGCCAACATGGAAGTTAACTATTTTTGTTTTATCTTCATTTACTGAAAGGTGATGTGTATTGCAGTATTTAGTTAGAATGTTGAGTTTCCTTTGTATGTCGGGTGGTGATTTTGCAAATATCTGCATACTGTAATGGTAATACCTATACTATATTTGAGAATGACTGGCAGTAATAAATCATTCTGTCAAAGACATTCCAGTGGCGCGTCAATAATTGTTTGCACAGGGATAGTCAAAATGACTAAATTCGGTAGAGAACTATCGTTTTAGGTCTAAGTTGTTTTTCAGGGAAAAGATTTATTTTAATAATAATGAGTGAGAAAGTTATATTTAAATATTAAAAACTTTTATTTTTAGTAAATGTATAAACAGATCACTCCTATCTACGTCTATGACACAGTCCGACGGGGATTATCAGAGCGTTATCTATTGTTCGAGAAGTAAGTTTCGTTACAGGTACAAACCGTGCGGCTTATTTTGACCATCCTAGTAGTTGGAGATCCAAGCATCTGTAGCTCGCTTATTTAAAGACGACCTTTGGTGTCGCTCCTCTAATAATTAATTTTACATATTCTTATAGGAAATTTTCCGACGAATCTAATGGTGTTAATCGCCGTTTTCTATTTTACTGCGTTTATTCAAAATCCACAATTTTCAAAAAAATTACGACTTTCTGTCTACAACACATTTTTTAACTTTAACTTCTTATATCTCTAGTATTTTTTATGATAACTTAAAAATTCTTTTTGCTTTTTATTCATTTAAGTATTTCCATCGTACTGAAGTAAGAAAAATGCAATTTCATTGTTTATAAAGTGATGAAAAAAATTTAAAACTAAAAACAGACATGCCAAATTTACGATTTTGCAGTGTAATTTTCAGTGAGCGT
The DNA here is from genome assembly GCA_947534325.1 of Agonum fuliginosum. Classification (NCBI taxonomy): domain Eukaryota; kingdom Metazoa; phylum Arthropoda; class Insecta; order Coleoptera; family Carabidae; genus Agonum; species Agonum fuliginosum. Next base: position 16,479,894 of record OX384033.1, read on the forward strand.
ACAGCTATGGTAATCTTAAGAGATAGACCCATACATACTGCGACAAAGTTATAGTACAAGAATCAAAGAAAATTTTGTTCTTGAAAATTTTTTCATAAAATGTACCAGTTCTGAGAAAAACGAATATATAAATAAAACTTCTTTTGTGCTGGCGTTCGCGCGGCCCGCAGTCATGAGTTTAGCCGTTAGCCTGTGCTGTGATGCAGTCAAACGTTTGTATTTTTATATTATTTTAGTTTAGTTTTAAGGAATTTTTCACATCATAATTGTATAAAAAACAATAATTTAATGAATCCTTTTAGATTAGAATTGGTATAATGTAATATAAATTATTAAAATAATTTGAAATGCAGTACACAATTAAATACAAAACTATAATTCTACCCTATTAAATTATTCCACTAAGTATTTACACATTTTCATAAGTGAATTATTATCTATTTTGTAGGTTTATAATTGGGTTCTAGTACTGGTTCTATATGATACTTTTAAATATTTCAATTTGATAAACTGCTCTTTTTAAATGACATTTGAATGCGTTTTCTGTTTGTGGAAAATGTGTAAAACGCTTATTTTGTATGTATTTTTTTTCCTATATTAAATTTATAACTTACAGTACCTATATTGCAACCAGTTAATACGTACGTTGATAATAGTAAATTTGCAATATCACTTTCAGAAACTGTATGTTTGTTACTGAAATGATGTAGGTAGGTACCTTGTTGAATTGAAATGTATTTTTAATTTTTATACAGCCATATGGACGTTTCCAATTTTGTACAATAATATAAGGCCATAACGAAAACATCTGTGTTTGGGGAAATAATAATTATTGTGCCACAATTAAAATATGATACTACACTAAAATTTGCAGCAGCGAAAATTCTTGTATCAGCTTCTTCTTGATTAGAAATTTTGAAATCAGGTATTATACATATACATGTTGATGTATTATTATTAACCGAAATACTACCTTCGTCTTGCAACATTCCAGTTGTAACAATAATTATATCATTGTCATAAGCTTTTGCTTACTTAATTATTTATAAATAGTTTTCCATTCAGGTAAAGGTAAAAATTCTTGAATTTCATATACATCGGATGTTTTATTTGAACGCCTAATTATTTCTGAATATTTTATACTAACTTTTCATTGTCATAAATGTCATATCTACGATATCTTCAACTAAAACTAAAATGTTTAGACTCTGTCTACTACTAAGAATATGAACTTAGTTTCTTTGTGAAGCATAATACCTATTCTAATCTAAATGGGTTCATTCATTTATTGTAAACCTCAGCTAAAACTAAACCAAAATAATACATAAATATAAATAAATGATTGGAGTGTTTATTTTTCTGCCATCAGCGACAGACAAACGTCTGACTGCAGCACGGACACGGGCAAACGGCCAAACTCATGACTGTGGGCCGCGCGAACGCCTGCACAAAAGAAGTTTCATTTATACATTCGTTTTTCTCAGAACTGGTACATTTTATGAAAAAAATTTCAGGTACAAAATTTTCTTTGATTCTTGTACTACAACTTTGTCGCAGTATGTATGGGTCTATCTCTTAAGATTACCATAGCTGTACGCTCACTGAAAATTACACTGCAAAATCGTAAATGTGGCATGTCTGTTTTTAGTTTTTAAATTTTTTCATTACTTTACAAACAATGACATTTCAATTTTCTTACTTCAGCACAATGAAAATACTTAAATGAATAAAAAGCAGAAATAATTTTTAAGATATCACAAAAAATACTAGAGATATAGGAAGTTAAAGTTAAAAAATGTGTTGTAGACAGAAATCGTAATTTTTTTGAAAATTGTGGATTTTGAATAAACGCAGTAAAATAGAAAACGGCGATTAACACCATTAGATTCGTCGGAAAATTTCCTATAAGAATATGTAAAATTAATTTTTAGAAGAGCGACACCAAAGAATAGTGCACGATACAGAGGTCTGGATCTTCTACTATAGTGTAGTTACAACTGATTTTTCTGGTAGTTTTATTTGCCGCATTGCTGGCAAAAATCCAATACTACTCTTGCAAATAATGATTTATTACTGTCAGTCATTTTCAAATGGACTATATATCATTACTGTTATTTATGAAATAGCCCTCAAGGTTATTTTTTCTGAGACTGTTCTCAAGATCAGAAATGTATAGAGCATGTCAAGATAATTGCAAACGTGTACCTGGGCTCCTAATGGTCGGACAGACCACAAACAGCGGGACGCTTTGTTACTTGTACCTCAGGGTGGGATTACCAAAATTTGAAGTAAAACTAAAACTATTAGTAACGGTAATTTAATAATTATTTCTAATTCGATTTTAAGAAAACAAATGTTTTTGTACAATGTTACAGTTGCAGGCGGTTGCAGGTTATCTGTGTATTGGATTAAAATGCCGTCAAGTATTGAAAGTACCTATATACATTTTTGTTATGTATTTTGAATTTCAAATAAATATATTCTGCTATTACCAAATACTTATACCTGTATGTATGTATCTTTCTATAATTATTGCAAGTATCGTTTATATCAGTATTTAACTGTTAAAATTTAATATTTTAAGTACGGCCCAAGCTTTCAACCCTTGTAATCCGCTTAAGAAACCGTACTCGTTGACGGTCCACAGGTAAAATTTTGCAATTATCTTGACACGCTCTATACAATGCAAATAATAAAGAGCTTGTGCATTCGTCCTGTAAGACTCCTTGGCTGACTTGTATTTCTTGCGATAGTTCATTATTAATGTTGAATCTTAATATTGCTTCGTCATAAATGTTCTTTAATAGTTTTGTGATCTTGCCGCTTATACCTAGTTGGTAGATTTTATTCCAGAGAATAGAATTCGGCACTGAGTCGAATGCTTTTCGGAAATCTATAAAGATTGCATATATTCCTTGTTTGCTTGTTAGATATTGTAACAATGCGCAATATGATTTAGATCTAATTTTGATGAGTAATCAACATCTTCGAAATTTATTATATTTACTTCTCCCACGTGTAGATGACTTAAGTTAGTTGTGTATATGGATCCTTTGTCTTCAAGCATAAGTGCATTATACTGTTCGATTATTATTGTTTATGCTTGAAGATAAATGTGTTATTACAAATGGTGATCCATATACGCAGCTGTATTAAGAAGTATAAGAAAAATTTAAGTATAACCAGTCAGTAGTTGATCATCTGTACGTTCAGACGCTCGAGAAAATGTATTCTCGAGTAAAGTTTAAATTAGTTATCATATAAAGTCAGTAGATGTTAGTCCGTAAGTTCAGACGCTCGAGAAAATGTATTCTCGAGCGAAGTTTAAGTTTCGACTAATTACGTAGAGTCAGTGATCGTCTGACTCAAATCGGTACAGAGACGGGTTTTGCTGAGAGAGCGCCGTTCTCATGAGTTTGGTACAATTACGTAATTAGTAATCTGTCGAGTCAGTGTGTGACTCTATATGTCGAACATATTGTAGTAGTAGTGTGTTTCGTTGTATATCGGTGTATAGTTAGATTTTAGTTCATGTAAATATAGTTCAATGTTCATATTATCATGTATGTTTTGTTAGTTCTGTATAAAACTAACTGGCGCAGTCCTGCAAATCCTGTCATAAGTGTTTTCATAGTTAAGACGTTCCAGAATCATTCAACAGCATCAATCCTACCGACCTGCCTGTGCCTTATTTTCCATTTGATTATTACAATATGCAGATTGTATGATCGAATTGAGAACAAATATATTATCTGCGCATGACCTTTTCCTTTTGAAGCCTGCTTGTGCTTCAGGGAGTATATCTTTGCTTTCTACCCAAGTTAAGTTTGCATTCTACTGTTAAGGATAAACGTGAATAGTTTAGTTATAGCGTTAATTAAGGCGATACCTCTATAATTGTTTTTATCCAATCGGTCTCCATTTTTATGTAATAATGTCAATTTTATTGTTTTCAATTCCTTTGGTAGGTTTTCTTCTATCAGAAAATTATTTAACAGATCTTTGAGATATGTTATCCAGATGTATGGTAAATTTTGAAGCTGTTCGTATATTATTTCATCCGATCCAGGAGCTTTATTTGCCTTAAATTTTCTTAAGGCATAACTGATTTCATTATGTGTAATATCGCCGTCTAGATAGGGGTGATAGACATCAAAGAATGTTTGTTCGTGTATTATCTTTTCGCTGTACCATTCCTGGAAAAAGTTAGTCCAATCTGTAAAGTTTATGGGGTTTATTGCATAACTTGACGCTTGTGGGCCATTTATTGTGCTCCAGAATTGCTTCTGATCTGCCACATTTCGTAATTTGTTTTTAATTTCTTGCTTGTGTTTATTTTTTTCTTTCGTTATACTGTGTTTGTATTGTTTCTTTGCTTCTACATATGACGCAAGATTTTCTTGTGTGAAGCCATGCGTTTTGCATTTTCTTAGGCAGCATTTAGTTGTTTTCTTAAGATTTCTACATGTTTCATTAAACCATTTCTTCTTTGTTGAGTTACCGGTGCTATTTTTATCTATTTTAATTTTATTTATTATACCAAGTTCATTAGAAACTGCTTTTATTTCAGATTTCATAAGTTCGTATTTCTCTGTAGAGTTCATGTTTGAAGTATTCCACACTTTCTTAGTAAGTTTTTGTTTATAAAGATCTGCTTTTGCTGTATCCCATTTAGTTTTTGACAGGTTTATGATCTCTTTATTTTGTGTTGTTTTTAACTGAAATAAATTTGAAAATTTGACAGAGCAGATAAGATGATCGGATATAAGTACATCTTCGATGACAGTGAAGTCATGTATAAGATGAAGAGTACTTAGGTCTGTCCAGATTAAGTCTATGGTGCTTTTCCCATTTGTTCCTATGTAAGTATAATTCGAGGGGGTATCACTCCTTGATCTGCCATTTAACACTAGAAAATTTTCTTTTTCAAAAGCTGCAACAAGTTGTTTACCTTTTTTATTTATGTTCTTATCTCGTACAATTCTTAACCTCCATTCCGCTAGCGGTACCAACTCACAAAAAAAAATTAAAAACATATGGAAAATTATAGGCTAATTAAATGCCTCATCCCCCAATTTTAGGCTCTTTAATTTTTTTTGCAATAAAAAGTTCCGCTAGCGGAAGGAATGTCAGCGGAACTTACGGTAGTAACAACATAAACTTACTGGAACTTAGTTGATAATTAAAGGCTATTTATAGGCTCCACAATTAACGTCTCACTATCCCAGTTGGACCTTGTCCCCGATTAACGGCTCACTGTAGTCCCAAAGGCGCGCGCAGCGCAAGTTGGAGCGCGGTGCGCGCAGTCCTCGAGTTAGCCGCAGGCTAACCTAAAAACATGGTTGTACCAAAACCATTGTTTCAGTGCCACTGATAATTTTTCGTTGTCGGTACTCCATGTAATCTCGGCTACTTCCCCTCAACAAGTATCTTAAATATTTATTTAAGACATTGTCCTATATTAAGTTTATATATACCATTCTGGAGTCTATAAATAGCATTTAATTATCAACTAAGTTCCAATAAGTTTTTGTTGTTACTACAGTAAGTTCCGCTGGCATTTCTTCCGCTAGCGGAATTTTTTATTGCAAAAAATTAAAGAGCCTAAAATTGGGGAATGAGGCATTTAATTAGCCTATAATTAGCCTATTATTTGCCATATTTTTTAAATTTTTTTTGTGAGTTGGTACCGCTTGCGGAAGGGAGGTCAATTCTTATGGGGTTCCAGTTATTATTATATTGGAATTCTTCTTCAAGTTGATTGAGTTCACCAATGCGAGCATTGTAATCACCGCACATTAGGTATGAGTGGTTTGGGTAATGATTGACTATATTTTGTAAGTTTTCAGAGAAGAGATCTAGCAGTAAAGTGTAATCAAATGAGGGAGAGAAATATGATACACCAATAATAAAGTTTAGTTTGTTATTATATAATTTTAGAAATATCCAGTGCAGTTCTTTATTAATAACGGAAACATTTTGGGCAGGAAATTTCGAAAAAATAACGATACCTCTAAAAGCACGCCCAGTGCTCGCTTCTTTGATTGCCTCTTGTTCGTATCTGTTGTAGTCCTTGAGAAAAGGAAGATTATCGCTTATCTTAAAATTTGTCCAAGTCTCTTAAACAAATGAGATCATGTTACAGTAAGAGTTTTTCATCTTCAGAGCTTAAATTGAAAATATTTTTGTAGCCCTGGATATCCCAAAATAAAATGTTAAAATGTTTCTCTGTTCAATTACGTTGCAGTCCCGTTTTTTGAAATAGACTGAGATATAAGTCTTGTTTGAATGTGTTTATCTAAGGGGCCGACTTTCCCTCCCGTGGGTGCCACCTTGTCGTGGTGGGGGGGGGGGCTTAGTACGTCAAGCCGGAACTCACCGAAAGGCGGAAGACCAAGAGCACCTGCAACGGTGGTGGCGTCTGACCCAGAATGGGCGGCCACCCACGGGTAGACGGGACTCGGAAGCCGTGGTGAAGGCAACCCGTCTAGGAGAGACAACTCCGAAATTAAACACGACGACGACCGCGATAGACATGGACTACGAGATCGGCCCTGTATGTCATACGTGGGAGTGCCCAGATAGCCACAGCTGGTTTAGGATGGTTTTGGTCGAGTTCCCCCCCAGCTGTGTTGTGGAAGGGCTGATGTGAGCTTGTTCTACCGAAGCGTATGACATGCAGTAAGCCAGGGACCAGCCACTTCGGGCCCTGATCAGGAAGTGTGCGTTGGACAGGAGACGTCGGAGTCTTCTGTTGCCTCGAGCGAGCCTAGCCCGTCCGTGTTTACCGGGGCTGGTTAAACGGGGTAAGTTGGGCCCCGAGGAATTGGGGTAGGACAAAGTCCGAGGGTACACCCGCTCTCAACCACCAAGGAAAAGCCAAGGAAGCAACGATGAGCAAATATCCTTTCGGAGGAAGACAATTGTTAAGAACCCCGCCCCGACCGAGAACTATGTCACTGCCGAATACGGAGCCTATAAACTCAACGAATGAATGCGACACTCCCCGGAAGAGAAAAGCGGAAGTCCGATGGGCGAGACAGAGGTAAGGCAAGACAAAAAGAAGACAGTAGCGGCCAGAGTAGTGGCCAACACTGGCTTTGTGGTCAGCCAGGTTACGGTACCAGCAGCAGGGGAAGAAAGCACACTCACGCAAGTGGAAAAAGAAAACATGAATGTAGATATCTCCCAATCAACAAGTGAGGGGAAACAAGAACAGGAGTACCCAGAGCATCAGCAGCTAAAACGCCAAATAGAAAACTTGCTGAACAAGTAAAAAAGTACACGAACACGGAGAAGGGCATCAAGAAGATGGTCCAAAACCTAACACTGCAGATGAGGAGAGCGGACGCAGAGCTCCTGGAGAAGAAAACAGAAAGGAAAACCTTGAAAGAGACAGCGACACAAACAATAAATAAAAAAGTGCGAGAGGGCAAGCAAAACAAAGATAAAGAACTACCATCAGCGGAAGAGATAAGGCAGGCGATGGACCCTGGAGCGGAATATGCGGACTTTGGCCAGAACGCGGAAAAACCGTGGCCACGAGATACATACCAAAGGGTTACAGAAATAAACAACGATCTGGAAGAAATGGGTAACGAAAACCCGATAGCCTACGGACTAGGAGATAAAATTCCAGACAAATGGACAAGGGTGGAGATTAAGAAAGGACTGGCGGGCGAAGACGCATACTACGAAAATGTACTACAAATCCCGACTAAGAAAGGCATCAAAAGTATCATAAGGCATACCTTCTGCCTTATAACAAAGAACGAAAAAAAGGGAAAAGCAGAAGAAGAAACGATATATAAGTGCATTCAAAGCCTTAAGAAAAATATGACGGAGCTAAGACTAAATAATGTCTTAATGCCACGAATAGAGAGCCGTGGCGGGAGCATCAAGTGGATCAAAACAAAACAAAAATGCTAGAGACCATCTTCCATGATACGGAAATAGAAATAATGGTCTGCCATAGTCGAAGGATACCAGGGAAAGAAGATACTGAAGAGGAAAAAAGCACAAAGATGCAAAAACGACCAGAAAAAGTTCAAGACTAAAATTATAAGAAGAAGAAAAAAGACAAGGAAAAAAGAGAGAAAGACAGAGGCAATACTCATCCCTACAGAAGGAAGCAGCTACGCCGAAGTAGTCAAAAAAATTAAAAATATCAACCCCCAAGAATTAGGGATCGATATTAAGGCGGTCAAAAGATCGAGGAAGGGCGACGTCCTTGTAGAAGTGGAGAAAAACAAGGAGCAAACCGAAAAGCTATCCAAACAGCGGCTGGTGAGGACTGAAAAGTAAGGAAATTATCTGACGAAACAAAGATAGTAATTAGAGACGCTACAGAAGGTACTACTGCGAGCGAGATCGAAAAGGCAATCGAGGCAAATCTTGAACAAACAGAGAAAGGAAAAACCGTGGTACAAAATATCAGACCAGGATACCCGGGCACAGTAACAGCGATTATCTACACGACAGAGGATATTGCGAAGAGATTAAGCGAACTAGGGACAGTTAAGATTGGATGGGTTAAGTAAGCAGATGGGCGAACGTAACCCAATGTTACAGGTGCTACGGATATCAACACTTAGCAAGACAGTGCCAAGGCATGGATAAGAGTAAGCTATGCGGCAGATGTGGAGAAAGTGGCCACATAGCAAAGACATGCGAGGGAGAAGAGAAATGCCTAAACTGCGATGAACTGGGTCACCGCAGTGGTACAGCAAAGTGCCCACAGCCAAAAGCCAACTCTTCAAGTGCATCCAGCTAAACGTGGATAGGAGCTAGGCGACCCAAAACCTGCTATACGCCACAGCAACAAGATACCAGGTGGATCTCATCGCGGAGAGTGAACCAAACATACGCAACAGCGACACATGGTATACGGACGACAACGGTGATGCCGCGATCCTCATGATAAATAAAAAAGCCAGAATCAAGAACAAAGGAAAAGGAAAGGGTTTTGTTTGGGTGGAGGTGGGAGAAACCAGGTACTATAGCTGCTACTTCTCCCCAAACAAGACAATGGAAGAGTATGAAACCTTCCTCACTGACATCGAAGATTCGCTACGAAGTAAACCACAGGGAAAAGCCATAATAACAGGTCGGTGACTTCAACGCGAAATCCCCAGAATGGGGCAGCCCCGTGAAAGATAAGCTAGGGGAAGCAGTGATGACATGGGGAGCGGGGCTCAACCTAGTAATTATCAACAACGGGAACCAACCCACCTTCGTAAGAGGGGCCTCTAAGTCATACATCAACCTGACGCTGGCTACACATAACAGCGCTACAGATGTGACAGAGTGGAGAGTTATGAACGAAGAGATGCTGAGTCTCCACTCCGCAATCATGACTTGTACAATGGAGGATACGATAAAGCAACCCAAAAAAGATTCAGGATGGGCACACTGGAAAATGGACAAAGAAAAACTTACCACTCAGCTCGCCAAAGGCATGGAGAGTAACCCTCAGACTCCAGAAGACTTGGAGAAAATAATGATCGATGCATGTAAGAAGGTCATGCCTAAGAGCAGAACAAACGGCAGAAGAGCAGTTTACTGGTGGAACGGAGAGATTTATAAATATAGAACCGCGGCTCTACAGGCAAGAAGAAGATACCAAAGAGAAAGGAAAAGAAAAGAGGAGAAGGAATGCGATGCGGAACGCCTGGCAGCCAAGCTAGCAAGGAAGAAACTTAAGACAGCCATCGCAAGGTCAAAGAAAAGAAGTTGGGATAAGATCTGTGAAGAACTAAGTCAAGACCCTTGGGGAAGAGGGTATCAAATAGCAATCCAACGCCTTAAAGCAAGGGAGCCGCCACAAACCCTAAGTGCATTGGAACAGGATACAATCGTCAGAGTACTGTTTCCCGGGGACAGCGTCGTTGAATGGAATACTCAGCTATCGACTGATACCCAAAACTTCACGGAGGAGGACCTCAAAAAAGCGGCGACTAAACTGAAAAACGAGAAAGCAGCCGGGCCAGACAGTATCCCGCCAGAAGCAAGTAAGATGGCAGTGGAGGTATCTCCAACCATAGTACTAGAAATACTGAACAACCTGGTGAAAAAAGGAGAGTTCCCAGATCGATGGAAGACGACCAGACTGGTCCTAATAAGAAAACCCGGCAAGCCACCGGGAGATCCGACAGCATACCGACCGCTATGCTTGTTGAACACAATGGGCAAAATCCTAGAGCACCTTCTTCATGAAAAGATAAAGGAGGAAATCGAAGAAAACGGAGGACTTTCTGATTCGCAGTACGGCTTCAGAAAAGGCAGGAGTACGATCGATGCGATCAGGAGGGTTGATAAACTGGCAGAACAGGCTAAGTCAGGATCCTCCCGAAGTAAGAAAATTTGCATACTGATAACATTCGACATCAGGAACGCCTTTAACACAGCGTCCTGGCGTAGGATAATACAGGAACTCCAAGAGAGATACATCACCTGGCCAATGGTAAGGATGATCCAAGCATACTTCACCAACAGAAGTATAATTGCTGAATCAGAAGAAGGGGAAAAGAAGTACCTACTTACCAGAGGTAAGGTTTTAGGACCTCTCCTCTGGAACGTGCAGTACGACCAAGTCCTAAGACTCGACCTCCCCGAGGGAGCCGAAACAGTGGCCTACGCAGATGACCTAGGGCTTGTGGTGCGAGAAAAGGAACCAGCTTGGTTGAAGTTGCCAATCTGGCCATAGCCCAGATAGCAGAGAAGCTGAATGACCTGGAACTATCACTGGCACCTGAAAAAACTGAAGCCGTAATTCTAGCCGGGAAAAAAGGGTAGGGCGAGACATCGACCTGATAGTAGCAGGTTGAACTATCACGACGCAGAGCAAGGTCAAATACCTTGGAGTAACTATGGGAGAAAACCGCAACTACACCATTCACCTAAAGGCGGTAAGTGACAAGGCAGATAGGACCAGTAGGGCGCTCAACAGAGTGCTACCCAATATAGGAGGACCTGCATGTAGCAAAAGGAAATTATATGGACACGTAATACAGTCCATAATGCTGTACGCGGCACCTATATGGGCACACTGCCTCAGCAGAGAACGAAACAGGGAAATTCTGGCTAGAGTACAAAGAAGGGCGGCATTACGAATCTGCTGTGCGTACAGGACAGTGACACTTTGCTGACTGTCAGCTGTCAAAAAACAGCACTTTTAAAGTCAATCGCCGAACAAATATATTTTTTAAAATTCGTAAATTTAAGGGCAGGTGAGTTAAGAAATAATGCCATTCATTAAGGCTATACTTCACCTTCGCATAGACAGGCGTTCGTAGTTTACTAATAACTGTATTTAGGGAAATTTTCGAGAACAAAATTATTTACAAAAATTCTTTAAAATATTGTGCTTAACAGCGGTACATTTTTAAATTTTAAAAATTTTCGAAAAAAATTAAAATCCAAAATTTGATTATTTTTTTTAATTTAAAATGAGGGACGTTTCTTGAAAAATAGCGATGTACCGCTGTTGAGACACTATAGCAGATACATGTGTAATTTTATTGAAAAAAATATGCCAATCGACAAAAAAGTTATTGGTAAACTACGAATTTTGATGGTTTTCTAGACTTTCAATTATTCAAAACAAGTTCGGAAAATCGAAAAAGACAATACATACAGCTAGTATACTGTTACCAAAATTTGGTTCATAAAGTAATCGAAATGGGCGAGTTATGAATTTAATAAGTAACTACACTACGCTCATTCGAAAGGAGCCTTAAGATATATGCTTACGAAGTTGTGTATTATAGAGCACTGCAAGGCCCGGCCCGGCCCGGACGGGCCACGGGCTACCCGGCCCGTGGGCCGGGCCCGGGCTTTATTTCTTTTAAGTATAGTGGGCTTCGGGCCTAGCCGGGCCTACCATATCACGGGCTTGGGCCTAACCGGGCTTACTATTTATTGTAGTATAACGGGCTTGGGCCGAGCCGGGCCTGTTATGCTGCGGGCTTGGGCCGAGCCGGGCCTGTTATGCTGCGGGCTTGGGCCGAGCCGGGCCTGTTATGCTCCGGGCTTTGGCCGAGCCGGGCCTATTATGGTACGGGCTTGGGCCAAGCCGGGCCTGTTATGGTTCGGGCTTGGGCCGAGCCGGGCTTGTTATACTACGGCCTTGAGCCGAACCGGGCCCGATATGCAACGGGCTTGAACCGAGCTGGGTCTTTTATGCTGCGAGCATAGGCCGAGTCGAGTTTTTTAAATTAAAATCTTATTTCTAAGTTATATATTACAATAATTTCCTACAGTTACTAAAAAAATTTGGAGAGCATTATACTAAAATTTTTCGTATATGTAACACGATAACACGTACACAAACTAAATTTTAGAGGTTTAGTTAGACCGAGCCAAGTCGGGCCGGGCCGGGCCGGGCTTCAAAAAATCATGGGCTGACAGGACTGAGCCGAGCCGGGCCGGGCCGAGCTTCAAAAAATCATGGGCCGGGTAGGGCCGGGCTTCGAAAAATCATGGGCCGGACAGGGCCGGGCTTCGAAAAACCATGGGCCGGATAGGGCCGGGCCTTAAAAAATCTCGGGCCGGGCTTTGTTTTTATTTTAAAATATCGGGCCGGGCCGAGCCGGGCCAGCCGGGCCAAATAGCAGGTGGGCTTTGGTAAAATTTGAAATTGTTGGGCCGGGCCTAATAATAGTCGGGCTTCGGGCGGGCCGGGCTCCAAAATTACGGCCCGTGCAGTGCTCTAGTGTATCATCATTTATATTTTGTAGTGCAGGATGCAGGTGATGTTTTATAATAAAGTGTATGGTGTCGGTGTGTAATTTATCTTTGCTGAGTTAAATTTTTTCTTTCAGTTTTAAATTGTGGTAGATTTTTAAGTTACATCTCTGTCGGTTTCGGCGTGTAGGGTAGGTATGTCATTTCATTTCACACATACACACTGTATACCTAAAGTTTAGTTACCAATAAGACAATTTTGATTAATTGGAATAATAAAAAAATATGATGTGGCCAGCACATGATCTCTCTCGCCTAATTCTGCTCTTTCTAATTATCTAATAAATATTCTAGATATATTTTTTCTTATTTATCTGTTATCTTATGTAAATAAAAATACTGATTATCTTTATCTATTTTTTAAGTATCTCGAATATATAATTCATGTATCACGTGGTACATATTTGACCAATTTGATTGGCTGAAATAGGGTAGTAAGGTGCTATCAAATCGATGATATTTTTATAACCGCTGTGACATGTCAACTGTTTTTGTTAATGAATTTTCTACTGACAGTTTCTTATTTAAGTATTGCTGTTAGTCAAAAATAGGACTTAAAATGATGAACCTGATTGTATTTGGTGGGGAAATGTCAGTGAAGACGGAATTAAGTAAGGTAAACAGAATTTAAAACTTTTTGGCAGCTATTGAAAAAATATAACCAAACATTTTGGACTAATTTATTATATATTCTCCCCAAATATAACTCGGTCAATTTTCATCGACTAACTCATGCTATCACCGATAATAATCAGAACACTAGTTATATTACCCCCCGAAGATTTTTTTGTATCACCGCTGTTACATGTCAACTGTTTTGTTTATTACAATGAAACCTATTTTTGTTTCTAGTGTTGTGATTATGTATATTTTCGTGTTTGTTTAAATTTTCCATATGTGTTCTTACAAATAATATAGTTTTATACATATACAAGCAAGTGAAATTCAAAATATGTTCATCTATAAAAATATTTTTACATGTTTCGTTATAACCAAGATTGTACATATATCGTATAGCTAATTTCTGGAGTCTAAAAACTCTAATAGCTAAAGGTGAATTACCCCATAGGATAATTCCGTAGCACATAACAGAGTAGGATTTAGCGTAATAAAACATTTTTAGTTTTTAAATCTGAGAGTGATCTTAATCTCTTAATTAGGTAACAGATGGAAGCAAGTTTACTACATAAAGTTTGAATTTGTTCTTCACAATTCAAATTTTCATTTAAAGAAACACCAAGAATTTTTTAGTAGATACTTGTGGAAGGATATTATTGTTACATTTAATAAGATGGCTAACATTACGTTTAGTGGTATCAAATTTTATAAGAGCTGATTTTGTTTACATTTAGAGTTAAATTTAAAGATGAAAACCAGTCAGATAAGTTATTAACCAGATTAGTCAATTCATCAATATAATTCTCATCAATACAAGAAACTAAAATAGAAATATCGTCAGCATAAGCAACAAAACTATACGATTTTATAATAGATTTAATATTATTTATGTATAAAGAAAATAATAATGGGCCCAAAACTGATCCTTGTGGAACACCATGAATTATGTTATAATTGAACTGGAAGAAGGATTTATAGTAGAAACTATACTGATATGGAAATATTGTTTATGTTTATTGTAACCAGTCTTATTAACACGAACACTATTATTGCCAGAGAATACACACATTGACAAATTGTACAACATAAAAATTCCCTAAATATAAAACATTTATATTGCCAACCTTCTCGTTTACATACCCCCTCAATAAAAATGTTTTATCAAACCAAATATATATTATTAAACATTAGTAATTAACCCTAATCCATCTCTAAATTTAATGAATTTGTTTTTCGATAAAGATTTAGTGAACATATCTTTTTCTGTGATGAGCAGTTGTACTGAGTAGACGTGTTTTGTTTGTGTTGCGGCACTAACTGTTTACCTCTACCGTCAAATTTTATATTTGCATTCAAAATGCCACTAACACGCGATCAAGAGGCCGCCGTCATCGACGCATGGTCAAGCTGTCAAGTGTACTGTCACAGATGATGAAGACTGAGTTTGACGGAATTCTAAGTAAGTTCACTGAAAAAATATCTACTTTTGAAAATGAAAATGTCGAACTTAAGCAACAACTCCAGTTCTCAAATAATAAACTCGACGAACTAGAGCAGTATACCCGACGTAACAACTTTTTATGGTATTCCCGAGAATAGCAACGAGAACACTGATCAAGTTGTTTTAGCCATCTGCAAAAATAAGCTAGGGGTCACACTTCATCAAACTTCCATCGATCGTTCTCACACCGCATCGGGAAATTCAATCCAGGCAAAAATCGAGCCATAATTGTTAAATTTGTCTCACATAATGACAAAGACAATGCATTCCGAAACAAATCTAAACTTAAATCAACTAACATTGTCATTAAAGAAGATCTAACTAAACAAAACAACGACAAGAAATCTACAAATACGTCAAAAGTAAAGTGTCGCATAAAAATACGTGGACTCGTGACGGTAAAATATATGTGAGGATCAACGACCAGAACCACCAAATCAGCTGTGCAAATGACATTGACAAACTCTCTAAGTGATTAGCTTCGGCCGGTAACACAAGCATGATTGAACTCTAGTATTAATTAAGTATTAATTAAGTCTTTGCAAATTTACATTTGTTTTTGAATTAACTGTTTACATTATACTGTGCAGTCGCATTTAAATTCTTAGGAATATTTTTCGGTGTTTACTTAATTTTTTATGAACTATTTTCATTTTGCACATATTAATGTAAGATCATTATTCACTGGATTTGATTTATTAAAAGAGCACATTCTTGAACAAAATTATGATGTTATTGGTATAACAGAAACTTTGCTACACAAAAATGTTGAATCAAATGTTTTTAAAATTAAAGATTATACTATGATTCGTTGTGATAGAGAGATACGAGGTGGAGGGTTCCAGGTCAGAAGCCCAATTGACAAAAACCCATAGGACAAATGCCCAAAGACAAATACTCAATTGACAAATACCCATGCGGGCAATTGCGCACGCGGACAAAAGCCCATGTGTACAAATGCTCACGGGTACAAATGCTCATGCGGACAATTGCGCACGCGGACAATTGCGCACGCGGACAAAAGCCCATGTGTACAAATGCTCACGGGTACAAATGCTCATGCGGACAATTGCCCACGCGGACAGAAGCCCACGTGTACAAATGCTCATGGGTATAAATGCTCATGCGGACAATTGCTCACACGGACAAAAGCCCATGTGTACTAAAGCCCATATGTACAAATGCTCATAAAATTATTTTTTCTCACAATTGCTCATAGGATCATATAGAATGTGTGTCACATAGAAACGGATAAAATCCAATTAAAAGTTAATAGCGAAATTACTATAAAACCGTATAGAAATCACAAAGTGTGTAATGCGTATAAATTCTCATAGAAAATAGTATGCCACTTTGCTCATAGAATCAAATAGAATGTGTGTCACATAGAAACGGATAAAATCCAATTAAAAGTTAATAGCGAAATTACTATAAAACCGTATAAAAATAACGAATTGTGTATTTGCGTATTAATTCTTATAGAAAATTAATTGCCATTCTGCGTATAGAACCGAATAGATTACATTTCTCATAGAAGCATATAAAATCCGTTAAGAATTTTATCGTAAATTTACAATTATTGCAGATAAAATATGTTCCGAATTGATCCAGATTAAAACCCAATAGAATATATTACCACATTGCGTATAAAATGACAATAGAAATATTACGGCTCATAGAATCCCATAAATTCTCATTAAGTTTTTATTACAACTTTGTGCATGGCGGATAAAATTCGGCGTGTGCACATAAGTTACGATAAATTCTCATTAAAACTTTATCTGTATTAACTACCATTTTATCTGGCATTTTAACCAGGGTATGCTGAAAAATTAATAGATTAAACAAGTGATTTAACGTTTTTATACATTTATGTAATGGAGATATCAATAAATAAATATATTTTTCACAGATATAAGGCTTTTTATTACCTGTTTTTCTTAGTTTTCGAAATTATTTGACATAAATACAATATTACATTTGTTTTAGATTAATATAAATTTCAATAGTGTTTGCCATGTTAAAAACATGGATACAAAAAAAGGGTGGTGTGGAAACATGTGGAAATGAGAGTAGGTAATATATAAGAGTATTTATCAAAAACGGATTATGTTGAATTATTTAGTTTAGTTTCATAAGAGTATTTATCAAAAACGGATTATGTTGGACTCACGAAGGGTAAAAAGTTTGAATTATTTAGTTTAGTTTCATAAGAGTATTTATCAAAAACGGATTATGTTGGACTCAAGAAGGGTTTTGTTAGCATAAATTAGTTTATGTCAAAAAAACGGAGTTCTGTTGAACTCAAGAAGGGTTTTGTTAGCATAGATTAGTTTATATCAAAAAAAGACTCAATTTTGGTAAAATGTTTGTATATTTTTCACGTCATGTTTATAATCGCGTGCAAACCACTGTTTTAGTGTCACTGTTCAACGTTGCATACACTAGCAGACCATCTGTCGGGAAAATTTTACATTTCAAATAAGCGTTTATTCTGCAATTTCATTAAATTATTTATATGCTATAAATCCACATTTAACAATTATTGGTAACATAGAATATGATGGGGTTATGGTCAGGAAATGTTAGGTAAGAATTTATACTGATATTATTGTATTTTTGCTTAATTTGTAGTTAGTTTGACATTTTGAGGTTAACCAAAAAAAAATTCATTTTCTTCAAAAAATCATGTTAAAAACACTCTTCCGCGGTCTAATTTTGCTTGTTTAGGTTGTGGCAACTTGATGATTTTAAATTTATGATTAGCAACCTAAAAATAAATAGGTAGTTACGAAAAATAAAAAATGAATTATTGATAAAAAAACATTTTTATAATTCTGACATGTAACATTATTATAATAAACTTTGTGAACTATTACTATATAGGTACTGAGTTATATTTACTGGTAACACCTAAATATGTGGCAACTTGATGATTTTAAATTTATGATTAGCAACCTAAAAATAAATAGTTACGAAAAATAAAAAATGAATTATTGATAAAAAAACATTTTTATAATTCTGACATGTAACATTATTATAATAAACTTTGTGAACTATTACTATATAGGTACTGAGTTATATTTACTGGTAACACCTAAAAGGTCATATTTAAGCATAATAAACGATCTCCTAAACAAAAAAACACATTTTCTCTTAAACACCTATTCTGTATTCCAGCCCGCATAATATTTCACCTACACTCATAATTTTGCGGAACTTTAGTGTTGCGCGGTAACGTCACATTCCGCCACAGTGCCGTTTCATTCAGGGCACTGTGCAGTCAAAATTTGTGCTTCTCCCTTGTCAATTAGGCACTAAATTTATTTTTGTTATTCGTTAAATTGATGATCGAACTCTTGATTTGAGTCTGAGATTTGGTTAAACTTTATTTACGGCTTGGTTCGATCATACAACCTTCAGCAAATTATTACGACGCCACTGTCTACGGACATATGATTTTGTCAATTGTTTATGTCATTTATTAATTAATTGTTAATTTAGAATTGCAATCATTTCACCTCCATTTCATTCATTTATTCCATTTAGCTTTATTTTTTTTCAAAATTTATTGTGCTCTGTTTATTCTACAATATTTTCCATACGTTATTTGAATTTGGAATATAACCTGAAATTGTTAAATCTAATGTTCGATATCTTATTTCAAAATTACTCTATTTCACACGCTACCTTTATCACTCAATCCGTGTATCCAATTATTATTTCAGCTTTCATTTTGGTATTTTGTTCTTGATTGGGTACACGAGTATCAAAATACCTGGCGTCCAACAAGAATTTATTATAAACAAATTTAGTTCACTGTTACCCATCCCCTCTCCGCAAGTCGCTAGCCGGTGCAGTTGTTTGGGAGTCCAATTTGCGGTAGGTAAATTGAAGTATTTAAGTTTTGCCATAATTTTTATTATACAATTTAAATTATTAAATTAAGTACGTGGCAAGATTCTGAATTAACTCTGCCGATATATTGGAAAAATACTTGTTAAATAAATTAGAAATATCTTTACTGGTAGATGCGGTTTCCTGGTTGTACTCAATAATATTGATATTATTAGTTTTCTTGTTATTCATACTTAAATTATTATTGATAATTGTCCATATCTTTTTGGTATCATTAACATTATTTTGAAACTGAAAAGTATAAAAATTACATTTTGACTGTCTCAATAACTTACGATATTCATTTCTACATCGTTTATAATACTGTTCACTTACTATGCCATCTTTATAAAAATTAAATAGAGTTTTCATATTCTGGGAAAGTATTTTTATATCATCATTAATCCAATATTTTACTCTTTGGGAAATGAGATTTCGAAATAATATAAGAAAGTATTTATAAATTCTTGAAACATGCTATTAGCATCAGTAGCGTTATATACAATTTCCCAATTCTCTGTTTCTAGATAGAACCTAAAATAATTTAAATTACTATTTGTGAAACATCGTTTGATAATATTCGTTTGTGCTAATTTATGATTATCAGAATTTATTGTTATAATTTGTGCTGTATGATCAGATAAGTAGTTATCAATAACATTTGTTTGATAATAGTCTTTGTCAATATTGACAAAAAAATTGTCAATGCAGCTTTTACTAGTACAGGTTATTCTAGTCGGTTCGTTTATTGCAGCATGAAGATTTAATGACCTAATAACATCTAACAACTGTTGAGATTCTGGAGTATTTTTCAGTATATAATGTTGAAATCACCACACACAATCAATCTAAAATTAGAATTATTATTCTTGTCATAAATTAGTTTGATGGTCAAAAACAGGAGCTTAAATAAATCAGTATTATTTCCTGAAGGTGAGCGATACACTGCAAAAACATAATACGACAGAGAGTTAAATGTAAACTTCACAGCACAACATTCGAAAGTTAGTTCTTTTACAAAGTCATTAACAAAACCAACGTCTTCACAAGTTAAATCATTATTGCAGTATATTGCTACACCACCGTGAATGTGAGTTTGTCTATAGTAACCACTACATACGGTAAAATTTTTAAGATGATGGGCTTCTTTTTCTTCTTTTCTCAGCCAATGTTCAGAAATGCAAAGGATATCATAAGTATACGAACTCATAAAGACTTCCATTTCTTCGATTTTGTTGCGAAAACATTGAATATTAAGATGTAGAATTAGTAAATTTGACTCTACTACCGCTTGAGGTTGAAATTGAAGCTCTTTGTTTACGAAAAAATTTAAATTTTTTAATTATTAGGCCAGATGGCCAGAAAGTACTGTCATTCAAAGTTGATAACAGTTCATAGTCAGCTTTAATTTTAAAGGAGTTATTATTTGAACCCTCTTTAGATACTTTTTCAACGGTGAAACTTCTGCCGGGACATTTTTCACATAAGTATTCTTTTAAATCTTTGTCAGTAACCTCATGGTGTACTTTCCCAACATACAGCCATGCATATTTATTAGCACATTTTAGTTTGTTACTGGTATTTGGTATTGTAGTTGCAGTACCAATTATAATAAAAATAATAATAATTGTTTATTGATCACGTTAAAATGAGATCAAAAAGCGTAGGTTCAGCATTGCTGATCTTCCACCCGCAGCTTTTGACATACATAATATTTTATCAAATACACTATCATGTTACAATAGCAAAATTATAAAGTATATAACTACAAAAAAAAATTAAATATTGTAATAGAATTTACAAAAATCTGACGTGGCCATCACACAACCTTCCGCCATATCTAGACTTTAAACAGAAATGTATACGTACAATCCGGTGCCCATTTAAAATTTACAAATAAAAATCTAAAATATTCAAACACAGAAATTTGCATCACCTGAATAGAAAGATTCATTCACAGGAAAACTCTGCTGTGTTGAAGCCATCCTCCGTTCAATTACTACATTTAATATCTTACTTTTAGGACTTATATAGCGCTAGTATGCCAACTTGTCACCCGTCTCACCTGTCAATATTTTTTACGCAGAAACAAAAATCAACCGATCATGGATTACAAGATATCAACGTTTTATTTGATAAATTTATTTTTTAAATTTTACTGCAGTTCTTTAATGCTACCAGATAAAGACAATTTTTTTATAACGTAAGTTGCAAATAACTTTTCCTCTTATTCTTATTACAAATAAATACTATATTTTTCCAAATTTATATACAATTTTGACAATTAACCTTTTCAATCTTCAAAAAATATCACTTCCCATGAAGATATTTGTACCGAAATCTAAGGAGCTCTTCCAATTTATATACAAATGTTAAATACCAAATATCAAAATTTTTGGGTAATTCGTATTTGAGTTATGCGACTAACATTCGGCCTTGACCACACACACACACACATACACACACACATACACACAGACATCATCGTGAAACTATCAAAAATGAGTTGTAAGGACCCTAATTCGTGCTCATCCGCTAAAAATTCACCACCCGATTTTTTGCATGATTCCAATACCTTCCTTTACAGGTAAGCGGAAGGTAAAAATAGAAATACAGACATAATATTACATAATATATAATAATAATATATAATATATACATAATATATAATAATAATATATACATAATATATCTTCACTTACATAGTGTAACGAGCGGCGCCTGGGTGACGGCGGCTAAGCGACATGCACGGACAAGTTTGCATTGTCTAGCCGGCGCGCTATTGTGTTGATGACGCAAGAGGGGGATGATTCATCGGGTCACGCGATACGGTAATAAAATTTAATTACTTTCTGGAAGGAATTTATGGAATCTACCAGAATTACCGGCTGTGGATATATAAACGCTACCCGAGCGGACGGTGGGTCAGTCTACGATAGCATGGTGACATAAATAGAAGTCTACGATAGCATGGTGACATAAATAGAAGTCTACGATAGCATGGTGACATAAATAGAAGTCTACGTTAGAATGGTGACATAAATAGAAGTCTACGGTTGAATAGTGACATAAATAGAACTAAATATTCATGTATTGTGACATAAATAGAGTTTAGTGTTATCTAGTAGTTAAATAAATAATTACAGTGTATAAATAAATAATCCTAGTAGTGTTAAGTGTGTAAATAAATATTCTTAGTGTATAATTAGTGTTTTAAGTTTAATTAATAGTGCGTGTTTATTTAATAATTATTAACTATTACCTTTTATTTTTCGTTATTAAACTTGTTATATAAATATTCGTGTTTTACTGATTTTACACTTCACCTAAATAAATAAAACCGTTACAATTGGTGTCAGGTGTGGGGTTTAATAAACTGTGAAGTGTAATTAATAATAAATAAAATGGCGACAAAGAGAGTTAAATTAAGTGACTTAAAAGTGGCTGAATTGAAGAAAGAACTAGAAGAACGGGATCTAGACACAGCGGGAGTCAAGATCGTACTTCAACAGCGTCTACGAAAAGCCCTAGAAGATGCTGGTGAAAATCCTGAGGAACTTGAAGTTGCGTGTAGCGTATCCGAACAACTGCAAGAAACTTCTAGAAATTTAAAAGAAGAATTGACCGCAACTTTAAAAGAAGAAATAACAGAGAGTTCTAGAAAGTGTGAAGAGAATTCCAGGATTTTGAAGGAAGAATTAGCTACAACTTTAGAAGAAAATTCCAGAACACTAGAATAGAAGCTGAAAGAAGAAATAACAGAAAGTTCTAGAAAATCAGAGGAAAATTCTAGAATTTTAGAAGAGAAAATAACCGAAACATCCAGAACTGTAAAAGAAGAATTGATGGAAAATTCTAGAAGCTTAGAACAAAAATTTGAAGAAAAATTTATAGAAAATTCTAGAATTTTAGAGGATAAATTAGAAGAGAATTTGAAGAACTTGAAGCAAGAATATGACAAGAAGATCGAAGAATTAGAACAAAATTTATCCAACATTACGTCATCGCCGATGCCGACAACCGAAGCAACCAAAGGAGACGGGGTTAAAATAGAAAGAACCATTAAAGCAGAACACAATTCGACATCCCACGTGAAAGCTCCAAAATATGACGGAAAATCAGCGTGGCCTAATTATTTGAGGCAATTTGAAATAGCTGCTAAAATAAATGGTTGGTCATCAGAGGAGAAGGCTAGTAATCTGGCCCTTGCGTTACAAGGAGAAGCCCTCAATATTATCCAAACGGTGAAACCAGAAGAGCAAGAAGACTACGAACTACTAGTCAAACAACTGGATATGCGGTATGGCAATGCACATTTGAAACAGGTGTACCAGACGCAACTGAATAACAAATATCAGGAATCGAAGGAGACACTTCAAGAATTCGAAGCTGACATATCTCGTTTGGTTCACCTCGCATTCCCTGATGCTCCGGAAAGCGTGATACAGACCCTGGCTATACAACAATTTGTCAGCGGAATCCGAGACAGCGAAATCCAGAAATCTTTAAGAATAGCGCACACAAAAACAATAAGTGATGCATTGTCAATTGCGTTAGAGCATGAAGCCGCTAAACAAGCTTCACGTAACCAATCCAGAGTAAGGAATATTGATGCTGAGAGAACCGAGAACGTGGAAGATTTAGAAGAGAGAATGCGTCGAATCGTCAACGAAATGATTCCGGAAAGAAGAAAACTACGTTGCTGGAATTGTGATGAGCTCGGTCATCCGCAAAGGCTTTGCAAGAAGTTGAAGAAGACCAAAATGAAGAAAGAAGAAGATGATTCGACCCGTAAACAAGTAGTTCCACATTCCATCGGCTATGTTGCATCCCTTCATCATCAAGCCAACAGCATCTATGTGGATGGCTGTATTGACGGAAGACCACTTAAAATGTTGCTAGATACGGGTGCGACGAAGACAATTATTCGTCCCGACATAGCAAAAAGAACTGGCAAGACACATCTCCATCCAACCAAGTGGCGATTACGTACAGCTACAGGGGAACAAGCTACCGCATCTGGAGAACTGGATTTGAACATCACTATCGGGAATACCTCCTTTGAACATCGTGTGCTGGTAGCTGACGTAGAAGATGAACTCATCCTTGGTATGGACATCATGAAGAAGCACGGTTTCAAGCTGGACCTCAAGAGTGGCGTGATGGTGGTCAACGAAGAAGAACTCGTATTGCATCCACGGGATGACGAAGCCGTACGTGTGGTAATAGTCGAAGATGTCACCCTCCCAGAACGAAGCGAGACTATCGTAGAAGGAAGACTAGAGGGTAGTTTCTGCGAGGGAAACATTGTCATGCTGGAGCCCAAGAATGATGATACCAGAACTGGGCCTGGAGTTGTGATTGGAAAATCACTAATAAAAGCAAAGAAGATAGTACCGGTTCGAGTAATGAACATTAATTTTTATCCCGTTGTTATTAAAAGTGGGACAAACGTAGGGGAATGTTCATCAGTTTCCTCGATTATTCGAACTGTTACGGCCAAGGAAACGACATGCAGTAAAATCCCGGACACAGTAGTCAATCAATTGTCATCATTCCAAGGATTGACCGCCACCCAGAAAACCAAGGCGAAAAATTTAATCGGAAAATACCAGGACGTATTCGAGTATGACAAGAAATCCAAGGGAAGAACCAACGTGGTCCGCCATATAATAGACACCGGAGACGCAAGATCCATCCGCCAACCAGCAAGAAGATTACCACTGGCAAAGCGAGAAGAAGCAGAGCGAATAGTTGAGGACATGAAGTTGGAAGGTGTGATTGAGCCTTCAAGTAGTCCATGGGCTTCGCCAGTGGTGTTAGTGAAGAAGACGGATGGATCTACACGATTCTGCGTTGATTATCGTCAACTTAACAACGTGACAAAGAAGGACAGCTACCCGCTACCCCGAATAGACGATACATTGGACACTTTGGCTGGATCGAAGATTTTCTCCACGTTGGATTTAAAAAGCGGTTACTGGCAAGTCGATTTGGAGCCAAAGGATAAAGAAAAGACAGCCTTCACCATCGGCACGGGACTTTGGCAATTTACTGTTATGCCATTCGGGCTCTGCAATGCCCCAGCAACATTCGAACGACTCATGGAAACCGTTTTAGCTGGGCTGTCATGGAAAACCTGTTTGGTTTACCTCGACGATATTATTGTGGTCGGGAAAACGTTTGAGGACCACATGAAGAATTTAGAAGAGGTTTTCCAAAGATTACGAAAGGCCAATCTGAAGCTCAGCCCGAAGAAATGTCACCTGTTCCAGGAGGAAGTTCATTACCTGGGACACATAGTTTCTGGTAGAGGGATTGCAGTAGACTCCGAGAAAATAAAATCTGTTGAAGACTGGCCAGTACCTAGAGACAAGCATGAACTTAGAAGCTTTCTAGGTTTATGCACCTATTATCGACGATACGTACCAGGATTTGCCAATATTGCTAAACCGTTGACAAAGCTTACTGAAGAAGGCCGAAGATTCATCTGGGAAACGGACTGTCAAGCCGCATTCACACAACTGAAACATTCCTTGACAAGTGCTCCTGTTTTAAGTTACCCGTTACCACAAGGATGCCAGCAACGTTGGAATTGGCGGTGTGCTTTCCCAAATTCAAGACGGACATGAGAAGGTTATTGCCTACTTCAGCAAGACATTGTCAAAACCTGAAAGAAATTATTGTGTCACCAGAAAGGAATTATTAGCAGTCGTTAAGTCCATCGAACATTTCTACAAGTATTTGTACGGTAGAAAATTTCTTATTAGAACCGACCACGCTGCGCTAAAATGGCTACTACAATTTAAGAATCCGGAAGGTCAAGTAGCCAGATGGATTGAACGACTGCAGGAATATGACTTTGTGATTGAACATAGAGCAGGAACGAGTCATCGTAATGCAGACGCATTGTCGAGAAGACCATGTCAGGAGGAATGTAAACACTGTAGCCGAATAGAAGAAAAACATTCCATCGTCGCGAGGACAACAGTAGTTGACGATAGATGGCATCCAGACGACCTGCGCCAAGCCCAAGAAAATGACCCGGATTTGAAAATCATACTGGATTGGAAGAATAGTGAAGAAAAGCCAGCATGGGAAAATGTTGCCCCACATTCCCGGAAAGTAAAATCGTACTGGGCACAATGGGACTCTATTGTGGTTGAAGAAGGTGTCCTGAAACGTGTGATGGAGAACACCGAAGGTACTGAGACGAAAACTCAGCTGATTGTTCCACGGAGCCGAGTACCGGAAGTGTTGAAGGAAATCCATGATGGAACTGGAGGAGGACATTTTGGAGTCAACAGAACCGTGGAAAGATTGCGCCAACGATTTTACTGGGTGAATTGCAAAGAAGATGTTAAAGAGTGGTGCAAGAAGTGTGTTGCTTGCGCTGGAAGTAACGGGCCACATAAGCGACGAAGAGCTCCAATGCGTCAATACAATGTTGGCAGTCCATTTGAGCGCATTGCGATTGATGTAGCCGGACCATTCCCGGAATCCGACGAGGGAAACAAGTACATATTAGTCGTTATGGATTACTTCACCAAGTGGGTTGAAGCTTATCC
This sequence comes from Agonum fuliginosum, assembly GCA_947534325.1. Lineage (NCBI taxonomy): Eukaryota > Metazoa > Arthropoda > Insecta > Coleoptera > Carabidae > Agonum > Agonum fuliginosum. The sequence continues at coordinate 16,506,222 of OX384033.1, forward strand.
ATTACCTAACCAGGAAGCCGTCACTGTTGCTGAAGTTCTGGTAAAAGAATGTATTTGCCGATTTGGAGTCCCTCGTGAACTACACTCCGACCAAGGAAGAAATTTTGAGTCTGCCCTTTTCCAAAACATCTGTAAGATAATGGGAATCAACAAGACTAGGACAACTGCACTACATCCGCAGTCCGACGGCATGGTCGAACGAATGAACAGAACTATCAACCGATATCTATCAAAGGTTGTCTCTAACCATCAAAGAGACTGGGACCGACATCTGCATCTGTTCCTGATGGCTTATCGTTCATCCGTACACGAGACGACAGGACAGACACCTGCTAACATCTTATTCGGACGTGAATTACGTATGCCATGTGACCTGGTATTCGGCAGCAAACCTGGAGAAGATTTGGCTGGGGAGGATTATGTCACCAACTTGCGAAGAAGAATGGATGACATTCATGAGCAAGTCCGTACAAGTATTCAGGTTGCCAGCGACAGGATGAAGGATCATTATGACATCAGGGCTGACGAAGGTGGTTACCAACCTGGAGATCTGGTGTGGTTGTATAACCCGCAGAGGCGTCGCGGATTATCGCCGAAGCTGCAGAAGAATTGGGAAGGCCCTTATGAAATAATCAAGAGAATAAACGACATAATCTACCGGATAAGAAAAATGCCTAATGGGAAGCCGCGAGTAGTACATTTTAATCGTCTAGCTCCTTTCGCCGGCGATAACCATGAAGACCATCGTGGAGCTACGGTTCGAAGAATTGAAGCCCAAGAACCTACATTCGAAGATTTCATGGAAACTTATTCCACTAACCGTAAAGCTCGGTATGGCGTTACCCGAGAGGAACATCTAGACCTGTTCACGGTTTCACCAGACTATTCCCTTGGTCACTGCATAGCCGAAGACACGAAAATGTCCCGCGGAATCGCTACTGTCTTCAAGAAGAAGTTTGGACGACTACAAGAACTGGCCAACCAACGTCCATCCGTCGGGAGAACAGTACGACTTAGGGATAATGACGTGGAACACAAACGATACATTTACTACTTAGTTACGAAGGCAAAATCAAACCAGAAGCCACTGTATCGAAATTTGTGGAATTCATTGTGCGATCTGAGGGACCACCTATTGGACAACGACATCATGAAGCTGGCTTTACCGAAGATAAGCTGTGGACTAGATGGCTTGGATTGGAGGATTGTAAGGAACATGTTAGAGATCCTCTTCCGGTATACTGGAATTGAAATCCTCATCTGCAGCTTCAACCCAAAGATACAAGTCAACACAGAACCGACCGTGGACTGTCACTTCTTCCAGACATCCGGATGCATCAAGGGTGATGCATGTAGATTTCGTCATCGAGGACTGTTCCGGGACGAAACAGTCTTAAGGAGGGAGCAATGTAACGAGCGGCGCCTGGGTGACGGCGGCTAAGCGACATGCACGGACAAGTTTGCATTGTCTAGCCGGCGCGCTATTGTGTTGATGACGCAAGAGGGGGATGATTCATCGGGTCACGCGATACGGTAATAAAATTTAATTACTTTCTGGAAGGAATTTATGGAATCTACCAGAATTACCGGCTGTGGATATATAAACGCTACCCGAGCGGACGGTGGGTCAGTCTACGATAGCATGGTGACATAAATAGAAGTCTACGATAGCATGGTGACATAAATAGAAGTCTACGATAGCATGGTGACATAAATAGAAGTCTACGTTAGAATGGTGACATAAATAGAAGTCTACGGTTGAATAGTGACATAAATAGAACTAAATATTCATGTATTGTGACATAAATAGAGTTTAGTGTTATCTAGTAGTTAAATAAATAATTACAGTGTATAAATAAATAATCCTAGTAGTGTTAAGTGTGTAAATAAATATTCTTAGTGTATAATTAGTGTTTTAAGTTTAATTAATAGTGCGTGTTTATTTAATAATTATTAACTATTACCTTTTATTTTTCGTTATTAAACTTGTTATATAAATATTCGTGTTTTACTGATTTTACACTTCACCTAAATAAATAAAACCGTTACAATAGTGAATCTACCACTACTACAATCGTCAAAAAAGTCACTAATTGAATAGTATTCCTTAATGATTAATATTTGTTTTATTTGCGACAAAACTTGGTTTCTATTTAGACATTTTAAATGTTGTGGAATTGCGTTAAATATTTTAGTACCCATGTATAAAGGATTTCTCTCAAATGACGACGTTTTGTGGGTCGGAATCAGCAGGGTGTTGTTGGATTGTCTAGTGCTGTAGTTGGAATCAACGAATGTAAATATATCTAAGTTATTCAGAACATATTTAAATATTTCGAGTATGTACAGAGATGGGAAGGTTAATACATTTAGTTTTTTAAAGTTGCCTCGACAGGTAACAGTTGGTTTTAGTTTACATATAATTCTAATTGCACGTTTTTCTTTACCGCTTGCGGTTGTTGTCGATTTAAATTTTTTATTATCAATTTCTAACCTTTCTTGGTTTTCATTTATTAATGGCAGTTTGTTTTGTTTATGTTTTTCAAATGTAGGTTTCTTCTTATTTTTCATCATCACTTGTTTGTTTGACACTGTTGGTTAGTACAGTGTCTTGTTTATCGGCATTTTCTGTTGATCTTACTTCATCTGCCGACGATAAATGTATGTATAATCCGGTGCCCATTTAAAATATAGAAACGTTTTTGTCGCTGTAGTAGAATTTTGTCTATAAAGGTTAGAAACAAACGTGTTTTCTTCTCGTGCCGATTTTCGCTTCACCTCTTCCATCGACTCGAACCGGGTTCCTTTTAAGGCAGACTTGATCTTTGGAAATAGAAAATAGTTACAGGGTGCTAAATCAGGCGAGTGCAGCGCGTATTCGAGCACTGGAGTACCTCTAGCGGCTAAATAACAATTCACAGATAACGCGTTATGGACAGGTGCGTTGTCCTGGTGCAAAATCCATTGTTATAATATACATTGTTATCGGTACGAGAAGAAAACACTTTCAAATGAAAATATAACTCTTTTGAAACGTGCATTAAAATGCGCCATATGTGATGCAAACGGTACTGAGATTTAAAACGAGACCAAACCGTGAGTAGATTTGTTCGTGTAAGTTCATTTTTGTGTTGTTTTGACTACGGAATACGGAATGGACGACGAACCCGTGTTGAAATAAGGTAAGATCTACGTATCGTATTCGGTCCTTGTCAGCGCGGTGAACGAATGTTCTCAGTGCCGATGACGTCACACCGTCACACACGACATCGTTTTTCGCAGCACCTTTTTTTTAATTTTATGAATTTTTTCTGGCATATTAGCAACTTTTGGCAAGGAGAAAAATACGGGTCTAATATTTTAATGTATAGACAGTGTGTATAAAGGTTATAGAGAAATAATGTATATGGTATTTCTGTAATAGAATATGGCGGAATTTTATGCGAAATTATGCATCAGGACATGCTGCCACCTATTCGTGTAAGTTATAACTGAACGGGTGGTTTTGGTCTGCGCTAATATCTGCAGCGTGGGATGTGCAGTGTTGTCAAATAATAACGTAACTTAACACAGCGGACGGGCAACAGAAGATTGCTATTGCTACTACTTACTACTCACACACAATCTTTCCGTTCAGTCCGCGATTTTGAACAGTATTCGAGCATTGGGTCAGGAGTAAAATTATTAGAATTAAAATTGTACATTCATGAAATACTTACGTTTAACGTTATAATATTATAAAACAGAGATAAATTAAATACCTATTGTAAATTAAAACACCCGAAAATATCAATTTATGCACAATGTATTTTATTATTTAATAAATACTGGCTGTTTGAAATTTTAATTTCCGTTCGGGTCAATTTTAAAATTTAAATGAATATAGTTTTAGCTTGCATAAAAACAGCCTTTAGTACTATTTTTTAGTGTAATATTTGAGATTCTAAACAGTTCTAAGCGTTTGAAATACTGGTATTAAAATATTAATCATAATTTGCAGAAAGTAAAATTGGTTTATAAATCATGTCATTATTACTAAAAATCACTTGGGAATAAACAGTAAAATTTAAGAGACCAAACCAACTGAATTCATTAAACATAATGATAAGATAATAATAGTGGAATCCCGGACATTATCTTAAATTTCTATAAAATTATAGATAATTCGATCTATAAGTTATAGAAAATCCCAAACTGATACTTAGTCTTATAGATTTCGATAAAATAATATTCTGTGTATTCTGTGTATGTCATGTCATAACATTTGACATAATGTAAATTTTTCTTATAGAATTTAAGTACAGTACTGTTAATAATTCCATATTAACAGATTCATAATTATTTTTTTTAACATGTACAAATTATGAATTAAATTATTGTTGTACCTTGCATTTCTCGCTTTAGACGGTTTTAGGGCGAGATCGACATGCAATACAAATACAATCGAATTCAACTGACTTTCATCTGTCATCTGTCAAAAGTAGACCAATCAAAATGTAGGACCCTTAATTACAATTCAAAAATAAATCGCAGTTACGTTTAAATTAAATGTAATATTTCATGAATAACGAAAAACATTAAATAAAACAAAATTGTATTAAAATTACTTTTAAAAAAATTAATATATATATATATATATAAATGCTTTTTTTAAAGTGGCGTTTCCGCCGCTCCAAATTTTGGCCGCCCACGTACGGGGGCACGCTCTGCATCGGCTCTGCACCTATGCCAGAATCGACCCTGCTATGCGTGTTTGTTGAACGATTGCTATGCGTTTGTTGAGCGATTGCTTTGGAAATTAGTTATTTGTTTAACTAGGCAAAAACATAATAGATTTACTGCCGCGACTAGAGTTTCAAAAACGAGGCGCAGCCGAGGTTATAAATCTAGCTTAGGCAGCAAATCTGTATTTTTTGCCATGTTAAACACATTATTTTTTCGGCGATTGTTATTAATTAATATTAATTTAGTGATTATTTTAAATATTGATAGGTATCACAATCAAATTATGTTGCTATGCGTATGTTGGCTGTTGCTATGAAAAAACAAAATAGGTTAGGTATGTTGATGAATTTTATAAAAAAAATGTCAAAACAACACTTTTATTGTCAATCGCCGAAAAAATGTTTTTTTCGACGATTGGCATTAAAAGTGCTGTTTTTTGACAGCTGACAGTCAGCAAAGTGTCACTTTTGCTGCCTGGGCAGCAAAAATAGTAAAAAAACCTAGGCAGCAAAAGTAATTGTTACTATGGTGAATCAACAAATTTGACATTTATAAAATTCAACATAACTAACCTATTTTGTTTTTTCATAGCAACTATCAACATAGGTACGCAGAGCAACATAATTTTATTGCGATACTTATCAATATATTTAAAATAATCAATAAATTAATATTAATTAATAACAATCGCCGAAAAAATAATGTGTTTAACATGGCAAAAAATACAGATTTGCTGCCTAAGCTAGATTCATAGCCTCGGCTGCGCACTAGTCTATGAAACTCTAGCCGCGGTAGCAGATCTAATATTTTTTTGCCTAGTTAAACAAATAACTATTTTGCTTGGATCTCAGTAACAATCAACTTTACGTTGACAATTGAAAGCATAAATATAAACTTTTCATAGTAGTCGTAGATAAATTATTTTATTGCCATAAGTATACTAAAAGTATCGGCGAAAAACAAATTTGTTATTTATATTTTCGTGAAATTTTATTGATTCACCATAGCAACAATTACTTTTACTGCCTAGGCATTAAAAATAATGCTGAACAGAAGTCACGCCGACTCGTTGAAAGTTAAAATTGTAAAATAACGGATACAGCGGCAATGTGTTATTGGGCTAGAGAAAAAACTCATGAATTTTGTTGTTATTTTTATTTAACTCCAATATTTCGTAACAGTTTTGTTACTTCTTCAGGGATAACTGTCAGACGAATAGCAATGTTTGAGGTTACAAAGTAAATTATTTTGTATGAAAAATACTTACAATCGATATAACTTATTAAAAATTGACAAAAATTTTGCAGAAAATAGAAAAACATTTCAAAATTATCACACTCATCACAATTAAGTTAAATTTTGTTTACAAGAAATCAAAGCGAGTCACATGGTTTATAAAATACAACGCAAAAGTTCGTTTGTAAAGTTACAATGGCTCACATTTCTCGCCATTGTAACTTTACAAACGAACTTTAGCGCAACCCCTTCCGCCCCCCTCCAGCACCCGGTGAAAAATAATAAATTCTAATTTTAAATATGTCCAACTTTGACGATGTGTATGGAGTTTAAATTTTTTTTGAATTGATTCATTAAAAGGGCACTAAAATTCACTCAATTCCCTGTGCAGAACTCAAAGAACGAAGTTCCTACGATTATTTGGAACAAAGTTATGAATTTTTTTAAAAAAGGGCATTTTTTGGTTTTTTGCACATAACAGCGACTTTTCAACCAAATTAGACGATTCTTTCGGGAAAAAACCAAATTGTGGGTGTACTTTAAGGGGATAATCTCAGATTAGGATGATCTCTTTTCGTACCCTTTAAAACCCGGACAGAAAAACAAATTTTTTCGCAAAAAAAACGTCTAACTTTGGCCATGTGTATTAAGTTGGAAAAAATTTGTCTACTCGATCCACAGAAAAGGCATTGAAATTTGTGCAATTACCTGTGCAGGGCCCAAAGAACGAAGTTCCTACGACGATTTGGCACAAAGTTATGGGCGTTTGAAAAAAGTGCATTTTATGGTTTTTTGACTCATAAGTCGGAAGTTTTTTAACGAAATTGTTTTTTCTCACGAATGATTTTTTTTTTTCAAATTTATATTAGTTTAGGCAATTTGAGTTATTCACACGAAATATCCAATTTCATTTTTAAAGAAGTAAGCAAATCTCACGAGTTTAAAGTTTACAGACCTGTAAGCAGATCTTCAATATCGAGAAAATTTAAATTCCGCCAGTATATATAATATACTATTATTGCCTAATCACTAAAACTGACATGTAACTGCCAGCTGTCAATAAAATAGCACTTATAATGTCAGTCGGCGAAAAATTTTTTTTCGATAAATTAAAATTACTGGTCAAAAACAGGGTTATGCACCATTATCTTTTTTTTTCTTAAAATACAGAATAAACTAGGTACATTATCCTGTGAAAACACGACTAAAAATTTTTGTTAAGAACTTTCAAAATTTTAATATTCACGTCTACCTATAGGTTTTTGATTGACTGTGGCGTAACTCCCAAAGTATGAACCATACAAGGTTAGAAATTTCAAATAAATAATTAATTTATATATTTATTTCATGGTAGATATAAAATAAATCATAAAAGTAACTCAATGTGTAAGTGAAATGACATTATTCATAATAATAAATAAAAATTTTGTCCAGTAACAAAACAGTTTGATGTTATACTAGCATTGATTGTTGTGTTGGCAGATGGAAACTAAATAATAGGCTGCAAAGTTATTTCCAATGAGTAAGAAACAAGAAAATTAAAATGAATTAACATTTTATAGCTATAAAACAGCGTTAACATCAACTTTAAGGTCGCGTAATCCAGTGCTATTTTAGAGTCAAAAATGCGGTAATTTTCTACGCAGTTTTCTCTTAAACGCGTTAATAGAATAAAACCATATGTGGCATACTTAACATTTAATGTTTAAACTGTGTTCTGAATATAAAATTGAAGCCTAATTATTTTGTGACAGTTTCTTTCTGAGTATAGTACCGAAACCATGACGCGCACCACCCCTTATTTTCTATTCTCTTTGTACCACACCACGTGCTCTTCCACCAATGAATAGTTTACAACTATTAAAACCATATTGACAACACTGTTCACATAATAGGTTTCCGAAATAGTTCAATATTTTCTCGTTAGTTGGCTATTGATGCCATCTTTAGGTGAAAGTTCGTAACTACTCAAAGTTCTGTGCTGCCATCTTCGAACAAAAGTGATCAAACACATAACAAAAAATACAATTACATTATTTCTCTATAACCTTTATACTCACTGGTATAGATTAACATAAAAAAAAAATTGTCATTGCGTCTCGATAACATAAGATAACATAAGATAACATAATAATAAAATATAGGGTGTTCCATTTGAAAATGACGAGTTATAGCCATTTGAAATTGAGTAAATTTGATTCTCTGTATTGAACAGCCTGTATAATAACATTCAAAAAAAGTTATGTCAGAACAAAGAGTATAGTTACAGTTGTACAAAAAAAAAAATTCATAATTTTTACTATTAAATTAACTTCAGTACTCCTTTATAAAACAATACGTGTATTCGGCTTTTTTTAGAGAATTAATTGAATAACTTTGGCTCCAACTTTGACTCCAATTAACAAATGCAAATGTTGCTACCTGGAAATACGATGTAGGTATAGTTTAAACAATTAAAAGTTTATGTTGAAGGCGTCTCTTGCAACTATTACAGCTGCCCAAATATGTTATATTAGTCAAGAATAATACAGTTAAATTGATTCCCTATGTTCGATTTTAAAAAGAACGCTCTAATACATTGCTGTCAAATTCGTAACCATGGATATGAAAAGTCCTATGTTTCATGTTAAAATAAATTCACGGTATATATATATATATATATATATATATATATATATATATATATATATATATATATATATATATATATATATATATATATATATATATATATATATATATATTTATAATTTAGTATTTCGGTATCTTGTAGTCCATGACCGATTAACATGTGTTACTACGTAAAATTTAAATGATTATGACATAACAGTGAAAATAGTAAAATATGCTTATATCTTCTTCTTCAGTTTAAATAAAATGACTAAAATATATTTGTGAGTATAGTAGCAGTAGTAGTAGTACTTATATATTAATATATTTGTATAATAAGTTAAAAAAATAAAGTAGGTATGGCGGAAGGTCTTGTGGTGGCCACGTCAGATTTTTTATATTATTCTACATTTTAGTTATTAAGAAAAGTATGAACAGTTTAATAGGCGTACAAGGAAGTCATGTGGTGTCCACGTCAGAATTTTTTGTATAAATCCACAGAATTTTGTACTTTTAATGTCGTTATTACTACTAATTAGGTATGCGATACTATGATTATAATAACTAACTGTAGTATAGTCTGTAGTGCGAGGCAACACACTACGAAGATACAACGTTAACCTATAAATGAGTAAATATCCTAGGAAAAACATGTTCGGAATTTAAATTTTTCCACAACGGTCCCGTTCGCTAAGTCACGCGTCTTCGGGATTTTAATTTTTTGAACACGGTCCCGCGTTCGGGACTCTAGACACTTGTATATGTAGGTATTTATTTTAATTTCATAATTTTGCCTGATGATTGCAAAATATTGTGTAAATTTTTAGTGCTCTTGTACTTTCCTGATACCCAAAATTTACAGAGATTATGAATTAAAACTTAGTAAACCGTATCTGTGTCGAATGGTATTGAACTGTGACTGATGTCAGAAGTCAGATAAAACGTAAGGCTTCTGACGACACACTGTCTTCTTAAAATAGCGACAAAAAAGTCCCATGACACCATACGTACATTAAAATATAAATTGGAAATTAAAGCGCATTTATTTTAATCTTCAGCATTTATCAATTTGGTATTTTATTGTAATAGCTAAACTTGATAATTTTAAATGATTATTTTATTTACCTACTTTATTTATGAGATAAATTTATTAATAAATATACTGGGTGTCCCATGTAATATTACGTTCTTGAATATCTCGAAAACAATTGATCTTCATAAAAAAGTGTTCCGAATCAAAACCTTCATAGTTTGGAGGGACGGGGTGCGTACATCGGATTCTGACAAAATACTACAATAAATATTATGATTTTTAAGAGCAAAATCGTTTCTTAAAAAAAATTTATTGCTTAAAAATGCATTTGTCAATTAACAATTTTTTTTGCTACTAAATTTTTCAAAAAGTTTCTAGAGGTAATTCCGAATCGAATCCTGGATCATAATTTTCGGACTCTAATTCCCCAAAATGGCTCTTGTTTACTAGACTAATACGAGTAGCGAGTAGGTACAACTTTTTTTTTCATTTCACCAGTGAGATCATATGTGGAATTGTGAAATAGTATATTACAGTACAAGTGAAGAAACTAAGAATTTCGCTCACAAGCACACAAAGTGAGCGAAATCGTTTCTTCACAAGTGTTGTATAGCGTTTTGTTCAATACTACGAGAAGAATATTATTTAAACATTAAAACTTGCATGAAATTTGAAGTAACAAAGGCGGCGGATTCCGTTGTTATGTTATGACATAGGAACCCATCCATTCTATCATATAAGATCTATGGTGCCTTTGTTTCTCATTGGCCTGTACCCGTTAACGTTACGATTTTGGCAACGTTATGAATGCATTGCACTTTAAATTGCTTTTTATATTAAAAATAAACAAAATTTTAAGCAAACTGGTATATTAAACAAAACTACAAAGATTAAATATTCATATAAAAAAATAAAAAAGGCATGTTAACTTTTTTTGCAAGACCTCATTCAACATACTCTCCAGACTATCATTTAGAAAGTCCTAAAAAATCCTGCGTCAAGTTTGATGCAATTTTGAAAAAAAAAATCCACCGCATTGGTTTTTCTGCAAGTATTTTTATTTTTCATTGTAGAGGGTAACGAAACAAATCAGAGAGTTTATATTTAGCATAAAATGACCGTATTAAATAGGATTGTTTTTAAAAGTAATATAAAACTAAAGCACGGTCTTAATTAGAAAGTCATGTCATTTGGATGATACAAATTTTTGAATTGTATTAATTTTTAACCGACTTCCAAAAAGGAGGAGGTTATAAGTTTGTCTTGTATGTTTGTTTGACCGCGTAGAACTCGAAAACTACTGAACCATTTAAGATGATTTTTTTTAAATAACTAAGTATCTTCCCCTGTAGGTTTTAGGCCATTTAAATCTTAGCCCGCCATCTTGAAAACAAAATGGCGGCCATCTATCTCCGGAACTATTTGATCAATTTGCAAAAAAATTGAAATTTAGTTATATCTGTTATTAGAATGAAACATAAGATAAATTTTAGTCAGCCATCTTGAATAAAAATGGCGATCAGCTATCTCAAAAATTACTTCACGAAAACTACTGAACCGATTGAGATGAATCTTTTATTATATAATTAAGTATCTTTCCTCGTAGGTTTTGGGCTATTTAAATCTTAGAACGCCATCTTTTTTTTAATAAAAAAAATAGAACTGACGTCTAAATCCCCACCTCTGAGTAGTATAAAATAATATTTTGTCACCTATTTTTGTAGGGCAAAAAATGTAGTATAATAATATTGGTAAATCTCTTATTATTAAATATTGAGTGCGATGTGATCAGGTGATCACGTCTGCTACCAATGGACTCAATATTAAAATGAGTTATGGCGGGAATGTAGCTGCGTATAATAAAGAAGAAAAACAGTGCCCTACGGTTTGTAAAATATTGAAACTAATACTAAGGTAAGAACATCGGATTTTTTTATGACAATATTTAATATTCATTCTACACTGCGACACATCGATTTTACCAAATTTTGCCATAGTATTGTTTAAAAAAATGCCGAATAAAGAGAAAAATACTACTTTTACATGTATAATTTAGGGCACAAAGTGTATTAAAATTCGTGAGTCGCACTGTAGGTAAAATGTTATACAATATATAAATAATGCGTTTGATTATTTCTTTTGTCTTATAAACACATTATTTTACAAATACGATGCCACTTTTAGAGCGCGTTCGCTATTGCTGCCTTTGTTCGACACACTAAATCTTTATCTGGAGTCCTATTAGTGAACATGGCGGCAGGTAGTGTAAAAAATAATGGTTCCTCATCTAATAAGTGTAAAAAATGCAAGCAAACAGCAGTTAGTGGTGTCAAATGTGTTTCTTGTGGTACAATATCACATTTTAGTTGTGCTAAACTATTAAAAAATATTAAATTTCATGACGACAATACGATTGACTGTTGTGTACCAGAAGACAATGAGGACCTTGATACGTCCTTTGCCAGTGCCGCTGATTATGGTGTTTTAAAGACAGAAGTCAAATATCTCAAAGATCTTCTACTGAGCAAAGATATGATTATTACTAATCAAACTGATTTAATATCATCTTTAAAACAACAAATAGTCATGCTTAACAAAAATATTAATAATAACATACTACCTTCGCCATCTAACAAATGAAAACGTAAATGCTAAAAATAAACAAGCAAACAGCAAACTAATTAGCAAAGCTATCTTATCGACAGTTCAAGGTGATCAACTGACTGTCAAAAATTATAAACAAACGGCAAATCGAAATTCTCACGTTATTCCAGGAAAGGATAACATTAATATAAAGTCTTTAAATAAGGAAATAAATAAAAATCATGCTGACAATGATAATAATAATACTTTATTTAGTTAGCATTTAGCTAGAAAATAATACAAAATAATAATATAATACATGTTTAAGAAATTTACAAAAAATTGTACAAATAAATTACGAACAGATGATCCGTTTGTACTTAAAGTTAAATAAAAAGAAATCTAAGTATCAAAGAAATTTATTCTAACAACAGTAATTTTTTCAGCTTTTTCTTAAAAACATGAAGTGAGCTAACATCTTTAATATCTTTATCTAAGTTATTGTATAAACTAAAACCTTCGACAAATAAAAAGCCTTTAGTATTAACATTTTTATAACTATCAATATACAAATTATATTTCGTTCTTGTGTGGTAAGGATGAATGTCATTGTTGAAGGTTAACATCTCATAAAGATATTTAGGTACTTTGTGATTTATAATTTTATGAACAAATATGATACTATTATACTTAATAAATTTATTTATATCTAACCAATTTAACGATGTGAGCATATCTTGTATATTTGTGTACCTGTTACATTTTAGAATACTTCGCATACATTTATTTTGTAAGAGTTGAAGCTGCGCCAGTTGTGACTTGTTACATTGAAGTAGAATTGACCCGCAATAAGTTAAATGGGGAAGCACTATAGTGTTATATATAATTATTTTTGTCCATTTAGTCAGAGTTGGCCCTATCCTACACAAAAAGTTCACCTTCTTAGCAATTTTTTAAATTGTTTTTTGGATGTGATCAGTGAATTTTAATTGATTATCAATAATTACCCCCAAATACTTAACATTAGTCACAAAGTCTATTTCACAATTGTTAATTTTAACCTTTTTGTTTGTAACACTTGTTTTATGGTTTTTTGCTTTAAGTAGCATGCACTGCGTTTTAGTAGTATTTAATTTAAGTTTATTTGAAACTAACCAATTGTTTACTGTTTCAAGTTCTGTGTTCATTACTTCTACCACTGTCTCTAGATCTTCATTGTCGAAGTATATCAACGTATCATCCGCGAAAAGATGAATTTTGCATTCGCGTAGCACATCTGGAAGGTCGTTGATGTATAGAATGAAAAGTAAAGGACCTAGTACACTGCCCTGCGGCACACCATTATCGCACGATTGTTTGTTGGACACCGTATCAAAATATTTAGTTTTTTGAGATCTATTTACAAGATAACTGCTGAACCAGTTAAGAACAGTTCCATCAAAACCGTAGTGTCTTAATTTGTCAATCAATATGTTTCGATCGATAGTTTCAAACGCTCTTTTGAAATCGAGAAAAACAGCACAGGTTGATCGTCCACTGTCTAATGAGTCTTTCCACTTTTTTAAAATAAACTGTATAGCGTACTCGCAAGAATGCTTTTCTCTGAAACCTGACTGCCACTTGCTGAGTATGTCATTTTCTTCCAAGTATACTTTTATTTGATTGTAAACTACTATTTCTAATAATTTTTCAAGAGCAACCAACATATTGATCGGTCTGTGTTCTTCAACTTTTGAGGTTCCAGATATTTTTGGAATTGGTATAATTCAAGATTCTTTTAATCTTTCTGGAAATACTCCAGTTTCCAATGAAGTGTTAATAAGGTTCAAAAGTGGGTACCCTATGACAGGAAACATTTGTTTGATAATTTTAAAGTTTACACCGTCCCAGCTTGTCTTATTCTCATTTTGGCGGAATAATATATTTTCTAAATTATTCAATGAAAGTTTATCAAACGTAGTAAAACTACTGTTGTAACTTTTTTTAGTAATGACATTATAATTAGTTACGCCCGGAATTGCAGTTAGTATGTCTTTTATGCTGTCAATGTAAAACTGGTTAAATACATTTGCAATTTCTTTCTCATCAACAATGTCCTTATCCTTGTATGTTATTGTGTTATGTTTATTAACAGTGTTTTTCCCTAGTAAGGTTTTCAATGTTTTCCACATTTCAGATTGATTTCCTTTATTTAGATCTATCTTATTTTCATAGTATTTTTTCTCATGCTCTCTTATTAACGCCACGTATTTATTTCGAGACTTTTTATATATTTCCCAATCAGAATTATATCCACTTATTCGGAATTTACGGTAGTTCTTATCGCGTTCTGTCTTCATATTTATAATAGCAGTACAATTTAACCACGGCTTATGAAATGATTGTTTAATTACTTTCGTAGTACTACAGTCTGCTTTAGTTTTTATAATATTATTGTAGAAAACATCATATAAAGAATTAACATCACTAATGTCATACCTCCAGTTACAGTCAGCGAGTTTAATTATCATTTGTTCAGTATTTATGTCTATGATCGTCTTGTTATTATTATGCCTTATGAAATTATTTATTACTGGATATATCGCACAAATGTCGTGATCAGAAATCTTCCAGTCATTCCACACCTCTGTTTTAATATACGGATCATTTGTGACAACAAGGTCAATTATAGATTTGGAAACATTCGTGGTTCTTGTGTAGTCAGTAATAATTTGTTTGTATCCTGATTCCTCAATATATTTCTTAAGCTGATTAGTGTAATAACTATTGTTGTCCGACCAGTTAATATTAAAATCACCCAACAAAATAATAATATCATTTACAGTTGACATGTTAATATTCCAATTGCGATACCAATCTAAAAAATTTGAAGAGCTGGAACTTGGAGATCGATAGAGAGTACAAATAGTATAATATTTACCACTGAGTAAAATCCTAACAGATAAATACCACAGTTCCTTGTTAATACTGTAGTTCTCAAGTATTTTGTAGCCTATATTGTTTACTATATATAGTACTATTCCTCCGGTAAATCTACTGCTTGAATCACACCTTATAACATTGTAATTATTAATCTCTATCTCATGGTTGTTTATGTCCTGTGTTGTTCTCGCTTCAGTTAAGCAGAATAAGATAGGCTTCTTTTCATTCACTAGATGTTCTATTTCATTTTTCCGTGGGACGAGGCTTTGGATATTCAAGAGTAATATTGGACTAGTATTTACGTAGTTGGGGATTAATTGCTATGCATAGTTAATTTTTTTCCGTTGCATATTAAGCTTCTTCTGATAAACAGGACAATTAATATCAGTTGCCTTGTGATTTGCATCAATTTTTAAATTCAGGTGTTTATTAGCCATTATACAGTTAATGCATTGCAGATTTTCACTTGCACAGTTCCTAATTAAGTGTTCTCCTCCACATTTAAAGCAAGCTAGTTTATTTCGGCAGCCTTCAGCTTTATGATTGAATCCTGCACAATTGCTACATCTTCTGATACTCAAGTTTTCTGTAACATGACATCTATTCCATCCAATATTGATTTTGCCTGCTTTCATAATTTTATTGAAATTATTATTGTTTGTAGTAGCAACAGCCATATATGAATTATTTTTAAGCTTCCGTACATAGGTAATTTTTAACGAGTCACTATCATTTAAGTCATTTTGAGATTTGATGCATTCTTCTATTTCATCATTTTTCATATTTTCGGAAATACCAAATATTTTAATTTCTGGATTTCGTAATTTACTTTCCTCTATTTCATAATTATTTCCTAATTCCTTTTGTGCAGCTGTTTTAAATACAGTGAAATCAGTTTTTTTTGTACATTGTATAACTATTCCTCCATCTTTAATATTATTTACGGCTGTGACACCAACTTTTAATTTTGTCGGATCAATTTTCTGTTTTATATCTTCCTTAGTTTTTGCAGAGTCCTGTTGGGTTTTTGGTTTAATTACTATCGCAGGTTGATTTAGTGCTTTAACATAGGATACTTTCTCGGATTTTGCTTCAGTTTTATCTGAGACAAGCAATTGAATCATTTCTTTCAAGTTGATAATTTCATATTTCAGCAATTGTAGTTCATTTCTCATGCTCTTATTTTCTAATTCATATGCCTCCATCATACATAGATTACAAAACCATTTTAAACTAGTATTAGAACTAGCCACATTATAGTCCTTCTCCTTTAATTTGGCGCAATGTAAATGGAACCATCCTCCACATTTTCCATCGCAGCCTATAATTTTATCTCCGTTAAACTCAATGTTACATATGTTGCAAAATTTAGATTCTTCCTCGGTTGTCATATTGTCTATTTATTAAATGTCAATACAGTTGGGAACACTGCATGTTTTTACTTAGTCGCGTATTAAACAAGCTTGAATTCGCGCGGCTCGCCTTATCTGAAGGCTGGTTTGACAAATATATTATTAAAAACATGCGGTTCTCACTCACTACGATCGTGTAGACACTTAAATTTTACTAGGGAGATTTACTGAAGCACAAATCACTCACACTCACCACTTTTGATATTTATTTTTAATTTATTTCTTACAATATTTTGTAAAGATAATTCAAAAGATCAATCAAGGTTTTTACACCAGGGTTACCAACTCTATATCGATGAATCGAAAATAAAACATGCAGTTATTAGCAAGGAACAGAAGAAACGTCCCCTTGGAACGGTAATCGGCAGCCAAATTTCGAATGGTTCTACTTCATTAAAAGCAGCTGAATCTCAACCAGCTCATCTACATGTCTACAAATTACACCCGAAGACTACGGAAGAAGAAATAAAAAATTATTTGGTTCCTTTTTTCCCTGAAGTGACATGTGTAAAAATGACATCTAAATATCCTAACTATTATTCGTCTTTTAAGATAACAGTTAGTGCAGAAAATCGCTCAAAGGCTATGGAACCGTCCCTGTGGCCCAGTGGAACCCACATTAATAAGTTTTTTCACTTAAAAAGCCCTGTAATAGCGAAATCAAAGTAGCACATGTTATTAAGCGTAATACAGTAATTAATATTAACGTCATTGAAGAGTATGACTTTTTTGTTTTAAACTGTGGCGCTTTAACGCTAAATAAATCTAACCTAATTTCTAGTGAATACTTATTAAAATATAATAGTTTGAAATTTTTATGCCTAACAGAAACATGGCGCAATGACGAAAATATTAATTTAAATCTGTTCAACAATTTTACTTGTATAGCTAATCTGGTGCCATAAAAGCATTTCTCATCAAGTTAAATCTTTAGATATTTCTTATTTTTGTATAGAAAAGCAATTTGAAGCTTGTGCTGTTTTATGGGAACCGAATTCTTGCAATCCTATCTTAATTTTAAATGTTTACAGGTCTCCTTCAGCAGACTCTAAAATTTTATGTGAAAACATTACTTTATTTCTAGAACAATTTTTTAGATTACACTATAAAGTAATGATTTGTGGGGATTTCAACTTAGATCCAGTTCGTGATTCTAACGATTATAATACTTTTGCAGAAATTCTAACCTCTTTCAATATGTTTAATAAAGTTGAAGCCCCGACAAGAGGAAGTTATATTTTGGACCATCTGTTCTCAAATATTGTAAATTGTGTTGCTGTTGTCAAGAACAACATTATTTCTGATCACAAAACAATTTTATTTAACAGTAACATTGAGGGAGCAAACTTCAACTAAATCTATCGATTACAGGAGACGTTTTAACGATTGTAACTTATATGATTTCGCGTCTGATCTAGCTAACGAGTCATGGTGTGATGTATATGCTAGATCGAATACGGAAGAGGCCTATGATTGTTTCTTTAATACTTTTAGATACTACTTTGATAAAAGTTTTCCTTTACAGAAAATACATCTGCAGCAGTCTAATAAAAAATGTTGGGTTAACACAAACATCATTAACTCAAGTGCAAATTTGAAGACACTTTTTGAATTAAAGAAGCGTTACCCTGAATTCGTATGTAGTTACAAAAAGGCTAAACAAGAGCATGTTCACTTGATATCTAGAACGAAGAAACAATTTTTTCAAAGTCAAATTATTGAATCGGAAAATATGGTGAAAAGTGCTTGGAATATTATCAATTATAATACTAAAACCAAAGTAAATGATAACGTACAACTACGCCAGGATAACAATATAATTGAAGATCCTTTAGAAATTGCCAATATCTTTAATAATCATTTTAGAGATGCTCCACTACACATCTTTAAAAAAATACCGTTGATTGACACAAATAATGATAGTCACAGAAGTAAAAGTAACAGATCTGTTAATCTATTTTTGAATCCTTTAAGCGAAACAGAATTAATTGAAATTATTTTATATAAGCTTAAAAATACAAAGTCATCGGGTCCGGATGAAGTACCAAATTTTATTATACGAACTTTCGCTCATCTCATTGCTGCCCCATTGACTCATATAATTAATATATCTTTTCAAAATGGATGTTTTCCGCAATTATTAAAACTTAATAAAATAATTCCTGTTTTCAAAAAAGGAGAGAAAACTTGTGTAGATAATTACAGGCCTGTTGCTTTAACATCGGCTTTTTCTAAAATATTTGAATATTGCTTTCTGAGTAGACTTCAAAGCTTTTTAGACCAAAATGAAATCATCACTGATAAACAATTTGGTTTTAGACCTAACAGCTCTACAAAAGATGCTTTACATTTCTTTTATAGTCAAATTATAGAAAATTTAAACAAAGGGGAATATCCCGTAGGGATATTCTGTGATTTAAGTAAAGCTTTTGACTGCGTTGATCATTACAGGCTTTTAAATAAGCTTGAATGTGTAGGAATACGCGGGGTAGCTTTAAACTGGATTCACTCTTTTTTAAACAATAGACAGCTAGCAGTTTGTCTCATTAAATTGT
This sequence comes from Agonum fuliginosum, assembly GCA_947534325.1. NCBI lineage: Eukaryota > Metazoa > Arthropoda > Insecta > Coleoptera > Carabidae > Agonum > Agonum fuliginosum. The sequence continues at coordinate 16,525,298 of OX384033.1, forward strand.
ACTAAAGATGTTTCATGTACTCGTACCATAATATGTTCTGATTTAGTTCAAATCAATGTAGGTGTACCTCAGGGCACTGTTCTAGCTCCTGTTTTATTTACTCTCTATATTAACGATCTCAGAGAAGTCTTTCGTGAGGATTGTATGCCTATTATGTATGCGGATGACACTACTCTCGTCATTTCTGATTCGGACACAGGCGCATTGATTAATAAATGTAATCAAAACGTTCGGTCCTTGATATCATGGTGCTGTGAAAATAAATTATACTTGAATGATAGTAAAACTAACATTCTTCGTTTTTACATGCATAACTATACTAATCAAGAGATTATTGTCCAATTCGGGGATAATCATATAACGAGTAGTGACTCGGCAAGAATACTAGGTATGCAGATCACTCATAATCTGGACTGGAAACCTCTTTGTCAAGAGCTTGTTTCAACTCTAAATAGATTATGTTTCCAAATACGACACCTTAAAGAATTTTTAAATATAAAACAGTTGTTAATGTTTTACAGTGCCTCTGTGGAATCTCGCCTTCGTTATAGTATTTGTTTTTGGGGCTCTTCAAGTGCGTCTCAAAATGTCTTCATTGCACAGAAAAGAATTTTACGTTCGATAGCAGGGGTGCAGTTTAACTCTTCTTGCAGAAATTTATTTTAAAAATACAATATCCTTACGTTAAGTAGTATCTATATTTATGAGTCTTGTGTTTTAGTTTATAAGAATCAGAAGTCTTTCCCTACTAACAGCGATCTGCATAGTCATAACACCAGACTAAAAAATAACTTTCATATACCCGCCTCAAGATTGAACATTGTTAAAAGTTCTCCAGATAGAATGGGCTTACAATTGTTTAATAATTTGCCAAATGGACTAAAAAATAATTTAAATTTAAAGTCTTTTAAAAAAGATTTAATGTTGTATTTACAACAGCACGCATTTTACAATGTAAACGAATTTTTAACACTGTAATTTGTAATTTCAAAAGTGTATGTTTTATTTTAATTTCTCTGACGTTTTCTATACACTGTACTGTGTCTACTGAAAATAAATATTATTATTATATATCTCTCATTTTTCTCGACAAAATCGTAGACAGCTACATTCCGGCCTTAATAGAATATTTTAGTATTACACCATTATTGAAGAGAATTGGTGTTTTCTTGAAGTGTATGGCAATCAGAGATGAAATTTATTTCATGAAATATTTTTATATCATCAGCATAAAGTATAATGTCGCAATTGATTGATTCACAAATGTCATTTATAAATAATGTAAACAAAAACAAAGGGTCTAAATAATTGGATTCCTGTGGTACACCTGACTGCAATAAGGACTCACCTTGTAAACCATTGCATGTTACAATTTGTAAGCGATCGGACAAGTATGAGTTAAACAAATTTAGTGAAACTTTGTTGAAACCGATTGTTATATCTTTAGTTACTTTTAGGGGATTATCATTTGGTTGCATTGGCTAAGTACAAAAATGTTTATATTAATTAATACAGTTTTTTTTTCGTTGGTTGTTGTACGCCGAGAGGCAGAACTTGTGTAGGTAAGTAGGTAACAGGACGTTCTTTAAAATTTACAAGTAATTATAATTTACAATCTTAAACACAACACTGATGTTTTCCAGTTTGTATAACAGAATTTCATGACTTAATTTGTTGAAAGCCTTGGATAAACCAATGTAAATAATATCAAGTTGGCCATTTCCATCAAAGATTTCAGCGACATACTTATTTTAAATCTAAATTTCTAAATCAAATTCATTATTAAGCCCAGCCTAAAAGGTACCTGAAGATTTAAAAAATCTGAGATGGAACCTTAAAATAATAACATTTTTCACTTCTAAATTGACTAATATCTTCATATCAAAAATATATTCATATTGGGAAAGATATAAATATTATTTCATTGTGAATTTATATTGTAAATTATAAGTTATAAATTTTGGGAACACAATATAATTAAAATTTCCTTGTTTATGAACTGGCAATAAAAGATATCAAAATAAATAAAATCGTTGTTTACATAAACTTTTTAGTTAGTACGATATGCTGTGAACATTCATGTATGTAATGTACATACATCTTAAAATTATAATACGCGTTTGTTTAAGTTGCTATCAAACCGCGAGTGCGAATGAGAGATAAACGCTGTGTTCTGGATATAGCTTATCAGTCAGTTGGACAAGTTTTGTTTTCAATTATGAATCTCATAACATTTGCTTAATCTTACTTAATTCTATACATATTCGGTGAATTTAGTGGGATAATTTTAATACAAGAGACAGTGTCGCAATATTCTTAGTAAATTCAAGTTTGTTCTTTCGAAATGTGATACAAGCGATCCAAAATGGGAGTCTATAGGAATTTACATTACTTTCCTTTAGGAGTGTTTTTTCTATTTCCGTGTACCTTTCTTTTAACGTAAGTACATTTTAAGGTCTTTGAATATGCCTATTATATTATTTAATTTTGATTTTAAAATAATTTTCATAAACATGACTCATATAATAATATAATTAAATTAATTTTTCTTAATTAATTTTATATCTGGTACATTAACAAAATTTAAATTTTTGAAGAGAGTTTATATTAACTTTAGATCCAAATTAGCAGTAAATTATTATTTAGTTTGGTTATTTTACTTGAAAAAACTTACAATGTTTCAAATCACATTTTTATAAATTACGATGTGCTTTTATTTATATCAGTCAAATTAATAATTTATTTTGGTTGGTGCATTATTAAATGATTTAAATATAAATTGAGATAGGTAGTATGGTAATTTGCAAATTGTGTTTTACTAACATCAGTTCGTTCTGTTGTTTACATCATTTTTATTAATAGGTAATGTTTGATTTTTAGGTTAGTTTATATTACATTTAACTAAACAACTCAACAATATTTCCTTGGCAACAGGTGTAATATTTTCAGAAAAATTCTTCGTAATTAAAGGCAATACAGAATAGACTATTACGACTAGGCAATAAATTATTCATTTTATGAAATAAATTTAAAATAGCAATGGCTGCTATAATAATTTATGTTTGTGAATTACGTTATACTTCAAAAATTAATTTCTTTGAATATTGTTTCATGTTGCACGGCTCTAATTGCAGGAATTAATTGTATTTTTGTTCTTAATTACCAATAGCCAAAAGTCTTAAGTAGATAATATATTTTTAATAACTTATCAATAGAAACCGGATAAAAAAGCATGAAAAATACGAAAAAAAACGCTTAAAAAAATGCGAAAATGTATCCAAAAACATTAAAAATATGGAAAAAAGTGCTTAAAAAGCACGAAAATGTATCCAAAAATGCATTAAAAATACGAAAAAAGTGCTTAAAAAGCACGAAAATGTATTCATAAAAGCATTAAAAGAAAAAACAAAAAAAGTTAAAAAATACTAAAAAAAAGCATGAAAGTTTCTGCGAAAACTAAAAAAATAATCGCTAACAATAGCTCAAAATAAACACAAAACCTAAAAAAAGCTTAAAATAAGTACAATAGCTGAAAATAAGCTTGAAATTTTAAAATAAGCACAAAAATCGGAAAAAAGCAAAATAAGCATAAAAAGCTTTTGCCAAATTTTCATATTTTACACAATTCGTGGACATTTCACAAATTTCTCTTGATGCTTTTAATATTAATCGTAAGCAAAATGCTTACGAATCCGGTCTCTACTGATCAATGTCGTGAGTTAGGTTATTAATAGCATTCATTATTTTAAATGCAACAAAATTGTGTTGTCTCGTTTAATTTCGAAATCCCGAAATTTATTGAGACGAAACGAGACAACAGAGAAAGTCAAGAAAAGACGAGATGTCCTATATTATTTCGTTTCGTCTCGTTTATTCAAACTTCTAATTTTTAGTTTAGAAATTAAAATACTTATTATTGTAAATTATGCTGAGTGTATATCTGCGTTTGCGGGTAAATTCTTAATTAAAATATAAGAAGTTTAACGTACAGTAGTACATTGTATTGTATTTATAATCGAGACTGAGATAATATGTTGTCTAAATATCTTGTCTTGTCTCATTCTAGTTACGGCTGAACAATTTTTATTTCGTTTCGTTTAAAAAATTAACATAAAATATAGTCACGACTAAAAAGACAAGATACACAATTTGTTAAAACAATTATTATTTCCCTTTCTTTTCTTCAAATTAAAAACAAATAATATTTTTGTAAAAAAAAACATGTTTAAAAAGATACATAAAACAACAATATAAACTTTGTTTGTCGCAGACTGGTTGTCGGTTGAAAATATGATAAGCACTTGCTTTAATGAGTAAAATTTATTTATGTTCTTTCATTTTTCTCCTCTTTGTTGCAGATACTGTTTAGCCGTATACTGGGATCATGTATCACCAATTCTTCCATATATTAGTGAAACGGGGGCAATAGCCCCAGAAAGTTGTATATTTACACAAATGCTGAATATTGGCGCGTTATTATGTAAGTTCGATCTTTATATAAATTGTAATATTGCGTACTTTTCAAATATAAAAATAATTATTCATTGTCAATCAAACTTTAAACTTTATTGTGGACGATAAAGAAACAAGGACATATGGTTTAAAAACAACAGTTTTTTTATTTGCATATTTTATAAAATAGTATCATTGCCTGATAAGTAAAATAATTTTTTAGACGACCTCTATAAAAAATAATAGATATCGCTACTGAAGAAAGATGAAAATATCATGAACTAGCATGATTTGAATATCGTGCTAGAAAGATATGGTTATGTCGTAATTATGAGACCAGGCAGCTTTTGCTTTATTTATTGATTGTTTGAAATGACAGTAGAAATGTCATTTTTGAATGTTGTGTGTGTATTAAACAGTTATAAATTACGTGTTATTTGTGTCGTCCAAAAATAGCGTTCATGACTCGTTCGAAAGTAAATATCGTATTGTTCGTGTGTTGCCTCACTCGGTTATACCTCATTCGTCATACTTTACATTCGCACGATATCTCTCACTTTCGATTCTCGTTATGAAATATACTATAGATACTCGTTTACGAACATGTTTTTGTGATACGCATAAATAATGCTAACATGCGTGGAGATTTGCTTAACATCTGAAATAAAAACAACACAATAATTTGTTTGTGTTACTTTATTTCATTTGTAAACTTTATCGAGAATATGAAAGTAAAATGATAATTAATGACAATATTTGAATATTTGAATATTAGGTACTTAATTTAGATTATGAAGTTCAATTTGTGCAAAATTTCATTGTCTTATTTTTTAAGACATTGGCAAGATATTTAATTTTTTGTACGATGTAAACAATGATTCACTTAGAATACAATGTAAATAGATGAATTTTTAATATATTAATATTTGGGACGTGAGTAGAAAAAACGTTGTAGTTATGTGACTGAAGCCGAATTATTATTCGGTGTTGAGCCTATTCGGTCATGTTTTGTTTTCACTAGGTATTCGACCGGATAGTTAGTGGTACTGAAGTACCGAATGTTCGGTTTGAAATTCAAATCGTTTTAATTTCTGAAAAACAAAAAAATGGCCCCAAATTTGCCGCCCCTAAAATATGCCGCCCTAGGCTCCACCCTAGTCAGTCTGCTGGTAAATCCACCACTGTCAATATTCCGGCGACAAATTCTTCTCGCTATCAGTTGTCCGCGCGGTCAATTTTCCACGTTCAATTCTTCCCGCATTCAATGTTCCCGCAATCAATTATCTGGCGATCAATTATCTAGCGATCAATTATCCCAGCGATCTATTTTCCACACGGTCAATATTCCGGCGATCAATTATTCGGCGATCAAATTTCCCCGCGATCAACATTCCGGCGATCAGTTATCCGGCGATCAATTTTCCCCGCGGTCAATAGTCCGCACGGTCAAAATTCCGGCGATCACTTATCCGGCGATCAATTCTCCCCGCGATCAATTGTCTACACGGTCAATATTCCGGCGATTAATTATCTGGCGATAAATTTTCCCCGCGATGAATTATCCACGATATATTCTGCGCGATCAATATTCCGGACACGATAATGACGGCCCTGCTTATAAAAAAATACAAAGTTTTGTCTGTTTCTTTTTTAAGAATCATTTTTAATTTTTAATATAAACGATACAAGTTCATACTCTTCATAATTTTGTATTTTGAAAGATACTGGAAATTGTATTTTATATATTGTTTATACTTTTTAGTGGGAGTATGTGCCTACATTAGATACAGACAAGTGTCAGCTTTTATAAAAATGTATCCAGAACAAGGATTACCAGTAATTCTCAATCGAATTGCAGCAGTTCTTGGAATTCTGACATGTGTTGGAATGGATATAGCTGCAAATTTTCAAGAATCTCGAGTATCTACCTTTCATTACATTGGCGCTTTTATTTGTTTTAGTGCCGGAACATTATATTTTTGTATTCAAGTAAGTAAAAAACATTTAGCATTTATAATATGGTTATGTATTATTATTTTAATTTCAGACTGTTATAACATCAAATATGGTACCATATGCGTGTTCAGAATGTATGACTTACATGAGAGCAATCTTATCAGCTCTGTCGTTTTTCTTCTCTGTAGGAACTATTTTTCCCGGCGTCATGTCCACCGAATATTTTAAAGGTAATTATATAAGATTCAAAGATGAATACATTTTTTTATGCGGTCTGTCTCTCTGTTTCCCCAATGTCTAGAACACTCTCGATTTTGCTTGTTTCTATTCCACTTTTTCTCCTACTACTATGATTGCTTAAAACCAGACCAATACTCGTACTTTGGCGCATCCTAGCTATGCCATGTCAATGTCATTTTAAAGTTGAAAAACAATGAAGAAGTGTTTTCGTTCCGAGTAAACTGCCAGTTTATTATTGACTGTACGATAATGTTATTAATGTTTTTATAAACATTTACTAATAAATAAAGAATTGATCTACAGATGTGGTTTTTTAAAATTTTGAAACTACACTTCTATCATGGGATAATAACCGTTTGCATAAATTGGAAAATTTTAAGTATTTTTATACTTTAATATAAATTTTGAATAAAATTTTAAAAAGGCACAAATGTTTATTGATTCTTTAAGTTTTACCATTCTTGTACTGGCCACCATCTTTTTGAAACAAATATTGTTATTAAAAAATATTGTATTGAGCATAACCTTGAAGAAAATATTACAGTGGTGCAATTAAACTGACAAGAATCATTTTCTTCACAAAAATAAACGAACATTTAACAAAATTCAATTTGAAACTTACAAACAAACAAAAGCTCGGAGAAAGTGATCTTTTTATTATATTACTTTACTAATAAATGAGGCTGTTATAAATGAGCATATTCTTAAATGTATATTTTGTAGGCAATTAAAATTTACATGACAAATTTAAACAAAAAATGTTCATAACTGTGTTTCTCATTATGAGATGTAAATAAATTAAATGTTATTCAACTCATGTAAAAAAATCAATGTTGTATGACGGATTTAAGTAATTTTTTCACCCTAGAAATACAACAGTCGATAATTTATTTTACTAAATTGTAAATTATTCTCATGCAATGTTACAATAAACCGAAAAAAAATCGCACTTCTCAATTTATGAATAAGAAAAAGATATCCTGAATATCTTTTTTCAATTTTACAATTTTGATAACAAATAAATTTCAATTATTTTGTTTCTCTGAAAGTAACCTAACTGAACATGTTTAATGTTTGAACCTGCTTTAATTTTGCAAATTTATAAAATATTCTTTATGTTCCGTTATCAGTAGATACAACATGTTATATTATATACCAGATTATACTCTAAAAGTTTTCAATATGTAGAGAAAACTCACTTACAAAAATGTACATTTAATTTTTTCCCACGATCATTTTTATGAAACAAACAGTTTTCATACAGTTACCTAGCTTCGAAAATAAACAATATCAAATATACGTTCAACCCGTTCGATATGTTATATACGTAGTTTATATGAGGAACATTAAAAATTTTAAATGTATGCATTAATTAGAAGTTTCTTTATGGCGTACTGCGCTATAAAGTGATCTGTGGGCTATAAAGTGACGTTCATGTCAAAGAAATTCGTGTATAACTGTTAAATTATGATACGACTGTGCATAAAATATATTAATGAATAAAATGTTAAATATTTATGGTCGTTGGAAACTAGACACTCGTGAGATTGTCGAACTCGGCAGGTCTCGTGCGTCAACATTCTCACTCACACAATATCATTCACTTTCCGTGCTCATTATGTAATATACTATTAATTACGACTCATCCCACTAGTACCTACTTACCATATGAATTTCTAATAAATTACATAATCAAATATTTTAGGGAACGATTTTAAGAAGTGGAGTCCTGATGACGGTGGTTACGAGTGGCACATCGCAAGTGTCACGTGCGAGTGGCTCCTTTCTTTCACTTATTGTATTTACATATTGACATTATTACCTGAATTTAGAACGATAAAAATTTATGCTCCTGTATTTGAGGTATGCAACATTTTCCTTTTTAATAATTCATTGTATATGTTTAATAAATGAATTTGTTATAGCTTGTTGATGGAAGGCATAAATCTCAAGAACTCAATCATCAATCCGAAATTATTTGTGTATAAATAATGTTCCTCAATTAATTGTGATATTAATTTAATTTTAATAAAGACATTAGATTGTAATATAATAATATTATTTTTGCGCAACTATCAAAAAATTGATATTGACATTTGTGTACAATATTTCGCGAACTAAATTGTCAATGTCAAATATTTTTGAAAGTCGTCAAAAAATTAAAATGTATCTTTTTTATTACATGCATCATTTGCATAAAAAATATTGTGTATACTTCGTCTGCGAAATGTGTTAAGTGTCCTCCAGAATTTTTGAAAGGCATAATGACGTATTTTATTTAAAATTCCATAAAATAAGTACATTTAGAACTATTTAATAAGGAAAACGAAATTCTGTTGTTATTCTTGTTGGTCTATCCCAAAATAATTCGTAATCATTATTGTATTTGACTTTATGGTTCTAATTTCAATGTAATTTATAATAATAGCTAGGGTTAAATATAGGAACAATGAATAATTGAAAAATCCCAATTTATTAAAAAAAACATTTTTGCTTAATAAAAATATATAGTACAAATCTTATATTATTCGAATCCTGTATACAGGAGTTCTTAATTTTATTGTTGTATAATTTAAATTTTAAAAATATGGTACACCGATTCGAATAAAAATTATTTTGTTATATTTTTACTTTCTTGTACACGGAGCAAAGGAAGTATTTTAAATAAATTATTTTGTTGCTTTAAATTTGGTTCATATTGATAGGTAGGTACTTAAAATTTAAAAATCATAAATTAACATCATAAATTAATACAAGCTTATAAAAATCTGCAGCTAATGAAACGTTCCTTAAATTTTTGAAAATAGGCAAATATATTTGCTTATGTTTAATTACTTAAAATATGAAATACAAAATATAAGTATTCCGGACAGTCTGTGGGCGTACTGGTACTGGTACTAGTACCTACTTCTACTTGTATATTATATTTCCAATGTTTGATTAATGATTACTACATAATATGGGGTTATAGTACAGCGCTCATAGGTTAAGCCTGGGAAAAAATTTGGAAGTGGATGAAATTTGGCATAGGGGTAGTATTTTTGTAGGAGAATAGGTTAAAAAAGAGTCCCGCCGCGAAAGCAGTGAAAATTCCGAGAAAATTCGAGTCAAAAAAATTTTCCAGACTTTTCCGGCTATATCTCGGAAAATAAGGGAAATTTAGAAAAATCACGACAGCTAAAGTAAAGAAAATTAAATTCTGAACAAAAAGGGTCCTAACATTTTTCCATAAATACTGAAGTTGCCTCGTAAAACGCTTTTGAACAAAACACCTTTTTGTTCAAATCTAGTGGCTTCAAACGACCGAAATTTCAAATATTGAAGCATCACTTTCAGGTTAGCGGTGAGATTACTCGAGATGTACCGATCGGATTTAAAAAATTCAAAGTGGGTTTTGAAGGGAAATGCCTAAGCTTTAAAACTCGTGAATTAGAATAGCGATATATGCAGCCAGTAAATTAAAAATAGTCTTTTTCAGAAAAAGAAAATTGATTCTTGAGCACACGATGATAAAACGTTCATATCTTGTGAACGGTTTAATATTAGATGCTGTCCTTGAAGGAATTTGAGGTTCATATTGTTCTCTTTGAAGTGTGCATAATAAAATTGCGTCTAATTACCCCCTTTTCAAAAACAAAGACTTTAAAATTCGATAATTCGAGAGCATTTTAGAGATTACGATTTCTCCACATTCGGGATGCTGTTACGTATTTAAAAAATGCGCGAAAAATTTTGAAAAAATTTGAAAATGTTGACCATATCCCCATGTTTCGGACAGCTGCTTTACATTGTGACCAAACGACGAAGTTTTCTGGATATTTTTAAAAATTATGAAGATAGCGAGAAATTTGGCATTTTTTCTTCTTTTAGATATTATTCTGTAAATGGATCACTTAGAAAGAGTTTGTTGGTTGAAAATTAAAGATTAATGTATCCTCTTTCATTTCCTTATAGTGGAGTGGCTCCCTAATCTCTCGTTTTTAAAGGGCAGGTGTTTCTTTTTGTACTCTTCAAGCAAATCATGACGTATTTTTCAAATAAACTTTAGAATAGTAGGTCGTTACTTGTTCTAATGTTATAGAATTTGTCAAGCGTAGATTGTCGACCAAAGTGACAAAATAATATAGGTCAATGAATCTTATATGCTTTTAAACTATCCGCCGTTCAATTACTAAAACATTTAATATCTTACTTATGACTTATATGGCGTTAGTATGTCACCTGGCAATATTTTTTACGCAGAAACAAAAATCAACCGATCATGGATTACAAGATTTTAACGTTTTACCTTAAAAATTTAATTTTTAAATTTTACTACAGTTCTTTAATGCTACAAGATGAAGAAAATTTTTTTATAACGTAAGTTGCAAATAACTTTTCCTCTTATTCTCATTACAATTAAACACTATATTTATCAAAATTTAATGAAATTTTTGACAATTAAACTTTTTACTCTTCAAGAAATATCACTTCCGGTGAAGATATTTGTACCAAAATCTAATGAGCTCTTCCAATTTATATACAAATGTAAAATACCAAATATCAAAATTTTTGGGTAATTCGTATTTGAGTTATCCGACATACACACCGGCCTAATTCGTGCTCATCTACTTAAAACTCACTACCCGATTTTTTGCATGATTCCAATACCTCCCTTACAGGTAAGCGGGAGATAAAAATATCATTTTTCACAATTCCTTATCATAAATCATATAATTTCTTATTATAATTGCTCGGCTAAACTGAATAAAAATTTACTTTTTTTTCTCCGCCGTTTATTGGCCAAATGGTTATTTTAAATAAAAACTCATGCTATCTTTTTTGTTCAGAATTTATTGCTCTTTACTTTAGCTGTCGTGATTTTTCTAAATTTCCCTTATTTTCCGAGATATAGCCGGAAAAGTCTGGAAATTTTTTTTGACTCGAATTTTCTCGGAATTTTCACTGCTTTCGCGGCGGGACTCATTTTTAAAGTATTCTCCTACTAATATACTACCCATATGCCAAATTTCATCCACTTCCAATTTTTTCCCCAGATTTAGTGAATATTTTACTGCGGGCGCTGGACTATTAAGTTAGTAAATGTAGGTATGTTTATTACGGTTGTACTACCCGCTACTACATACAACAGAGTCATCTTTCGGCTAGAGGCTGAACTTGATTCACGCCGCTAATGTTCCAAAACGTCGATATAAAAGGAAGCTTTTCGCAACCCCCTCCACATACGCTTATTACAGATTACATGCACTAGATACCGTAAGGTATACCAATACAAACTCTTATAACTTATAAAACGAAGATACTATTTTAAATTATATTGTTATTAATTTTCATTTTTAGGATGAAATAGAACTTTATATTATCAGTTTTGATATTTTCATATCGCCATTTTGAATCAGCCACCTTGAATTATTTCAACTTTTCTTTTTATAAAACGACTGATTTTATAACTAGCCTGTGACATAATATGTTATATTGTAGGTATACCTACCTCGTCTTCACGGACCATTTTCAACCTTCATTTTACGAGACAAAAGGTCAAAACTGGTCAATTTCACGAGACGGAACGGTTGTTCCGGTCCGCCCCGGTCCATTTCGAGATCTGGTGTGACAGTCTCACATACTGTGCGCCATGGGTATTGATAAGATACGTAGTACCTATATCGCGTGTATGCCGTTACCAGCTGTCAACTCATAATATTAATAATAAATATTTATTTCAAAGACCAACATACATAGCGGTATAAAAAACGTCAAATCAAAACATATAAAACAATGTGGAACAAAAAATACAATGACACTTATTATAAATATAAATTAAAACTTATCCTGCAGGAACTCATCAACACTATAATAAGCTCTTTTAATAAGAAAATTTTTTAAATGGGTTTTAAACTTTGTGACGGATTTTATGTCTTTCAAATGTTGAGGTAATTTGTTATAAAAAGACTAAACCATAATAATTGGGGTTGTTTTTTGATTTATTTAGTTTAACCTTTGGTATATATAAGTTTAATTTTCCCCGAGTATCGTGATCATAAACATCACTCTTGGTAGCTAAATTGTCTTTATTGGTTCTAATGCGCAAAATTATATTGAAAATGTAGAAACTGGGTAAAGTTAACAATTTTTCGGTTTTAAAAATTTCCTTGCAGGACGATCTCTTATTAAGTAGAAAAATATTCCTTATCGCGTACTTTTGTAATTTAAAAACACGAGAGGCAGAAGGCGAATTTCCCCAAAATATAATTCCGTAGCCTAATATAGTATAAAATTTAGCAAAATAAAAAGCCTTGGCAATATGTGTATCAGACAATAATCGTAGCTTTTTAATTACGTAACATAAGGATGATAACGTGTTACAAATGGAATCCCATATTAGGTTTCCGTGAATGTTTAGTCCAAAGACTTTCGCACTTCTTACTTGCGGTAATAATTGTCCATTACAGTCTATCCACAAAGTAAAATTTTTTTTACTTCCTTGTACAGAGTAAAAAGGAAGTATTGTAATCGCGAAAAATTTCGGATTTCAGATTTTGACCTTTTCTGAATCCATTATGACTAGTTTCGTCGTGACGTCTGTACGTACGGACGTATGTGTGTCGCATAACTCAAATACGGTTAGACGTAGAAAGTTGAAATTTTGTATTTAGGACTGTTATAGCATCTAGTTGTGCACCTCCTATTTTTGGTTTCAATCTACAAACCGGAAGTAGTACTTTTTTCAAATATTTCGATAAATATTTAATTTAAGACAAATTTTTTTATTTTAAATGAAAGATTATGTTATGTGATTATTACCTACAATCGGTATTTTATAAATATTTTTGTATCTGGTATCATTTAAGAATAATTAAAGTATATATTTATAATTTAGTATTTCGGTATCTTGTAGTCCATGATCGATTAACATTTGTTACTACGTAAAATTTAAATGATTATGACATGACAGTGACAATAGTAAAATATGCTTTATATCTTCTTCTACAGTTTAAATAAAATGACTAAAATATATTTGTGAGTATTGTAGCAGTAGTAGTAGTACTTATATATTAATATAATTTGTATAATAAGTTAAAAGAATAAAGTAGGTATGGCGGGAGGTCATGTGGTGGCCACGTCAGATTTTTTTATATTATTCTACATTTTAGTTATTAAGAAAAGTATGAACAGTTTAATAGGCGTACAAGAAAGTCATGTGGTGTCCACGTCAGATTTTTTATTTATTAATTGTAGATGAGCAATATCAAAATATTTCTAATGGATGGGGGTATCTAACTAGGTACTATCTTTACCCCAATAGTCCAGCGCCCATGGTAAAATATTCACTAAATCTGGAAAAAAATTGAACATGGATTAAATTTGGGATAGGTAGGGTAGTACTTTAATAGAAGAATAGTTTAAAAATGAGTCCCACGAAAGCAGTGAAAATTCCCAGAAAATTTTTCCAGGCTTTTCCAGCTATATCTCGGAAAATAAAGGAAATTTCGAAAAAACCATGAAAGCAAAAGTACGGAACAAAAAAAGTAGTATGAGTTTTTATTAAAAAAATCTGACGTGGACACCACATGACTTCCTTGTACGCCTTGTTTGTTCATAATTTTCTTAATAACTAAAATGTAGAATAATATAAAAAATTCTTTAACTTATTATACTAGTATACTCACAAATATATTTTAGTCATTTTATTTAAACTGCAGAAGAAGATATAAACGATATTTTACTATTGTCACTGCTACTGTCACTGTCATGTCATAATCATTTAAATTTTACCTAGTAACAAATGTTAATCGATCATGGACTACAAGATACCGAAATATTAAATTATAAGTAGGTATATACTTTAATTATTCTTAAATGATAGAAGATACAGAAAAATTTATAAAATACCGATTGTAGATAATAATCACATAATCTTTCATTTAAAATAAAAAAAATTGCCTAAAATTAATTATTTATCAAATTTTTTTTTAAATTTACTACTTCCGGTTTGTAGATTGAAACCAAAAATAGGAGGTGCACAACTAGATGCTATAACAGTCCTAAATACAAAATTTCAGCTTTCTACGTCTAACCGTATTTGAGTTATGCGACACACATACGTCCGTACGTACGTACGCACGTACGCACGTACGTACAGACGTCACGACGAAACTAGTCATAATGGATTCAGAAAAGGTCAAAACGGATATTTCCGTCAAAATCTGAGAACCGAAATTTTTCGCGATTACAATACTTCCTTACTCCGTACAAGGAAGTAAAAATATGCTGTGTCCACCACATATTTGTCTCACTATAAGTTTTAATAACTTATTTTAAATAAATTTATCTTTTTTCCCAAACTATTTAAGTTGATACCAACTTCGCCATAATTTAAATAACATGTTAAAAAATCTGATCAAACATAATTTTATATTTTGACACTGTTACTGTCATATTCAATTTAAATTTACGTAGTAACAAAAAAATGTTATCATGGACCAAAAGATACTGAATACTGAAGTTTCATAACAATAATTTATTTCCTAAATAGTATCATGTGGAGATAAAAATTTAAAATACGAATTGTAGATGACAAAAATATAATCCATTATTTGAAATAGAAAATATTGTGATAAAGATAAATTGATTATTTATCGAATTATTTAAGCAAAGTACTACGTCCGGTTTGGGGATTAAGGTTTATGTTAAAACCTTACATATAAAATTTGGTTGTTAAATTGAGTGCATGCCGGGCGGCCTAAAACCATGCCGCCTAAAATCCACGCGGCCTAAACTCACGGCGCCTAAAATTCATAACGTCTAATTTTACCCCCACCAAAATAGAAGTTGACTACGACAAACCATGCCAACTAATACCACAACGCCTATTACTACAACGTCTAATTCCACAACTCCTAATGTCCATGCCGCCTAATACCATAAAGCCTAATGTCCATGCTGCCTAATACCATAACGCCTAATTCCACGCCACCTATAGTCCATTCCACCTAATACCACGCCGCCTAATACCATAACGCCTAATTCCACGCTACTTAAAATCCACAACGTCTAATTTTACCTCCACCACTATGTCCACACCGTATAAACTCGTTCTGTGTGTTGTATTTCTCACGAGTTTATACGGCGTAGACATAGTGGTGGAAGTAAAGTTAGACGTTGTGGATTTTAGGTGGCGTGGAATTAGGCGGCGCGGGATTAGACGGCATGTATATTAGGTGGCGTGGAATTAGGCGTTGTGGTATTAGGCGGTATGGACATTAGGCGTTGTGGAATTAGACGTTGTGGAATTAGACGTTGTGGTATTAGGCGTTGTGGTATATTAGGCGGCGTGGTTTGTCGTAGTCAACTTCTATTGTGGTGGGGGTAAAATTAGACGTTATGGATTTTAGGCGGGGTGAAATTAGGCAGCGTGGGTTTTAGGCGGCGTGCATGGTTTTAGGCCGCGCGGCATGCTAAGGTTAAATGTTTGATATTTTTAAAAAGTTATGTTTATAAAGTTGGTACCACTGGTTTAATAAAGCTCATTAGCGATCTTGAAGTCAGATTTTGGCTCAAGATCTTAAATATAAAATTTCAGTCCAAAATCCATCTTTGTTATAATTACATATTTCTTCTTCCTCTACATCGATGTCATTCGCGAGCACCGTTTGTGATGGTAAATAGCTATTGAATTATTAAAACAATCGTTAATAGAATTTTTACACAATTTTTTGTTAATAATACCTATAATATAAAAAATAGAATCAAATATATACAAAACAACCTAACCTCAATTTTTTTATTATTATTATTACAAAGTCTTTATGAGTGGTCCATTTTCAGAATAATATCTAAAAGAAAAAAAATGCCAAATTTCACTTCATAATTTTTTAAAAAATCCATAAAATTTCAACGTTTGGCAACAATGTAAAACTACTGTTAGAAACATGGAAATATTGTCAACATCAGAATTTTATGCACATTTTTAAAATACGTAATAGTATTCCGAATGTGGAAAAATAGTAATCTGCACAATGCTGTCGATTTATCGAAATTTGAAAGTCTTCTTTTTTGAAAACGGGGTAATTAAACGCAATTTCATTGTGCAGACTTCAAAAGGGACAATATGAACTTCGAATGCCTTCAAGTTCTTCAAGCGTTCACAAAATATGAACTTTTTATCATCGTGTGCTCAAGAGACCAATTTCCTCTTCTGAAAAAGACTATTGTTAATTTACTGGCTGCATATATCGATATTATAATACAAGAGTTTTAAAGCTTAGGTATTTCCCTTCAAAATACACTTCGGATTTTTGAAACCCGATCGGTACATCCCGCGTAATCTCACCGCTGACCTGAAAAAGGTGCTTCAATATTTGAAATTTCGGGCGTTTGAAGTCACTAGCATTGAACAAAAAGAAGTTATACTCAACAGCGGTTTACACGGAAAGTTCAACATTTACGGAAAATGTGTAAGGACCTTCCTTGATCAGAATTTAATGCACTTTTGCTGTCATAATTTTTCCAAATTTCCCTTATATTTCGAGATATAGCCGGAAAAGTCTTGAAAATTTGTTTGACTCAAATTTTCTCGGAATTTTCACTGCTTTCGCGGTGGGACGATTCTCCTAGAAAAATGCCGAATGTCATCCATTTCGAATTTTTTTTCAGGCTTAACCTATGAGCGCTGTAGGTACTACAATAGATCCACCACTACACAGACCAACCTATTACCACATCTACACCCTTAACATCCTTCAAGGACACTCCACACAGGGTAGACATAAGGGTGGAGGACATTGATTGACGCAACGTAACAACGTAACGCCATGGCACGCGTGTAAACACTTGAGCTCAGTTCATTCCGCTCTGTCATTTAGACTGATTACGTAATTCCAGAGAGGAGCTGAAGCTGAGAAACACAAGACTACAGACAACACACAACAGACATTTGCACTCGATAAACAACCAGTGGTTGCTTCACGCTCCTGCTGCCTGTTTCGACGGTTTGTGGTTAGTGGTTGAATGGTTTGTGTCTCGTACGCTCGTGGTTCGATCCTTGTTTCTGTGGTAGTTTTGTCTAAATCAGTGGTTTAATAAAACTAAGATAAATTTTAACATGACATATTATACTGGGTGATCGAAAATTAGGGAATCATTTTTGGAGAATCTATCAGTCCAACCAACATGAGAAAAAAAATCTGGTGTGGTCACCACACGATTTCTTATACACAATTGTATGTAATTGTACATGACTAAAAGTAGCAATTTCTAGATGATTTTTTTGTTCTAAAACTTTCACTTATTCCTTATTCTTATTCCTGCAGCATAAACCGACTCATATGTTTATAACTCCTTTAACATTCTAACTATTAACAATAAATTATTCTTATTCTTAAATTTCGTGAACGCATAAACCCATCTTTAATTACTTACCTTACTTTTATTGAAAGTTAATTTTTCTATCTGATATTTTAATTTATTTTATAAATATTAAACAAATTCAAATAATAGGTACACATAAGGCACTTAGGCAAGAAACAAATTACTGTCACCAACCTAATTATTCTACCAAAAAAATCTCCAATTTAAAACTGTTAAATAAAGAAATTATGTAAATAAATCACAAACCGGCTAAACATAGAATAGTTTAAAACATTCGTTACAGAAGGCTCGTTTATTTGCAGGGCCGTCCTTAGATATTTGGCGCCCGTGGGCTACTAACAATGATGCGCCCCTCTTTATAAGAAAATTTAAAAATACCTATATAAACTCATACAATTAAAATAACTAATTTTATTATATGTAACTTAAATATTTATTTTATCATACCTGCACGAGAACTATGCGAATATGCGTGCGCAATGTAGAAACATGCGAGAATGGTGCGTGCGCAAAGTGAAATTTTTCATGGGTCACTACTGCTCGGATTACAACTCGCTTTGCGAAATTGCCTCTTTTGCCAACTTGATATACAATTTACTATTTCCTACCTTTTTCTTTACCAAACAGATTAATAATTCAACATGTATTTAAATAATTATTAAATAAATCACTCTCTATATATAATCAATTTGTTATTTTGCGTTCCATGGTTATGGCAATTAACGCTCAGAAGTAAAGATTAACTTACCATAGACATATAAAATAAAAATATATCATAATTTCATAATATGTAAAACATAAAACATCAATATTCAGAACGCAGAAATTGAGAAATATCTATCATAGAAACTGATTTTTACTTCCCCGATCTATGTAATAGGGGGAAGACTGTGTAGGTAAGTATTGTGATTTTTTGACAGTTCGAGATTTTGATGAATCTTCACGATTTAGACCCTACTGAACCCAAAAATTATGTTTTTAAAAAAAGTCGGTCTGTCTGCCTGGCGATCTGTCTGGATGTTGGATAACTTAAAAATGCGTTACAATTTTGGATTGAAATTTTATATTTGAGCTTTAATCAACTAGTGGTACCAATTTTATAAACTGAACTTATTTTATTTTTGTTAAAATACTATCGTGTTTGGTGCCAACATAAAGCTCTCGGGGACATATTAAGTTTAGTAAACATGTAAAAATGACATTTATGCAATTTTCAATTATTTTTTCTCCAAAAATTATTTCAAGTATATTTTCAAATTAAAGCTCTCTGGGAAAAAATCTAGTCGAAGAATCAAAAACAACATTTAACGATGGTCAGTTGTTTTTTCACATGTTATTTAAATTATGCCGAAGTTGGTATCAACCTAAATAGTTCGAGAAAACAGATAAATTCATTTAAATTTTGCTGAATAAAGCATAAAATTAAATCATATTATTAAAACTTATAGTCGGGGAAGTACTGTGGTGGCCACAGCAGATTTTTTTAGATAAACATAAAACTGCCGCGAGTGCAAGCTAAATTGCCGCCCCAAAAGGCTGGCGCCCCGGGGTTATAGCGCACTTAGTCCTGTGGTTAAGATGGCACTGTTTCGAATTCATGCTAGAATAGGTCGCCTTATGTAACTTATGTTTTAATATACTAATTGCTAGAGATGGGAATTTAGGATTTCAAATTTTCGAACATAGGTTCCTAAAAAGGTTAATAAAATTCTTGTTTTAGGAACAAAATATCTAAAATTAGGTTCCAAAAAAGTTGGTTATAAGAAAATAGATAATTTTATTAAATATTTTAGGAAACATGATACAAATTCACATTTATTCATTCATAAAATGGTAACAAAGTAAATGAATTAAAAGGTTTTAGGCCTGTAATACATTACAATGCTCATAGAAATGACATTACAGATCTATTCCCTCAATTTTCCTACCACCAACAATCTTTGATTACAAAATGTGATGTATCTTTTTTTAAATTGAAGTTAATTTATCAAAAAAACACTGTGAATTTGGAAATAAAATTTTATCTACGGCTCAATTGCAAAATAATCTTTACTGGGCTCACTGGATTAAGGATTCTTGCTCCCTCGTCGCTTGCCCACAAACTGTCCAGCTCACCCGTAAAAAATAATTTACTACGCTCACCAGGTAAATAACTATTACAGATCTATTAAACTTTAGGTTGATAGGTATGTACCTATAAATAAATAGAATTAATGGAAAGAATTTATTAAAATTTATAAAACAAACAAATACGACATTACGCCACATCAATTTTGCTAATGTGCGCGAAGAAAATAATTGCACAAATATCTGTAAATGTGAATAAAAAAAATAAATTGAAAAACACGATTTATGATTTAGGTACAAAATAGTAAATTAGGTCCAAAATTAAAGAAAAACACGATTTTAGGTAAAATGGGTAAAATTATATTGGGTTCAAATGAAAGCATTTCTTCAAAACGGATTTTATACTATCACACATAAAAATATTACTGACATAGAAAACAAGGAAAAATCACTAAATTTCCATCTCTACTAATGAGTAATGACTAAGGTACTGTAATCTACGAAGTCCACCACCGCCACTCCGGTTTGAAACTAACATACTGTATGAAGAGCATTGAAGTGAGCGTTAGACATATGAATATGTCCTCTTTTCAGTCGTGTATGCGATCACTTTTCAGTTTTAGTTGGGTAATGAACAGCTAAACGCGTATTGCAGCATGTAAACGACGTGGCACGTTATTATATAGTTGTGTAGAGGTTTGTATGAATTAGGCTCTTGACGCGAACGCGGTAACTGCAACACAAGTACGCTGTTCGCTGTTGCATCTGGCGTGTGATGAGCGCTTAATCACGTTCCACGCCATGTCGATGTGTCCGAGAGTGAGAGACTGTATAAAACTAGACCGTGTTGGAGATTTAGTGCAAATGCTGGTTTGGTCGGTTGATCATTAATTTAGTTTTACACGTACTGTTTACAAATGTAGGGAATTTTGGTATAAATTGAAGTTCTGTGTAATGAAGACAATATAAGTTTTCTATTGATCCTAATTATTCCAGACGTTATATAAACCAATGAAATAGTATATTATGCAACAAGGGAGTGAAGTGTATGATTTTTTTCAGAGGTGTAAGATTGTAACCCGACGCGAAGCGGAGGGCTACAATACACCAAAGGAAAAAATGCACTTCACTCTCGTGGTGCATATACTATTTTATCCGCGACTAGCATTTATATCCTATTATAGGTAGTTATGATATTTATATTGGCAATAAATAAAAACATTTTGAGATTAATACTTACTTGGTTACCTATTTAACAATATCCATAAACATTTGAAATTCTTTTGTTAGCAACAAATTATTTTCTGACGTTAGAGCACGTTACAATTTACAGAGTATTTTTAACCTAACTGGATGGAGATTGTGAAGAGCTATTTGAATAAGTGGCCTTTCCAGATATGCCGAAAGTTTTTATTGGATTTAGGAACGGTAAACCTACGAAACAGAACATAGGACACAATACAATTAGTAAGGTACCGAATATAATAGCAAAATATTTGCACTTACCAAATGCCGAATATTATACGGGACATTCCCTGCGACGAACTTCTGCTACCATTTTCAGAAAGCGGTGGTGACATATTGTCGTTGAAACGACACGGGGGATGGAAATCCAGAGCGATAGCAGAGGGTTACATAGAAGAATCCATTGCCGATAAAAAAAGAATTGCACATGGTACCAGGTTCATGTCAACCATCAATAGTACCTATAGCTTCGTCATCTTCGTTTAGTAACCCAATGCTAGAAATTCGGAACGAAGTCATAAACAATCCCGTCACAACTTCAATAACTATTGGTGGCTCTAATAATACCTTCCCAAACTCTGGTACGGTGGATAACGAAGCCAGTAAACTCTTGCACGAGTGCGCCAGCAGCAGTCAACATGTCGTATCACAATTATTATAACCTTAAAAACGCTACATTAATAGTCACATTCAAATGATAATAAAATAAACATTTACTTACTTATTTAAAGATTCACCAGTAAGAATTAGCAAATAATCAAACAAAATAATAATAATAATGCGCAATTCTATCTCACATGTGACAGGAAATCAGTTCTCATGACTGATTTTACTGGAAGTGGAAGTTATCTACAAAATATGTGGCGCGAAAATTGAATTGTGAATTTACAATATTAATTTTAGATTCTTCAGTTTCCTTATAAAAGTGAGTTAAAGTACCGGAAGTAGTAGATAATAATCCATTATTAACTGCTTCCCGTTTCTAAGCAAGTACGTTATAGAAATACAACTTCTTGAGACAAAAAAGATCAATAATTGTGTGTTTCCATGGCTAGTCGCGGATAAAAATTATTTTAAAGTAAATACGTTTTACAAGGGATGAATTTATTAAATTCGTTAATAAAAAAAAATTAAACGGACAGCAGTACCTACCCAGTGCGGAAAAACAGTGATAAAAATTACAAATTAATTGACGTCAATCACAAGAACATATCTCATATTTTCTACGAACAAATAGATTTTTTGTCGGCAAGTATATATATATATATATATATATATATATATATATATAGGGGAGACCGGGGCTGGTTTGGACACGGGGAAACAATGGACATGCTTAAATTTCCTGCCCTAATGTAGATTTTGTTGCCGCGAATGTGTTCTAATGTTGGTATTTATGTGAAGAAGTAGCTCACAAAAGCATTTGACCACTGCTCGACAACTGCGACACCAAGACAAAATTTATACTTTTTGACACCTCGAATGTAACTTTTCAAGGTAAGATTGTAAGGTTTTTTTACAATACGATCAATTCGTTGGCTATGCGGTTTTTTACCTTCCGCTTACCTATAAAGGAAGGTATTGGAATCATGCAAAAAATCGGGTTGTGAGTTTTAAGTGGATGAGCACGAATTAGGGTCCTTGCAACTCATTTTTGATAGTTTCTCGATGATGTCTGTATGTATGTGTGTGTGTGCGTGTGTGTGTATGTGTGTGGTCCGGGCCGATGCCGGATGTCGCATAACTCAAATACGAATTACCCAAAAATTTTGATATTTGGTATTTTACAATTGTATACGAATAGGAAGAGCTCATTAGATTTTGGTACAAATATCTTCACCGGAAGTGATATTTTTTGAAAATTGAAAAAGATAATTGTCAAAAATTTATAAAAATTTGGATAAATATAGTATTTATTTGTAATAAGAATAAGAGGCAAAGTTATTTGCAACTTACGTTATAAAAAATTGTCTTTATCTGGTAGCATTAAAGAACTGCAGTAAAATTTAAAAAATAAATTTATCAGATAAAACGTTGAAATCTTGTAATCCACGTTCGGTTGATTTTTGTTTCTGCGTAAAAAATATGGACAGGTGAGACGGGTGACAAGTTGACATACTAGCGCCATATAAGTCATAAGTAGATATTAAATGTAGTAATTATTGAACGGAGGATGGCTTCAACACAGAAGAGTTTTTCCTGTGAACGAATCTTTTGATTCAGGTGATGCAAATTTCTGTGTTTGAATATTTTAGATTTTTATTTGTATATTTTAGGGACACCGGATTGTACGTAGGTATACATTTATGTTTATAAGTCTAGATATGGCGGAAGGTTGTGTGATGGCCACGTCAGATTTTTTTAAAATGTTATAGTGACTAATGGAAATATATGCACGTATGTTTCAAAAAGATCCAATATGCTGATAATTTTTTATAGCGAGAAATTGTTCATCGTGTACCTTGGGGATACAATGGACATCTGTCCAATCTATCCCCAGATATGTAGCTTTTTATAAGCGATTGCTACCTTAAAATCGTTTTCAACCAACAACTAAAAATTTCTTCTTCGTGACACTTTCGCAGGTGATTTTGGTCCTGTCGAAAGCCATAGTGGTCAAGCGTCCCGAGTTTAAAGAAACGTTTTACTTCAACACAGACTTTTCAGAGTTTTTTTTTGCAATAATTTTTCTTTATTATCTTTTTGATGTTTTGTTCTGGTTCCTTGTTTGGTTTCCAATGTTTGGGTAATAAGAAACGAATTAAAGATATTTCTGTTATCTATTCGCTGTTTTCATGTTTATAATTGTATGTCCATACCGTCCCCAGTTGCTGTCCAAAGTATCCCCACGCCAGGGGATAGTTTGGACAAATGCAGCGCTGTCAAAAATTGCCCTGTTCTGAAAATTGATTGCTCTTAGAAAGTTCATATGAACAGGAAAGCTTCTCAAAGGACCGGTCTAAACATCTGCGTAAAAACCAAATAGGTTGGATATTCAGAAAAAAATAGAAAAAATAAAATCAAAAAAGTGTCCAAACCAGCCCCGGTCTCCCCTATATATATATATATATATATATATATATATATATATATATATATATATATATATATATATATATATATATATATATATATATACAGAGAGTTTTTTTTATAAGTAAACATAGGGCATGTCATTACCATAGTTACAGTGTTACAGAATGACAGCAATGCATTAGAGCGTTTTTTACTTCCCCGATCTATGTAATAGAGGGAAGTATTGTAATCGTGATTTTTTGACAGTTCGAGATTTTGGTGAATCTTCACGTTTCAGACCCTACTGAACCCAAAAAACATAATTTTAAAAAAAGTCGGTCTGTCGGTCTGTCGGTCTGTCGGTCTGTCGGTCTGTCTGGATGTTGGATAACTTAAAAACGCGTTGGAATTTTGGACTGAAATTTTATATTTAAGATCTTGAGCCAAAATCTGACTTCAAGTTCGTTAATGAGCTTTATTCAACCAGTGGTACCAACTTTATAAACAAAACTTTTTTATTTTTATCAAAATACTATCGTGTGTGGTATCAAATTAAAGGTCTTGGGAAAATAATTCTAGTAGAAAAACAAAAATAACATTTAAATGATCGTCAATTGTTTTTTTTTATAAATTATTCAAATTATACCGAGTTTGGTGTCAATTTGAATCGCTCAGGGAGATAAGTTTTTAAAAAATGTAAAAAATGACATTAATACGATTTTCAATTGTTTCTCAAAAAATTACTCAAATTTTTTTATTCAACCAGTGGTACCAACTTTATAAACATATCTTATTTTATTTTTATTAAAATACTATCGTGTGTGGTATCAAATTAAAGCTTTAACTGATCGTCAATTTTTTTATCATACATTATTCAAATTATACCGAGTTTGGTGTCAATTTAAAGCTCTCGGGGAGATAAGTTTAATAAAAATGTAAAAAATGACATTTATGCGATAATCAATTATTGTTTCTCAAAAAATTAATCAAATTTGTTCAAGTGTATTATCAAATTAAAGTTTTCTGGAAAAAAATATTAGTCGAAGAATCAATAACAACATTTAAAGAATGGTCAGTTGTTTTTACTTTCCGCATTATATTCTATAAGGCTATAAGATATTATGACGGGTTAAAATTTTCGAGTGTGAGTTTTTAGTGAATAAGTATCAGATTTTTTATGGTATTTAAATTATGCCGAAGTTGGTATCAACTTAAATAGTTTGGGGAAAAATGATAAATTTATTTAAATTTTGCAGAATAAAGCATAAAATTAACGGCGTTACGAAAGTAAGTTATTAAAACTTATAATCGGGGAAGTACTGTGGCGGACACAGCAGATTTTTTTATCAGTAAACATAGGGATAATTAACATACGAAAATAAATATGAAATATAAATTAAAGAAATGATAAATTATTTATTTATGTTTTCTACACTTAAGAACTAGGTAGATACATTAAACTAATGAGAATTTAAGAACTACGTGGACACTTAAAAAATAATGTGTACAATGGTGACAGAATGAATGTTGAACAATGAAAAAATCGAATTAGTGCTGCTTCCCAAAATATTACTCCCCAGAAAATGCTATAAATTATTTTTATAATCGTTTAGGATATTGTTTAGAAGTTAATGGTTCCAATTTTGAGCATTTAATTCGTTTTAAAAAATTCTCATTAGTTTAATGTAGGTACCTATCTACCTAGTTCTTAAGTGTAGAAAATATAAATAAATAATTTATCATTTCTTTAATTTATATTTCATATTTATTTTAGTATGTAATTATCCCTATGTTTACTGATAAAAAAGACGCTCCAATACATTGCTGTCATTCTGTAACACTGTAACTATGGTAATGACATGCCCTATGTTTACTAATAAAAAAAACTCCCGGTATATATATATATATATATATATATATATATATATATATATATATATATATATATATATATATATATATATAGTATATATCTTGTTCATTTAAAAAACCTTACCTACCTATTCTTATTTTTTTTAATTTTCTAAAATTCTTTTTGATTGAAAATTAGAGGACATCGAAATGTTGCCCTCAAAGATTTTAACAAGTATTTGAGCAGAAGGCTAGCAAGTCAATAGAAAAACCACCAACATTTCAATTTTTTTTTTAAATTACGGTCTATTGAAAAATTTCATCGGTACATTACTAGGTAGTTTCTTACATTTGAAAATGTAGGTAGGGGAGACCGGGGATGAAAGTAACAGAGGTAGGTTGTAACATCGCCTATAGTTTTCGTAGTAGGAAGTACAGGAAGTAGAGCTTTGCCATTGTCGTTGAGAATACGTTCAAGACAAAATTAGTATCTGCTTTTCGGCTGAAAGTAAATTCGCTGTGTTTTCTTATGAGTGGTTTTACCAGAAGCTCTTGAATAATAATCAAAATGTAAGTAAATAATTTTAATCTATTTTTAGTTAGCTATCAATCGGCATGATACAATTCACCATTAAAATTGTGGTTATGTGTAATTTTCCTCTAAACTTCTTTAGTTTACCATTGGGGCTGATAGTAACAAAGTGTTACAACCAACCCCAACATATTTTTCCATTATAATTGATGTTGCCACTTGCAGATGAGAGCTTATAAACTGAAAACAAATCGAGGAACTGTCTCCTCAGATTTGATAAAAAGAGTTTCTTTGGTCATCGGTGAAAACAGGCCGATTAGAGCAGTAACAAAAGAGTTAAATATTTTTCACGTTACTCTCATTTGCTATGTAAGAAAGAAGCGACAAACTCATTCATGAAACCAATGAAACGAAATCCCACTCTATCAATTCGCGTACCTGAGGCTACAAGTTTAAGCCGGGCCACATCTTTTAATAAGGCTAATGTCAAGAATTTTTTTGATAAGTTGGAGGCTGTTTTGAGAAAACACAACTTAAGTACATCACATATCTGGAATGTGGATGAAAACGGAGTGACCACAGTCCAGAAATCTAAAAAGATTGTCGCAACATTTTGCCTCATGTGTTGTGAACCCTATTAATGCAGTTTGCCTGGGGAGCAGTGGTGCAGTGTCTCCAATGTAAATTATGGGCTCATGATAACTGTGTTAAATTTTAAATAATGTTCTTATGTAGAAATTATGACTCAGATGATAGCTTTTCAGATTAAATAATTGTCTTTTATGTTTCTTTATATTTTTCTAACAGTTTTGTTGATAAATTATATGAAAAAAACTACATATTCTTGTTAATTATTGCAATAATCAACTGTTACATCTTACCCCAATGACTGTTACTTTTTGCCCCAACATTGAGGTTGAAAGTAACACATTTCTCTGCCCACATATATATTTTTTTTGTTAACTTGCTTGACAAAACATATCTAATAAAAATTTCCAATGTAACTTGAATGTCTGGTCTATCGTTTAATAAATATAGATGCCCAAAATTTGTAAAGGTTTAGGAAACAAAAATTAAAAACGAAAAAATGTTACTTTCATCCCCGGTCTCCCCTATGTATTTTCTATGTCGATAAAAAATATAGGTAAATTTATCAAACTTGTATTATATACTTATTACAGAATTTAGTATAAAAGGGCTTCATTTTATATTCAATTTGAAACTAAAAAACAACAAAACTAATTGAATGAAACTGGACTAAAAATTATTTTAATATAAATGGATGACATAAAAATCCAGTAAAGTTTATATGATCACGATATTTGAATTTACGTTTCACGTTTGTTTTATATGAGATTTGTTTTATTCATAGGTCATATCCTACAAAATATAAATATCATGGCAGGCACAAATATTTTTATGGGCTCGTATTCATCTTCCTTGTAATATAGGTGCATAAATTTTAGATTATTGTGATCAGAGATCCAGTGATATGGCTGTGATGTGATGGAAATATAATATGCGAGATAGGAGGAGATTTACGTTCTGCGGTAGCGAACGTAAACGTAACGCATACGCAACGCACGCAGTTTTACGTAGTAACTTTTACATGATGTTATGGATTGGATTTAATTTTTTTTAAATAGAACTATATTAGCACTATAAACCTAGTTAGGATTCCCAGATGTTACCATGTCCTCTTTTTAAAGGTAGATGTCCGGGTCCGGTATCATTTTCATAATTAATACAATTGTTCTCTTTTTGTTAATTCTGATAGGTACCTACTTAAGTTAAATTGATAACTTTTCGGTAGTATTTGCCGTAATTCGAAAAAAAAAATTATTCAAAATTTTAGAAGAGTAAATTAAAATATTTCACTATTTCAATACAACTTATTATCAGTGGTGGTGCCAATTTCATATATATTTTGGTTTACCTGACTCGAAAAATTCGCCTTTCATTTCGATTTTAGCCAATGACAATTTTTGTATTAAATTAATTTTTTAGGCAACCACAACATCCATATGCCCTTACTAGGATTCAAATCCACGACCTCGCTAGCAGATTAGCCCACCATTATTTTCGGTATACATTAGTCTGGTTGGCTATCGTGGCGGCTGCAATTGTTAATTTATTAAACTAAGCTATTTTTAGCTTTGTTGTTTTTCTGTGTGATTTGAATTTTGATTAATTATTATTAATTGTATTTTCTTTAAGATTTTGTTTGTACAAATTCTGTAAAAAATTGCTCGACAGGCCCCTTTCTAAAAATTTGTTTTGAAAGTAAACAAATATGATAACCATATTATACTGTAACAAAGTAGATTTGTTAGTAATTTTCCGTAATCGAAATTATTGCTAAGTTGTGTTTTGTTAAGTTATTCACCTTTTGGCCACGCGCGGTTGTTACACGTGCCTTACGTTTCAGCGAAATTATTGCGATCTTGCATTTGGTATTAGAATATACTTAGGAAATTAAGGAGTAGTAGTTAGTCAATGATCGAACGGGTAGTTAGTCAGTCATCAACCGATAAAGTAGTCAATCATCAACCGATCGAGAATGTAGTCAACAAGGAGCGATCAAGTTAGTTAGTAGAATGAACGAGTGAGAAGTTAGTAAGTGTCTTTCCTCACGATAGATATAATTTGTTAATCGTTTTGTTTCTCATTTCAATGTAATGTTGTAATTTTTACTTTTTATTATTCATAATAATAAATATATTTTGTTTTCATGTCCTATTTTACTTATTAAACATTTCCAGCACGTCAACAATCGGATTGTTAAGATTCGAGAATTTCGAGAATCAGAAACAACCCGATTTGTTACAGTGGCGCTGGCGCAGTCGGTAGGATTGGTTTTTTATTATTAATTGCTAGTCTTCTTTTTATTTATAAAAAGATGCACTACACAATTAATACGCCAATAAAGAACCTTCGGCTGGTATGTTTAATAAGTAAATTTTTCCCGATTTGTTACAATACAGGGTGTTTCTATACCTCTTCACGAAACTTTAATAGGTTATATAATTTGATACATTGATAATAGAGAAAAAGATTTTTTTTCAAAATTCGCAAAAATGAGGGCAGTGAAAATTTGTGTGCCTCTGGTTAGAAAGTCCATTTAACTATTTACTTATTTATTATTATAGAAGGGACTATTTGTAGAGAGTATTTATGATCTTATTTTATTAATTACATAATGAATTAACAGTTAAATGGGCCTTTAAACCAGTGGCACTACAATTTTTACTGCCCTTATTTTTGCGAATTTTGAAAAATAAATCTTTTTCTCTATTATCAAAATATCAAATCTATTAAAGTATCGTGCAGATGTATAGAAACACCCTGTATAGTTTTTAATAGAAGGATATAAAGAATAGAAGTAAATGTATTTAAACTGTTTTAGAACATTAAACAAAAGCTCATATGATTTTTGGGTCGTATATTAATGGCATAATAATACTCAATTACCTAACTGACCAAGGAATTGGAAGAATTTTTTCAAAATTCACAATTTTTATTTCCAGTTTTGGGCCAGCCTTTTCATATAAGAATTTTATATTCATTTATATAAAATAATAATTTTAACTGTATAGTAAAACCGGGTGGCTTTGCATTGACGGGTGTCCTTATCTTTATATTCGTCATTATTTTTGGAGGGTTGCAGTACAACTACTGTACGCGTTACTGTTACTATGTGTTTCACATGGTTCTATGTTGAGGAATAATTGCGGTGCGATTTTCACCAACAAATCTACGAGTTAGTCAATACAGTATTTTTTTGACTTTAAGCTCTTTTTATCGGAAGAACATTTTAGCCAGACACAATTTATATTATTAAATCAAATTTTAGGCATTCACAACATCCATGCTCTTCATCGGACATCGGACCCACGACCTCGCCAGCCGATCGGACCATAATGGGTTTAGGAACGTTAGTCCGCACCTCGGTCCGCGTGTGAATTACTAAGGGGTCTGGAGCACTATTGCCTTGTCTTATTATGATCAAGAGTTTGGATATAGAGTAAGTTAAGTTGTAAGAGTTGTTAAGAGTTGTAAGTTAGAAAATAATACATACAAATTTCTAATTTTTACCTCTCGCCTCATATTCTATAAGAGAGGTATTGTAATGGGTCAAAATTTTCGGGTATTAGTTTTTGGTGAATAATCACGTTTCAGAGTCTCTAGAATACGAATTTACTATTTTCACGGTGATGTATGTGTGTGTGTGTGTGCGCGTATGGATGTATGGACGTATGAATTATGTGACGATTTTTCGTCCACGATAACTTAAAAAGTATCAAACCTTTAATAACCAAATTTCATATTTAAGGTTTTAATAAGTATCTTAACACCGGATAACATTTTGGTAGAAATCCGCAAACCGGAAGTAGTACTTTTTAAAGCTTGATAAAGATTTCCTTAAATATATTGGTACATTATTTATTTATGACAATTTTTGCAATTAAAAATAAAAGAGAATATAATTATCTATGGGTACAGTTAATTATAAATACAATTTGCTAAATCTGGTAGTATTTAACAATAAAATAAAGTACAATTAATATTCTATCTTGTTGTCCATGATATGAAATTTGTTTCTAAATAAATTTGAATTATTCTGACAGTGACAGTACATTTGACATCTTTTGCTTGCATCTTGGTTTACATTATCGTTTACATATTACATGAACATGAAACTATTAAAATGTAAGTAAAACTATTTATTAGATTAGTCTCGAGATTAGTAGAATAAGCAGAATTAGGCGAGAGGTCGTGTACTGGCCACAGCAGAATTTTTTTTTTGAGAAGTTATTTTTGAAATTACGCAGATTTTGTGTTTTTGCGGGGTGACTTGGCATACTTACTCAGTTTGAGACTTTTTATTGTAGTAGATTAATATCTTCATCAACCATTATGAATTTTATTGCAGAAAAATATCTAGCAAGTACAACAATTTGTTTGAGCCCTTATCGAAGTTAAACTGCGATGAAGTTTTGCATGTTGCGTTTGTGCATTTAGAGAAGGCACAAGGCAGCTACGTGGTTGTACAATTTTCTACTAAAATAATCTGCAAAAATTAATTTGAAAGGTTTTTAAAGTCGGGAATGAATAATTCA
Source organism: Agonum fuliginosum (assembly GCA_947534325.1). Lineage (NCBI taxonomy): Eukaryota > Metazoa > Arthropoda > Insecta > Coleoptera > Carabidae > Agonum > Agonum fuliginosum. The sequence continues at coordinate 16,557,143 of OX384033.1, forward strand.
ATATTAAATTCATTTTAAAATGTTTAAAAAATCTGCTGTGGCCACCACAGAACTTCCCCGACTATAAGTTTTAATAACTTACTTTCGTAAAGGCTTTAATATTATGTTTTTTCAGCAAAATTTAAATAAATAAGCACGTATTGAGGACCCTAGAACACAATTTTGATAGTTTCGCGATGATGATGATGATGCGTGCGCGCGTGTGTGTGACTGTGTGTGTGGATGGATGGATACCACTGAATAAAAAAATCTGACGTGGCCATCACACAACCTTCTGCCATATCTAGACTTTAAACAGAAATGTATACGTACAATCCGGTGCCCATTTAAAATATACAAATGAAAATCTAAAATATTGAAACACAGAAATTTGCATCATCTGAATAAAAAGATTCATTCACAGGAAAACTCTTCTGTGCTGAAGCCATCCTCCGTTCAATTACTACATTTAATATCTTACTTATTAGTCCAGGAATTATACCGAAAAACAGGCCCAAACCTCAGAAAAATTAATTCATAAAATTTTATGACTGATTTCGGTTCCTCAGCCAGTGCACTATCACCGGAAACAAAGTCCCCAAAAATCCCCGCATTGGAAAATTTGCAGGAACCAATAGAAATATACCTATTTTAATGTAAACTGCTAGAAAGTGAAATTAGCGTTTACGGACCCTAGGGGTGGTCTGATGTGGTTCAAATGTTATTTTATGAAGAAAAAATATTTTTCTCGACCCAAAGACAAATGGATCTAACCATAGAACAGAAGCTGATGCGCAATTTCAAGACAAGCGGGCTAATAGATTAGACGGGAAATCCGAAATTCGCACTTCTAGGTGCATTTTATGTAACATTTTGGTAACATGAGTTTCTAGACTAATTTAACCCCGCTGAATTCGAATCTGCTCGTTACCAAGCCGAATTTTGCATGCAACACCCGGAATCCAAGATGGCGCAATTTTCACTTGAAGATAATAATTCAATTTTGGGTTATCAATGACCTTACAAAAAATTTAATATAATGTATCTTACGTAAAAGTTACCAAGGAATCCAACGCTGCAAACCGGCAGTCGATATATTCATTCGTTCAGAAAGTAGAGTTGATTAAACATAAAAATATTTATAATTCTTAAATTTTGCAATTTTAATTTGAAGATAATAATTAAATTTTGGGTTATCAAGGACCTACCATAACATTTAACATAATGTTTCTTACATAAAATTTACTAAGGAATCCAACGCCGCAAACCGGAAGTCGATATCTTTATTCGTTCAGAAATATAGTTGATTAAACACAAAAAATATTTAAAATTCTTAAATTTTATAATTGTTTGTGAAAAAGCTAGGGCATCTAGCCACGATATATGGCACCGTTATGTTATTATAAAAATATATATTATTACGTAATTAAAAATTTTAAAGGGCTAACTACTGGTTTAACGCATTTTCATCTCTTTCAACACCACAACTGCGAATGCCATCGCACGCACGCACACACGCACGCGCGCGTACACTAACACACACACGCCTACACATGCACACACATACATACGTACTTAAACTCAGTCACAAGACGCGTAGCACCTTGAAAAAGGGTGGCAAACCCTTTTCTCCCCGTTTTTAAACCACTTCCGGTGAAAGTTTTGGCCCATTTTGAAAAAAAAAATTGTCTTTGGGTCGAAAAAAATATTTTTTCTTCATAAAATAACATTTGAACCACATCAGACCACCCCTAGGGTCCGTAAACGCTAATTTCACTTTCTAGCAGTTTACATTAAAATAGGTATATTTCTATTGGTTCCTGCAAATTTTCCAATGCGGGGATTTTTGGAGACTTTGTTTCCGGTGATAGTGCACTGTCTGAGGAACCGAAATCAGTCATAAAATTTTATGAATTAATTTTTCTGACCCTAAAAGCTATAATTCCTGGACTATATGACATAGCACTATGTCAACCTGTCAATATTTTTTACACAGAAACAAAATTCAGTCGAACATGGATTACAAGATTCCAACGTTTTATTTGATAAATTTATTTTTTAAATTTTACTGCAGTTCTTTGATGCTACCAGATAAATAAATACTATATTTATCCAAATTTATATAAATTTTTGACAATTAATCTTTTCAATCTTCAAAAAATATCACTTCCGGTGAAGATATTTATACCAAAATCTAATGGGTTCTTCCAATTTATATACAAATGTTAAATACCAAATATCAAAATTTTTGGGTAATTCGTATTTGAGTTATCCGACTGACAGAAATCCGGCCCTGACCACATACACACACACATACATACAGACATCATCGTGAAACTATCAAAAATGAATTGTAAGGACCCTAATTCGTGCTCATCCACTAAAAACTCACTACCCGATTTTTAGCATGATTCCAATACCTTCCTTTACAGGTAAGCGGAAGGTAAAAATTGGAAATTTTGCATATAATATTCTGACACCCTAGATTAGGTCTGATAAGATTTTAGTGTTAATCGTGTAACCAGAAGTGGTACTTTCTTGAAGATCTGATGAGTTTTTCTGGAATATCCTCAAAATTTATGGATTAATAGGAATTTTTTTAATAACAATGTATACTAAATATTACTATCTACAATTTGTATTGAATACGTTGCTTCTATCTAGCACCATTTTCCAATAATTACAAGAAGTTAAAGTAGTACAAATTTGTTACACATTTGATTTATCTGCCTGCCAATAAAAACAAAAAATAAAATATTTGAGCGTTAATGTCAAATAAATTTTTGACATTTTGAAAAATTGAAAATATGAAATGTAATTTATTATTTACCTATATGGTTATGATAAACATTAATAATATTGTAAAAACAACAATTTACGAATTCCCGTCTACAATGGTAGGTATTATTTGTGAGTAAGTACTACATAATATATACTTAATATTAGAAAAATAAAAATAGTAGAGTATGGCGAGAGGTCATGTGTTGGCCACATGAGATTTTTTACTAGAATTCTTTTCCCGTGAGCTTTAATTAACCACAAACAATAGTATTTTGATTAAAATAAAAAAGTTATGTTTATAAAGTTGGTACCACTGGTTGAATGAAGCTCATTAATTAAGATTTTAAATATAAAATTTCAGTCCAAAATTTTAACTCATTTTTAAATTATCCAACATCCAGTCTGACCGACAGTGTCAGAGTGGGGCGGCCTTGGATTCGCCACACCAATGTTTTAGACACACACCAAACGTGAAACTATGATGAATCAGCACAATTGCACAATACCTTCTACCTTGAAACAAACGATCCTTTATCCAATGTAAAAAAACATAAAGGTACACTTACCTTAGACGTTGCTGAAAAAAGAGTTAAAATAATAAAAAGTAGGTAGGTATATATTTTTAACATAACATAAAAAATAAGCACAGAATAGTAAATTAGAAGGTAAAAGTAGGTATCTGAAATGAATGCATAATCACTGAATAGAAACATCATAAATTATTGTTTGACAAAACAGGCCACGATCAGGAACAAATCATTCTAGAACAAATCGCCCCTTTCTCGATGAATATCTCAATTGACATTATTCAAGCATGCGCAGTTATGCCACTAACGCTATCTACTAGCGTGTATGTTAAGCAATGAATGCATGGCAATATGTCGTGCGATTTGACAGATCGCGAACAATGCATGTAAATTGTAAATGGATAATGGTTCGAATTGCTGTGAATAAAAATGTTTGACTCAATATCGCTGCCACATGTATTCATTATTACACAGCTTATGTTAATACACAGTTTGTGATTTGGCACCATATAGGATACATATAAACTATAGATTCCAAGGGATTATACTTCTTACATTATGGTTTAATATGCTTAGTAACATGTCGTATTTGTATCATATACATTATGTTCATGGCTTATGTTTACAGCAAGTTCACGTACAAAGTTTTTACAATTCTTCACTTAATTTTAACTTATACCTACTCGTATTTATGTTCTGATTTTTCAGTGATATCCATAAATAAATAAAGGCATGAAACACAAAATTAATTAACACTATACATGTTTATAAAGGAAAAATAATAAAATGGGCACAATATTTGTAATCCATATATCTTCCCTACAGTCGCATAGGTACAAAATAAGTAGGCGTATGCGCTTAAATTTGTCAACGCAAAATGTCACTTTGCCGCTTATGCACGAGAAAACAAAAAAAACGCTTGCTCTCGAATTTTTTAACTCTAAATCAAACGTAACGAACCAATCAGTGACAGTGACACGAAAAAAATAAACAATTTTCATTTTTGATGTCCTGTTACAGATGAAAATTGTAAAATATTGAGACTACTCAATCGACAATTTACCATTTTGCGTTATTTTTGCAAGATTAGTTTTTTTACCAACTTACCATGCCTGTTTCTAAGACGTTATGTTGTTCTTACCGGTTGCTGGCTAAACCTAAACAGAACGGTAAGTAAAAAAATATGTTTTTGCTTCAGCACAAATTATGAAGAAATTAATATTTTCGTATTTTCAAATACTCCAATCGTGCAAAAAATGATATACCTACTACTTATTACCTAAGCATCACAAACGTTAATTACCGATGTCAGACAGAATTGGAGCCTTCGCTTAGCTCCAGTTTCCAAACATTGTCTTCCATCGGTAAACTGTCCGTACCGTTCTTGATACTTAAGAATAATAATAATAATAATGAACTATTTTTATTTAAACATGTTCTACCTTGCTCATTTAAACATATTTAAGCAATAATTATAATTCCATACGAACACATTAGTTTGTGATTGTACAGTTATAATTGTTATCAATACAGAGCAATAAATTTGCATTTTATTCAATCTTTGTCAGTCACCTGTAATAATAATTACTATGCTATTGCAAAACGTTTATCATTTTTCTTTACATTATAACAAACAACGAGTTTTCTTGTATTAATGACTGCTTTGTATATTAATGAAGATTTCAGAAAAAATATATAATATAATTTTTATATCATTAAGTTAATAATCTAGTTATATAATTATAATATTAACATAACTATAGGTAATAGGCTACAATAAATACTTAAGAATAAACTATGAAATCTCTAAATTACATTTAAATTTTACTAATTACCTATAATTTTTCAGATTTTTCATACAAGATCCATGGATATCACTGATATTATAACATTAAAACAAGCAAGATTCAAATTCATAAACAGTTATTTATATATTACATAAATTCATGTATTTTACAGTCACTGTAAAAGAATCGTCATGAATTCGAAAACCTTACATAATACATTTATTTACATTGGTATGTACAGTTATATACATTTGTGTTAGTAAACATACAATACAATGATATGTTCATTTCAACATTACGTATAAACGAATGACGAGTGCAATTATTGTTGTACTGCACAAACAGTGAATTGCAGTATCATTTTCCTCGCCATTGAATGGGACAAAGGCAATGACATAGATACTAATATTCTACGTACATTATAATAATAAACGTATACGAATGAGTTTTTTAAACGTGGCAATGCAGTTAGTTTTGTTCATTGTTGTCGTTGATCAAATATTATATTTCAATTTGTCGTAGTTAAAATATTGAATAACTGTGTACAAGATTATTTGTGAGGTTATTTTGTATATTGTTTTGACGCTGTCACCAAAGTATATGTTTCAAATAATATTTTTGTGTTGTATTTTTGTATCCAATTTTATTCTGTAACTTTGAACAGATGTTTTGCAGTAAAAACTATAAAATGTAGCGTGTAGAGATAAGAACTTTTAGAAACAGGAGTAGGTACCTAACTATTTATAAAAAGGGAAATGGAAAAGAGAAAGGTACCGAACTACCTAATAAACCTGGTAGGAACGTATCTATCAGATAGGAAACTACTTTATGAAAGCAAGGTATTCGCAATGACGTGCGGGGTCCCACAGGGTTCCGTTCTGGGCCCACTACTATGGAACCTTTTCTACGATGGGATACTTCGTGAATCGGTACCAAGTGACACAACGCTCCTGGCCTTCGCGGATGACTTGGCAATAATGACGATAGCCAAAAGCGAGACGGCGCTCATGTATAAAGCCAACAAAACCCTATCAACGGTAGAAAGATGGACGAGGGAAAACGAAATCCGAATAGCACCGGAAAAAACAGAAGCGGTCCTGTTAATAGGCTGAAAAAAAGTGGGCGAGATACACTTCGTGATAGAAGATATACCAGTTAAACCGAAACCTGCAATAAAATACCTGGGGGTACTTTTCGACAGGGGGCTAACATTTATTCCACACGTGAAAAGCACAATAGAAAAGGCGACAAGAACAGCAACCGCCCTAAGACGACTCTTCCCTAGAATCACGGGACCAACGGAAGCAAAAAGGAGACTACTAGCATCCACAGCACAAGCAGTAGTATTGTATGCCGCGCCAGTATGGGCACATGCACTGAGATTCAAAATATGCGAGAAACTCCTCAAGGGCCTCAATAGAAAACTTGCGCTGGGGATCTCAAGAGCATACCGAACGGTATCCGTGGGGGTCGCTCAGGTATTAGCCAGGCTAACACCTATGGATATTATAATTGAGGAAAGACTGCTAGGTTTCGGAAAAACAAAGAAAGAAAAGGAAAACATCAAACAACAAAGAACAAATAAATGGGTACAAGCATGGGAAACTGATGACAAAAACATATGGGCACACAGAATAATACAAAATCTATCAGCCTGGATTGAAAGAGAACACGGGGAAATGAATTTTCACCTAGCCCAGGTCCTCTCCAACCATGGGTGCTTTCAACAGTACCTACACAGAATTGGAAAAGCAGAAACCAGCCAATGTAAATCATGCGGAGCCGAAGATGACTCAGCAGAACATACCATCTTTAGCTGCGAGAGATGGAACGCGATAAAACTTAAGTACAATACGAGTGATATGATGGTAGAAGACATGGTGGCCCACATGCTGGAAACAGGATGGATGGGCAGCAGCAACAAATACTATTAGAGAAATCTTAAGCACTAAAGAAGAAGAGGAAAGAAAAGAAGAAGCAAGACAACGGGAGCAAAGACAAGCATAGAAAGACAGACAACTGAAGGGGGGCGAAGTAATGCCAAAAGCGGTTGCACCTTCTTCGGGGTTAGGGGACGGGAGAGTTTAGTGGGTAGGCTAGTCAGATGAGGCGCAAGCGGATGGCTAGAGTCCCACACTACCTTTACCCTGCCGGGGGATGCGCTACCACGGCATCATCCTAGGTGTGCATGAGCATTCTCTCCTACCAAAAAAAAAAGGTACCTAACTACTACAGAAAATAATTTTTTAGAACCCTACTTAGGTATATTAGACCATAATTAATTATTATTATAGCGCACCTGCCGACTGATTTTTCTAAATAAGTTGGCAATGATCAGCCAGTTTAGTGCTGAAAATTTTAATTTTCTAATAATTAAAAAATCTTCCTTGTACGCCTATTAAACTGTTCATACTTTTCTTAATAACTAAAATGTAGAATTATATTGTACAAATATATTAATATATAAGTACCTACTACTACTACTGCTACTATACTCACAAATATATTTTAGTCATTTTATTTAAACTGCAGAAGAAGATATAAACGATATTTTACTATTGTTACTGCCACTGTCACTGTCATGTCATAATCATTTAAATTTTACGTAGTAACAAATGTTAATCGATCATGGACTACAAGATACCGAAATACTAAATTATAAATATATACTTTAATTATTCTTAAATGATAGCAGATACAAAAATATTTATAAAATACCGATTGTAGGTAATAATCACATAATCTTTCATTTAAAATAAAAAAATATGTCTTAAATTAAATATTTATCGAAATATTTGACAAAAGTACTACTTCCGGTTTGTATATTGAAACCAAAAATAGGAGGTGCACAACTAGATGCTATAACAGTCCTAAATACAAAATTTCAACTTTTATGATCTATTGCAAGCTGTGTATAATAGGTTATAAAATCAAATCGCACGCTGTTATAGCAACCCTTCACTTTCTCCCCACTAACAGCTTGTTGCTAGGTTACGAATGTACCTGTTAGATACTAATTTGAAAATTATTTTTTTATATTATCTTTCTTCTGAAAAAATGGTTGTTGAATTGAGAACTTCACTATTTGTGTGGCAACAAAAACACAACAATTAGTACGAGATATGTAAAATTCTACAATTCTACAACGCAAAGTACTCTTTTCTGCTCGAACACGCGCCGTACTCGCCTGATTTAGCACCCTGTGACTATTTTCTATTTTCGAAGATCAAGTCTGCCTTAAAAGGAACCCGGATCAAGTCGATGGAAGAGGTGAAGCGAAAATCGGCCTGAGAAGAAAACACGTTCTTTTCTAACTTTTATAGAAAAAATACTACCACAGCGACAAAAACGTGTTTTCGTACCGGAATAATAGACACTTCCAGCTATCCAACGCTGCATTCGTTTCCCCTCCTGTCCCTCTAGGACGCCTTCTGCGTGCGCAGTCTCATTACTTAATAGACAGACATCGTATGCTTCTAAGCACCATCTCCATTACGGTCAACACTAACGATCGACGAAGTCGATTCACAATGTTGCTGTAGTAACTACATTAACAGTATCGAATGTCGAATGAGGTGTACTCACTACAGCAACATTGTCGAACGACAGTGTCGACCGTAATGGCGATGCGGCTTTCAAACTTTTGTTATGTAATAACATACATTGTTTTTGTTGAAAACACTTTGTAATAATAACTACTATTCAATGTAATTAATATATTGCCAATAGACTAACACATATCAAATTAATTAACAACATTGCCAAATACTACCCCATCGCCTTAGAATTCTCCAAGTCCTCAACAATGATTTTTGACCGACAGATACACATTGTCTACACACGCTACGTTGATTGTAAGCTCGATTAATTAATCACGGTGTCGCTACTCGCTGCTGCCATCTCGGAGCAACCCGCATCGTTGAAATCCCACTAGGCCGAGTAACTATGACGTCAAGTATGTACAAGTAATAATAATATTGTTCATGGTTTTGAATTTGTTCACGCTACTCTTTTCCACTTGTGTCCACTAGGAAAGGCGATAGTTACTTTTTTTTTTTATATTGATTATGTCGACATTTTTTGAATTTATCAATATTAGCAACATTTTGGTAATTTGAATAATTAGGCTTGCTACTCAACCTAGAATTATATTTCGAGCCTCGTTCTCGTAACTACAACTATGTAGTAACGCTTTGCCGGTACGATTATGTCACAATGTTTAGTAAAAACAAAAACGTAATCTGTTACGTCCCCCTAGATTCCTGTCTCCGATCTCCGTGATAATAGTTAATCATCAAACAGAGACGGGCATTGAAATTGAGATAATTTCTTTAATTAAAACCTCAGGATCAAGCCGAAACCAATTTTTCTAGATTTCTTAGAAAAACTTAAGTTATGTAATAAATGGTTTTAATTACTGGAATAAACCACATACAGCTGTAGGTGCACAAATTTTTTCTAGATGGATTAAAACAGTTTCAGATGAATGTGGAATTAATATAAAGCAGGTTTCAGTGCATAGTACAAGACATGCGTCAACATTAGCAGGGTGTAAGAGGAATTACTTTGGATGTAAGTAATAAGAAACACAGCTGGCTGGTCGAGGAATTTCCAGATTTTGCAAAGTGTTATAATAGACAAGTGTCTAATTGTAATAAGGAAAATTTTGGGTTAACAATCCTAAATGGATAACTATAACAATGCTTGTTTGTTATTAAGTATGTGGTTGGTTTTAGGGCAAAATATAGGAATAAAATTTCAGCTTTTTCATAAATCTAAACATCTACATAGTTGTAAGTACGAGAACGAGGCTCGAAATATAATTGAAGATTAAACGAAATTACCTGTAAGTGAAGTTCAATCGAAATTATATGAGAGCCTCGTTCGAAGTAATTACAACCTCCCACCCATTTCCCAACCCCATAGGAAAATAGCAGAAATTTTCTTTCAGCTCTAAACGAAATGATTAACTATTATCACGGAGATCGGAGACAGGAATCTAGGAGGACGTAACAGATTACGTTTTTGTTTTTACTAAACATTGTGACATAATCGTACCGGCAAAGCGTTACTACATAGTTGTAATTACTTCGAACGAGGCTCTCATATAATTTCGATTGAACTTCACTTACAGGTAAGTTCGTTTAATCTTCAAATATTAACTAAAAAATTAATGCATCGCGTTAATTTGCAATTAAATGTACAAATGTACCTACCGTATAATTATTTAAAAATACATATTTGACAAGATAACGAAAAAGTTGCGGATTTTTACCATCAGAGCACCTTACAATCAACGTGCACTTTTCATATAAAATCTGTTTTTAAACTAGGAGTAAAATTAAGTCAGATTTACACTCTTAAAAAATTCAAAATTCATTAGGATTTTCTTTCTAGTTAATTGAAAGTTCAATGTCAAAATCACCTAAACTGATACAGTTATTATCATTTTTTTAAACAATTGAAACGGAAACAAAATCTGTGACAAATGTACACAAGAATTAATAATGTTATATTTTCAAACGTCATATGTGTATAATAGACAACTTATGTGACTTTATTGAATAAGTATAAGTATTACTTTATCTGATTAAATATACCTATAGTTTATGTGCCTAATCATATAAAATTAAAAAAATCATACAGTACCTAACACAAACCATAAATTATAGTATTTAATAATATTTATAGATACATTCTAATTGTTATTCTTATCGCTTCAAGAATTTCAGGCGGACTGGTTTAGCTACCAAACTAACAGCCTCAGCACAAAAAGGTTAATTTTTGCTCCTAATAACATAACATATTATTACAACACTATGTAACTACGTGATCATTACTTTAAATTATAATATCGTTAAATCAGAATAATTTAGTTACATTTTTTGATGAAATTACAAAAACAAAGAAATGGACCTTGCAGAGACTCGAACTGTACAAAATAACGGTTCAGATTCGGTTCACGGTACGATTTTGTTCCGGTTTTTATAATTCTTTGAAATAAACCAGTAACCGGTTTTCAAAGAAGCAGTTTAAGTTCCGGTTTTAGTTCAAAAATTTAATAAGAAGCAATCAGTTATTTAAAAATATCTGTTCCAGTTTTAGAACAAATTAAAAATTAAAAATTTCTCAAATAAAAAAAATTGACTGAACAAACGAAAATATATGGATTTTCATAAAAAATTCATGAATTTTATTGAAAAAACATTAAATTTTGATTATTGATTTGGACCGTCCCGACCCGGTTCATTACCTTCCATCGGTTCGGATCCGGTTATAGTTTTGACAAAATATTTTATACTAGATTACGTTTGGTTCCTGGTTCATCAATAGCTGCTGTTCGTTTCGGTTTTTGTTCCTGTTCCGGTTCGGTTTATAGCTAGTTGTTTCGATATTCGAGTTTTTCAGGAGAACATGTAGTCAAGTTAAATACGAATAGAAGAACGAGTAATGCGAGCCATAAAAACAAGATTGACAAAAGCATATTTTACCTGAAATAGTATGTTGGGGTCAACAAAGAAACAAACATTTACGGCTTAGTCTGACATAACTTTTGTTTTTGGATGAAACAAAAGTTAATGCATTCAAACTTTCGAAGTATTGGATACTGACGGACAAAAGTAGTCGTAGATTGGACAACGAGCGGACGTTTGACATTTCATACCTTCGAGCATATACTGACTAGAGGCATCCTTACGGCGTTTGTTATGATCGGAAGATATGCGTAAGGGAAGATTTACGGGATCGGCAGCCGTGATGTATTGAGGGATGCGTAATTTCTTAGTATTATTCCACAAAGTAAAATAATACTCACAAAACCTCATAAAACTTTTCACAAAGTAAACGCAGAACTTAGGGTTATAGTAAAATGACATGTGTGACAAGAAGTAACAAAGAATAACAGCAAAACGCTGTCCGCAATACACCATAACATCCAGCCCCGCAAGTCCCCCCTCCTACATATCTTACGATCACAACAAGCTATGCATTGGTATAGGGAATTACTTCTCTAGTCAGTAGGTATATGCTCGAAGTTTCATACATATTCGACGCGATGGGATTTCGACGACGCGGTACGCACTCAGCCATCCCTGTTCATGCATGCACACTACCGCAGCGCTTTTACTTTGCAATTGTTCCTGCGTGGTACGCGCGCTGTTTAAATACATCATGTTGAATCATAATCTCTCTAGTCTAATTAATATTGATGCAGGATCAGAGTAGTTAACAATGTCGCTCCTTGTTTTATTGGAACGACATTGATCTTAATTTGTAGATTACGGAGGGATTGATGTATGATTTGTGATACAAATGGTTGTGATAGAAATTAAAAACGAAATCACGCCCAATCACGCACGACGGCTCACGTAAATATTTTTTTATGAAATTGAAGTAACTTTAACTCTGCAAAATCGTAGTAATCTGTGTAATACTCGATTGCTAGCGAGTATTAGAACAATAACCCATAATTACAATTTTTGTGTGTTCATATTTTGCAAATTATATGTATTATGTAGTGACTAGTGATTTTTACCCACGCTCGATCACTTACGATACATTTCTTGTCTTTCACGCTTACGCCCGTTCACGATCCAAAGTTTTAAAATCGCACACGATCACGTGACACGACGTGACCCGAAAATTTCACGACCCGTGCCCAGCTCTAGTTGTGACAACTGAGAAGAGTGGAGATTCCGGATAGGTAATGTTTTTAAAATAGAGAGTAAACTACTTATTAGAAAAAGCGTACCTACATTATAATATCGAAGTTTGCCATTGCTTATGTTCTATTTAATTAGCCTCCAGCATAATTTTAATACGGTCTCAAAATTAACAGTAATCACAAAGAACAAATAAAACTTTTCACATAACGATTAGTCAATTTTGAAGACATTTTTTATCAAATCCTGCTTTGGCTGCTTTATCCGTCACACAACTAAATTATCAAATTAGTAAGAACCTAATAATATTGTACAATAATTTTAAAATTAGGTAGGTACTTTAAATTACCTACATCCTACATTTTATGAAAATATTTTACTTTCAACTTTAAAATTTGAAAAAGGAAATAAAAATCTAATAGGTTTTTGGCCACCGCCTCAGATTAGACGTTGTTTGGTCATATAATTCCAAAACAGTTTTCTGTATCATTTTTAATAAAATTCGGAAGCTGGTTTTGATAATAGACAAAATGTCTATCGAGAACTGTTTCGTATAATACGAGGTGCAGAACAAAGGAAAATACATCATCATTATACGGTTTTCTCTATGTGTGAATTAGGTTAGTTAAACATTTTAAGAAAAATAACAATATTGCAGATTACCATAAAATTGTTAATTACTAAACAATGCTGTTAATTATAGTAAAATGTTTATAGAACTAAAATATATCTGCATATTTAACTGTTTCGCAAATTGTTTGAATGGTAATACGTGGGTATTTCAATATCTACTCATATGAATTATACTTGATTTCGGAATTCATTATCAATATTAGATTTAAACATAAATTTGGTAAATGATTTCAATATAGCTCAAACTATATTAGGTATTACAAATAAACATAACTACAGTAATTCAATCAATGAAATGATTATTATTACATGAAGAAATAAAAAAGTTTAATCCGTTTTATATACAAATGAGTGTATATACAAAAGAATTGAATGTAATAATTAATGGAAGGAAAAATCAATTACTGGAAGTCAGTCACAAGATTTTTACCCCATGTGGGGTAGAAACCGGTTGGAGATGAAATAAAGCCTTCAAATCTTGTGACTGACTTCCAGTAATTGATTTTTCCTTCCTTATATCAACATCCAGTCAAGAAGTTTTCATTATATGTAATAATTAATAACTATTATAGATTGATAGAAATTTTCAGAAGTCATAATTATTAATTAATTATTTATTATTTTATTTGGGTTTAGTTTTGTATATTTATTTAAAATTATACTACGTTTCGAGAACTATGTGCTGCTGTTATCAGGTAATAAATGAATGTGTTTAAAAAAACAAGTACCTAATTATTTATAAAAAGACAGGTATAATAATTAGATTCATAAACAAAAGTACCATAGAATGCATTGATCACTACGAAGTGAAACTAGAGCTTTAATCAAGTTGTAATAACTTAACCTCACCTAACCACCCATAATTAATGTAACTAATTATGAAATCGAACGACAGACGAGCACTTTACGAAGCAGATTATTAATGTTGGTAGCACTGCTCGATTCTGTATCTATGTTCTCAATATACACAATACAACATTGTCGATTTACTCGTAGTTCCCTACTCGTAAAGTGTACTACTCCTGGAACGTCCTGTGATATATGGCACTGTTCGATGCCAAACAATTATTCATTTAGTAATATTAGTGTGAGTGAGATGGTGTACTACGTTTGTATGCATGTCATGTATGTATCTGCTCCAAAATTCTATAAATTCTGAATAGATCATTGGTGAAGGGTTGACATTACTGGCACATTGTAAATAATCTTTGAAATATTATATCGAACTTTGGTTCTCAAACTTTTAACTATTTCCCAAGAACCAATCTTTGTTGTGTATCACACAATATACTTTTTCTGTAACACGGATATCTAAGTCCCAATTCGCAATGAGCATAAGCATAAGAACTACATAACGTAAAACGTAAAATAATTACGTATGTTCACAACAGTGACCTCTATATACATAATGGACCTGCGTCTCCTATATCTATACAATGTAAGGGGCTGTCTCCAGTTATCTGTCATGGTGGAGTGGACCTCTCTTTCTAAAAGTGATAAGTGCGCATCGCGTCAACTGAATATAGTTAGACAAAGCCAAGAGGGCTAAGACAATATTTGTAACTTTATGTTTTACTGCATTATTTTACTCTGTAAGTGTCAAACCAGTATTTAATGTATTTATCTTCAAAAATTTTGTAATATTTATTTTTGCATGAAATATGTGAACAAAAAATGGACAACATTGCTTGGACTATCTATACACAAAAATTTGACAGAAAACCCCAGTCCACCAGTTATGCGGGTTGCGTTTTCGGTGGAGACACATATATTTCCCAAAACGCACGTCCATTATGTATATAGAGGTCACTGGTTCACAATGATCATAAACATAAGCGGACATAAAGTGAATGAATTACGTGATTTTTGGATGTGAAGTTGGTAGTAAGTAGGGTTAATATTATTTTCTTGTTGGCTGTATTGTATTAGCTCATTGTGTTTAATAATAATAATAATAAATTTATAATTCAATATTAATCAGTTTCAATACTTTTCTTATACACAACTATCATCTGTCAAATTTACGCTGCCATGTCGTGAATGCAGAAAATTGCTCATTTGACGCATGCGCTTTGTACAAAATAGTACGTAATTTTGACATAAAGTTGAACTGATCCCAACTTTATGTTTTTCTTACGTATCTACATACCGTGACATAAACGTAAGAAATACATAACGACATTGTGAACACGGCCATTGAAATACATTAGCTCAACTTTATGTTTACGTAGTTTCTTATGTAGTTCTTATGCTTATGCTCATTGTGAATTGGGACTAATACATTGAAATAAATGATAAATTGAATCATATTGTAATTTACTGTAACATGTCTATTTTACTGTATTGTATCCGCAGTGACCTCTAACACATAATGGACTGAAAACTCATTATGTTTCAACAATGTAAGGGTCTGGTCGCGAGAAACGTCAGCGTGGGAATAACTATCCTTGTTTAATTTTAATTGTTGAATGTTGGGCCTCTCTAACATAGCAACTAAACAAGAAATTTGACATGTGATTTTCAGTGGCGTCGACAGTAATATTTGTTTACGTGTATGAATTAAGTATGTTTGATGGAAAGTATATTTTTAAAAATATTAGAACCTATTTAAAGAAAAAGAAGGGAATGCTTTCAACAGCAGAATATTCATAATCCGAATCATGTTACAGGCGAATATTCATTTTCAGAATATTCATATTCCGAAAGTTTTAGGTTTGCACAGAATTATTCAAATTCCGAAACATGTTAAAGCCGAATATTCATTTTCAGAATATTCATAAACCGAAAAATTGAAGTCTGACCAGAATTATTGAAATTCCGAAACATGTTACAGCGGAATATTCATTTTCAGAATATTCAAATTCCGAAATATTAAAATTCCGAAAGATACTGCAACCGAATATTAATTTTCAAAATATTCATATTCCGAAAGTTTTAGGTTTGCACGGAATTATTCAAATTCCGAAACATGTTGAAACCGAATATTCATTTTCAGAATGTACATATTCCGAAAGTTTTTGGCTGAAACGTAATTCGGCATTTGCATAAATTTTTACAAAACTAAAACTTTCGGAATATGTACATTCTGAAAATGAATATTCGGTTTCAACATGTTTCGGAATTTGAATAATTCCATGCAAACTTAAAACTTTCGGAATATGAATATTTTGAAAATTAATATTCGGCTGCAATTTGTTTCGGAATTTTAATATTTCGGAATTTGAATATTCTGAAAATGAATATTCGCCTGGAACATATTTCGGAATTTTAATAATTCTGGCCAGACCTAAAATTTTCGGATTATGAATATTCTGAAAATAATGATTCGGCTGTGACATACTTCGGAATTTAAATAATTCTGTGCAAATCTAAAACATTCGGAATTTGAATATTCTGAAAATGCATATTCGGCTGTAATATGATTCGGAATTAGAATATTCTGCTGTTGACACGGCACCCAAAAAGAAAACAGAAGTTTTCTTTAATCGGTGAAGATTTCATATATTTGTCAAATAATGTCAATCATAAACGTTCACATAAACAGTTTGAGGACCACTTGACACTCCCTCAGTTGTGCTGGCTGCATAAAAATATAATGTGACACGAAAACACGGTTGTTTATTGAGGTCACTGTGTATCCGCCACTGAACATGATATCAAAGCAATAATACGTAATTTAAATAAAGTTGAAGAAAAAGTGTGTAGACTTGCAAACGTTTACAAATAGTATATTACATAATGAGCGAGGAAAGTGAAGGATATCGTGTGAATGAGTATGTTGACACACGAGGCTTGCGATTCGATAGACACTTTACAGAGAGTTGTGTACACTATGTTTCCCACGACCATAAATATTAAACATTTTATTCATGAATATATTTTGATGTCAACTGTCACTGTCATAATTTTAATGATACGAAGAACATAAATACTACGATCATGGAATACATGATACAAGATTTTCAACAACAAGAATTCTATTTAAATTTTAAAATTTTACCAGAAACAGCAAAAGTATACTACTTTAATTTGTGTAGATAAATCATTTTTAATGTCGTGTTTGTCCATTTTAATGGAAATACTTAACAATAGAAAAAAATTATCAAATGTCAGAAAAACAACAGACGCCTACTAATAGGTGAAACAAAAATGTAACTGTTCGATATATCCTGTTCGATAGCATATCGAACGGGTTGAACGGATGTGTGATATTTTTTATTTTCGTAGCTAGGTAACTGCATGGAAACTGTTAGTTTCGTATGGTCGTCGGAAAATGATTTTTTCATTCTCATGTTTTTTTTGCGGAACAAGATGCTTTTTTCAACATTTACTCGTAAGTAATACCTATATAATATCGTTATTTTTGTCTGAAAAATTGAAACAACCCAGTTTTTGTTTTGTTATATTGCACAGTTTTCAAGTCCGTTGTTATAATATCGCCGTTATTTATCACAAAAAAAAACCTTTTTAATAATTCTATATTTTTACCTTGTTTGTATGAAATTTTTCTTAAAACAAATATGGAAAATGAACTATACGCGTATGTTTCAATTAGTCGAGAGCTTCTGCTTTGAAAATGAGGAGTATTATTTGTGTATTTTACTTCGGTGTGCAAAAACAAAACACAAATTCTGTTTCTGTTTCATTTTGAAATGCAGATAAAAGAAGAGTGATCGCAGGTATTTTCATAGAATTTTGTATGTTTGTTAAGAATGTAGACAAATAAAATAATATTATTAGTATTTTGTAGCACAGGAAAAACAGTACGTAGTACGTACCAGTGGAGTAGCTAGTATTTTCCAATGGGGGGTGTTTTTACAAAAAAGTCATCACTCACAAATATTTACGAACTCATAAACACAAAATAATTATTTGGTTATTTAGTATTAGTAGTTTAGTGCATCCAAAAATTTTACAGATCAAAACGAATTTTTTTAAATCAATTCCTGCAATATTTCCTTGATATTCCACTAAGTATCTCTGTGAATATTGACAAGCTAATCTATTTTTTGACATTTCATTTCGAAAGTATGATTTTAATGGAAAAAATTATTAGACGGGAATGCAGTCAATTATGTTTATTTCCTATTAAGCCAAAATTTCGGCAACACTTATGCCTTCATCAGGGCGCTAACCACAATACAATTAATAAATTGTGTGTAGCTCTCTGATGAATGTTGCTGATATGTTAGCTTAGTAGGAAATAAACATAATTTCCTGCATTCTCTTCTAATAATTTTATTCCATTCGCTTGCCAGTCGCCAAATTACTGTTTCTATGATTTTAATATTCATAATGTAGAAAAATACCTTCTTGGTTCTGCTTATCAATATCAATTTATGCATTTAAAAAATAAGTACCTATATATTAAATTTTCAATGGAAGGGGTGGGGGTTGGGGGGGGGGGGTGTTTGAACTCGAGAACACCCGCCTTGGCTACGCCACTGGTACCTACTATTGTAGTGACATGACATCTCAAAAAGATATTTAAATAATAAAAAAGATAATAGGTAGGCACTTACATTTCTCTTACTAAATAGTACCAAATTTTCAATTAAATTAGCAGCATCCCAACAACATTTTGAACTTTGTGTTTCTATGCTACGGTCTTATTATATTAAGCTGTAGTACATACCTATTAACGTATTATATCGTAACCTCTCCAGAGTCTCATTGATATCTAGTAAGTGTATATTTGTTGTATTTGTACAAGTTGAAATAGAGTGTATAAAGGAAAAAGAAAATGCGCCACAGGTGATTTTTTTAACTCAAGCACTCAAGGTCATATGTTTTATAATGGAAAGAAAGTTTTTGAAGGGACATGCAGTTGCATATGTTTTTTACCCATTTCGTGTACAAAAATAAATTGTCAGATGACAGAAGTATAATAAATATAAAATTTATTAATCTTAGTCCATCATTTCGATTTTATAGTGGGCAACTTTTTCTTCCAGAGTGGGCAATATCCATTTTTAGAAGGAAGATTCCTTAAAGTTAAAATCTTGGTGTTTTGTTTTACACTAATAAATTTATGTTTTAATTTTGGTGATACAAAATAGTTTTTGAATACTTTTAATCAATTTTATACATTTTTACTCCCAAATGAATGAAGCAGTACTTAGTAGTATGAGGTACAGAATCAGGCGCTTCAATCTAATCGCTTTATGGTATGGTAGATTCGGCCATTGATGAAGCAATACTTTAAAATGAAAATTTGGGATCACTGTTATTGCTTCTGTTTTGGCACACATTGTCCACTTCGCACGCATTGTATTGACATTCTGGTTTGAAAGTGTTGATTGTATGTAAGTTGATGGCGATCGGTGTCAATGCGACGATTCGGTTTGTTGTTTTGTGTTGTGTAGCGTAGCCTGAAGCGTGTAGCGGGAGGACCAGATGAAATATGATAGCGCAATGGCAGCAGCTTCAGCTCCGTGCTATTTACACAATACAATATGTGCTGAAAATTTTCAGGATCCAATTAGTGGATTATGAATACATGTCGGTGAGATAGTGCAGTCGTTCCAGTTCTTGCTTTATACACACAGGTCTTTTGACTTCAATCTGGTAACCACGTCAAGTTGGGATACATTTAACTTGGCAGCCACAAAGTATCGGGTTTCGGCCGCAGACCTAAAACTATACTAAGTTGAGATATCTATACAAAGACTTCTTCACAAGGTTAAATGGAAGAGCCTTAGGCTGAATCTCGTCTACTGCTAAGATTCAATTGTAGTAAAACGAATTATAAACAATAACACTTCATTTTAAAGATTTAATAATAACAATGACCACTCATTGATTGATAACTAACACAGATTCTTTACGAATAATGGTAGCTCGTTTAGGATCCAAACGAAGAATATGTTTTAGTAAGAACAGAAAATGCAGAAATTCATGTTTGTTATGCCTTTGGTCGTTAGCTTGTAACAGTAATATTGTTATACAGAAATAATAATACCATGGTAATTTTTTGTCAAAATGTCAAAAAGTTCACGATTTATAACTTATACGTAGTTCAACCAGCTAATGGAGATGCGTTGGTGTACGTATTTTTTGTTTTAACTTGAACATTATTCTTTGGAGCATTGTTTGACAAAAAATTCTGTATAACAATTGATGACAATTTGACAAGCTGAAGTTTGAAAGAGTTGCCTTTCTTAAATGTCTTAAAACAAATAATAATTACCAAAAACGATTTTTCAAAAAATTTTACTCAATTTTTAAAATCGACTGTTGTGTTGATTATTGACTACGAATTCATTTCGTAAACTGAACGTTTGTTCACGCATGTATTTCATTTTACTTTAGTTAAAAATATATTAAGAACGCTAAACAGGCATTTAGTATAGCCTTACTATTATTCCATATACGTTCATATATTTTATTCCATTTCATAATAATTTGTTCTAGTTGTTTGAAATATACAAAGAGATAACTATCAAACTTTGCTGGCAGCGCATTCAGTTAGCATGGTTTTATTTTGCTAAAGTAATTAGAAGTTTAATTAGTAATATAGGAAATATTTAGAATTAGAACTAAAATCACACAAGATGACTTTATGTAACTAGGTACTAATGTATAATATGTTTACTGTAACTGAAACACAGTTATATAATTATTTCAATACAACAAATTGAAATACAAGATTTTCATTTATTTATCGTTTAGTTGAGTTTTTTCACTATTGATAGTATTTTTTATAAGTTTCTGTTATTGTGTTATTTTTATATCTTCTATGCGGCCATAAGTTCTGTTAAGTAGTGTCTAATTCGTTTAACGAACTGAAGTTTAAATTTGTTGCTCTAATGGTCAGTAGTCAGCAGATTGGGTTGCGGCCGGGCGTGATCAGTTTAGGAGTGAACTAATTTACAATATTCTAGTCTTGATTTCGTTGACAATTAATAATGACTTTAATAAATATAATTTTCGTTCCTATATAAGCTAATTCCAAGAAGATAAAATTTGTAGAATAAAATAAAAACATACCATATCTATACTGATTTGAAAAAATATAATTTAGACAAGATTTAGACTTCCAGTGGAGCTTAAAGTAAAGTAGTAATTAAAAGTAGAAATTTAAAGCGGAAATATTCATATAGGTATAGGTTTTCTTTTTAAAATTAGAATGTGAATTGTGAAATGTTAGGGCCATCTTTGGTTTTACCGGATGTGGGTTTTGCAATATCCATAACATCATTTTATATGCCTGTTTTCTTTATGGATATCATAATTATTAATATTAGTTGAGGTACCTACATACTGTAAGGGCATATAGTATTTAACGTACTGATTCTGAAACAAAAAGATTTTTTTGAAATTCCTGTTAATACCTAATGGTAGTTTATTAAGGAGAACATTTTTAGTGCCACTGGATACTATTTAGTTTGAATAAGAGATAGTTATGTGGCCGGCTACTTCTATTATTGTATTATGCAAACACTAATTTTTGGGAATCAAGCGATTTCTCTAATCACTTTGAATAAATAAGTAAATAATTCTACAACCCATAGGTTCCACACAAAATAATTGCACTGTGAAAGCTAACAAACGACAGCTTTTGATTCCTGCATTATATTCCCCTAATTGAAGCGTATTAATCGTGTTAGATAATCGGTGATTACGATTAATCGAAAAAAACAGAATAATCTTCTATTACGATTAATACTAGGTAATTGTAAACGTTCTATCACTAATTAATTGATGATACATTATGAAATGTCTCAAAATTATTAATTCTATAAACTGAATTGAGTGATGGTATGTTTTTGTTTGATTGTACAAATAAATAACTTACTTCAGTGTTTGTAAAATGCAACTATTTTATTTCACTATTAAATTAAGGTTAATTAGGATTTACAAAACTTTTTTGCGCTCGTCTAATACTTATCTATAGTCAGTTACATTAAATAGGTACTGTATATTTAGCGCTTATTTAATAAGTTTTAACATAAAACTAAAAATTAGTAGTACCTACCTACAGTGGCGTTGTTGTATTTATACAAAAATACTTTGAAACGAATTATTATTATGCACATGAAAACATCTTATACATAATTATGAAATGAATGCAGCTTTTGATCATTATGTACATTATAAAAATGTTTAAAAATTTATCTTGTTATAAAATGCTTTATATTTAAACATAATTTTAATTATTGATACTTACTTATGTCGTATTATACCTCTTCAGTCTTTAATGTATTTCACTAAAATAAATTTTTATAATTGTATTTTCGTAATTTGAAGAACACACTAATGTTTATATCAAGCAATTTTACACTCCTATATTGAGCAAGAGTCGAATACTCTTTGATAAGTTGTTCCAAGAAAAAAAGGACAATATTGCAATTAAAATGACTGTCGTTAAATAAAAATATATTTGTTTACTGAAAATACTTGTAGGTGTAGTACTTCTTTAACTACATAATACAATACCAACATACGAGTATAAACTATTGCTGTGTCATACTGTTTTTTTCATAATAGATATTTATGTAACAAGTGCATAATCTAGGACTTTATTGAAGAGCCGTTGTTTATGGCAGAGTGAGCGCAGCGAACGAGGCTAATAAATAAGGCGAGTCTATAAAGTCCGATTATGTACGAGTTACATACAATATTTTATGTACGACTTCCGACTTCATTATAATCAATTTTTATATTGCCTAGAATGACATTTGTATTTGACATAATCGGGTTGACAAAAAAATTTGATAGTATTAGTGTATTTTTTCTATTGTTATGGTTACAAAGTTGTTTATTGATTATTTGTTTGAGAAAAATATTGAAACTCACAAACTGACATTTATTAAAAACATTCTTATTTTTGGTCTAAAAATGAAAGAAATTATTGAAATTGCATTAAATGCAAAAGAAACACTTCTCCTGATTATGCCAAATATAGGAAAATACCGAAAATACAATATTGTAAGTACTTCAATACTGATCTCGTCGTATAAGATATCCAGATGGGCAAAGTATTTGATGTTGTGTGCTACAATATTAATATAAACGAAGGAATAGATAACCAAATTAGCTAGTTTATCCCTAAACAATTAAATAAGGTTTGTACTTAGTTTATTTTACATGAAATTGATTAATATTATTTATATTATTTTGTTGGTAATTTAGTGTCAGTTTGTCAGGAGCCTGTAAAATGTATTCCTTATTGTAATTTATAAAATTTTCATTTAATTGAATTCTTGTTCATAAATAAAAACAATGTATTAATTTTAATTGTTGTTTTACTATATTTATATTCCTAAACTAAATAAATCAATTAAATAATGGGTGGGTCAATAAGAGTTTCACCATGTGAATAGTTAATAAAAAATTATTGCGTTGGAATGATTTTGATTTCTTTATTAAATCGTGCTTATTGATCGATAACAATTATGTGTGAAAGATAATATCGGCCACACAGTCAATGCAACAATGGCTTTCTTTATTGTACGAGAAGTTCATTATATCGCGAAACAGCGAAGTCAGTTGGCCGCCGAGATCGTGCGAATTCAAACTCTTGCACTTCTTTCTTTGGGGTTATTTCAAAATGGACCATTGTCAGGAAAATGAGCCATCTATTGGATCTATTGAAGTAAAAATTATGTTCCGTCTTTCAGCTAAGTTCATAGCTGTCAGCCTGTCAGCTGAAAGGATGAGAGTTAGTAGAAGGTATTTTAAAAACTGTGATTGTGTTATATGTTTATAAATATGATTTCTAATAAGATATAAATTAAACTCAGTTAAACTACGTCTAAATGACAGCTAACAACATGAACTACCATGAAGTTAGATCTGATGGACTTCAACTTCACGATAAACATAGTAAATGTCTCACTGTGATCCAGCAAGCATGCGCATAATCGAAACTGCAAATCGTCCATTCAAGAGCTAAAGGACGAGATAATAAGGGTATCCGGAAGATTCTTCGAAAGCAAATTCTTCGAAGGAAAATTCTTCGAAGGAAAGTTCTTCGAAAAGCAATTCTTCGAAAGGAAAATTCTTCGAAAATAAAAGATATTATATTTTCTGTTAACTACGAAACAACGCGTAAGGATCAATTTGGCTAACGCTAATTAAAGGACTCAAGAAGGGTAAGAGGATTTTTATTTAGTTCAATTTAATCTGAGTTTTACCAAAACCGAATATGTGGGACTCAAGAAGGGTAAGCGGTTCTTTATTTAGTTCAGTTCAATCAGAGTTTGTACCAAATCCAAGTATGTGGGACTCAAGAAGGGTAAGAGGTTTCTTTATTTAGTTCAGTTCAATCAGAGTTTGTACCAAAACAGAGTATGTGGGACTCAAGAAGGGTAAGAGGTTCTTTATTTAGTTCAGTTCAATCAGAGTTTGTACCAAATCCGAGTATGTGGGACTCAAGAAGGGTAAGAGGTTTCTTTATTTAGTTCAGTTTAGTTTAGTTCAGAGTTTGTACCAAAACCGAGTATGTGGGACTCAAGAAGGATAAGAGGTTCTTTATTTTGTTCAGTTCAATCAGAGTTTGTAACAGAACCGAGTATGTGGGACTCAAGAAGGGTAAGAGGTTCTTTATTTAGTTCAGTTTAATCAGACTTTCTACCAAAACCGAGTATGTGGGATTCTAGAAGGGTATTAGGTTCTTTATTTAGTACAGTTTAGTACAATTAGAGTGAATCTTGTGAAATTGTGATTTATTTGTCTGCAACGAAGAATTTAAAGGTAATGAATTAAGGTGGGTATGACTGAAATTAATTTTTTGGCGTTTAAGTATCCTCGCGATGAAATATACTTAGTGTTGTTTCGTATATCTTTTATTTTCGAAGAATTTTCCTTTCGAAGAATTGCTATTCGAAGAATTTTCTTTTCGAAGAATTTTCCTTTCGAAGAATTGCTTTTCGAAGAACTTTCCTTCGAAGAATTTGCTTTCGAAGAATCTTCCTAGACCCGATAATAAGGCATATTGGTGGAATAGAGGAGCAATTATGCCAATTATGCCTAAATTTGGACAAACGAATTGACATATTATGCTGCCGAAGCCATGGTGGATATTTCACCGATATTGTCTTTCACACATAACGCAATAATGTTTTATTTACTATTCATACGGTGAAACTCTTATACCCCCCCCCCCCTTATAAAGAAAGAAATTTTTAAAAGAAACACGAAATTATATGTAATAAAAGTAATATGTCCTTCATAATGATATATTTATTTTCAGTTCAGACTCAACAGTGTAAAATGCAATAAATAATTTGAACTTATTTTTCTAATAGAAAAACAATACTTTTCCAATGGCCTAACTTATGAAAGAGCACCCACCCGTCAAACACCTAAATTACAGAACCATATTCGTTTATAGTGGACACTGTTTACACTGTCACTGTCAGCACTGTGGTTTGGCACGAACTACACTGACACTGTCTTGCTGACGATGTGACGCTGCTGCGTTGTGGGACTAGTTCCGTCACCTGCTGCTGCAGGAGAACCAGGTCCGCAGGAGGGTTATAAACACCGCAGCTCCTGCTATCAGCCGCGAGGGTGACAGGCTGTAGGCTCGACTGTGGCCTTCTTTACGCGATGTTGAACCGCGGGCTGCTTCTGCCAAACCTGGAGATCACATCATAAACATATTCATTAATAGATTATCAATGAGAGAGAATTTAAGTTTACTACGCAACATGCCGAATCATTCTAATTACTAGAGACCGGATTCGTAAGCATTTTGCTTACGATTAATATTAAAAGCATCAAGAGAAATTTGTGAAATGTCCAAAAATTGTGTAAAATGTGAAGATTTGGCACAAAGTTTGTTATGCTTATTTTGCTTTTTTCCGAAATTTGCATGTGCTTATTTTAAAATGTCAAACTTATTTTCAGCTATTGTACTTATTTTAAGCTTATTTTTAGGTTTTGTGTTCTTTTTGAGTTATTGTTAGCGATTATGTTTTTAGTTTTCGCAGAAACTTTCATGCTTTTTAGTATTTTTTATACTTTTTTTGTTTTTTCTTTTAATGCTTTTTTGAATACATTTTTGTGCTTTTTAAGCACTTTTTTCGTATTTTTAATGCATTTTTGGATACATTTTTGTGCTTTTTAAGGATACATTTTCGCACTTTTTTAAGCGCTTTTTTTCGTATTTTTCATGCTTTTTTATCCGGTCTCTACTAATTACCTACACAGGGTGATTCACAAATTCGTGCATATATTTGAATATATTTGAGTGCTCCACTTATTTAGCACGAAATTGTTATTTGTACTTTCTTATACATAGTATAAGTAGGTAGGTAAATCTAGTTATCATGAAGAAAATCGATGTCGGAATTATCGCAGAAATACATGTTTTGAGGTCCTCTGAATCCGGTTTGGTCATTTTCGCAATGATGTTCAATAACTCATGAGCGAGAAAAGATAAAATAATGAAACTTAGTATTTATAAAGTTTAGGATACGCAGAACTGAAAAGATTTTGGTCACATTTCGAAAACTGGAAGAGGAAGTTTTCTTAAAATATAAAAAAAATAAATAAATTCAATTTAAGTAGTTGAAACGTGGAAGTAGCCATAAAATGTTTTAAATATAAAATGTTAACAATAATATAAGGAATAATAATCGTTAAATTAATTTCCTTTATCTGCTTTTATGAGAAATTTTAGATTATATAATATAATTAACACATTTCAATAATCATTTCAAATGAAATTTCAAAAATTTACTATTCTTGCCATTTCACAATTAATTAAATATACAGGGTGTCTCTGTACTTCGGGAAAAAAATTAAAGGGTATATACTGTAAGACGTACTGATCATTTAACAAAAAGAGTTTTTTTTTAAATTCGCAAAATTAAGGGTGGTTTACTTGAAATGAACATTTTTAGAACCACTGAAACAACGTACTTTATTAAAAGAAACATAATTTTTAATTACACAACATCAGACATTTATTTGGCGTTGTGTAAACAATTACTACTTGTATTATTAGTAGATTTAAATAAAATCATTAAAAATAGCTATCAACCAGTGGCTAACAAAATGTTTCCTTTAAATACAATTCAAATAATTTTGCGAATTTTAAAAAAATTCTTTTTGTTCCATGATCAGTACGTCTTATAGTATATACCCTTTAATTTTTTCTCCCGAAGTACAGAGACACCCTGTATATATATATATAATCTTTTTATATCTCTTAATACCCTTTCAGGTGTCGAGATCGGGTTTGCATTAGTTATTTTAACCGGTTTATCAACTCTTTCCATTCCTTTCTATTCTTCGCTAGGTTTTTTGCGTCTTGCCAACTGACGTTGTTCTTACTTAGTATTTCTTCTATGTTCTTTTCCCATGTCTTTTGTGGCCTTCCTCTTCTGTTCTTTTTTACTACTCTGGCATTCCACACCATTTTTGTTTGTATATTTTCTGGCATTCTTAATAAGTGACCATACCATGCGAGTTGTTTCTTTTCAATAGTCGTATGTATGCTTTCTGTTTGTAAATTTACTCTGATTTGGTCGTTTCGTATTCTGTCTCGTCTTGTGATTCCTTCTACTTTTCTTAAATATCTCATTTCAGCTGCTTGTATTTTACTTTTTGTTCTTTGGTTCATCGTCCATGATTCACTTCCGTATACTAATATTGGTCTGTAAATTGTTTTGTAGAGTATCATTTTTGTTTTCTTCGTTACTTGTCTGTTGTTTAAGATTACGTTTTTTAGTGCGTGAAAACTTTTATTTGCTGCCAGTATTCTATTATTGATTTCTTGCTCAAGACTTCCCTTATTATTTAGTGTTGATCCTAGGTATGTGAATGATTCCACTTGTTCAATTTCTCTTCCGTTTATTTTTATGTTTATTATTGTTTCTTCTTTTGAAATTACCATGATTTTTGTTTTTTCCGCGTTTATAGTCATGTTGTGGCTTTTTAGTTCTTCCTTCCATACATTTATGTTGTGTTGTAAATCTTTTTCATTTCTAGCGAGTATTGCGAGGTCATCTGCAAATGCACATTCTGCGATTGTCGTTCTATTAAGGTTGTGATGTCCTATGTATACTTTTTTTGTTTTACTATTTACCTTCTTCATGATACTATCCAGGAAGATGATGAACAGTAGTGGGCTTAATGCACCTCCTTGTCTTAATCCTTGTGTAGTTACAAATTCCTCCGAGTTTTCATTTCCTGTTCGTATATAGTTGGACGTTGTTTTATATATACTTTGTATGGCGGTAAGTAATTGATTGTTCACGTTTCTTTCTTTTAGTATTTTCCACATCCTTTCTCGCGGTACTCTATCGAAAGAACTTTCTAAATCTATAAAAACTATATATAGTTTTTTGTCCTGCTTTATAGTTTCTTCAGTTATCTTTCTTAACGTAAATATATGGTCTTGTGTTGAGTACCCTTTTCTAAATCCGCTCTGGGCTTTTGCCATTGATGATTCTGTTGCTCGCCTTAATTTATTTTCTACTATTGCTTCATATAGCTTGGCCGCTGTGCATAATAATGAAATTCCTCTGTAATTATTGCAGTCTCTATTATTTCCTTTTTACTTCCTTGTACGAAGTAAGGAAGTATTGTAATCGCGAAAAATTTCGGTTCTCAGATTTTGACGGAAATATCCGTTTTGACCTTTTCTGAATCCATTATGACTAGTTTCGACGTGACGTCTGTACGTACGTACGTACGGACGGACGGACGTATGTGTGTCGCATAACTCAAATACGGTTAGACGTAGAAAGTTGAAATTTTGTATTTAGGACTGTTATAGCATCTAGTTGTGCACCTCCTATTTTTGGTTTCAGTCTACAAACCGGAAGTAGTACTTTTTAAAAATATTTCGATAAATATTTAATTTTAGACAATTTTTTTTATTTTAAATGAAAGATTATGTGATTATTACCTACAATCGGTATTTTATAAATATTTTTGTATCTGCTATCATTTAAAAATAATTAAAGTATATATTTATAATTTATAGTATTTCGGTATCTTGTAGTCCATGATCGATTAACATTTGTTACTACGTAAAATTTAAATGATTATGACATGACAGTGACAATAGTAAAATATGCTTTATATCTTCTTCTGCAGTTTAAATCAAATGACTAAAATATATTTGTGAGTATACTAGTATAATAAGTTAAAAGAATTTTTAATATTATTTTACATTTTAGTTATTAAGAAAAGTATGAACACACAAGGCGTACAAGGAAGTCATGTGGTGTCCACGTCAGATTTTTTATGTATGGGGAAGATCACTGCTTTTTCCCAGTCTTTTGGTATTGTTCCTATTTTCCAATTTTGGTTTAACATTTCTAATAGTATATGCTCTCCTTCATCGCCTATATATTTCAGTTGTTCTGTTTTTATTCTATCATGTCCCGGCGCTTTACCGTTTCGCATTTTCTTCAGTACAGATTTCATTTCTTCTTCTGTAATATTTTCTGCCTCTTCCCTTATCCTTGTGTTTTCTGATGTATCTCCGTTTTCTACGTTTTCAGTGTTAATATAATTTTCTTCTAGTAGCTCTTGAAGGTGTTCTTTCCATCTTTGCATTATTTCGGTCTCATCTTTTATTATCCTTCCATTTTTATCTTGTAGTTGTTTCAATGTTGTCTGTTTTACTTTATTGCAATTTTTAACTGTTTTGTAAAATATCTTTTGATTTTCTTTGAAGTTCTCCTGAAGTGTTTTCCCGAATTCTTCCCATGTACTCTTTTTTGATTTCTTAACTAATTCTTTCGCTATTTTCATTTGGGTTTTGTAGTCTTCATAATCCTCTTGCTTTTTCGTGTTTAAGTACTTCTTCCATTTTTGTTTTTTCTTTTTAACTTCTTCTTTAATTTGTTCATTCCACCAGTGAGTTTGCTTTCTGCTGTGTGTGCTTCTGGTCTTTCCGCATGCGCTTGCTGTTGCTTCTGTTATTATGTGTTTAAAAGTATTCCACATTTCTTCTACGTTGTTCATATCGGGTTTTGGGGTGCATTTAATTAACTCTTTTATACATTTTTGATATTTTCTTCTTACTTCTTCATCCTTCAATTTGCCCACTTTTAATTTTTCTACTATAGGCTCGTTTTTAGTAGTTTCAGGTAGTCTTTGTATGTTATCATTCTCATTTATATCTATTTTTGCTACTACCAAGTAATGGTCGCTTCCAATTTCACTGCCTCTTTTTGTTCTTACGTCTTTTACTTTCTTTCTTTGTGTATTGTTTGCCTTTTCAAATTCTTGAGTTAGTTCGGTTTCTTTCCCATTTAGAATTCTAATGTTCCATAATCCAATATTCATAGTCCTTTTGCTTCGCGTTTTTGTCTTATCTTTATCTTCCGTATTTTGATGTAGTATTACTTGGTCGGGTTCTCGTTTTTTGGCTTTTGTTTGTTGTCAATCGTTATTTTTTTATATCCTATTTTTATGTTTCTTCCTTTTCCCTTTTCTTCTCTTCCTTTATTTCTAATTATGAATTGTATTTTTCTTTCTTCCTCTGTAAGATCGTCCTCGATGTATATATCACTATTTCTTAGTTTATTGGTGTTTTGCATTACTTGCATCTTATTTCCAAAGTCTTCAAAGTGTGCCACTATTATTGAGTGGTTCTCTTTTTTATTTATTGCAAACGCCTTTTTTATGTATGCATCAACATTAAGTTTTTTTTTAAATAAAATGTTCGACTTCTGTTTTCATGTCCTGTGTTTCAGTTTTTAGGCCTTTAATAATGATATTATTTTTCTTACGTTCCTTCTCCTGATTATTAATTTTCTTTTCTAGCCACTTGACTTTTTCCTCTAGTTTTTCTCTCTCCTGTTTCCATAGTTCTTCTTTTTTTTCAATGTACTCTTGTGTTTTTAGTATCAGTGGTTTCAAAAATGTGCTTCTTGCGTAAACTGCCTTTTGATTTACGAAGTTTTAAATCATAATTTTTTTTTCCATGATCAGTAAGTTGAGTAGGTACTACTGGTACTACCTATTCGTATATGCCATTAAAATATATACACGAAGTTGTGAATCACCGTGACTATGTATACAGTGGCGGATCTAGAAAATTTTGACAGCGGGGGCACAAATCTAAACATTGAAATATGGTAATAAAAATATTAAATTGAAGAAAACTATTGATTTTATAGATACTATTTTAGCGCAATATGACTAAATTACGTAAGTATCCATAAGTTATTATATTGGGGAAAAGGGGTGATTATAAATACTTATTTTAAATAAAAAATGTGTCGAAGGTGAATTTTTTTAGTAAGTTAAATGCACCTTTAAATTATGTTGAAATTTAATGCAAAATGTCTGTTTTTCTGTATTTTTTAAAAAACGAACTAAGTTTTAGTCACAGACAGGGCACGTGCCCGCGTGACCCTCCCCCCTCTAAATCCTCCACTGCGTGTATAGTCGTATCATTTAAAATGAAAATTTTACAGAAATTGATTTTTTAATAATTTGAAATGTGTAAATTTAAGATTAAAAAGAACAATTTTTCATAAAATGTAATTAAATTACACCTGTTTATTTTTACTGAATCTCAAACCTGGTGTATTTGGAAAGTATTCAGAAATATTTTAATGATTTGTGCACTTGTCCAATCCGACCTCCCAGACTACTGCTGTATACATAGGTACTTGTGTTTTGCTTACTGGCCAATGTTAGTGAATACTTGCCACACCATATAGTGAAGTAACAATAACAATACCAAAGTTTCGCCAGTGTAATAATTATACTTTGATTTACGGTAGATTTACCGACAACCGATGGTCAGTACCAGCACCAGCAATCACCTGCATAGTCAAGTACCAAGTATATTTGGTTTGAAATTTGAAAAAGAATATAGATACTTAAATCCTTAATTTTGGTTTTAAATAAATTTGATGATAGCAATAAATTCCTAATTGAATGTTTTGAATAATATTATTTATAGTTACACATTAAATAAAATTTTATGTAACGATGCATGTATTTGAAAACCAATATTGATTTGTATTTATATGATTTGAAATTAATTTAAATTAATTTTAACATTATTAACGTCATATTTACAAATATTAATGTAAAATTAGTTTGGATTCCAACTTTATGGAAAATTTTAGTTTATGGTATGAAAAGTACCTAATTATTAACAAAATAAGGTATAATGTAAAACTTCATACTCAAAACAATTAAGTAATAGATATTTTTAAATCTATGTATTGTAGCATAATGCTATAATATAGATTGTTGCTGTTTCAGAAATTCATTTTTTGCTAATTAAATGTTCACATTATTCTTTTAAATCATAAATTTCATGAAGTGATTCTTAAACGACCATTACAGAAAATAATATCACGGCAGCAGCCTACTTAAGAAAGTTGAAAATATAATGAACAAAGATTAACATATTAATATCGTGCTAGCCCGTATTGTCATACGGGTCGTCATACCGTAATTTGAGACCAAATCAACATAACCATGCAGTTTTACTTTGCTTATTGATTAATTGATTGTTTGAAATGTCATTTAAAAGTTGTATGTGTAATAAAAAGTTAAAAATTATGTGTTATTTTTTGTGGTCGTCTAAAAATGACTCGTTCGAAAGTAAATTCGTCAAACTTTTCTTTACTCGCACGATTTGTGATAGATAATAATTACTGACGTGACAAATTCATGAAATAAAAAATCTGACGTGGCCATCACACAACCTTCCGCTATATCTACACTTTAAACAGAAATGTATACGTACAAACCGGTGACCATTTAAAATATACACATAAAAATCTAAAATATTCAAACACAGAAATTAGTATCACCTGAATCAAAAGATTCATTCACACGAAAACTCTTCTGTGTTGAAGCCATCCTCCAGGGGCGGATACGACCACCGGGCAACCGGGCAAATGCCCGGTGGGCCGGGCCTTAAAATTGGGCCGAAATAATAATAAATATTATTATTATGCCATTTTGAGTACTTAAAATTAAATTTAAACATTTTCTATATGGGTAATTCCATGTCAAATTTGCCAAAATTTTGGCGACGCCTCCCAATTCGTTCGAAATCTCGTATACTTATTCATTTTCATCTAAAACCAAGGAGAAATAACTTTACTTGTCAATATGTAGTCATTTTCTGTTGATATTTAACATATTGACATTTAACAGTTCTTGGTACACTCTACAGAGCGCTTTCAAAGAAAATTGCGAAAAGCTGATACAAATGCTCCGATTAATGCTGATTTTGTTTTTTTTTTCGATAGAATAGATCTTAATCTTTATAAATTGCACGCTAAAAACATATTGGCGAGTAATAACGGCGAAATATGAGATCAAAGGTCAAAATTATCTCTTTTTTTTCAAAAATTCATTTCTCAAATACATATTCCCAGATTTGGCTTGAATTTGGGGAAATTTTCAGGATGGGATTTTGAGATTTAAAAAAGTTATACGACTTTGAATTTTCATAGGTACTCGATGGGATCCAACAAAAATTCAGCAATAATTCATAATTTTAAGTATTTGATGGTTACATATATCTTCTAAATTAGTCAAAAACGCTAGAATTGAGTGTGGCGCCTTGTAATTTGTACAATATATCTACTTTTCGACACTAAACAAGTTTATTTGATAGGTGTTGATTTTTTACAGATCGTTTATAACACATAGATGTGTTGGATCACGTCGAGTACCTATGAAAATACCATCATTCAACTGCAAAGTCGTATAATTTTTTTTAATCTCAAAATCCCATCCTGAAAATTTTTGGACGATAAAATTCAATTCTTCCTCTACAATTTCCCCAAATTCAAGCCAAATCTGGGAATATGTATTTGAGAAATGAATTTTGAAAAAAAAGAGGTAGGTAATTTTGACCTTTGACCTCATATTTCGCCGTTATTACTCGACAATACGTCTTTAGCGTGCAATTTATAAAGATTAAGATCTATTCTATCGAAAAAAAAAAACAAAATCAGCATTAATCGGAGCATTTGTATCAGATTTTGCAATTTTCTTTGCAAGCGCTCTGTAAAGTGGACCAATAACTGTTAAAAAATGTCAATATGTTAAATATCAACCGAAAATTACTCTATATGGACAAGTAAAGTTAATTATCCTTGGTTTTAGACGAAAATGAATAAGTATACGAGATTTCGAACGGATCGGGAGGAGTCACCAAAATTTTGGCAAATTTGACATGGAATTACCCATATTTATTCGGTAATAACTAGTAACTGTATGACTCAAGCTAGCTCAACAACAATAATCATCAATTTTAGCTTGACAAAAACCTTTATAAAACGACATCTAATTTAAAATGGATAATTTTCAAATAGCGATTAATATTGGTTGGGGCCGGTCTTCTACTATTGTCCCGGGCTGGCATTAAAGCTCGTATCCGCCCCTGCCATCCTCCGTTCAATTACTACATTTAATATCTCACTTATGACTTATATGGCGCTAGTATGTCAACTTGTCACCCGTCTCACCTGTCAATATTTTTTACGCAGAAACAAAAGTCAACCGAACATGGATTACAAGATTTCAACGTTTTATCTGATAAATTTATTTTTTAAATTTTACTGCAGTTCTTTAATGCTACCAGATAAAGACAATTTTTTTATAACGTGAGTTGCAAATAACTTTGCTTCTTATTCTTATTACAAATAAATACTATATTTATCCAAATTTATATAAATTTTTGACAATTTTCTTTTTCAATCTTCAAAAAATATAACTTCCGGTGAAGATATTTGTACCAAAATCTAATGAGCTCTTCCTATTCGTATAAAATTGTAAAATACCAAATATCAAAATTTTTGGGTAATTCGTATTTGAGTTATGCGACATCCGGCATCGGCCCGGACCACACACATACACTCATACACACACACACACACACATACATACAGACATCATCGAGAAACTATCAAAAATGAGTTGTGAGGACCCTAATTCGTGCTCATCCACTAAAAACTCACTTCCCGATTTTTTGCATGATTCCAATACCTTCCTTTACAGGTAAGCGGAAGGTAAAAATTAATCTTCTGACCAGATATACATGAACGTGAATCATTTTGTTTATAATTTAATGTTATCCCAAGGCTATCGATATTTTGGAGTTTATTTTCAGCATTTTCATATTTAATATTCGTCGTTATAAAGCATGCAAAATTTATTTTGATTAAAGATGCAAAATTTTATGTTCTTTCAACTTTACCAGTAGATTTTTTCCCCTAAAACAATTAGGGAAGCTGGAAATTACAAAAACATGATTTTAAATGTTAAATCCGTATAATATTCTGTGGTGTTAGTCAAATTGGACATTTTTAAAATAACATTGAAATGTTTGTTTAAAGTAGAATAATTTAAACATAAAGAATAATAGGTACTTACCTCCAATGATGCTGACGTGATTATCGTTCGTTCCATGTGCAGCTCCCGCGTACATTTTAATTTCTGTAACAAATTTATTATTATAGTTTTAATTAATTGCACATGCAAATATGATTATCAATATACACATTTCACAAAAATTCATACTAGATATTAATTTTTGAAATTAAATTGCAAAATTTATAATTAAATTTATTGAAACAATATAATGCAATATGCATTCCAATTTTGTATTATACATAAATACATTATTACAAAAGTTTTAAATTTTTGATTAAATAAAAATTCAGATCAGTAGATATAAAATTAAATTTTCAACGATTATATGGGTGAGCTAAAATTTTAATTGTATTTTCAATAGTTCAGCTGCGTTACAGATCATAACAATTCAAATAATGCTTTAATTATGCACTTCTTTTTCTAGTCTAGGTAGTACATAAAATTATTATAAATGAATTTTATACTAAACAGACTTCCATGTACGTAAATATATCTATATTATACAAAATACAATACTTAGGTACTCATATATACCTATTTATGTTTATTTAAGTACTTTATAATGTAAACTATACCTAGTAATATCTAATAAATAATAAGAGAATAAAAATTAGTTTTTTAAATCCTTTATATTAACTTCATCGTCGTGCGTACGTACGTACGTACGGCAAAAAAACAAAAGTAAAAAATGACCCACTTCCCGGGATCCTATCGAGCTGAAATTTTGCAAATAGACTTTTGTCACCTAACAATGCACTTTGGCATAAGAAAAAATCTGATGTGGCTAGCACAAGACGTCCCGCTATACCCCAAACCCATTTTCCT
The DNA here is from genome assembly GCA_947534325.1 of Agonum fuliginosum. Taxonomy (NCBI): domain Eukaryota; kingdom Metazoa; phylum Arthropoda; class Insecta; order Coleoptera; family Carabidae; genus Agonum; species Agonum fuliginosum. The sequence goes on from OX384033.1 coordinate 16,593,665, forward strand.
ATATCCAATTAATCTGAAATTTGGTACATATACTCGCTGTGACCAAACATTTACTTTGGCACAAGAAAAAATCTGATGTGGCCAGCACAAGACCTCCCGCCATACCCATTTCCCTATATCCAATCAATCTGAAATTTGGTACATAGACTCGTTGTGACCAAACATTTACTTTGGCACAAGAAAAAATCTGATTTGGCCAGCATAAGACCTCCCTCCATACCCTACGCTTTTTAACTCTTTCTTGAAAGACACTATCTAAGAAAGAGTTACAATGAAAACAAAAATATAAATAAATATCGATCGAGTCTCATATATAAAGGATTTATAGTCAAAAACTTTGTTTTTACGGGTTCATTTTTACCTCTCGCCTAGAGAGGTATAGGGATCGTGAAAAAATTCGATGTCGAGATTTTTGTCAATAAGCACGTTTTAGCACCTTTAGAACCTATTTTGACTATTTTCACGATGATGTCTGTGTGTGTGTTTGTGTGTGTGTGTGTGTGTGTGTGTATGAAAGTCTGTATGTGTGCCTACTATGCTCTTTCGTTCTTATTCATTATCTCAAATTCTATTGAACATAAAATTCTAATATTTTGCATTATATATTTGTACATGTTAATGAAGAGCTGATTAGATTTTGGTAAATATCTGCCAACCGGAAATGGTATTTTCTTGAAGCATTTTAACATTATTTGCAAAAAATATAGAAAATTCTGCGATAGTTACAATTTGTCATACGACATTTGAAAGAACAAATTATATCTTACAATATTTTTTTAACATCTTGTCTATATCTCTTACCAATAAAGGAAAATTATTTTTCAAAGATATATAATTTTACCTACCACGATTTGTAAATCACAATATAGGAAAAAAATTAAAAACAAAAATGAATACTATGTCAATGTGACAGATGAACAGACGTATACACAATTTCTGAAATGTTTGTGGCACCATTTTAAAAGAAATGTAAATATTATTAACTGAACATAATGTAATAAAGTTAAATTTTTATCTATAAAGAGCTATTAAAGAACTAAGAATTATAAAATTATTTTCAAAATGTTTGTAAATTTATTGCAAAATTATAATTTAAGAAAGCCTAACTAAAACCAAATTCACATAAATTACAGTGTTAAGGCGGGAGGTCGTGTGCTGGCCACATCAGATTTTTTTCTTTTAAATTAAATTCATATTGTTAGTAACATGTTTATTTACAATGACTTTACTATATAAATATGACATTTTTAAATGCAAGTGCGTAAACCTTAGTTTTATGTCTATTTGATGGATATGGATCTTAATTATTGCTATTAATAGAATTAATTGAGTTCCAATTTATTTAATAGTCGTTGTGTCATTAATTGATGTTCAGGAGTTTTAAATGTGCATGCCAATAAAGTAACCGTGCCTTCGTGTTTCTCTCGATGAATACTTTCTTGAAAATATCGCAAAACAATTTTCGTAAAGAATTATGTTCTAGGAATAATTTTGGTAACACATTATTACCACTAGAGAAATATCTCAGTTTTCATACGAGCCAACTTTCGGCTTAAAATCATTAGTGAACAAATCATAGTATCACTAAATAGTGGAATAAGAATAAGAAAGTAGGTACCTACCTATATAAATTATTGTAAAATGTAGTTCAAAAAGGGAGAAATGTGTTTTAACTTTAAATACATACAAAATGTAACGTAACTCCACATGCAGAACTTTTTATATATAAAAAAAATTATATGCTAATGAGCTTATCCCACAAGTTTGAACCGATATAAGTCAAAGGCAATATTATTCTAACATCTGAAATATCGTGTTGGGTGTAAAAAGTTTAAAGTAATTTGTTAAATGAAAACATAGAAAAAACAAGTGAAAATCAGATTAACAATTGAACTCACGCTAATGAATCCTTTTCACTTAATTTAAAATCTGCAGTCCGATGCGCGGTTGTCACGTTTAGCAAACGTTCATTACCGACCAATCACTTAGTCAATTTCACACAAAAAACACAATTTCATTTGGCTTCGTTTGTTTACTGTTTACTAGCTAGAAACAAAACACGGTGGAGTAATTTGATTTGATTTTTTAGTGGAACCTGGAAACGCACGGTCAGCATTTTTAACATAATTACTGATAGCCATTATTCAGATTTATCCGATAACGATAACAGACACAAATATGAATTATTTCATGGAGCCAAAATTTCTAGTTTGTAAAATTAAAATGTGAGTTATAGCATTTACACAGGATTCTTCGTTTTAGTCTCATTTTTTATTTATCCTGCCTATATCCATAATTTGTTATTGAACATTAAAAATAATGATGCCAAATAAATCATAAATGGCATCACTCACCACACCAGATATTTTAAATTTTGAAGAAAAATCTTGGCCGTCAATATACTGTATTTATTCGATTATATCAACTTTTTGACCTACATTGACCTTCTCCAATGACATGAAAATAATATAAAATAAAACGATGACCAATGTTGACCGCTGATCTGCAAAGCAATGCACAAATCCACAGATGCACGTAAAAAGAATCAAATCAATCCAAACCGAGTATTAGGGACTCAAGAGGGATATAACGTTTCTTTATTTAGTTCAGTTCAATAATTAGAGTATTTATCGAAACCGAGTATGTGGGACTCACGAAGGATAATAAGTTTCTTTATTTAGTTCAGTTCAATCTGAACTGATAATGTGGGACCTAAGAAGGATATTAGGTTTCTTTATTTTGTTCAGTTCAATCAGAGTTTCTACCAAAACTGATAATGTGGGACCTAAGAAGGGTGTTAGGTTTCTTTATTTAGTTTAGTAAAATGTAGATCAGCAGTTTTATACGACCATCTGTGCATTTCTTCGCAGATCAGCATTTCAACGGTCAGCGCAGAAAAAAGAATAAAAGCGTTTTATTCTTACCCAACTGCGCCATTTAATTAATCGGAGAAACTAACTATGAATATAGTGTTCTCCTATCGTTTGTTATTAACGTCTTGCTAAGAGTTTTGTAATTTAAAAATTGACTACTGCAATTTTAACTTTGTTTCTATTTATTTGAATCTTAAAATCCCTATCAGGCAATGAACAAAAATGCAGATTATACGCCCAGGCTATACACTGTAAAAAAAATTCTGTAAAATTTCTATAATTGTTTCTGAAATCCAAATTGCTTATACTCTGTTTGAAATATCGAAAGAATTTTGACAGTTAATTGGGGCGTGGTTTAGGAGATTGGTTTACACCACAACTTTATCGATGTTTAAAAAGAAGTGCTAATAGTTCACAAAACCGTAAGAGAAAAATATATAAAAATAGGCAGGTAAAATTAAAAACCGACAAGACACAACAAATAACGAGCAGCATTTACAAAGAATAAAACATGATAAATTGGCATGCATAACATTTGAATTGTGTTTGAATCTATCTGTCAAAATTCTTTCGTCATTTAGGATATAGATGAAATATAGCAAATTTACATAAAAATGTAATTTTAATTACATACTCATATAATTTTCAATTTTCGTATTCAATTTAATACATAATTAAGTAAAAACAAGTAAATTTACTTAAATAATTAATATACTAAATTTAAGATGAAAAGCATGAGTATGTAATATTACATAGTTTGACAAAATTACATTTTTCATGTAAATTTACTATATTTCACCTAGACAATTTGGATTCCAGTTACAATTATAGTAATTTTATACAATTTTTGTTTAAGTGTATATTCTCTGCCTGGTTCCTGGATTTTCGTGTAGGTAATAGCGTACGAAACACAAATTTATTTTGTATTTAATTATTTCGAAATATTTTTTTCATCGTTTTTGTATAACATAATTCATAATATTTTCTTGGACCTTGTATCGTATATCGTCTACAACTATAACTGTGAATGTAATATGTGCGTGACATATTCATTTATTTGACGTAAAATCTAGACTAGATCAAAGTTTGTAGTTTTCTACAATTATTATAGTGGAACTGTAATATCAAAGCAATAAAAATAAATCATTTATGTAATCAGTTGACATAATATCGCTGTACAGCGCATGAAATAATTAGTCGTTGCACATTAAATGACATTTAATAAATAACTCGACATAAAACATACCAGTTATATTGCAGTCTGCATCACACAGCGCGCAACAAGCTCATTTATAAATTGTATGCAAATGCATAGCAAATAGAATATAAAATTAAGCTTGTTCAATTCTTAATAACTATTGTTTCTGGTTTATTATCATTTATATTCTCACAAGAATATTTTATTCATTCCAGATACTTAATTCTTGCCTGCATTTCAAAAATGTTAGAAATTAGAAAAAATGTCAAGATTGTTATTTGTGAATAAAGTTTTTGTTTACTTATTATCAATTAGTGCATTGAGGAATAATCTTAAGCCGTTAGGTGAGATATGTCTTTTCTACCAATTTACAAGGTAAATTCTAAAATGTCTAAACCAACAACTTGTCGTGAATCTGAAACTATAAAATATAATTATTAAAATGATATGCTTCATATTTATAAAGAGTGTCCATTTTAAGAACCGTACGAGGTACGAAGTCGATTAAAAGTTGGGATATAGTTGGACACTTTAATGATGTACCTATTTGTTCTTCCGAAAAAATGCATAGGTCACTAAATACAGAGAAAACTTTAATTCTAGCCGATTTAAAATTTTACTAGGTATAACTTTTTTGTTTGAATTCATACAAGTTCCTAAATATGCACGTTCTAGAGCAGAGGCACCATTTTACGAAGAATTCACAGCCGTCCTGAAGATTTTTATAGCTTTTATTGTTTTCACGAAATTCATGCTAACTTTCGATTTTGTTTTGGGACTCAATAGTGTTTTTTTTTCTCTTTCCAATAGTAAAACACACTTAAATTCATACATTTCAATCGAGTGCACTTTATAACCAAAATCAAAGGATTTTTTGTTTCAAAGTTTTGGCAATATAATTTTATTTTGATTGTTGTAAATTTTATTTTTGTAAGTTTTATTGAGAAAATGCAATTTTCAAATAAAGAAAAGCGGGATATTTTAGAAGTTTATTATGCTTCCCGTCGAAATGGGCTCATCAACCATAATCAAATTGTGTCAATTTTGTATAAGAAATAGTAATTACATACTAAATAATTATGATTAGGTAGTAAAAGAAAAGTTGTTAAAAATTTGTATAGTTCAGACATAATAAAGGTTTATAAAACTTATGACGTCATTTGTATTACTGTATTATCTTTGAAATAAAGCTTCTCATTGGCTAAATATTGTTTCCCGTTGAACCATACTAATTCGGGAAGACAACATAATTGATGTGAATTTATTTAAAACTGCCAATTTTGTAGGTTGGAGTTATTTTTTCGTATGTATATAATATAGTATAATATAGGTACCTACTTACAAATAGTCATTTTATGAAAATGTATTTAAAACTTCTTAATCATGCAGAATAAAGTTTGAAACTGATGATTTTAGTCTAACAATACAAGCTCACCAACGCCATTGAAACATAAAAATCAGGAATGTCAAAATGTATGAAAATGTTTGACTTTTCACTACATAGGTTTTAAAATTAGTTTCCATTTTCATATTGAAGATATTGAACAACATAACAGTTGAAATCAGTATTGGATAGGAACTCTAAATAAAGATTTATCTTTATTGCGACTATTTTCATCACTAAATATTATAACCAGGTCTTGTGAGACAAAATATTTTGGAACACTAATTGATGCACCAAGAATTAGTGCGGTGACTCAGCAACGTTTGCAACAACGTTTTGATTTGATACGTGTACTGATACATGTACTATACCAAGTCTGTATTATATTATAATACCTGATATTAGGCTTATTTATTTTACTGCACAATAGCACAATTATACACGTTCGCATACCAAATTCTAATTATGCCACTAATGTCTTTATAGTAATCTGTAATACACAATTCTACTATTCAAACACAATAATGCGAGTATATTCCTCTATTATGATTCGCTTTTAATTTACTTGAAATGCAATAGGCTATTAGACAAATTGAAATATAATCTCCGACTTCACTACAATTAATAATTAATTTTGAAATTGTTTTACGAAATTAAGTAGTAAGTCGTCTGAAGTTTTCTGTTTCACTGCAAATGCAACAGTGCTGCACTGCATAAAATTAAATAATACCTTAATTTTCGAATGCACACTTAATGTGTACACATTTCAGTTAATTTGCAATGCTGACGCTGTTGAGTAGTACTTTAACTTCAAATAAACTGGTAATTATTAACTTCGTAAATTTAGCTTATAATATTACATACAATTCGCGCTGTTCTTTGTCAATTTATTTATTATTACAATATATAGCTCCAAAATTCAATAAAAAATAAAATTGATAATCATTTATAATCTGAAGTCCCAATCTTCTAATATTAATATTCAGGGGTAATATCATAAGAGATGACAATTTTTTGAGAATTGTTTTGTCGTTTCCACGGCAACTTATTTCTAACAATTTCACGACACAAAACATCATCTGACAATTTTCCGTTTTGTGGAGTGAAATTGCAATAAGTTGCCGTGGAATAGAAGACAAAAATTCTCTCAAATAATTATTATCTCATCTCGAATGGTATGTAGGAAGAATATTTTTCTTGGGAAAAAACCAAAACGACTCATTTTGCAAAACATTTTTGACGTTAAATTTGACAAATTATTTTAAATTTTTGAACTAATATAACGTAACTAAATAAAATCTAATCTACATAAATTTTGTCAGATACATCATTTTCATTTTACATTTTCAATTCTATTGGTTGCATTACGTCATCATTATGCAATATGATTGGTTAAACAATATATAATGTTATTATTATTACTCCAGTTATGTTATTCCTACCCTAGTTCAATGGTTCAATCTGTATGTTTGTTTACGATACAAATTTTTCTTACCTGGTATTTTTTGTAAGAAGTTTTAAGAGTAAATGGAAAAATTGGTCAGTAGGTATGTTCTATGAGTATGAGTAATTTTTCAACTGTAATTACACAAGAGCTTTTTATTTCGCCGGAAAAATTTCTGCTTGTATTGAAACCTTGTTGCCTAGCAATTTGAAAAGAAAAAGTGTTTAATAAAATCACGACACCGTAGGTGGAGTGATTTTATTTTAAAACAATTTTTCGAGTCAAATTGCTCTCAGGTGACATAGTCCATGGGCCAGCTAACCAAATTCAAGGTTTCGGTATAATTTGGGGGTACTAAGTTTCCTTTTAATCATAGTTATATATGAGTATAAGGATCATTAAAAACCATGATTGCCATCCTCAAGTGGTAGCTAATAGAAATGGCGGCCAATACAAGATGGCCGGCGTTGCTTTTAAAAACGACTATATCTATGGAAGTAATGGTCCGATTTCAACAAACTTTCGATGGTATCATTTTTAAAGTACATTTAATTTGCAACAATTTAAGCCCAACCGCAGCTCTGTACGTCCAATACTTTCCGAGATATAGCACTTTCAAAATTAACACTTTTTTCAAAAAAATTAAAGTTGAGAAATTTTAGCTTTTTTCGTAATTTTTGTGTTTAATTAACTGTAATTTCTGAATGAAAAAAATATTGTCTTCCGGTTTCTTTCATTAAATTTCCCTATAAGAAATGTTCTTAGAATTTAATAAAAGAAACCGGAAGTCAATATCTTTATCCGTTCAGAAGTTATAGCTCAAAATTACGAAAAAAGCTAAAATTTCGCAACTTTCAATTTTTGGAAAAACTGGCCTATTTTCAAAGTAACTATTAGACGTATAGAGCTCCGGTTGGGCTTATTTTGTCACAAATTTAATGGTCTTAAAAATGTATAGAATAGCTTTCGACGAAAAATGCATGGATTAGGAGATATAGAGCAGAATCTGAAAAAAGTCCGAAAATTTCGCGGTTTTTCGTGTATAAAAATTTTTCCACAACTTTTTGAGAGTTGGAAACCTGGGTATACATAAGGGATGTCGAATTTTTTAAAAAAATCGATTTTTTAAAAATCGATTATTATTTTTTATAAAATCGCTTAACCGATTAAATCGACAATTAAAAATCGATTTTTTAAAAATCGATTATTTTGAAATAGTTTACAAAAATCGATTTTTAATTGATTTTTTAAAATCGATTTTTGATAGATTTTTTTAAACCGATTTTTAATCGATTTAAAAAAAATTAATTTGCAAAATAAGATAAATGAAAGTAAAAAGCATTCCTTCTAACAATAATAGCTATCACATCACGCTAATATTTTAAATATTATATTAAATACGTTGAAAGAACCACCAAAACCAGCAATTAATACGGTAGCAACTTTACTTACTTGGTTTTGAAATTTGTACCTATTAATTGATATTGATACTAACTCCAAATGTTGCATCATTCGACTTGTGAAAGATTGGTAACTTGGTATGACAGTTAATTTTGAACATAAGTAAAAATCATTTACTTTCAAAAAAATCGAAAAAAGATCGAATAAAAAATCGATTTTTTAAAAAAAATCGAAAGGAAAACATCGATTCACCGATTATTTTTTATTTTAAAATCGATTAAAAATAATCGATTTTTAAAAAAAAATAATCGATTTTTTCAAAAATTGATTTTTTTTCGACATCCCTATACATATCCCTAATGGGTCCAAACAACATACTAAAAAATCAGAGATACATCATGCTTTGCGAATTTATTGTCGATTTTGACTGGGCTATAGGTATAATTAATGAAAACTATAATAAAGTTTATGTTTATATTTTGAAAATTTATATTTGTAAATAAACAAAAGTTCTAGGATAACAAAACCATTTTCTGTCTCACTGTGGAACACTCTTTTCTTTCCTATACTGATCACAAATTGAAAAGATATTTTTTTTAATCGAAAAATTTATTGTACTTATCATGAAGTAGGTACACACTTTAGATTCATTTTAATATTTTATAATATATGAATGAAACTCTCAAATAATACAATAAGTATTAATACCTACTTAATGCTATATAAATGAGCAAATTAAATTCTATGAAACCACTGGCACTAATAATTGTAAATAAATATCATTGGAACCGTAATTAAATTCTTCGTAATCAGTATTATATAATGTTGAACTTTATCTGTCATTTAATTTTTGCCCGAAGTATATTAATTACCTGTATATTTTTCAAATGTTATACTTATTTAAATTTTGTGGCGCAATCCTGGTTGCATAATATACTACCTAAATTATATAAATTATAATTTGAAATGCACAATAATTCATTGTTTCAAATAGAGGGCGATAGTGGCGCTAACGACTGAAAATATAACTAAGCAGACAAACTAATCAGAATTTGTATCATCTATGCTTGGTTCTTGGTACAACGGTGCACGATCGGTCATTTTCAGCGTTTACTAGCTCTGTTTCCAAGGTAAGGCGGTAAGCAATCTTGGAAGGTGGTAAGAAAGAACTCATGAAGAAGGTGGTAAGCACTAAACAACAGAAACCAAGGCAACAGCGTCAAAATGCTAACTAAACCTGCATATCTATATATATATATATATATATATATATATATATATATATATATATATATATATATATATATATATATATATATATATATATATATATATATATATATATATATATATATATATATATATATAAAGTAAAGTGTCCTGACTGACTGACTCAACAACGCCCAGCCCAAACCCGTAAGCCTAAAAATGTGAAATTTGGACAGTATATTCGCTTTATGATGTAAGCGCTCACTAAGAAGGGATTTTTTGAAATTCGCCCCCTAAAGGAGGAAAAGGGGATAAAATGCGTTTTTACGAATTTCTCAATATCTCTTTACTCAGACGAGATATCAACTTGATTTTTACATACAATGGTAGCGCATCGAAATATTTAAGACCCATGTTTCAAGATTTTGTCCTAATCAGCTTCTTTAGGGGGGAAATTTAATTTTTGGGGAAAAATAATTTAGTTTATAAGTTGCTTTGGAAAACAAATAAAAAATTGAAAATAAAAACATGTCACACTATCGTGATTTAGTTATAAAAATGTATGTGTCAAATACATGTGTCAAATAGATATCTATTCATAATAAATAAGTTAAAATAAATTAAATAAAAAGGGAAAATAAGATTAACAAATATGAAGCCCTGAAAGAGTAATTAAATTAAGGTTTGTAATCTTATCGTGCAATTTTAATTTTCAAATGTTTATAAGCAGATGGTGATTTTTGCCTTTTATATTTTTAGCACTTAACTATTTATCTATTTCATAACACGCCTTTCACCCAAATTGGGTGTGGTAGCCTCACATATTGTGAGTAATCGAAAAAGATATACAATAAATTAATCCGTGTGTAAGGTTTTACTAGCACTAGAGTGCGCAAGTACTAGCTGTTAATTCACGGGTACTCTATGGTCATAAAGTCATGGTTATGGTAGTTATTGGAAACTACACTCGGGAGAATGATATTTTTGTACGTGTCAAAAGCGCACGTTAACCTTCAATAAAAATCTGCTGTGGCACTCATAACAGGCTTTGAGGTTTTGCAATAACATAGGTAGGCAGTGTTAAAGTGACAGTTGTTAATGTCAAAGTGACAGATGCCAATATCAAAGTGACAGCTGACAATGTCAAAGTGACATCTGTCAATGTCAAAGTGACAGCTGTCATTTTGCGACGTTTAAAATTCGAGAATTAAAAATTATTATTTTTGTAAAAAACAAATTAAAATTTTGAGTCGAAAATTCATACGCCTTCTCAAGTTATTGTGCTTACGGACAAACCGAGGGAGAGACAGACAGACCGAACTGATTATTTTTTAAATATGGTTTTTGGGTTCAGTAGGGTCTAAAACGTGAAGATTCATCATAATAAGTGTTAATAAGGGGTAATCTTCATAAGAGTTCCTATCAAAACCGAGTATGTGGGGCTCAAGTAGGGTATTTTTTGATCCTTTCCCCCCACGTCTTCAAATTAAAACAAACCGTAGCGAAGCACGGGTAAAACGCTAGTCAAATATAAACATTATTTTCTAATTTACTATAAAATATGTGCATTTTGTACCGGCTTCGGATAATATTGGAAACCTCAATTACGTCTCGGTGTCCAAACATTATCCTCAACCGGTAAACTGCACATACCGCCCTTGATACTTAATATACTATTATTGTTTATTATACTTAAAATGAGTATAAATTGAGCGTACAGTCTATACAAAAATAAATCAAGATATAAGTGTCAAAATTAAAATTTAAAGAAGTGTCAGCGATGGGTGTATACTTGTTGAATTTTCGTCAACATCATGTTCATATTGAACAATAATTTTCACTATATTTAAGGAAGTTCAGGCGTTACGCTAAAACGATAATAATATTAAGAAAATCATTGCAATTGGTATATTTTAATATTTTAAAACAATTACTTAAAAGTATGAAATAATTAGGAAGTTTTTTACTTCAAAATTTGAGTTTAAAAATAATACGTAATCTTATCCAAAAATGATAATAATATTAAGAAAACCATAGCATTTGATAGATTTTAATATTATAAAATATTTTCTTAATAGTTTATGGTCTTTAGGAAGTTTGTTATTGCAAAATTTGAGTTTAACACGTAGTTTTATACAAAATGGCCAATCAATTGAACTTATTTATTATGATATATCAATAAAAAACGATGAACATGACATGCCATTAAAACATGCCACGACAATATATTATGTCTAAAAATTTTCAACTTAATTAGGAAGCTAGTTTTCCTAGAAAAAAATATTAAACACTAAGAATTTTCAACTCAACGCTTGAAAACTTGTCGATGCGGCAACGCTGCGTTACTAAAAGTAGCGGGAAATTCGAATAACCTCTAGTCTACATTAATATACACTACGGTTCAAGATATAAAATTTAATTATATAGCACAAGTTTATTAAACGCGTTTTGGTTTCCAAATATATATTTTCTTTCCATTTTTATCAATTTTATTTGCCTCCATTGCTAACCTTTCACAAACGTCAAAAGACTGACAGCTGCTATTTGTAGAGATATCAACTTATAAATGTATTGCAACGTTGCCGCTTCTTACCTCATTGAGACTTTCAGAATAATTACATATTTTTTATTCATATTGGAATAATAATAATACGTATTTTTCGATATTTCTAAAGTAAATAGGTAGAGAAATTGTGAATTTTAAATGATTTTTGTTACTTCATTTTTTTCGTTCGTAAGTTTGGACTAGACAGTCAAAAGTTGATGTCTATGCATAAACACATTAATAATTACATAATACTTGGATAAACAAGAACTTTAACAATTTTTATATGTATTTATTAAGTCAATAATTATCATGAAATAATTTTAATTTATTTTAATTTAATTTTGTTCAGTTACAAAAAAAATTAAAATTGAGAAACTAGAAAATTTATGTATCGGTTTATACGGCCTGAACTTCCTTAATGATATAAAGTACACATTAATGTTTGTTTGTCCACGTAGTACAAACTATTACAATTAATATTGTGGCGCTACGGTGGTTTGACGTCACCAGTCACATCTATTTTATATATTTTACGAGTATGTACCTATTCATAGTTTAATGACAACCCTATTCAAATTAAAAACAAGTGAACCGAATAAAAAATTATATCAATAAATTAAACATAACATGCCATAATAGCAATGGCAGTGAACAATAAACAATTTAAATGCAAACATGAATTTTGAGGAAGTAAACAATAAAATAATTACATAAAAATATGTTTTTATCTTCATCTTATAAATAACACCTGACATCGCTGTCAGGAAGAGTACAAATATTAAATTTTTATTTTAAATTTTATCTTTGTACGCAACACAATTTCCCACTACACAGAAATATAAATCATCTGTCTGCAACACAAAAAGGCTTCCACGAATAACGTATCCGCAATATGTGAACGTAGAGCCGGAGCGTAACGTAAGAACGTGGCGTAAGACGCAAGCGCGTATTTACATAAGATATGACGTGGAAATTACAACCAAAAACACATCGTTTCCACTGGAGAATTGGCAACAGGCCAGCCAACAGTGATGAAAATGCATCTTTTGTTAGAACAATGCAACGCTGAAGGCATCGCTTGTGTTGTTGTATTATTCTTGTATTTGTGTTTCTATTTGACAATAGTAATCCAAAATGTCAAATACATTCATACTTGATATATTGATAGCCATAATTCTAATACGTATACGAGTGATGTGATAAGCAAATTCATATATATATATATATATATATATATATATATATATATATATATATATATATATATATTATAGTGGAATTGTGCAATTGATCTTTATTGCACAAAGAAATGTTATCATGGCGTATTTGTCACTTGCACTATGCTATAATAAATAATATAAATTTAAGTTGGGTTTAGGTTTAACAGTTACCTACCTCTCGGATTTAATATTCACTATCTACTTGGATTTCATATAAGCTACCTACTTGAAATTAATATTTGCCACTTGGATTTTATATTTGCTACTAGGATTTAATATTTGCCACTTACATTTAATATTATTTACTACTTGGGTTTAATATTATGAGGAGTAGGTATTAGCTAGTAGGTTTCTTTTTAGTTCAGTTCAATCAGAGTTTCTATCAAAACCGAGTATATGGGGGTAAATCAAGTCTGCCCTTCCACTAAAATATTTCTATAAAAAATATTAGCCTAGTTTGCGCTTGTATTGCGCTTTATTGCTCCACCAATAGTTTTTTCGCGCTGTTGTAATCTAGTCATAATTTAGGAAGAACTATGTTGACACCAGCCCTACTATTTTGGAAATTTTAAAATTTTCATAATTATATCGATAGTCGTTTGTTTGCGCTCTATTGCGATATTAATACAAATTTGCATATTTTTTTATTTTATTAACACGTTCGCGGACAAAGCGGCATATGCCGCCCTACATCCAGGGACATGACGGTATATGCCGTCGAACTTTATTTCGTTTTCGTGGTACAAAGCGGCAAATGCCGACAAAAGTGTACGGGGTTTCCATTTAATCTAAGTCTGCTGTCCCTGAAGAACACATAAAAAAATTATCAATGTCCCAGCATACGGCTTCTTGGATTTATTTAATTTTAAATTTTTAAAAATAAGTAGGTGTCCTGTAGAAAGTTCACAATTTTTGCTACTGTCCGAGAACGTGTTAATAATCAAAAGTTGGAAAGGCCAACTTGACAGCGAAAAAAAGTAAGACTGTGTTATATTTTTTCATTACATTTCAATTTATGTACATTGTGCTCTTGTGCTTCGAAAATATACTTATTCAGCATTAATCAAAGAAATGAGTTAGGAAGGGCCAAATTGACTTAGCCTTGCTTATCTGCCTAAAACTCACTCGACAATTTTGACCCGTCACAATGCCTCTCTTATATAATATGAGCCGAGAGTTAAAGATGAGTAAACTGTAAAAAGTTCTGAAATGTAAGATAATTATTATGAGTTTTAGTTAAATATAATATTATTCAAATAACGTTTAACAAAACAGTAATTCCTAATTATGACGAGAAAAGCGTCTCTTGTGCTATTACTTTAGCTATATTTTTCCAGTAAAAAGAAAAACTTTTTGCATAAATAAAACACTGGTAAGAACATAATATACCGAAGCTAATTTATATCTTGTACTCTGCATTGCATCCACTGAGAAACAAGTACCTACAACTGTACAGTAGAAAGAGCAACAGCTCGCAGCTTTCAGGAGTTAAGTTTTTCATTCAGACGAGACGTCTGATGCACATCCTGCATTCACATTCCACTGGTGCCAAAGAAACTCTCATTTACATCTTACTTCTACTACAACACAATCTACTACAGAGCTTCTCAACTATTACTTTGTCATAATCCAATAAAATAATGTTAAAATATTTAGGTACTACGCAATATCTATTTTTTAAGATTACAATATTATTTGTAAAACCGGTATTACATTATGTAAGAGCCTTAAACAAAAAATATTCATATTAGATTACCTGAGTTATATAAATTACAGAAACAAATTTTATTTTATGTGGTTATTAATTTGAATCAGGAAATGATCGAATAATCTAGTATTCAGTATAATTTTCGCCAAAGTGTTGAATATTCGGCTGAATCGCTTAACCACCTTCACATGCATTTACTATACCTACCTATTGATATTAAATAACAATGCGAGTAAAATTTTGATTTTCTTATTATATTATTTATTTTAACAATAGTTTATTTAATGTTTTATCTACATAAATGGCAATTTAAATGCTATATACAAAGACAGATCATTAAAAACGAATAATCCAAAGCATTTTAAATTTTTACAATATTAAATTGCAATTAGATAATAATATGAAATCATTCATTTTATTTTTGGCCTCCTGAAGTGTAAACATAACAATCAAACATCGTTGACGTCTATAGCAGTTGCGATTTTACACATTCCATAACGTTACCGCATATTGTTCAGTAAAGAGCACCGAATTTTATTGCTTTAATAGGTCATTAAAAAGTAGCGTCTACAGAAACTTTATTTTACACAATTAATTATTGTTCAATAGAATCTGAAATAAATAAAAAAGATTAATATTAAATGTCACATTCATTGGCGACATCTTTCAGCAGTTGTTTCAAGGAAACTTGACATAAGGAAATGCATCTCATTCAACCTCATAAAAAATACGATATTTTAAATAAATAGGTATGTTGGCGTCGCGTTGTTGTACCTCGGCGTTGTAGAATAAAACACAATAAATAATCACATTTTATTTTGCACGTTTATTATTATCCGAAATATTCGTGTTTAAAATTTTATAAATACCTATTGCTATTGCTCATTTGTAGTGATAGTCATGAATTGAAATAGCATTCATTTGTTTGTAATTTTGTTTCAATTCCGTGGCTATCACTACAATTGAGCAATATTTATAAAATATGAAATACGAATATATATTTTGCATGAAATCACATTTGATACATCATTGTATTCAGAATTATATGCAGTATTAAAATATGTAAAAATATATAGGGTATTCTATGTCATTTCCGGCTTAACTGGAAGTGATATTTTGTAAAAAAAAAATATGTATTTTGATGTCTCCTTATGCCTAGTTTACCCAAATAAAATGTTATTGCGATTATTTTAATAATAAAAGAGTTATTTCGACCGTACCATTTTTGGGACACCCGGTATAGTTTTTATTGTCAGTTGGTTTATAGCCTCTTGATCGGCAAGTTACTTACTGGTCAGTTACAGCCACGGTGTATTAAATATAAAAATAAATAGGTAGTATCGGGTGACAGCCGAGGTACGTCATCAAAAAATGTAACAAAATTATGTGACGTCAGCTGTGAACATGTTTACATTAGTTCTTTGAATCGTAATGTAACATGATGTGCATGTTGCAACAATCACGAAATGTTGTTTTGAAAAAGACAGATTTAAGAAGAAAGATATAAACCAAACTGGTAAAAAAGAAGCCAAAAGAAAATCAGAAACTCACACAGTAAATCAAGCATATAAATCACTGAAATATAATAATACTGGAACGTACACTAGCGACGCCAGCCCGACCCGACAGAGACAGCGACTCGCAGGTGATTGCGTCTTTGTCGTACAGTCCTAATTGGTGCCCGAGCCGACAGAGACAGCGACTCGCGGCTTTGGCGTACAGTCTTGATTGGTTTGTGGTCCTGATGGCCGCGTGACTCCGCATGCGCAGGAGTGTAATACAACGATAGAATCACCAGTGAGTAGCTGTCTCTCTCGGCTCGCTTTTCGTACGCAGCGAGCATAGGGAGTGCACGTTCCAGTATTACTATATTTCAGTGATATAAATGTACTATAGTTCAGTGTTACCACTCGAAAAAAAAAATTAAAATTGATGGATTCATATACGGTAATTTAAATACATATACAGGTTGGTGGAGGTGAAATGCGAACATAGGGAACATACATGACAATCGAACTTTCATGCCAGGTATCTTGATATATTTTGTAATAGTGTCACAAAACGAAGTAATGTGAATTTGTGTGGCAAAATCCTATCAATAACAGAAATAATATTTCACCTCCACCAACCTGTATAAACTAATTTATATTGATTTAATGATAATATAACACGTACGCATATTTATAAAACTCATTATTAATTTTTGTGTACATTTGGTACAATTTTTGTTTTCGTTTCAGTTACTTTAATATTATAAAGTTTTTTACCAAATACTTTTCACACACAGGCACGTAACACTTCCTATTTAAACGAGAAGATCTTGTATTTTGTACTGTCAATTTTGTATATTTGTTTCAATTGATTAACAAGGGTTAGTATTACTTGTCTCATTTTTCCCGCCGCTGACACCATTGACGGGTCGTGAGTTAATGCACCGTAAGCTGTAAGCTTTCGAAATAGAGCCAAATGCGATAAAAATATTTGTAATCACTGGTACAGCACATCCACAATGTAGTACGTCTGCATCAAATGTTCTTGCCAACAAAACACCAAACAAAAGTTCATTAATTCAAACAAGAATTATTTCATCTCTGGTGGAATCTTCGCGGGCCACGTCGCGATTAACTTCTTGTAAGATATGAACATAGAGCAGAACATAAAGAAACAGCGAAGCAGTGGAGAATGCCCCACGACTGTGCGGGAAGTTTATAAAGACGCGTACCTTGTTCTTGTGTAATATATTCATATTTTGTGTTGTTTTTCATCGTGTAATGTTTCCCCAGGTTTTTCAGGATGAGAATTTTACTTAACGGGATTATTAATGATAATTTTATTTCCTCCACCGAATAAATGAATATAAATTATGTGTTAAATAGATTACAATGAAGTCACCTGCTGTATTTTTATGGGAACTGTTCCAGGATCGGGATTAGAATGAATCACTTTGATAAGTTAGTTACTTACCAAATAAATGCATATAGCTACTTTTTATTTGCTAGCGATTACTGCACGGGCTTTGTTTCCAAGGTGAGTGTAGAACGTAGAAGTGTAGTGTTATCAAAGGTAATAGGTACTACAAGAAGTAATACCACGAGACTGAAGGTTAAGGAGAATTATGTAACAATTATTGAAAAAAAAATTCGTATCACTTAAATGATATTGGGAAACAAAATACTTATTGTGTCATGAAATCGGGCACTTGTCAGTTTTCAAGCGAATTTCATATTGATGTAGCTCTCTGATTGACTTAGAGAGCACTCGTGGAGCACTCTGTATTAATTGGTGTAAGTATATAATTTAACTTTGATCACAAAAATCGGTGTACAAAAGAATGCATACAAAATTGAATGTTTGTAGTACTCTGCATATAGTTTACTGATACTCCAAACCAATTACATTATCTCCTTAAAATTGGAAAACAAATTTAGTAGATTATTTAGCAGTATTTGCGAAATAGTACTTTCAGCATTCATCTATTAATTCACACACATACATTAGACATTATCTGTTGAAAACGGTTCCTTTGTAAATATGAGTAACGGAGAGGAATATAACTAAGAAGATAGCTCTAAATTTCAAGAGTTTCCTGAAAACCTTTCCCTTAATTTATTAGCATTACTTTTTTAAGAGGTGTATAGCAGAGTGCGTAACGTGATCCACTGTGCGACTGTGGTTATATCTGGAGTTCTGACACTACTTAACCTAGTTAGTACATATCACCTCTTCATTTGAAAAAAAAAACCTATGGTGCTGTGGTGTACTCTCCTCTCCACTAACAATCATGAGTCCTACTCGAGACGGTTGCTAACCACACATAAAGTTAGGTTTCGGTTAAAGGCATGAAAGTTACGTATTATGTCGCAGGCTAGTTATGAAATCAGTCATTTTATAAATCGCTTAAGTCGTTTAATAAAACGTTTTTTACTACATGAGTCGGCATATGCTGCTATATCATTTAATTACACAATATCCCGAGGCTTTTGCTGAAACTTTGTACTGAACTAAATAAACAACCCAATACCCTACTTGAATCCCAAAGACTCGGTTATGGTAGACACTCTGAGTTTGATTGCACTGAATTAAATATAAAACCCAATACCATTCTCGAGTCTTAAATACTTGGTTTTACTCTGATTGAACTGAACTAAATAAACAATCTAATACCCTTCGTGAGTCCCATATACTTAGTTTGGGTTAATTGAACTGTGGTAAATATATAACCTAATGCCTTTCTTACATATAAATGGTGTGACATTGTATTTTATAATATGCCTAATGCCTACATGCCTAAGCTTTCTGTAAAAAGCTTAATATTATAATCTGGCTACGACATAATTATATTATGTATACCTAATGTATAATATTGTTTCAGCTATTTTGTATAATTTTGATTAATAAAGTAAACCGGAAGTATTTAGATGGAACGACTTGCTAAACTATTTTCAATTTCGTTAGACAAAGCAAGAATCGACAAAAATTATGTATAAGTAGTGATGGGTCTTTCGTTCATTTTTAGTGAGTCAGTTCATTTCGCTCCGCTCAGTAAAGTGAGTCGTTCACACTGAGTCGTTCATTCGAACGACTCTGTAAAAGAGCACTGTGCGTTTCAAATGACACCGTGCTAGTGTGCTGCTCAGCTGAGCTGCTCTGCTCATGCTCACAGCACTGTGCGCTCGCCTTGTGTGCATATGCGATGCGCAGCGATGTGGCATGTGCACATGTGCCAAACTGTATGAACCTGAACCTGAGCATTTTAGTTGTTAGTTGTGTTGCTTATAGTTGTTGTATATGTATATTGACAATGGAAAATAAACAAAATAAAAATTTAGCAAAAGGAGTACTGTCTGGCAACATTTTGAAGAATGTTCAACAAATTTAACAAAACGTTTGTTGTTGTTGTCCAGTCCTACATTGTTCCCACTTCCCATATTGTTGATTATTTTCATTGTTGGCCGTACAACAGAAACGCATGCATTCTTCTCAGAATACACTGCACTCAGTCAAGCCAATAGTGCTCTGAAATATGTTATGTACCGTGCGCTGTCTGTATGTTTCGTTCGTTTCGTTCATTCCACTCGCACTCGTTCGTCTTTCTGCGTTCAGCGAGCGGAGAGGTGAGCGGAGAAGCACGGTGCTAGTGTGAACTGGTGTGCCGTACTGAACGAACTAAAGAGTCGTTCGTTCACGGCACACTAAAATGAGTCGTTCATTTTGAACGACTCGTTCATGAACGACCCATCACTATGTATAAGTATATTTTTCCGGTTGTAATTTCTCTTCTAGTTTGAAAATCTCGTGTAATTGAAAAAGGTCATAAAATTAAATATAAAAAATTCAAATCACACCTCTCTCGGATAATAGTATGCAAATTTTTTGACAAAATAATTGTCAATTCCACTCAGCATATTATTTTAATATCCATCCAAATATTGAAAAATCGCAGGGTAATTTACGCACAGGGTTATCCGGTTCATGGAAATGACATCAAACAGTTATGGCTCGGCATTTTCACATCAGCAACTCATAATAAATATTCATAATACAGGCGGAGCACAGGCTCGTGGTATTGTCTACAGCGGTAGAGGCAGCGGCGCGTGAAATTCGCAGACGGCAGAGGCCGGTGATTTTTTCAGCATTCAGCGATCAACGTTGTAAGTAGGCGTTCAATATGCGTCGTCCATTATTGGGATTAGCTGGCAATCGGGATATTGGCTTCAATCGCGGAGTCGCGGCTCGCAAGGTGCGTGCTATGGAGAAATGGGAATGCAGGGCCGCCAAAAGTTCAATATTAAGCACATATCAGTGCAATTTTAGGTTATACTATCTATCACATTAAAGTCAAAGTAAACGTAAGGCAAAGTAATTAATTAAATTTATATATAAATGAAATAATTATTTCTTGTGTAGAAAAATTGCGGATCCTATAATTATGTGATAATAAATTGTGATATACGTTTTGGTTTACGTCTCTGTTGTTTTAGGCTTTGGATTTAAAGCCTGTCTTACACGGTCATATTTTATTAACACAATTTGATCACCAAAATTGTTATAAAATTTTATGTTGAAAATATTTATGCTTCATTTGTGGTACAATATTTCTTGTCTTATAGTCATATTTTAGTAATAAAATTCGCAGTTGAGTAAAAACAAAACCTCAAAATGCCAGGTCCAGTTGAGAGAGATTTGAATAAATTATAATTACATTCCTTATTGGCGAGTGTACCTTTTCTTCATCACAACACATGTTCACTTAACCACGACATTTTATCAAAAGGGAACGCATGCAGCCGAGGGGTGAACCACCAATGGGAATCACTGTACATTTTGGTCGGAATACATTTCGGAATACTGGAAATACTATGGAATACATGGGAATACATGGGAATACTTGGGAATACATGGAAATACTTGGGAATACATGGGAATACTTGGGAATACGTGGAAATATTTCGGAATACCAATAGAATTAATAGAAATTTGCAGGAATTCTTGGGAATACATGAAAATAACACTAGAAATATTCGGAATATTGGTTGATTTATCTGCGTATGCGATAATTATAAATGTTGCTTTGGAAGGATGAGTAAGGTACTTAAATTTAATATTTGTATTTTTCTTTGAATTTTACTTGTACTATAAAGAAATGTGATTATAATAGGTGTTTTCTTTCAATTATGTTTTCAAATTCAAAAAAAGTCACTAACTTCTATTTCATAGACGTACACCAGTTCTTATAATATTATGATAAATGAGTTTGAATGTAATAATTATTACTTTCAGTTTATTTTTTGTTATTTACGATTATTAATAATAGTTATTTTTTACTACCATGCTAATTTACAGTCATCTGTACTTTAATGACACTCATTTCCATATAGATTTTCATTTCGTAACAGATTTTCATTTCGATACAATGTCCATTTTCAGGTAGCATGATACACACAGGTTAATTTCATACAAATAAATAGGTTTTTCTCTAATTAAAGCATTGAAGTACAATAGTACAAAAATAGTATAAGTACCATGCAACTATCTATCATTGTATTCCATAAAAAATGTCAAGTGACAGGAATATATTTATTTACTTATTTCTCGATTTATTTTGATTGTAACCAATCTATAGGATTAACTTCCAATTACAAAATGGTAGATGTTATTATAATGGAGTCGAACCATTCGGGATCTGTGGTATTATTGTCGGTTGTGCCGGGAATCGAACTGGAGACCGCTTAGCATGTTAGGCGGTCCCTCTACCGCTGAGCTCGCACTGAGCTAACCACTGGCCGTTTACATCGAGTTTACATAAATAACCTTATCTAGCAATGACCAGTTATAAGACATTAATATTCAAATTATAAATATATAATCCTAAAAAACTCACTATAGATACAAGTATAAATAATAAACAAATTTAACAAGGGATTTTTATTTTTTACAGTTCCTGTGTCATGTGTCATAACTTCAGAATAAAAATTACGAGTAGGTACATAATGTACTGACCGAATTACAACGATTTTTTTTTAAATTCGCAAAATTTTACATTTGAAGTGTCGCTGGTTCTTATAACATGAACCAGTTATCAGTTACTACCTAATTTACTATTATTTTTATTAAAATTTCGTATCGATCAGTGGTACTTTATAAACTATACCCTTAATTTAAAAATTTTAAAAAAATTCTTAGGGGGTGCTTTACTATCTGTTTAGTAGAAAAGCACACCCGAGGGAGCAAAAACATGTTTTGCTCCCTCTAAACAGGGAGTAAAAGCGTGCTTTGCGTTCACGTGTGACGCAAAATACTTTGGGAATACTGGGAATACACTGGAAATATTGGGAATACATTGGAAATACTAGGAATATTTACAAAATGCACTGGAAATATTGGGAATACAAGGAATACTTACAAAATATTGGGAATACTACGGAAATACTAGAAATACATGAGGAATACAGGAAATACCGGCAATAAATGATAGGTATTCCCATATTTTCGGAATCACTGTACATTTTCATTATAGTGGTTCACCCCTCGCATGCAGCACTCGAAAATTCTAACGCTGCTTTTTTCATGCACTGCTTCATGCATACGTTGCTTTCTCCAATCACTGCTTTGTTCAGACACAGCCTCATTCATACACCGATTTCTTCTAACACCGCTTTATTCAGCGTCCTAAACTCCATCGTCCTAATGTAGCACAGAAACAAACCTAAAGTCATAATACTGAATAGAAAATATTATAAAAAAAGTTTATAATTTAAAATTCATGCCATTTGTTGTCTGCTATGTTTTTAGCATTGATAGTGCATAAAAGTAATTTCCAATAAGCACCATGTTGTTGGCATTACCTACAGATTTTAGGTTTGTTTCTGTGCTACATTAGGACGATGAAGTTTAGGACGATGAATAAAGCGGTGGTAGAAGAAATCGGTGTATGGATGAGGCTGCGTCTGAACAAAGCAGTGATTGGAGAAAACAACGTATATGCATGAAGCAGTGCATGAATAATGCAGCGTTAGAATTTTCGAGTATTCTATTTTTAACAAATTTTTGGCACCAAAATAATAATAATATTTTTTATTCAGTATTATGATTTTAGGTTTGTTTCTGTGCTACATTAGGACGATGAAGTTTAGGACGATGAATAAAGCGGTGGTAGAAGAAATCGGTGTATGAATGAGGCTGTGTCTGAAAAAAGCAGTGATTGGAGAAAGAAACGTATGCATGAAACAGTGCATGAATAATGCAGCGTTAGAATTTTCGAGTGTTCTATTATTAACAAATTTTTGACATCAAAATTTTATTTTCAGAGAAATTATAGAAATAAAACATTTTGATGTGTGGGCGGTGTGGGCACACAGACTGACATAACATTAAAACGTTCTAAAACTTTAATTCTATGATTCTGAAAGCCTAGATCGCATTTACTCTAAAATTTCTATCTAAAATGTATTTATACATACCCTTAAGTTTTTTCCTTTTTTAAGACCCTAACCCTACATAATTTTCTCGATATACCGACAAATAGTATTCGTGTTATGTTTCTACGCGGTACTTTCAATTCTACTGAAAATTAATGTTTAAATAAGTTCAATAATATTTGGTAACTAGTGTCTTTTTACAAAATCTATCATCTTTTCAATTAAATATTTTGAGTAACCGGTAAACGTACTAAATCTACTACTAAGTATTTATTGTTTCAGTACCTAAATCTTTCAAATTTTTGGACATTTTTTGGGAAAATTATAACATTAAAAAATCTGACGGTGGACACCACATGACTTCCTTGTACGCCTTGTTTGTTCATACTTTTCTTAATAACTAAAATGTAGAATAATATAAAAAATTCTTTTAACATATTATACTAGTATACTCACAAATATATTTTAGTCATTTTATTTAAACTGCAGAAGAAAATAGAAAGCATATTTTACTATTGCGCCGGGTTGACTGGCAACACACGGTAGTAAAGTAAACAAGAAAATGGCGCAAAAAGTATAATACTGTGTGTGTGCCATCAAGTCACCCTAGGGATATAATCCAAATGAGGTTCAAATCCCGAAATCATAATACATACATACATACATATTTTACTATTGTCACTGTCATGTCATAAACATTTAAATTTTACGTAGTAACAAATGTTAATCGATCATGGACTACAAGATACCGAAATACTAAATTATAAATATATACTTTAATTATTTCTAAATGATACCAGATACAAAAATATTTATAAAATACCGATTGTAGGTAATAATCACATAATCTTTCATTTAAAATTAAAAAATTTGTCTTAAATTAAATATTTATCGAAATATTTGAAAAAAGTACTACTTCCGGTTTGTAGATTGAAACCAAAAATAGGAGGTGCTATAACAGTCCTAAATACAAAATTTCAACTTTCTACATCTAACCGTATTTGAGTTATGCGACACACATACGTCCGTACGTACGTACGCACGTACGTACAGACGTCACGACGAAACTAGTCATAATGGATTCAGAAAAGGTCAAAACGGATATTTCCATCAAAATCTGAAAACCGAAATTTTTCGCGATTACAATACTTCCTTATTACTCCGTACAAGGAAGTAAAAACCATTAACAAAATGTTTTGAAATATGTTTTTTAAGAAACTCGATCAAAATTTTATCTGTACTCTGTGTAGTGCAACTGATATATTATAATAATTTACATTTTTGGTCTAACCTTATACATCCTTTTTATGTCTATGGAATTCGCATGCTGTTTTATTTCGATGTGATGATGTATTGACAATGACCTCTGGGGCTATTGGATTTGACGTGAACAAGTTGAGAAAATGAGATTCATCAAGTTTCCTTTCAAAAATGTATTAGCATTTTAATATGAATTTTTATGAATACGTACCTACACATACACATTCATATTTCTGTTTTTAAATAGGAATTGAATTTAGTTTCGAGGAAAGTATATGTAGATTGTGTTAGATAGTTTCAAGATGAAAATCTAAATAAAACTAGATAATTATTCTAATCCAGATATGTAATTTTATGTTTTATTTTCGAAGGCAGTTTTACCGATAAAAAATAGATGTATTTTCGGGCGGGAATAAACGTAAACATTTTAAAAATATAGATAGTTTAAATATTTTTATAATTACTTACAACTGTAATTAATTTCAGCAATATGTCAGTTATAATTAGAATATGATAATTTCAGTTTGCCGTAACAAGCTATTAAAATTCTAATTATTTCGAATATGACCACAACATGTGGAGTAATTAAAATCTATCCTCGATTTAAGCTAATGAAGTGCGAAACACGTGATGTCAGAGACACTAAATAGGCACCTGGAGAACGACTAGGTTTTCCACTAAATTAAATACACGTCGTTATTTGATTAACACCTACATGTTCATGTGCATCGATATGTTAGGTACTGCGGGTGTTTCACGCAAATTTCACGTGTTTTCCGTATCATTTTATCTGTCGTCAACGGTAACTTGCAAAGGCATATATAAATCATATGAGGCAAAATAGAAAATGAGGTGAAATGTGAAATGAACTACAACATTACAAAGCAGTTCTTTATGTCTTATGTTTTCAATAAAATTTTATATTCTATATTTTGTTGTTTTAATTCTGTATTATCTTTATTTTATTCTCCGTTTCGGAAGATTAAGCGTCTGTCTTCGTAAGTCTACAAAAACGTGTTGAGTAAAATAAAAATTATACAGAACTGGAACGAAAAAAAAATTAGCCTATCTATCTCATTTTTAAAGGGAAACTCCCGATATGGCTTTTATGTAATTTCATTACATTTTATTTGAAAAATCTGATGTGGCCAGCTCACAACCTACCGCCATATCTAGACTTATAAGTTATAAACATAAATGTATATTTGTTTTACCTGTGTTATACCATTATTATTACAGGATAACGAGTATATACATGTTTTCCTTGCAGGACAGTTACCTACTGTACCGTTATTTTCTTATTGAACTTGCCCCGGTAACATGAATTTTTTGCAGACGTGTTGTAAAATTATTATAAAGTTTGACTATTCTGTAGTTACATAATTTTTTATTTATTTAATTGGTGCAATTTTGTTTTGCGCATCTATTAACACTAATTAAGTCATTCTACTGTAAGTTAGCTAATTATTTAAACTGTCCATCTCCATCTGTTTAACTTCTAATTTTTTGTGTGTAGAGCCTTGAGGAAGACACAAGTTGTGTCGAAACGTTGGCATTGTAGAAAATAAAGTAATTTGACTGCATTCCCGATTATTCACTTTCCACATATCATTATTATTTATCCACGAGCCAATGTTTTGGAGCCATGATCTAATTGAAACAGAGGTAGAGTGATTTATTCTAAGTGGGGTAACGTAACAACACATAATTACGTTTCGGAAATGGAATGACACTGCAGTACCTTCATCATAGCAAATCAAGTCTGTGTCACTCTCTTAAATTGGATTAGCGGGCCATGCCAGTCCTTGACAACTAGGGAAATTTAATAAAATCTACGCATATTACCGTAATATATTGAGCACAAAGTACTGACGTAGGTACCTTTATAAATCTTTCGTTCACAAAAGTGATTATACTTTAAGATACTAGATAGGTACGGCATCTATATAACTGATTAGGAAACAAAAATATGTATTTTTAATTTTCAAAATTAGCGTGGTTACTGACAGTTTATATTGTCACTGAACTCTCATATTCCAATGACATAAATTTAACTACATACGACAACACTGAGTGACTTGGAATCCACTATAAGTCAGGGTTGGCACGTTTAAAACATTTCGTTTTAAACAAATGTTTAAAACTTGTTTAAAACAAAGCAAGTTTTTAAAGCACGTTTTAAACATGTTTAAAACATGTTTAAAACACGTTTTAAACATATATTTGAAACACGTTTTAAACATTTTTAATACTTTATCTACGTAACAAAACAAAGTTCATATTGCTAATAATAGTGTACCTATAACATATACTGTTTCTCACTATTGTTGTCACCCATAACCATAATAATAAGTATAGGTAGGGGAATCCCCAGCATATTTATCGCCATAGTGCGTAATGATGCATATTTCAGAACTCCTTGCTGATTAAAACATTGTTTTTTTGTGTTTAAAACATGTTTTTTTTTAAATCAGTAAAAAACACGTTTTAAACCAAAAAAACAGTTTTAAACAAAAAAAATCTGACGTGGACACCACATGACTTCCTTGTACGCCTTGTGTGTTCATACTTTTCTTAATAACTAAAATGTAAAATAATATTAAAAATTCTTTTAACTTATTATACTAGTATACTCACAAATATATTTTAGTCATTTTATTTAAACTGCAGAAGAAGATATAAAGCATATTTTACTATTGTCACTGTCATGTCATAATCATTTAAATTTTATGTAGTAACAAATGTTAATCGATCATGGACTACAAGATACCGAAATACTATAAATTATAAATATATACTTTAATTATTTTTAAATGATAGCAGATACAAAAATATTTATAAAATACCGATTGTAGGTAATAATCACATAATCTTTCATTTAAAATAAAAAAAATTGTCTAAAATTAAATATTTATCGAAATATTTTTAAAAAGTACTACTTCCGGTTTGTAGACTGAAACCAAAAATAGGAGGTGCACAACTAGATGCTATAACAGTCCTAAATACAAAATTTCAACTTTCTACGTCTAACCGTATTTGAGTTATGCGACACACATACGTCCGTCCGTCCGTACGTACGTCCGTCCGTCCTTACGTACGTACGTACAGACGTCACGTCGAAACTAGTCATAATGGATTCAGAAAAGGTCAAAACGGATATTTCCGTCAAAATCTGAGAACCGAAATTTTTCGCGATTACAATACTTCCTTACTTCGTACAAGGAAGTAAAAACAGTTTTTTTTGTTTAAAATAAAAGAAACATGTTTTTTGCCAACCCTGCTATAAGTTAAGATAACCTGCAGGTTTTACAATTTTAATTTTGCAAATCCCATGAGAAACGCTAAATATATAGCCCCATTAGAGGATTTACAATTAACACAAAAACAATGACATTCTAATCTGCTATCACACTTCACGACATCCAAATCCAACCCTTAAGACACCTCAGTTTTCAATCTCAACCCCTCCATCTTCGTACGCATCGTCATCATCACTAGCGGAGTGCTGCGTCATCACGTGACATGAGTTATTACTCTCATACTCCGTGTGACGTCATATCGGTGATTGATGTAGCACGGTTGTTGCGTTGCGTGCTATATGCTAGGTGAGGTGACGTGACGTAACCCACACCACACAGTTAATATTCTCTTAACGTTAACGCACTACCGATTTAGAGACCTAGGTAGGAAGAGCTGTTGAGGTCGGGCTCGGGATAGGCAGTCACTGATGATGTGACGTCCGGGTATTGATGTACTTGGTGACGTATAGGGAAATAGGTGTGTGAAGGTTAAATGAAGGGAGGGATTTGACGGAAAATTAAGTGTCTTTTCAGTATATTTATAAATCATTATGGGCAAATATCAAAGCTGATATTTACTAATAAAAACCAAATCGACTTATATAGCCCAATCATTTTTGCGTTTAACCTTGCACTATATAGTGTGAAGCTGAAAGCGTCCCTTATTTTAGGGGTATTTTTAGAAGCTTGTGAACGTTTTTCTTGTTTATCTCGTAAATGAGAACATTACGACAAACTGTTAGGTATGAAATTGTAGAGAAAGAAAGTCTCTATAAAAACATTAATATCAATTTTCATGTATTATAGTTTTCTAGTAAATTGTAAAAACATATTTTGAAAATATATATTTTTTTAATCAAGTACCTATGTTATATTGCTTCTTCACGTAAAAATTTTATATAAATTTTATATAAATTTTTATAACGAACAAAGATATCGATTTCCGGTTTGCAGTACTCGATTTCTAGAACAATTTATTTTTTTAAATTTAGTTGAAGATTCTCTCCGAAAGAAGAAATAGATTTTTTCTAAATTTTGTGTTTAATCAATTGTAACTTCTTAACGGTTAAAACATTGACTTCCGGTTTACAAAATTAATTTTTTTAAACATTTTTCTATAAGAAACGTTATTTAAAATATTTTCAAGCTCTTGTGTACTTAACCAAAATTTTAATATTTTCTCCGACAAAAATATAGAAATAATGGAATTTTTTTAAAATTTTGTGTTTAATCTACTGTAACTTCTTAACGGATTGAAATATCGAATTCCAGTTTAAAGAATTAAATTCACTGGACATTTTTCTATGATAAACATATATCGTTAGTCGAAAAAGTCTTTGGTTAAGTCAAAACTTTTTTTTCAAAAAACTGTAGAACTTTTTGTAATAACCGATTGTAACTTTTGAATGCATAAAAAATGGTCTTCCGGTTTCAAGCATACGATAGCTCGGACACTTTTCTATTAGCTACATAATAATGTACTTACCCGTTTTTCTATAATCGACTTTATTGTTTTAGTCGAAATTCAAAGATTTTTTCCAAGAAAGCGCAAAAAGAAATTTTAAAATAAGTTTCTCTCGGAGAAACTTTTTTAACTGTGCCTTAATTAAAACTACAAATTTATTAAATCGAATGCTGCAAACCGGAACTCGATATCTATGTTCGTTTTTTTCATGATGACGCAGTATGCATAGGTACTTGATTAAAATAAATATAAATTTTCAAAATATAATAATAATAATAATATTTATTTCCTTAAAAACATGTAAGTACAACAACATGTGTTGGAAATATATTTTTACGTTTTTCTGGAAAAATATAACGCTTGCATGAAAATTGATAAGAATCATTTCAATGTACAAATGATTTATTTTCTCTTTAATTTTTAAACAGGGCTCTGTGCTACAGTGCATAAAAACCATGCTTAAAACTGTCCCTGAGTGTTGCATATTGTAACAGGTATTATAAAGTCTGACGTTTTATAAATTTCTATTTTCATTATTATAATAAAACTTTTACGTTACGTCTTATGTACCTATACTTAATCGTATCATCAACTGTATGACCTTTTAATATGCAGCATTTATTGATAATAATAAACAACATAATATGTTAGTTACGTATAATATGTTAGATATTTATAACAATAATCTTGGATTTTCAAAAAGACTCGGTGTCATCTCGCCGCTTAGCAACAAACTCGATATTATAAATCGCATAATATTGTTGTTATATAAATTCCTATAAGTACTTAATGTATTGTTATAAAAATAAATAGTAGTTACCTACCTACAATGTATTCAATATTGAAGGTTTAATTCTAAATTGGTTTGAAATAATTGTCTCTAAATGAACATTTTCAGGGTTAGCGGTTCTCTGAGTTCTACCATGATCTCGTCCTTCATTAATTTCATTTATTATCCTTACAGCACACGGGCACACGTCAGCCGGAGTTTTCCTTAAGAATTATCTAGACGAGACCGAGGACCAGAAGGTAAGAAGAGATGTAGGACTTGAGGCTTTGTGTCACGTGCTTCTGCCCTTGTTTGAACACGGTAATGGACTTGGGATGAACGTATATTTACAAATGGATTTATGAATGAAAGATAAATTACAAAATGAGAATTATATATGATTGTGCTTTAAATTATCAGACACAACATTTTTCTTTCACTTGTTGGAATGTTTCCGGCAGATTTGAACAAATATTTTTCTTCCTGAGAGTGAAATTTGCATTTGGGGTTATTTTTATACTCATATTTAAGCCTTTTATTTTATTGGAATTTGATAGATTGTAACAGTTTGTTAGAAATCCCGAATGCATGTCACGTAAAACTTGAGCAAGCAGGAATTTCTACTGATTTCTATGCCAGTGCTATTATTTATAACTTAAAGTCCAATATGCAAATTTTTAATAATGGAACAAATCAAATAGTCTCTTTCAAACTGCTAGGTTCTAGCGTTCTATAGGTCAATATAGCACAAATATCACAAACGTATAAGTATAAACCAATTCATGAAATAGCAATACTTTCATAATAATCACAAACTATCTATCTTCAGACAAGACAGCTATGGTTATTATTTTTTACTCTGTATAGTAGCGCTAACTTGCTGTGCTAGGATGAACCAATTTAAATAATATATTGGAAACATATTAATAATGTAATTATATAAAATTTAAAAATAAATAATAAAAGTCGGACAGTAACAACTGGAATAACACATACCTATAGCACGTTTACAAATAAAGTTATTCTTCTTCTTACGAATTTTCCCTTCTGCCAAAGTTACAAATCACACAATAGAAGTAATCACAAAAATGATCATATTAATAATAAGTGCGTTAAGAGATTCAAACTACACTGTGACACGCGCTAAATTATACACAAAACAAAATAATAATTTTTTTGGCATTTTATCTAAACCATTTTGATTGGTTAGAATTATTTCGGACGCAAACCGGAAAACACCTAATGCCATCTCTTGATGCTAGATAGAACTAAACTCCGTGAGTTTTATTTAACGTGAAACATGGGATCTTTCATATCCATGGTTACGTATTTGACAGCAATGTACTAGAGCGATTAATTTAATAAATATTACCTGTCAATTAGGGTTGTGTTGTTGAAAATAAGGTATACAATTGAAGAAAAAGTACAAATGATACGTTAATATAATGCAGATGTTAGCCTCAGACAAGTACGATACCTATCTGATTTATTTCGTGTATTTGAGAATTTGTTATAAATTGTATTCTGAAAAAATATCTATTACTACATGTTTATATTTCTTGCAACTTTTGTCATATCTAAAATGATTAGAAATACATACATATTTCATTTGCTATGTTCTATTTTAAATGAAACGCTCTAATACATTGCTGTCAAATTCGTAACCATGGATATGAAAGATCCCATGTTTCACGTTAAGGAGGTTCGATACCGTTTTTGAAAATATTACCATTAATCTGAAAATTTTACAAGTTGAAGATGGATGTATTTATCGTTCACTGTTAAAATTTCAGATCAATCGTCCACACCGTTTTTTAAAAATAAATTTTTAAAAATTTCTGTTTTACATGGGAGTAAATGAGA
Organism: Agonum fuliginosum; assembly: GCA_947534325.1. Lineage (NCBI taxonomy): Eukaryota > Metazoa > Arthropoda > Insecta > Coleoptera > Carabidae > Agonum > Agonum fuliginosum. The sequence continues at coordinate 16,626,224 of OX384033.1, forward strand.
ATACATTTTTAAAGGGCTGTATAATCTATAAAAATAATACCACCAGAAAGAGATTTACAGTAATTATAAATCAGACATTAATAAATCATGAAACTAAAATTCAGTGGATTCTTCCACACCGTTATTGAGTTATTCAAATAAATAAAATTTAAAACGTGACACATAACTAAAAGAGCGATAACTACAGCAACGTCGAAAATCATAGATTGGCGCGAAATTTAAAATACTGTTGGAAAGTAAGAGTGCGTTTATGTTGAAGAATATTATTTTATAAAGTTTGTAACAAATGATATTATATTTATATTTTCACAACAAATAAAATACACATACACAAGTCATTTTTATGAAATTGGACACACTTTCGCAATGCGCATACAAACACCGTTACGAAACTATCGAAAATAAGTAGGAAGAACTATTTGAGTAAGAATTATTCGTGTTCATCTACTAAAAACTCTACAAGGGACATGACGGGTCCATGATCACTAAATTTGTTTGCAATTATTTCGTAACTAATTCCAAATGTCGCTAATCTTTTAATCATTCCAGAAGATCTGACTCTTTTTAAAGGCTGTACAGTAGAAATAATAATATCTGCATCTTTTGTGTACGTTTGTCATATACTTGATCAAAGCTTTCCCCATTACTAATTATTTCTGAAACAGAAAGATTAATTTCTACCAATTGTCAGAAAATGTTTTTAAATAATTTTAAAGTGTCTTGGAAATAATGAATGACTGGACGAAAACTATCAATTAAGTTCTCATTTCTTATAGCTTGCATTAATCTTGGAGCGTCAAAAGAACAATTATTATGAGCTATTGCATTTACTACCTGACAACACTTGACAGTTAGGTTAGAATCACTGCAGCCAACAGTCAACGTAAAGCAGCTAAAATACTAGCGCTGTTGCCGTGTTTTCGATTGATTTTTAAAATTATGAATTTTAAAATATAAAATCTTTAGGACTTAAAAATACAATTTAAATGAAAGATAGTAATAAAATATTTATAAACAAATATATTTCGCTATAAGATTTTTTATATTTTCGGTGTTTTTTACAACAATATTTAGTGGGTAGAAGTTGTCACTCTGCAGAAATACAATAGATTTTTGTTTAGATCCCCTAGATAGATAATCGGTATCGAAACTCCTTAAATAAAACTCACGGTTATTGTACATAAGAAACAAATAAAAATAATATTAGACATCAGACATCATTTGATTAAAATATTAGGTATTTAAAAAGGAAGTATAACAATAATTAGATTGCAAAATCAAGGAATGAAAATGTTATTCCTACATTAAATATTTCGATTCCATACTTGCTGTCATTCAAAATAAAAACCAAACTTACTGCGGTCCACCGTAGGTCTTTTAGTATTTGAATTAACAAGAGTATTTCAACATAATTAAAATAAAGTAAATTTCAATAATACTAGTTGTCAAAATCAAGAAAAACCCAATAGTAGTCCCTTTAAAAGAGAAAAATTCAAAAATTATATTTACTTAAACCTTGCAAATAAATCTATAATTACTCCTAAATCTAAAACTGACTTAAAAATCTACAATATTCAAACACAGAAATCGGCATCACCTGAATCAAAAGATTAATTCACAGCAGTGGCGTGGCGTTGGAAAAAAGGGAAGCACTTTAATATAAAAAAGAACTTTTTACAAAAATGCTCTAATGTAAAAAATATATTATTTTGAGGAACCCATAATCACTATAAATAACATAAGAAATATATTGACTGACATCGACAATTAATAATACTAAAATAATTATATCAAAAAATAAATAACAACAAATGGCTAGCTTATACGCAGTCAAAAAAAAGCGAATTCGTATCTCCCACCGCATAGAAACGCACCAACTTTGATTGCTTCCAGACAAAATGCTTCAAACTCATGCCTGGTACTCATTTTCGAATGAAAATATTTTTATACTTTGAATAATATTGAATTTTGTTAAATTTATTTATTTTATTTTAGATTTATATCATACGTTATTGCATTCATAGAATTTGTCATCCGTAAGCCAATATTTGTTATTAATTCTACAGAAAAAAACTCAAGAAACGCACAAAGTGATTGTGTGTCCGTTAGTCAAGTGAGCACGTATCATATCTAGCCCGAACTACTGAACGAAGTACTACGGACATGCCCGAGCGCATGAAATTCTTATATGCGAGGATGCACAGTTTGAAAGTGCATCTAACGCTGAGTTTGCGTTTTACGTTATTTTGCATTGAAATAACTTATGTGTACCTAACGTGTGTTGTTTAAAATATGAATAAGAAAATTTTACTGTTTTAAAAGAAAATTTTGTATATAAATTTATACATTTGAAAAAATTATAGACAAGAGAAGCAGTGCTTCCCTTGCTTCCATGGACGCCCCGCCACTGATTCACAGGAAAATTAAAATCAAGAATTTTAGATTCGGTATAAATGCAAGGAAATTGCAAACGCAGAAAGTTTTAAACATTTGGGAATGTGAAAATAAGGTCGAATGAACTAAATAAACAATCCAGAACCATTCTTGACTCTCTCATACTCGGTGAATGGTTCCGGGCATTTTCCTCTAAATAGTTTCCTCTAAAAAAGTTCCTATAAAAAGTTTCCTCTAAAAAATGTTCCTCTAAAAATGTTTCCTCTAAAAAAGTTTACTCTAAAAAAACTTCCTCTAAAAAATCTGACGTGGACACCACATGACTTCCTTGTACGCCTTGTGTGTTCATACTTTTCTTAATAACTAAAATGTAAAATAATATTAAAAATTCTTTTAACTTATTATACTAGTATACTCACAAATATATTTTAGTCATTTTATTTAAACTGCAGAAGAAGATATAACGCATATTTTACTATTGTCACTGTCATGTCATAATCATTTAAATTTTACGTAGTAACAAATGTTAATCGATCATGGACTACAAGATACCGAAATACTATAAATTATAAATATATACTTTAATTATTTTTAAATGATAGCAGATACAAAAATATTTATAAAATACCGATTGTAGGTAATAATCACATAATCTTTCATTTAAAATAAAAAAAATTGTCTAAAATTAAATATTTATCGAAATATTTTTAAAAAGTACTACTTCCGGTTTGTAGACTAAAACCAAAAATAGGAGGTGCACAACTAGATGCTATAACAGTCCTAAATACAAAATTTCAACTTTCTACGTCTAACCGTATTTGAGTTATGCGACACACATACGTCCGTCCGTACGTACGTACATACGTACGTACATACGTACGTACGTACGTACGTACAGACGTCACGTCGAAACTAGTCATAATGGATTCAGAAAAGGTAAAAACGGATATTTCCGTCAAAATCTGAGAACCGAAATTTTTCGCGATTACAATACTTCCTTACTTCGTACAAGGAAGTAAAAAGATTCTTATAAATAGTTTCCTATAAACGGTATTTTCTTCTAAAAAAGTTTCCTCTTAATGGTAATAATATTGCCACTGTGTCAAAATGTGTGAATCTTATGATATGCTTTTGCTTTTGATGCAGGATTTTCATTACTTATTAATTTTCTTTGAAGATTTGCATCTTCTACTGTTTTATTTTTCCTGTTTGAATAGTCTAGATTTTTTACTCTTCTGTCTGTGTTGAAACCATCCTCCGTTCAATTACTACAACATTTATTATCTTACTTTTATGACTTATACGGCGTAAGTGTCAGCGTGTCACCTGTTAATATTTTTTACTCAGAAACAAAAATCAACCGATCATGGATTAAAAGATTTTAATGTTTTATCTGATTAATTTAATTTTTTTTATAAAGTAAATTGCAAATAACATTTCCTCTTATTCTCATTACAATTAAATACTATAATTATCCAAATTTGTAGCTAAATCTAATGAGCTCTTCCAATTTGTATACAAATATCCAAATTTTTGGTAAGCGAGAGGTAAAAATAGATTTTATTGTGATTAATCGCAAAAAATTATTATATTCCATTATTTTCTTTATCTGGACTGCGACATTCGCATTCATAAAATAAAATAGTTTATTGGTATAATTTATATACTACATTTTCAAAAAGAAAATGTCAAGAAAGTGATTCATCGAAAGTTTTCCGGGTTTAAACTTGTTCGTGAACTAAAAACTACTTGAACAACTATACGAGTGTATAAAGAAATGATTAATGTCGAACGTCAGCATCAGCAGCAACAGTATTCATAAATAACCGTTCAGCGCTCGGTAAAGCTAGAAAAACTATAACAAAGAAATCCCAGAATCGAATTAAATTGAAGAAATTGGAAGAAGACAACGAACGGCGAAGTTACAAGACACAGAACTGATTACGTATTATGTGTGACAACACGTGACATGGGCGCAGAAGAGCAGGAAACAAATTTAAACTGTCAAACTAGCAATTTCAATACGTTCTACACGAGACGCGCGCCTAAAGACGTCGAAACTAAAATATTAACTTTGTTCAAGTGCCACTTTTGAGTTCGCAGTACGCAACAATAAAAGAAAAACATGGAATTTCACTTCTGACATAACGGGACAACTTTGCATCGTTTTACAAAACTTTCTCATGATACAAGAAAAGCCTCAAGTTGAGAAAGATGGTGAGCAATCAAATATACCTGTGAAAATTCGCAACTATTTCAAGTGGCTACATCCACATTACCACATTACATTCATTTTCGTAGGTATATTCTTTATTATTTCGTTAATTACATAAAATTTCTCAAATTCTTCTATTTATACAAGCTAAAATACTATTTTAATTTATATTTATGAACCTTAAAGGTTCAAAATATGCTTTCAGTAAAAAAATCGTACCGAACCTGTATTTTTATTTCTATTATTTTTACAATAACAATATGAAATACATAATTAATAGGTACTCTGTTTGTGTAACATTGTTATAATATATCTTGATTACGTATTCACACTCAACATGAGTATGCTCCAACCTAATTTCATTTGAATGCCAAACTGGCATAAAGAAATATTCACTTATTCATTTGGGAAAGAATAAAACGGTGATCAGCGCTGACCGCTGAAAAGCGCTGATCTGCAAAAAAAATATACAGATGCACGTACAAAAGAATAAAATAGTCCGGTCGCCAAATGAGAAAATCGGCTTGAACCTGGAAGTTGGGTACAACAAATATTTTATGATTGATTCTAGTAGTATTTGATATACTGAATCATAATATGACGGGTGCCAGACCGGCACCCCGGGGCAACTCCGGAAAATTCGAAAAAATCATTTTTGTAGAGAACAAAATTTCCAAAAAAATGAAACTTTGAACTGCTCTCTTCGATTAACCGTTTCTGAGATACACGCGTTCAAATTTTAAAACTTGATTTTTTTTTACTTTTTTCATTATTTTTGTGTTTAATGACCTGTAACTTCTAAACAAATTAAAATTTTGATATTCCGTTTCTTTTATTAAATTTTGCAAACAATTCTCTATAAGATAGATTGTATGAAATTTTTCTTGAAGGCCTTAGTTAAGCCAAAATTTGAAGATTTTCTTCGAGAGAAACTTGAATTTTTTTTACTTTTTTCATAATTTTTGTGTTTAATGACCTGTAACTTCTAAACAAATTAAAATTTTTATATCCGGTCTCTTTTATTAAATTTTGCAAACAATACTCTATAAAATAGATTGTATGAAATTTTTTTTGAAGGCTTAGTTAATCCAAAATTTTAAGATTTCCTTCGAGAAAAACTTGAATTTTTTTTACTTTTTCCATAAGTTTTGTGTTTAATGACCTGTAACTTCTAAATAAATTAAAATTTTGATATCCGGTTTCTTTTATTAAATTCTGCAAACAATTCTCTATAAGATAGATTATATGAAATTTTTCTTGAAGGCTTTAGTTAAGCCAAAATTTTAAGATTTTCTTCGAGAGAAACTTGAATTTTTTTTACTCTTTTCATAATTTTTGTGTTTAATGACCTGTAACTTACAAGGTCATTAAACACAAAACTTATGAAAAAAGTAAAAAAAATTCAAGTTTCTCTCGAAGGAAATCTTAAAATTTTGGCTTAACTAAGGCCTGCAAGAAAAATTTCATACAATCTATCTTATAGAGAATTGTTTGCAAAATTTAATAAAAGAAACCGGATATCAAAATTTTAATTTGTTTAGAAGTTACAGGTCATTAAACACAAAAATTATGAAAAGAGTAAAAAAAATTCAAGTTTCTCTCGAAGAAAATCTTAAAATTTTGGCTTAACTAAGGCCTTCAAGAAAAATTTCATATAATATATCTTATAGATAATTGTTTGCAGAATTTAATTAAAGAATTGTTTGCAAAATTAAATAAAAGAAACCGGATATCAAAATTTTAATTTGTTTAGAAGTTACAGGTCATTAAACACAAAAATTATGAAAAAAGTAAAAAAATTCATGTTTCTCTCGAAGAAAATCTTAAAATTTTGGCTTAACTAAGGCTTTCAAAAAAAATTAAAATAATCTATCTTATAGAGAATTGTTTGCAGAATTTAATAAAAGAAACCAAATATCAAAATTTTAATTTGTTTAGAAGGTACAGGTCATTAAACACAAAAATAATGAAAAAAGTAAAAAAAAATCAAGTTTCAAAATTTGAACGCGTGTATCTCAGAAACGGTTAATCGAAGAGAGCAGTTTAAAGTTTCATTTTTTTGGAAATTTTGTTCTCTACAAAAATGCACTAGACAATCTTAACCGTAGAACTAACCGTTTAGTATTTATTGGCAAATAACCAAAAAAATCCATTTTTTGGGCGATTTTTTCGAATTTCCCGGAGTTGCCCAGGGGTGCCAGTCTGGCACCCGTCATATTATGATTCAGTATATCAAATACTACTAGAATCAATCATAAAATATTTGTTGTACCCAACTTCCAGGTTACATGGCTTGGCGACCGGACTTAAATCAATCCACACCGAGTATATGGGACTCAAAAAGGGTAGAAGGTTACTTTATTTAGTTCAGTTCAATTCGAATCGAGCTGATCTGCAAATAAATGTACAGATGCACGTAAAAAAATAAAATCAATCCAAACCGAGTATGTGAGACTGAAGAAGAGTATTAGGTTTCTTTATTTAGTTAATCAGAGTTTCTACAAAGGCTGATAATTTGAGTGTATATTTCTTTAGTTTAATGTAGACCAGCGCATTCTTACGTCAATTTCCAATTTGTACATTTCTTCGCAGATCAGCGCGTTTTAGCGGTCAGCGGTAATCTGCATTTTATTCTTAACCATTGGACCCATTGGACGCTATTTAGTATCGTATCATAGGTACAAGTCAGGTAACAAATGATAAAAAGCCGATGTGGCCAACACATGACCTCTTGCCATATACTTACTCTACTATTTTACTGTGTTTATGAAGGTTAAGTACACAAATATACCATTGTAGAAGGGAATTCGGGAATTGTAGTTTTTATAATATTATTAAAGTCTATTATGACCTTATAAATAATAAATGACATTTCATATTTTCCATTTCAAGTTGCCAAAAAGTCAAAAATTCATATGACATTAACACTCAAATATTTTATTTTTTGTTTTCATAGTTATTGTAGACAGTAACATTTAGTATACAATGTTATTTAAAAAAATTCCTATTAATTCATCAATTTTAAGGATATTACAGAAAAACTCTTCAGATCTTCAAGATACTACCACTTCCGGTTACACGATCAACACCAAAATCTAATCAGATCTAATCTAGGGTATCAGAATATTACATACAAAATTTCAAATTTTTTTATTCAGTGGTATTTGAGTTATCGTACCACCAACATCCATCCACTCATCTCAACTCAACTTATTTTCTTAAAACCGTCTTTTCTTTCGACCAAATTATAATGATAAAATTTTGACAACTCTAAATCTAAATAGAGAAGAGAAAAGAAAATCAATTAGAAAATAGACAAGAAACACAAAACTCTATTTTTTAGTTTTTTCGAGTTTTCATGAAAACTGTAGTGTTTTTCGAAAAAAACTATAAAAAATGAGTGAACTCCATTAAATGAAAATGAGCCACTATCACTAGGTATAAATTTCTAAATACGACGTGGAGAAATGCACTTTACAGACCTTCTGAAGGCTGAAAAACCTTGGATTTGCGTTGGCCAACGATTGTAAAACGCAATTGCAGTATTGAAAACACCTATAACAGTTCTAAAATAAAAATGCGTCACTATCACTAGGATAAATTTGTAAATAAGACGTAGAGAAATTCACTTAGAGCAGAGACTCGAACCGAACCGGAACAGGATCGAACCATACTGAACCGTTTAAAAATAATTTGGCAAACCCATAACTGGAGCCGGACGAATTTTATGTTTTCCGTCAAAATGCTATTAAATTTTAATGAACATTATTGTATTATCTATAATTTAGACGTTTTTAATTTTTTGTTTTAGAAATTAATTTAGTGCAAAACTGGAACCACTTTTATGAAAACCGGTAATCGATTCATTCCATTCCGCCGTAGAGTAATCGCAAAATAAGATGAAACCCCACGTGACCTGCGCGAAAGACGTGTTTTAGTTTGGACGAGTCCATTCGTAAACATTAGGGGTGTATTATGATCGTGTCAAAAGTGATATTTCTGCTGTGATCGCATGTTCTGTCATTCTTGGTGTAAAGTATCTTAACAATTTTCCTGTGTAATATTATAATTTATAATACTTAATAATAATTTATAATTTGCAACTTATAAAACTGTTGCACAGTATATCGTACTAATGTTTTTGACTCAGACAATACAACAATACAAGTCAATATTTTCAGGGCGGGTAATATAGATCAGCTGAGTACAGTTCGCGCATATCCGGTTCCATCTTATTTTGCGACTACTCTAACAAAAACAAAACCGACCCCAATAATGCACAGTGAACCGCGAATTGAACCTGAACCGTTATGTTGGCTGTTCGAATCCCTGTTTTAGAGACATTTGAAAGCTAAAAAACACTTTGATATGCGTTGGTAAACGATTTTGAATCGCCATTACAGTATTGGAATCAATAATGACTAAAACACCTATAAACTGAGATATAAAAGTAAAAATGCGTCACTAGATATAAATTTCTAAATATGGCGTTGAAGATAAAAATACTTGACAATTCGCGAACGATTATATTGAAATCATTAATTACTAAAACACCTATAAACACAGGTATAAAAGTAAAAATGTGGCACAAGGTACTACATTTGGAAATAAGACACCTTGGAAAGACATAAAAACATTTGACAATGCGTTGGGCAACGACTGTGAGACGAAAATGCAGCATTGAAATCAAAAAACATTAAAACATTTACAAACTGAGGTTTAAAGTATACAGGTTGGTGGAGGTGAAATGCGAACATAGGAAACATACATGACAATCGAACTTTCATGCCAGGTATCTTGATGTCTTTTGTAGTAATGTCACAAAACGAAGTAATATGAATTTGTGTGGCAAAAAGAGTAATGAATAACAGAAATAATAATAAAATCTAAAAGTGCATGTAAACTTTCTCGTTCTGCTCCTACACATACATTATTATGCAAAGAACATATTTTAAAGAAAATAAAAATTTCAATAATATGACAGCTACTTTGACATTGACAGTACTTATTCCACGTATATCAAGATGCCTAGCATGATAACTCCATTGTCATATATTTCCCTATGTTCGCATTTCACCTTCTAGTCTAGGCGAACTAGCATCTATCGGCGACAAAACTCAAAGAGAATATTTTTTTTCATAGGAATGTTGTAATTGACTTCCTAATTAACATACTAAAAGTCCCCATCGATCCGCCTTGTGCTAAGTCCACCATCTTGAAAAAATGATGGAACAAGACGACTTTTCTCGTGCTATTTGCAATTATCTCGAAAATGGACAATCTTAAGCAAAAATGTCAAATACCAAACAGAAAGAGCATAAAATTTCCTTCAAGATAGTCATTTTTGTTTTTACGGTATTTATACAGATTTTGAAAAAATAGTAAATAAATATTTTTATAATTCTAACAATCTAAGCATTTTTTTCTCATATTACACAAAAACGACTGTAATTTATTAACGGATAATAATTTTGAATTCGGGATTTCAGTATTCGATTTTAAAAATTTAAAAATTTTTCTATAATAATAATTTAATAATAGACATTTTATGACGCCAGTTTAGGAAAAACTTAAACATATTTTCAAAATCACAAAAATATACACTCGAGCAAAATAAAAACGCACCACTTGAAAATGCACAAAAAATGACACAATTTCAAAGTGCGATATCTCGGCTGCATTTCGACGAAATTGGATGAATCTTCGAGTTCTGAAATCGTTGAAGTCTTATCTTTAATGTGATTATAGCCAATGTTACAAAAAATCCACTCCACTCTCTCCCGCCCCCCTAAGAAAAACGAATGTATCTGATGTCCAAAAAGATCCAACTTTGGCAACTCATACGGGGTGACAAAAAAATCGTGGACCTTATTTTCCAACAGAGTAATAAAGATCAGACTTTTTCTTCAAGGTCTGCAAAATTTGAAGTACCTACGATGATTTGGCGCGTAGTTATGAATTTTTGAAAAAAAAGTGCCTTTTTGAGGTTTTTGGCCATAACTTGGCAAATTTTGCACGAAAATCAATAAATTTTGGATTTCCGAGAACGTTGAAGGTTTCTCTATTCGGCCCTGTAAGTTAATCTGCCACCAAACCCGATCCACCCCCTGCCACCCCCGCATAAAAAAACATGTTTTTGACTGAAAAATGTTCAATTGTAGCAACTTGAAGCGTGAGTAAAAAAAATCGTGGACCTTATTGCCCAACAGGACAATAAAGTTCAATCTTTTTCCTTCAATTTTCTCAAAATTTCAAGTACGTGCGATAATTTGGCACGAAGTTATGAATTTTTGAAAAAAATTGGTATTTTTGTGCTTTTTGCCCATAATTTGTCCGATTTCGCACCAAATTCGTTTATTTCTTAAAACATCTAACAAATAAAGGTGTTTAAAGAAATAAAAATTTTAAGTCACTTTTAGATAATTGTTAATGAAATTCAGAAACCTCAAAAAAGCACTTTTTTTTCAAAAATTCATAACTTCGCGCCAAATCATCGTAGGTCCTTGAAATTTTGCGGACCTTGAAGGAAAAAGTCTGATCTTTAAAACATATTTTTGAAACATTTCTTTATAAGATTTTGAAAGCCGAAAGTCAATATCTTAATCCGGACAGAAATTAAATACAAAATTTTAAGGAAGTGACAAAGTGACTAAAATACATTTTTGTGATTTTGAAAATATGTTTAAATTTATTCGAAACTGGCGTCTTAAAATGTCTATTATGAAATTATTATTATAGAAAAATATGTTAAGAATCGAATACTGAAATCCTGAATTCGAAGTTATTATCCGTTAATAAATTACAGTCGTTTTTGTGTAATATGAGAAAAAAATCATGATTTAATCAAATCGGCTTAGATTGTTAGAATTATAAAAATATTTATTTACGATTTTTTCATTAACTGTATAAATAACGTAAAAACAAATGGGACTATCTTGAAGGAAATTTCATGCTCTTTCTGTTTGGTATTAGGGATTTTTACAAAAGCTCGTCCAACACCGGCTCATCACGCCACAGGCAGAGGAATGGCAGTTTGAAACGTTTTCCGTTTGAACCTGGGTACCTATTCTAATTCATAGCGACAGTCGCTAGCGAAGTTCAGTTGATAACTTCGTGACGTCATTCCGTTTGTAACTATATCAAGGGTTAGGGATATTTGGCTTCCAGTTGATAACGACTGATATAGATATTACATTTTACTGTGAAATTTGGCAAAAAAACTGCTAAACTACCATTTTACCTATCACTTATCATAAACGTATTATTTGTTTTAAAATAAGCCATTTTTTATTTTCAAAGTAAATTATTTTCTCAAGAAAAATGTCAATTTCTTATTTCTACAATTTGTAATTTGAATTATTTAATAAACTAATCAAAAATATTGAATACATATATAAACCCATAATTTATTGGTATTTTATGTTTATACAAATTAACGTACATAAATTATGACTTTTAGCTTTCTGTAACAAGAATATTTACAAAAAATAACATAAAAGTACAATACTAAAACAGAATTGTTGACTCTTCTGTATTAATAAAATTAACATACATATTTTTTATAAAATAAATATTTTAACCTCACAACGAACAAAAATCAACGCAACGCGCAAGTCTACCGTAGCGAGGGTTGGTAATAAGTCGTAGCGACAGTTGCTTGGCTACTACGTCACACATGGTGGGGGGTTATCAAGACAACCCAAGTTATCAACGTTGATAAGTGAAATAGAATAGACCTCCTTGTGACAGAGGCTGGAACATGGTGCGAAAGAACTGATTTTGGAGGGGCGGGAAAACAGCCATCATTCAAAACTTCCATTGTAGCGTGGATTTTGTAGACGTATAATTAAATATTTTGACTGCATTTCGATTAACTATTTTCCATTAACCTTTACCAGTCGATGAATTATTTCTTTAACTAATATTTTGAAAATTTATTCTAGAAATTTTTTTTTACATGTTATGCAATATTTTGATGATATTTTTGCATAAAACTGTTCTGTTGTGCAGGTACAACCAATAAGTAGAGTTGCCGCGAGTTGACTTGCGTGTGAAACAACCTGTAAAGCTGAGCGTCCACTAGGTCGGTGGGCGGCGCCGTCCCCAAGAAAAACGTATAGAAAGCAATGGAACCCCGTCCACTAGGTCGGTAGCGCGGCGCGGCGCGGCGCGGTTCCTATACAAAATGTATTCTTGTTACCTAATGGACTGGAACTAACGAGAGTGAGTCGGAGAGCACAGGAATTTCGGGCATCATCGACAGTTTTCGACAGAATTTCGTGACAGCAGATGTTCATAGTGGAGTGAAGTTGAAACGATTGAAGAACAATCAACAATCACTGTTTTCACTTATTTCAGTAGCTGTGTTTAGCACGGTAAATAAAAATTTAAATTAAAGCATTATTTTTTAACAAAAATACTTTGTTTTATTTTAATTATTAATTATCCAATCCACTATTGATAAAATAGTACATTAAATAAAAATATCACTTTCTTCTTCGCAATATTACCAGTTAATAATTTTTTATCATATGAAATTCACTTCTGAATCTGAACTGAACTGCACGAACAATGTAGAAGTACAAAGTGCCGCACCGACTTCGCCGCGCCGCGCCGCGCCGCGCCAGTGGACGGGCTATCTGTTGAAAACCGCGCCGCGTCGCTCCACCGACCTAGTGGACGCTCAGCTTTAATATTTATAACGACTTACAATAGTTATTTGTGTATTAAGAGCATAAAGTGACTCTTTGTTACTCGCGCACGGTAATTGCAGCGCGAGCCGAAGGCGAGAGCTGCAATAGTACAAGAGGAACAAAGACACTTTATGCTCGTAATACACACATAATTTTATCTACGACTAAAATTATTTGTTATAATAATAATAGTATTTAGTTAGTTCAATCTGCGTTCAATCAATTTATGTTTGATTCGTAACCATGACGATACCAATAATATCGAAATACAGTAATAAAAAAATTTGTTTGATTCTGTCATTTTCTTTTATTTTATGTAATCAAAAAGTACTTTATTGAGCGTTGTCATAGGAGACGCGCAATAAAATGTTTTTTTGCTTGGTCCTCAGTAACAATAATCTTTACGTTGACAATTGAAAGCATGAATATAAACTTTTCATAGTAGTCGTAGATAAAGTATTTTAGAAGACATGCATGTTTCTGTGGTGGTGTTCCAGCAAATAACCAGAGTTCCAGTGAGTTGACTTGCGTGTGAAACGATCTGTAAGGTTGCTACTCTTAAGACGACAAAAATATCTTGGCGGCGTACTAATGTTCTAGAAAAAATCTCACTTGTTTTGTAATATTTTGTTGATATTTTGTAAAATCGTTTCTGTGGTGGATTTCCAACTTATAACTAGCGTTCCTGTGAGTTGACTTGCTTGTCAAATAGCGGCGCTTCAATGAGTCTTGAAAAAGAAGTTTAGTTCACAAAGTTTAATGAGACATGAGATGACACTGTTGATTTTGTATGTGTTTCCATCGTTTCCATGTAACACAATTTTACTCGGAAACAATCAAATTGTGGTGGGATGAGAGGGCCAGTGAAGTTAGTGGCGAGCTGTTAGTTTAAAATTTAAATAGATATTACCTCCATTATCTCTATTATCATAGGTATTTATAAACTTTATTTACGTGGATTCTATTATATATTTTATTTAATTTTCATATAAGTAATAACAACATGTTATGAATTTATTTTTGCGGGTCTGAAACGTCAAAATGCCAGGTATCTTGATATATTTTTAGTACCTAGTGTCACAAAACGAAGTAAGGTGAATTTGTGTGGCAAAAAGAGTAATCAATAACAGAAATAATAATAAAATCTAAAAGTTCATGTAAACTTCCACGTATATCAAGATGCCTAGCATGATAACTCCATTGTCATATATTTCCCTATGTTCGCATTTTACCTCCACCAACCTGTATAGTGGTTGTTTTTCTAACATGTCGATAAAAATATCTTGTAGACTAAAAATATCAAGCGTAGTTCTATTTATAAATCTCCCAGTTTTTATGAAACACTAGTTGAGTCCCACCGTTAGAGTACCGCTGATGAATATGGTACGTTAGACATTCGCCAGGGTACAGCCTTAACGTCATTTTAACAAAAGAGAAGCTATAGCCTCCATCTTGGTACAAGAAAAATTACCAGAAAATATTAGTGTATAATAATAATAATAATAATAATAATAATAATAATAATAATAATAATAATAATAATAATAATAATAATAATTTTATTAAGGCATAAAAACAATACAAAGATTGCATCACCAAGTCAACAGGAAATACATATTACAAATTGATAATAGAAATTAGACAATTAAAGTTATAATTCAGTACAATTTAGAAATTCATTTATACTATAAAAACAATGGTTTTGTAGTATACGGATAACAGATTTTTTGAAACTATTAGTGGGCTCATTCTTAATATTTATATCAAGTTTATTAAAAAATAAAGGCCCCCAATAGTCTACATTATTTTTACATTTGTTTAGTCGCCTAAATTTAGGTACAATATTATTTTTATGTCTAGTTTCGTGTGAGTGTATGTCTGAATGCATGGTATAGGTTGATATATTACTTTTGACATGCATTAGAGATTTATAAACGTAAATACAAGGCAGAGGTAATATTTTAAATTCTTTAAATAGTGGTTTACAGTGCGCTCTTGGGTCTACCCTACCAATTATTCGTAATGCTCTTTTTTGTTGCCTGAAAACATTGATGCTTTGAGGACAGGATCCCCATAACAGAATTCCGTATAGGAGATGTGTGTGAAAGAGTGCATAGTAAGCTGTTACCAGCACACTCTGGGAAGCTGACTGAGCTAGTTTGCACAATGCAAAATTACATGAAGCTAATTTATTACATAATTTGTCAGTTTGACAGGCCCAATTCATGTTATTAGTTATATGCATACCAAGAAACTTAGTACTACCTACATTGTTGGTAAGATTAATACTTTTATTATAATTAGAGATTACCATGTTTTGAGTTTTTTCGGTATTTAATTTAAGATTATTTGCTGAAAACCATTTTTCAGCATTGCTCATGATTTGTTGGAATTCATTACAGGCATCATTAATATTTGTGCATTCCTTGAGGAAAGTGGTATCATCAGCAAATAGGATGGTTGTTACATCAGGATTATTATTTGGTAAATCATTTATATATATTATAAAGAGGAGAGGTCCTAGTATAGATCCTTGTGGCACGCCTATATTTATGTTGCCTAAGTTGGAAAAGGTATTGTTCAGAAAAACAGTCTGATATCTATCTTTTAGGTAGGATGCCATGAGGTCCAACGGTAGGCCCCTTATACCATAATACTCTAGTTTGTTTAACAAAATTTCATGTGAAACACAATCAAAAGCTTTTGATAGGTCACAGAAGGTTGCAGTTACTAAACCACCCCTATCAATTATATCAGTTATTGTGCTTATCGTCTGCAGTAGTGCATCATTGGTGGATTTATTGCGTCTGAAACCATTTTGACTATTGGAAAATAAATTTAATTTTTCGAAGTAATTAGATAGTCGTTTATGAATGAGCTGTTCAAATATTTTAGATATAATTGGTAATAAAGATATTGGCCTATAATTACTCGCATCGTCATTATCACCCTTTTTGTGAATGGGTATAATTTTGGCAATTTTCAGTAATTGAGGAAAAACACCTGTACTGAAACTAAGATTAATAATGAAGCATAAGGGTTTACATATGATATGCCTTATATCTTTTATAACATGAGTATTGAAACCGTATATATCTTTACTACGACTGTTTTTTAGTTTTGCTATAATACTATCTATTTCGTGTTCAGTTGTTGGTTCTAAGTAGAAAGAGTGACCCTTATTTAAGTTACATACTTGAATTAAATCCTCTGCAGAGCAGTTTACCCTTGGTAAATTATTTGCAGTAAGTTGAGCAATGGTAGTGAAGTAATTGTTGAAATCATTGCTTGTTAAATTAGTATTACAAACATTATTAAAGTGTTTATTTCGCCTTAAATCCTCATTTATGACATTCCAGATGGCCTTGCTTTTATTATCTGCCTTTGTAATGATATTATTATTGTAAGTTTGCTTAGCTTCTTTAATTTTAAACCTGTAGTATTTTTTGTAGTTTGCATAAATTTTTTTGAATTCTGTACAGCAATTTAATTGGACACACTCATAGATGAAACACAGTGTGTCTCTTATGTACTCAAGTTCTGTAGTGAACCATTTTTTGGTGTTTTTCTGAGAACAATTTTTATTGGGTTTAACAATTTTGTGAGGAAAACATACATTAAAGTTATTGTGTACCATACTATGAAATAGAGAGAAACACTGATCTACATTATTGCAGGAATAGAGCTCTTCCCAGTTTACAAGTTCAATTAATTTTATAAACTTTTCTAAACCAGAGTTTGTAATGGGTTGGTTATAATAAATTGAGTTCTTTGTTGTTATGTTTTTGTAGAAGTGCATATTGAAAAATATACCTTGATGATCAGATAAATGAGGATTTATGACAGTTGAATCATACATAATTGGCTCTAGATTTGTTAATATGTTGTCTATACATGTCTTACTTTCTCTCACTATCCTTGTGTGATTGAAAATGGTTTGATGGAGACCATAGGATGAAATTATATTTAATAATGCTGTTTGATGTGCACCTTTTTCTAGAAAGTTCACATTAAAGTCACCAGTTATTATTATGTTTTTATTTATCACATTTAGTTTGTTTAGGACAACTTCCAAGTTTTTTATAAACAGATTAAAATTCCCACTTGGTGATCTATAGACGGTCATAATTATACAGTTTGCAGTGATTAACTTTATGGCAGAGAATTCACAGTGTAACTCTACGCACAATTCATCCACCCATTTAATTTTTACAAAATTTAGATCACTTTTAATTAAAATACTAACACCTCCGTGAATATATTGACTTCTACAAAAGTTATTAGCAATTTTGAAACCATTTACACAGTACAAATTTATTTCATTCGCTAGCAGCCAGTGTTCAGTAATACATATAACAGAGACATTATTATTTAAAATATGATTAACAAAGTAATCTAGTTCGTTTAACTTATTCCGTAAGCATTGAATATTTATATAGAATATAGAAAGATGTTCACTATGATTTGTTACCCTGGCTTTTGAGGTTTCAGTCGTGTTAGAAAAAACCGGCGTACACGAATTTCAGATGGCCAGAAGTTTGGATTGTAGATTTCATCCTTCATCGACATTGGGAATCCAACTTTGAAGGATGCGTATTCTCCTTTTGATGTTAATTTCGAACATTGAAAATCTGTGTTTGGTTTTTCTTTCTTCAGATAGTCAGTAAGTTGATCTATAGTGGTGTCTTTCTCTAATCTGTAGACATGGAGCCAACCTATTTGAGGATTAGCTTTTAGCGTGCTGTTCTTATTTATTCCAACAACTGAATGTATATTGTTTGCTCTTTTTTTGTGATATTTAGGAATCTGAAAATCATCTGTTTCTCGGTCAAGGACTTTATTAGAAATCTCAGATGTATCAGCAATTGTTTGTTTTGGTTGTAAATAAACAGACGAATTGGTGCTTGTTTGAGGCGCATCAGCTGAACGTTTAACTTCACTTGATTGGCCTTGAATTTGAGCACTGACGTTTTTGGCATTGACAACAGGTGGAATCACCTGTTTACCCAGACTTGCAGAATTTGTTGGTTGTACAGGTGTTTTTTTTGATTGGTTTGCAACTTCGCTATAATTTGCTAACGGTTTTTTAGGTTTTTCTTTTTTGTCTTCTTTGCTCATTACTGCTAAGTATTTTGTTTCCAAATCTTTGTAAAGTGCTTTATATGCAGCACATTCACCTTTTAGGAGGAGGTAAGCCCTTTCAATTTCCTGGTATCGAACATCCATCAAATTCATTGGAGAAGATTTGTCTCCACAATTAGGACAAGTCCATTTTACGTCTCCGATTGAATCATTTACACTACCACACTTATTATGATAATTTGCATCGCACGATGAACATTGTACACCATTTTTTACTCGTTTCTTGCACTTTTCACACTTGTAATCATGGATTTTATTCACAAGATGACAAGCATCACTTTCTTCATCCGCCATCTTAACTCTTATATATTCAAGTATTACTAACGTTAAAGTTGTAAAATAGTGTATGTTTATGTTAGAATTAATAAAACTATTAAAAAGACTAATACAGCTTGATTGATATTCGTTTAGGGTACCGCGTGGTCTACCAACGAATCAATCGAACAAAAAACTATTAGATTATAATAATAGTGAGTGGTTTTAGTGGATAAATGGGTGAAAATTTCTTAAGTGGTACTGCGATTAGTTTTCAGCGAATAAAATAGGTAAATTTTGTAGTATAATCTTCGAGTGCAAATTAATACGTTCATGAGTAATGCATTCTAATTAGTGTAAAAAAATTATAAAGGTGGCAGCCCTAATTGCGAATATAATCGTGGCATGCATTTTGCAAAACTCTGTTCACACGTGGATTCTTTGAAGATTCTTTCATGCTTCTGAATACTGGGAAAAATTATTCTGAACCTACCATACGAATTCTTCTTTTCCAAGACTCACTCAATTTTTTTTAAAGATTCTAAAGCATGGAATAATCTTTAAAAATTCAGGTGTGAACAGGGCTTAACTACACTTCAATTCAGTTAAGAATAGACTATTTGACAACTGACAGAATTTCTTGACATTTATGCTGTCAATTTGATTTAATCACAGAGCAGGAATTATTAGAATAATTCTTAAATGGAATGTAGTCTAGGGTAAAAAGTAGTTATTGTAACCTGGGGTCCTATTCTATTTCACTTATCAACGTTGATAAGTTCGGTTGTCTTGATAACCCCCCACCATGTGTGACGTAGTAGCCAAGCGACTGTCGCTACGACTTATCAACACTCGCTACGGTAGACTTGCGCGTTGTGTTGATTTTTGTTCGTTGTGAGGTTAAAATATTTATTATATAAATATTTATTTTATAAATATAAAATAAATTATGGGTTCATTATATGTATTTAATATTTTTGATTAGTTTATTAAATAATTCAACTTACAAATTGTAGAAATAAGAAATTGACATTTTTCTTGAAAAAATAATTTACTTTCAAAATCAAAAAAATGGCTTATTTTAAAACAAATAATACGTTTATGATAAGTGATAGGTAAAATGGTGGTTTAGCAGTTTTTCTTGCCAAATTTCACAGTAAATGTAAAATCTCTATCAGTCGTTATCAACTGGAGGCCAAATATCCCTAACCCTTGATATAGTTACAAACGGAATGACGTCACGAAGTTATCAAATGAACTTCGCTAGCGACTGTCGCTATGAATTAGAATAGGTACCCAGGTGAGTTAGTTTTTGGGTGTGGCAGTAGTTGGCAACCCTGGCCTGGCTGTGAATCTAGAATCGTGGCTCGTGGGGCGTGCCTTGCATTACACTTTTGTTTCTAAACAAATTTTATTGAAAGACAGATAAGAATTTATCTGTGGTATAACTAATTAGTAAACAGAACATAATGACGCGTTAATTGAAGAAAAAAAGCTGTGTTCTGGTGAAAGTTGAAGACGTAGGACATTTTTAGGTACAGTACAATGGGAGACGATGAATACCAAAAAAATCTACGGGACCTCCAGAAATACGTTCCTTTTCTGGAGAACACCATAAAGCGCTTAAAAACAGAAACAGGCAAACCTCGAGAAGCCCAAATATCAAAATTACAATCTTTGCTTGTAATTCTAACTGAGACAAAGAAAAAGTAAGTGTAGAATGAAATTATTTGGGATGGTTGATAGAATTGGTGCACTGCCCCTTTTGGGGAGAAGAGAATGGACCTTAAATATTATGACCTGCATTTATTTCTTATTTATACGAGTATTGTAATAGCATGCGCCTATACCTAAGGATATCATACCAGAAAATAAGATAAAACATTATTTTCAGATTAAAATATGACGTTTTGAAAAAATGCGAAGAAGTAATTTACAAGTTGTACGAAAAAGTTGAAAAGGTAAGCTATAAGCTTCATTTCTTGATATATACTAATCAAAGTTACTGGTAACCATCTATCAGATAATTTTTTTAAATCCTACAACACATTAAAACATATCAGCGTACAGTGTTACTACTTGCAGAATTAGCGAGTAGCTATCAAATTGCAAAACTTGTTGTTAAAGTTACTGGTAATCATCTACCAGATAAATATTTTAACCGTGAACACTTTTGAACACAGTAGGATTAACATAAATCTTACATAATAAGGTACAATAAGTATCTGTCATGCCTTTTATCCAACTTGGGTGCGGCAGCCTCATAATGTGAGCTAAACGTAAAACGTGACCATTGTCTCAGGTTTGAATCTTAACTTACAACCAGAAGTACTCGTGAGTTCATGGCAGGTAACCGCACACAGAATATAATACGTTGATGGTTGCCATTAGATATGTGTATTACCTACTGTGATTCTGAAAAATAGAGTTCGAATCCAGTCTACGAGTCTAGTTTAACTGCACAAATACACTAACAACCTTGAATACCCTTGAGTTGATGGGACGGTCTAATAGGGTGGTCATTCAATACCAGAAAATAAAATTCTAGTATGCTCATACACAGGAAAATGCATGCACAAGAAAATTCAAATCTAGAAAATTTATACATAGAGTAAAATTCAAATAGCTAGAACCCTGCGCGAAGTACGAATTCTCGTCTTAGAGAGAAAAGCATAGATGATAAACAAGAGGAAACTACGCTACTGTCTGTTCTACAGAACATCAGCTTCAATATCTGTTATTCTCATGCTGACATTCGTAGTGTTTTGCTTCGTTGAACCCTGCGAATTTTGTAATTGATTATGATTGAGTTATATTTTAGTTTTCTTTGAAGATTAAGTGAAGTGCAGCGCAGCATATAATCGCTAGCTCCGCTTTTGTAAAACGAACAGTACATGACAAGCTCTGCCTTCTCGCGCAGTCCAGGGTCCTAGCTATTTGAATTTTACTCTAATAAAATACCCGCATTCTCAGGAAAATGCAAATCTAGAATTTAAGATGCGACAAAAATGCAAATATAAGAAAATGCAAAACTAGTTTGTCTTTTCAACAAACAATGAACAAGCCATAACCATTCTTGAGTCCTACATACTCATATTCTGGATTTGAATGTTCCTGTGGGTGAATCTTTTGTGCAAGTATTATGTAGATTTGAATATTCTTGTGCATGCATTTTCCTATGTATGAATATTCTAGAATTTTGTTTTCCGGTGTTGAACCTGTTAAATCCGCAAATACTAACACAATCTTACATCTTTCAATACACCTACTTATGCTTGTACTGGAATATATTTTATCGGCATGTGCAAAACACGAACATGCTCTATACAAACCTCGGCCTGCTCATGTACACGAATAGGTATCATCCGAAAGTCCAAAACACGAACTTATACACAAACTTTGACTTGTACATGCACAGGAATATGTTTTATCCGAAAGTGCAATGTACAAAACGTATTATAGGACTGTGTTCATAATATCTATGTTTGTATAAGTCCTTGCAATTTCGTGTTTTGCATTTTCGGACGAAATATATTCCTGGGTATGTACACCTAGAGTACCTAAATAGACTAAGAGTACGGATAAAGAGTCCAAAATGGTTTATCTTTTGTTTTCAGTTGTAACTGTATTTCTGATGTATACACATATATATAGCTCTGTCAAGATGATATAAAAAATTTAAAATTAATACCTAAGACGGTTTAAACTTAAAAATATTGATAGAAAATATATCTACATAGTTCTAAATAATTAATTATGATTACCAAAGCGCAATTATTTAGTTCCACAGGGAAAATATTATTCAGTCATTTTTGACAACGTCGATCACTTAAATAATTATTTATAAAATAGTAACCAAAGAGCAACATTAGAAAACAATATGTAACTAAATATTGACATAAAAATATTAAATTCTGAGAGTTAAGTAAGCTGAAAAACAAGTGCAAACACAATTTGGACTACCAATAGAAAATGACCAGTGGCTTGTCCGTACTCTTAGTCTATTTAGGTACTCTATGTACACCCAGCGCCGATGAATCGTGGAAAACTAGATGGTGACAAGTTTCGATTTAAATTGGCAACACTTCTGGTGCGCCGCATGTGTCAAACTAAAACCATGACATAACATAGTATTCCACGATTCGTCGGAGCTGGGTTACATTGTCATGGTTTTAGTTTGACACATGCGGCGCGCCAGAAGTGTTGCCAACTTAAATCGAAACTAGTCACAATCTAGTTTTCCGCGATTCTTCGGCGCTGGGTGTACAAGTTGATGTTTTTTTAAATATATTCCTGATCCTGTACAAGCATAAGTTAGTGTATTTAAAAGTCAGTGCCAATGTTAGGTTCCGTTTGTTTTCGAAGTTAAAGGCGTGACCGACTGTGGTTCTGACAACTCGGGTTTGAATCCAGTCAGTAGCACATTTCAGTTTAACTACACAAAAATGAATACGGATGGTAACCGCACACACGGGTTAATACACCGATAGCTCATTGCGTGAAGCTGCTAATTACTCAAATTGAATAGGCGTGATATATTTGCTATACCGTGTGTGCGGTTATCAACCATAATTACACGGGCACTCTAGGTTGTTCATGGACCACACGTTACGGAAAATTTTTGTGTTGGAATATGCAGCTGACTAGATTGAAACCTGAGCTTGTGGATGACATTTCTGATTTCTGATAAAATTGGCTTCAGCACTAGAGTTACCAGTAGCTTAACTGCATAAAATATTATCTGAAATCTTCTGTTTCTGCTAATAACCGAGCTTTTATATTCCAGAAGCCTACGATAGACACAATGCACAAATACATGTGTAGGAACCCACCGGAAGACAAGTTCCCGTTCAGAAATCCGTCTCTGACATTGGAGAATGAGGTAGCTTTCTCGGTAGCGCGCCAAAAGCTCAATAAACAGGTCGAGTTTACGCCTGCAAGCCCAAGTCCGCCGATTGAAAGCTCTGTGCCCGCTAACCCGGTGGTTATAACCACAGAGAAAGTTGTCCCTGAAAGACAGGATGTGTTTTATCCGATACAGACCGAGTGAGTTTTATTTTTATTTTGATAGATTGCTTGACAAAAAGCGGTAAAATGGAATGGAAGCTTAAAGCGAACTTAATTTTGCTTCAAATTGCAGCTTATTTGATCTATGCTTCTTAAACTGGCTTGCACCGCAGTCAATTTTGCTCAAAACTATTTTAACTGCATTTAATTGGACTTGAGCTGCAATTATTTTGCTTGAAATTAACCTTTAAATGTTAAAAGTGCTTGTTAAAATTGCCTGAATTGACCTTAACAGTCTTTAAATTATTGCGACATACTAAAAAAACACTTACTCGTAGTCTACCAAGTTTACTAAAATACTTACAATGGAATAAATGTATTAAAATCGCCCGAGATGCTTTAAAACTTTATTCGACTCAATCTAAATTGCCCTATGCGTTTTAAATACGACTTTAAAGAAAATTTTAAAGCTTAAAACTGTTAAAAAATAATAATAAAATAACCTTTAAATTTAGTAGGTATATCTAACTTTAAATACCATACATTGACTCAAAATATTTTAAAATTTCCCTATATTTTAGCGAACTTAATAATCAGAATGTTAAAAATACTGTTAATTCGAGTCTAGTTTACTTAAATCAACTAAAGCCCTGTTCACACAAGGATTCTTTCATGCTTCTGAATTTTTAAAACGATAATCATGTTGTAAATTGCAGTGAAATATGGACGCTGCTAAATTTAATCTTCAATGAGTCTTGGAAAAGAAAAATTTATAATGTATTGATAGCTTCAAAACAGCGATTTTTTTTCAATAATTTTTGGAATTTTAACAATCTGCAACAAAATTGTTACATTGCAACTTTATTTAACTACTGTTTCGTTTTAAAACTATTTATTTTATTTTTAGATTTAATAATCTCAATGTCAATAACCAGTCAATGTATGGGAACAATTTTGTTGATGATGTTTGGTCCAACGGCAGTCAAGTAATGAATCCTATCAATCCAGTCATATTAAACTGGCCCCAGGCAGTTATCAATCTGCAACCACTTAACCAAATTCAACCACTCATTCAAATACAACCACTCAACCAAATGAATCAAATCCAACCATTAATCCGGAATCCAATGAATTACCAGCCATTGGCCTGGCCGGATCAAATACAACCTGTCAACGAACCTTTGTTTCTAAGGCGGAACGAAATAAATCGACCTGCGGAGCCACCAAAAAACAAAAGCTACGACATTTGGAAGTCCAGAAATGTTAATTTAAAAAAAGGAAAATCCGGCCAACAAAGTAGAGAGCTGGTTGATTATTCGGATAATTTTTTAGCCGACAGTTCACCTAAAATCGATGAAATACGAATAGCTTCGGCACCGAAACCGGTTCCGCCGCCCGGAGGGCCTAAAAAAATTAAGAAACCGATAGTGACAAGTCTGAACAAGCCGCCTTTATCCGAGTCTAACCTTCAGGATTTATTATTATCTTCTTCAAATTCTCCTAAATCGGGCGAACAATCTCCGGTAGTTACGACGATATGGATTTAGATAAACTTGAAGAGCTTAAAGCTAAATTGTGCAAAGAATTGGAAGATAATAAAAAAGAAGACAAAAAAGTCACTAAACCTTCAGTTGGACAATCTGTTACTAAATCTAAAAGCCCTAGGGTTATAGAAAGAGTGATTAAAGAACAGGATAATATTTTCGGAAGTTTACTGTCAAGTATAGATGATCAAATTATTGTTAAAAGTAAAGAAAAGGATAATAAAATTAATAAAACTCCAGTTAAAGATGTCAAAAGCAGCTCTAAAAAAGAAGACAAAAATGTTAAACATAAAGATAGTAGTAAATCTAAAGATAAAGATCAAAAACGTATAAAATCTTTGAGTAAAACAGAAATATCTAAATTAAACGAAAAAGTTAAGAATAGTTATTTTAAAGATGACTCAAAACGAGACGACAAGAAAAAGGACGAAAAAGATACATCAAAAAGCTCTAAAGAAGAATCAAAACAAATAAGTAAAGATTCAAAACCTTCAGACTCAAAAAGTAAAGCTACAAAACCTTCAGAATCAAAAAGTAAAGACACTGCTTCAAAAAATAGGTATTCCGACGGAAAAAATAAAGATCAAGAATCGAAAAGTAAAGATTCTGACTCAAAAAATAAAGATTCTGAGGCAAAAACTAAAAATCAAGACTCGAAAATTAAAGATTCTGTGGTAAAAATTAAAGATTCTGGCTCAAAAAGTAAAGATTCTGAGGTTAAAAATGAAGATTCAGATTCGAAAACTAAAGATTCCAGTTCTAAAAGCAAAGATTTAGATTCAAAATCCAAAGACACTAAAAGTAGTTCTAAAATAGATCACAATGAAACTAGTAGCAGTAGTAAATCAAATAGATCTGAAAAAAGAGATAAATCAAAAGATAAGAAAGAAAAAGGAGATAAATCTAGGAGATCTTCATTAACTAGAGAAGAAAAACAAAAGCTAGATGATAATTAACAAAATCAAAGGGAAAGTAAAACAAAAGACGATAATAACAAAAATCCGGTGATAATAAAAAAGCAGATGATAGTAAACAAAAAACAGAAGATACTAAACAAAAAAGTGGAGAAAATAAAACAAAAGAAGGTAAGAATCAAAAGCCGAGTGAAAATAAACAAATCTCGAACGATAAACAAAACATGGCGGATAATAAAACAAAAGAAGATAGCAAACCTAAATTAAGTGATAGTAAAACAAAAGAAGACAGTAAACTAAAACTGAGTGATAATAAACAAAAGATAACCGATAGTAAACAAAATATTGCAGACTTAAAACAAAAATATAATAATTCTTCAAAAAGTAGTGATAATAAACAATTTTTTAACGATTATAGACAAAAACTGGCGGATAATAAACAAACTACTGATAGTTTTCAACAAAAACCGTCTGAAATAGACGAACTAATCGATGATTTACAAAGCTCGATAGATAAACAATCTTCCGATGAACTTGAAGATCTAACAGAGGACATTAGACTAAAAATGTCTGAAAAACAAAGATCCAAATGGGCGTCGCTACCATTTCCACCAATGCCAAACAGCTACCCAAAAAAATTAGAAGACTCGACCTTTAAAAAAGACCTACATATAGTAGATAAAATAATGAATCAGTTAAAAGAGTCAATTACCCCAAGACTGAAAGATGATCAATCGGCGAGACTATCTGACAAATATCCCCACAAACGCAAACTCAGCGTTGATACCAAGGTCGAGCCGCTCAAAGATTTCGTCCCACCCAAAATGCCGGAAATTCAACCAGTTAAATTAATTGATCTCAGGTTGAGAACTTTCACGTCGCCGCCCCTGGCGAAAAAAAATAATTAATCAGCCAAATATGGCACACCCCTTTACGTTTAACAATCCGCAAATGTTCCAGAACCAAGTCAGGCCCAATATTTTCTCCAATGAGACCCAAATAAATCGGCCACCTAGTAATGAATCGTTCAATAATAATATGATGATGAATAATCCAAATATGGGGAATATGCCTCTTATAGATTCGTTTCTAGGGTGTAACACACCGTCTGACCCGTTTCTGGGTCAGAATATGGGTCGTAGAACACCTAGTGATCAATTTTTAGGTCGCAGAACCCCTAGTGACCCATTTTTGAATCCTGGATGCAACACACCGGGTGATCCGTTTCTGGGTCCTAAAACACCTGGCGATCCATTTTTGGGTTGCCAAACGCCACAAGACCCGTTTTTAAACCAAACGGGTTGTAAGACACCTGATCCGTTTTTAGGGAACCAAACACCTATAGACCAATTCTCAAACGATGGTAGGCCTCAAAGGAACCCATTTGCAGGTCCACCGGACCATTTTTCCAACCAAATGGGACCCGGAAATAGTAATTTTGATATAGATATACATGACCCTAATCAACGTAGTTTTCCAATACCCAATAACTTTAACAATCAAAACCAAACTTCAATTAACCAAACGAGTGAACAGTTTTGGTCCCGCAACCCAAAAGAGGGTTTCAACCGATCCAACCCTAATCTATTCAATCAAAACAACTTCAACCCTAGATTCCAGAATTTCGGTGGGTCACGTTTCCGGGGAAACGACCAAAATAGAAACAATTTTCAAAATGAGCAGAATTTCAACCAATACGATCTAAGTCAAATGAATCCAATTGACTTCTACGATACGGAGAAACAAAATGACAGTTCTCAGAACTTCGAGGACCCACCGCGGTACGTTCAACAGCAGACAGTTCAGAAACATCCAATGGGTCAATCCAATCGTTCGGGAAGACACCCCTTGTAGAGAAAAACCTAAACCACTTATGGCCCGTTTTCCGAGTTATCAAAACGATGGCCAACCTAAAGACCCTCCAAAAAACAGATTTAGTTTCGAGGAAGCCCGAGAAAAAGAAAGATATGACGATCGAGACAAATACTCGGAATGTTATCAGAAGCTTTCTTAATTAATTATAAAAAATAATTGTTAATATAATAGTTCTTATAAAAATATTTTATTTGAATTTTTAAAATTATTATTATTAATACGTCAAAAATCTTAACAAGTGGTTAAAAATGAACAACTAAGTTATAGAATTGGTCTGATGTGATGCCAATTGCCGTACGGCTTGTCAATGTAAAATATTAAAACTCTGAGCTGAGGTGCTAATGCTAAGTTGCAGTTGACAGTGACACTCGAAAGCAATATGGGTTCCACAGGGGAGTGAAGGGAAGGGCGGGATACGAACAGCGCATCGTAGTACATCATTTCAACGCTGCAGTTGCTGAGCGCTAGTTCACAGACAGTTTCCCTTTCACCCGCAGCACCCTCGTCCACATATTTAGGCATAACACTTGCGCGCATAGGATTGCCTCTCTTTATATAATTTATTCTCTTTGATAGTTCAATATTATGTTTTATAAGGAATTTATTAATCAGGACTGCAGTCAATTGATTTTTATTATTCTAATATTCGGTTTATTAGAATAATAAAAATCAATTGACTGCAGTCCTGATTAATAAATTCCTTAAATTCCACCAGTCGAAAAATATCCTTTATTTCATTATGTTTTATGTATCTTATTTATAAAGTAAATTATTCTGATTATTTTTTCACTGTGTTCCAGATGAAAAGCTAGACATGTTCAACAATTTTATGAAGCACATCTTTAACACTTGCGACTCGTCGGTGTTGCTTCAATACTTAGACAAATGCGGAGTTAGTTTGCTTCAATCGAAAACTAAACGTATTCGGCGCATTATCGAATCCGATTCTGAGTCAGAAGTGGAAGAAGTTGTCCCAGAAGCAGAACCAGAAACAAAAGAAGACGAACTCAAAGAAGAAGAAGAAACAAAAGAAGAAATACAAGAACCACAACCGACAGAAGCAGAAATTCCAAAACCAGAACAAAAAACTCCAGAAAAACAATCTGAAACAGAATCAGATGTAATTGAATCTGTGGGGGAAAGAATTAAAAATCGTAGAAGAAAGCAGATAATTTATAGTTCAGATTGGACTCCGGAAAAACCGGTAGTGGTAGAACCGAAAAAACCGGAGAAAAAGACAAAAAATCCACCAAAAACTAGAAGGAAAAATACGCTAGAACTTTTACAGGAAGATTTGCGAGATATGTTCATTAGCGAAGGCGTTTTGACAGCTACCGGAAAAAGAATGTGCCGAATGATGAAAGAACACCAAGAGCAAAGTCTATACACAAATATAGAATCCTCAAAAAAGAAAGATACAACTTCAGACGACGACGATTTACCCTTAGCTAGACGCAGACCAAAATCCGCAGAAAAATCCGTGAAATCAGCTGAAAAACCGGTTAAAATCCCGGAGAAAACTACAAAAATTCCGAAAAATTCCTTGCTACGCAAGACCAGATCTTCTCCTCGGGTTATGCTCGAGAAAATCGAAATACCAATCGGAAAATCATCTTCTGAAAGCGAAACAGAAGAAGATAAACCGTTATCCGAATTCATCCAACCGGAAATCGCCTCAATAAAGCGGAACAAAGTCGAGTCGACCGACTCGAGCATCAAATCTTCACCGGTTAAAAAAAAGGCACGTAGAAGAAGGCGCGGTGGTAGGGGATCCAGAAAGAAACGAATAGTACAAAGCCCTGAAGATTCTGAATCTGTCAAAGATGATTCTGAGTCGATAGTTTCAAATTCCACTACCAAAGAATCTTTTTCGGAGAATTTAGATGATTTAGAACAAGATTTAGAACCAGAAGATCCGGAACCAGAATCTGTAGAACCGGAAGTAGAACCTCTTGAAGAAACTGCGGAAACCAAAAAGAAACCCGTTTTGAAGAAGAAGAAAAATAATTGGGCTCATGGAGTCATCAAAAAGGACAAACGTAGAGGACGTTCCGCAACTAAACTGCAAATTCCTTCGAGTTCGGTTACTGAACAAACCGAACCGATATCGGTTATCAGTGTAACCGAAGAGCCTATAACCCCTAATTCGGAACAAGGGGAGTTTAGCTTCCTAAAAATCGATCCCAAACCCGATGTGAACTACTATCTCCACAAAGGAAACCGCTTTGATTGTAAACTGTGCGAATATGCGGGTAAATTTACCGCGCCAGAAAATAGCCAAATATATGGATTTCGCGCGCCACTCCACAGCGATTATTGTTTTGTTAAATTTAATAATCTAAAGATATTGTTGAAGATAAAAGTACAACCTACAAAATGCAAGATGCAGAATTTTAAAATTGAAATATGTTAATTTGAATTTTGACAATTTTTGTTATGTATTGAACACAAATATCTTCTATTTCAAAACGAATTTAAAAAATTCGATCGGTTATATCGCAGATTCAAGCTTTGTTGACAACGTCTTAAAATTTGAAGTTCATTCACTTATAAATGAAAGCTGTACAGTAGCACACGAAAACCCTCTTTTTTTATATAAATATTGCAGTTTTTTTACAAATATGTGTGCCAAAATTATTATTTCCCTTCAAACATAAATTATTTGTTATTTTTATGTTTAACAAAACAATAAACGCTATAGAATAGCGTGCGGAATCAATGTTTTTGACTGTTTTCTGCCATGGGTAGAGGATCACCTTAAGATAGCCAAAAGTGTTATGTGACATACAGTAAGTGACTCGAATTCAGTTTGATACAACCCACGAAGTATAATATATGACAGGAGTGGACACTCTGCCGAATGAATTGTGACCTTTCTGTTTACCTTTTAGAGAGAGGCAGAAAATTCGGGCCAGCTTGGTGCATGTATTCGATAACGATAAACAACGGTAACGATGGTAACGCACGGGGCTAGTAGCGATTTTTTCTCGCACAGGATAAACAGAAATGCCACGAATCTACAGTATTGCTAAGACTAAGATACAGAGTGTCCATTCCTGTGTTTATATTGTAGTACAATCATAAAAAAATTGGCAGCTAGCAACCGCATATATTTTCGAATATACAGAATGTACCATAACTTCGACTACATACGTAAAGTGTATTTTGATATTGAAATTCGGAAAGGGAAGTTTACTTACAAAGACTTACAACAACCATAAAATAAACAGCTAAAAAAATGAAACTCTTATTAAAATATTAATCTTGAATATGTTTGTGCCACTGGTCTGATAGTTTACACGTTTACAGTAATAAATAAAAATAAATAAACATTAAAATTAATTTTATTTAATTAAAGTTACGTTTGAATTAAATATTATTGAATGAAATGTCACGCAACTTTAAATAAAATTAATTTTGATGTTTACTAAATTATATTCATTACTGTAACCTATCATACCAGTGGCACGAAAAATGTTTGCTCTAAGTAATGTGCAATTATTATTGTGAATTTCAGAAAAATACTGCTTGCGTGTGTGCGGTTACCAGCCATCGTATCACGCATGGTTGTTAGTGAGTACACTTACTATTGATCACATAACACGCTCGGCTTTCTTAAACGTTACAAAAATTTGGATCCTTAAAAAAATTCATTACATTTATTAATTTATTCCAGGGTTCTCAATCTGTAGAAGATATCTTAGCTATAGACATGGACAACAGAATAGTATTTGATAAAACCGAAGCAATTAGTGAAAAACAAATTTCCCTAGAGGTTCCACCTTTAGTGTAATCACCTTTAGAACCTCCACCGTTAGTACCAACACAAATTTGTTCATCACCAACTGTTACCACAACAAATGAGTCACTAGAACAAAATATATCATCAGCAGATGATTTGAAACCAATAATTACCAACGTAATATCAGAAAAAGAACATATTATGAATAAACCAATTGAAATAATAGATCTAAGCGAAGAAATCCAGCAAACTGAAGACGAACCGTTAGTGACTTTAAAACATCGCTCATCAGAATCAAAAAATGCGGTTGACAGCGCAATCGATCCATTAGCAGGAGACGATTTTCAAGAAATAGAAAACGTAGATTTTAACGAAATTATCCCTAACGATAAAGAACCACCAACTGTTGAGGTAGAAAAATCCCTAGAAGAAGCAATTGACCTCAGTGGAAATTCGCTCTATAAGTGTGGCAGCACTAACTGTCAATTCAGTACTGCGACTTTGACAGATTTTAAAATGCATCAGCTGACTTGTGATATTATGTATAGCAGCTATAATTGTTATCATTGCAAAAAAGTCTTCAAAAGTGTTGTAGAATTATGCGACCATTTAAAAGTTCATGGAATTCGGAGATTTTTTGCGAATTGTGTCGTTACCATTCAGCAGTTGACAATGAAATAATTAAACACATGATTGCCAAACATAATGTTATCTATACTAAATTTGATCCGCTTGAAACAAACAAAAAAAATATGGAAAAAGATATTTTTATAATACGGCCGCTAAAGAAACCTGCTGAGGATCAACCTACACCCATTTCACCTTCAAAAGTCGTCCTGAACACATTTGATCTTAAAGTTAACAACAAGAACGTCTTCGGGCCCGAAGATATCGATTTGCTACCGAGGCCACCAGTTTACGCCAGCGATATTAAATGTAAACTTTGTAATTACAATACTAAAGTTAGGTCAAACATGCAAAGACATCTACAACAACATATCGACGAAAAAGCTGTGCCGGAAACTGCACCCGTTAACCCGGTACCCTGTCTGGAAAAAAACCAAAAAATGTTCGATAAGATGACCAATTTAGCTGCCGGCAGCCATTATGGACGAATGAGCGGCAAAGGTGGAGATAAATCCGAGAAAAATGCGAAAGAAGACGATGGAAACTATCCTGGTAAGTACTTTCATTATCTTGATCACTCAGGTTCGAATCTATATCCTGTTTGAAATAACGAAAGAATTTTTATTGTATTGGTTGCTACGTGCTGTTGTCAAGAGCGATTTACACAAACAATTCAAATGTTATGGCAATCAATCTGATTTCATTCTTTGTAAGTGTTGCTCGTTATTTGTTGTTGTTTTGTCGTTTTTTAATTTTACCTGGCTATTTTTATGTATTTTTCTCTTACGTTTTGTGAAATATTAGCACTTCTTTTTAAATATCGAAAATGTTTTGGTGTAAATCAAACTCATAAACCACGCCCCAATTAACTGTCAAAATTCTGTGAAAATTTGTTGTTTCTACAGATCTATAAAATTGTAAATATTGAACAAAATCGCAATGAAATTATAATTATATGAACATTTTTATATTTGTCAACAAATATTGATTTGATTTTGTTCAATATTTAAAAATTTACAAATTTGTTAAACTTACAGATTTGCACAGAATCCCACCAATAGTCAGGTATTCACACAATAATTGTGATGTATTCACTAGCAACCATGAGCGATCTCACGGCTGATAACACGATGAAATACAGGGTGATTCACAATTTGGTGCATATATTTTAATGGCATATACCTAATGTTACTCACTTATTACTAAGAACTGAAAGAATTTTTCAAAATTCGCTATTTTAGTTTCCAGGTTGGCTCACTGTTTGTATTTGTTTATCCAAAAATATGCACAGGTAACTAGATAGAGCAAAAACTTTAATTTTTTTAAATGGCAATCACAGTTAGCTAATTACCAATAGTGGCCCGAGTTAAATAGACAACCTGTATATATATATATATTTATTATTTTATTTTATCTACAACTGGCCTACAGAGCCAACAAGCAGATTTGATTTGTTTTACATAGCGTGCGTGAGGTTAGTGCCCATTGGTACTTACCTCTTTATATATACATTAATATATACGATTAATACATTTTGTGTAGTTTATGACAGGTAATCTTTATTTGTTACATGTTCAGTTCTAGAGTTCCTTATATACCATTGTGCGTTTGTTATCATACGCAATGCTTTGTTTCGGGTTGTTTGTATTATTTTTGAGTTGGACTTCTTTGTGCAACCCCAGAGTTGTATTCCGTAGGTCCAGATTGGTATGATGACAGCTTTATAAATCAATAATTTGTTTTCTATTGACATTTGCGATTTGGGTCCCAGTAACCAGTACATCTTTCTGATCGTGATGTTTATTTGTTTTTTCTTTGCTTGTAGATGCTTTTCTCTTGGTTAGTCTTTTATCTAGATGCATGCCCAAGTATTTGACGTCTTCTTTGGTTTCCAATGTTTTGTCTTTTATATTTACTTGCGGGCAGGTGATTTTTCTTGTGGTGAAGACTGTATGTGTAGATTTTTCTTCGTTGATTTTGATTCTCCATTTCGTTGCCCAAGCTTGCATATCGTCAAGGGTTTTTTGGAATACGGCTGATGCTTCTATTGGGTCGGTATGTGAGGCGATATATGCTGTGTCGTCTGCGTATGTAGCGGTTAACACATTTTCTGGACATGGCATGTCTGCTGTATAAAGCTGGTTGAGGAGAGGGACAAGTACACTCCCTTGTGGTACTCCGGCTCTTATTGGGTGCATTTTTGAAGTTGTTCCTTCGTGATGTATTTGGAAAAATCTTTCGCTCAGGTATGATTTCATTAGTAGGAAGTATTTGTCGGGTAGTTTTGATTTAATTTTGTATAGCAGTCCGGTATGCCACACCTTGTCGAAGGCTTGACTGAGTCATTAAAATATATGTATGAATTTGTGAATCATTCTGTATATTTATACCAATGACTAATCACATTAGGTAATGGCTACCTCACATACAGTGAGATGTCGGTAAAGATATACAGGTTGCTTAGTTTTATTATAATATTGTACGTAATAAATTAAGTAAAGTACAGTATAAAACTTGCTATAATGACTATTATTCCCTCCGATGATTAAAACCCTCGCTCGCTTTGGTCGCTCGTTATAAACTTCATCTTCAGGAATAATAGCATCCATTGTAGCGTTGTTGTATAATATACTATTATTTTATTATATCATCAACTGTTATTACCTTTTAATATGAAGCATATATTGATAATTAAACAACATAATACGTTAGTTACTTACAATTCATTAGTTACGAACGAATACGTTGGATACAACCATAATAGGTAATATCAAAACCTTCCATAATATGCAAATTGACAGATAAAATTGTTGATTTGTTTTAACATCGCCGTCGTCGATGATACGTTATACTTTGAATATAACGCGCATATTATGCTGGATCTTTAAAGATACTCATCCTGTATATTTAACAATGTGGTGTAATAAAAGAAACTGTCAATATCGATCATACGGGGAAACCGTGGAGGAAACTTAATTATTTCTATAAAATATATTTAAAACCAGTGATCTTAAATATATTTAATAAAAGTAATTACATTTGCCGTACGAGCGGTATTGACAGTTTTATTTTGACAGCTCCTAGCACTTGTTTTACTTCAAGAAATATTTTTAGTAAAAACTTTCCTCGTGAGAACAGGGCATTGGATATGCCTTTTATCCAACCTGAATAAATTTCTGCCTCATATAATATGAGTCAATAGTAGCTATAGATACATATATTTGACCGTGTGTGCGGTTACAAGCCGTCAACACACTTATAGTTGTTAGTAGAAAGTACACCACAGGGAAGATTTTTTGTGCTGTTTAATTGGATTCGAACGTCAATAAATGGCATCCTTTATTATATATTTGATCGTGTGTGCGGTTATCAGCTGTAAATTACCTCATGGTTGTTAGTAGTACACCACAGGAGGATTTTTTTTAACTAAATTTGATCCTGAATGCGAAAATAATTTGATATATTTTGTTGTGTAATATTGTATTTGACTATTTTCTACTTTCAGGTTTTATACCAGCAAATAAGCGTTACGTTTGCGGCGCAGAAAATTGCAATTACTTAACACTCGGCGATACAATGCTACGTCACCATTTGACAGCTTTGCACGCCGACGAAACTGTGTACAAATGTTCTCACTGTCAAAAAGACTTCTCAGCCGATGTGGAAGGTCTAGAAATAGATCAAATACTATTCCACTTAAAAATGCACGACCTACATCTATACAAATGTCAAAATTGTGAATTCATCCACTACCAAAAACACAAACTCGAGAAACATCTAGCTGACATCCATCCAGAAGATAACACGAAAATTATCGTCGTCATCCGAGAGTTAGATAGTTCTGCTAACGTAGACGAGAGGCCAAGTCTACCTGTTAGTTTCACAGAAACCGAAAATGAGTTCAAAGCGTGGCGCTGCGGGCTCTGTAGCTACAAAACGGCCAATAGAACCGATGTGATCAACCATGCTGCCAGTATCCACAAGATAAAATAAAATCGCAGTTCAAGTGCGGGTACTGCAACTTTAGGTGCTCTGCCCCTAAGAATTTCACGCAGCACAATAGAAAAAACCATCCTGATCAGGAAATAGACATGATTTCTGTTTTTTATAAAATATCTGAGGAAGATGAACCCAAATCTCAAGATGAGATTCCAGAAAAACCGACTTTTGATACCACACCTCTTTGGGTGAAGAATAAATGGGGAGTAAAACATATTCGAGGTATTTTATTAGAAGAATCTAAAGCTACCAGTAAACGAACACCGAAAATTATCGAAAAATTGGCTGAAATTAAGTCCAATTTTGGAGAAGGAACTTCGAAGAATGTTGAAGAAATCGCCAAGAACTTGTTCGGTGAGAAAGAAACAAAAAAAGCCACCAAAGATGCAGTTAAAACTCAAGATTTTACCATAAAGTACCCGAGTAACTACGGCTTTCCTGATGACACCTTCTATGTTTGTCCTTCTTGTGAAATATTCAAAACTAAAAGCGTCAAAGATTTCATTGGACATCTACACGCCGAAATGAACTATTACAGGTTAGTATTTTTTGTACAACTGTCAAAAATTATTGACATTTACAGATTGACAGATTTGTGCCGCCATGCCATGTAGATCGAGCGCCATATTGGGTTACATATTCCGTTACAATGCACAACCCTTCGACCATATTATAGATCTGTGTTACAGACACAATTCAATTCTGTACGCGTGATGCAACTTCGCAGCCGTTACTAATAGCAACGGCCGCGAAACCTATTGTACACAAATAATATTTTATACCGCGGCCTGATTTGCATACGTCAATGTCAACTTTTTTTAACAGTAGCGCAAAATAGTATATTGTAATACACGAGTACATAATACAAGTGTGGAAAGCGCTTCATTGAGATACTAGTATGAAAGTATAGAGAGTTCTCTTATCATACGAGTTTCTCAATGACCATTTGTGTGTTACATACTATTTTTAACGAAATGTGAAATATTCAAAATAAATGAATTTTACTCATATAATGCGTTTCCAACCTTCTAGACAGTAGGGAAGCGAGCTAACTGGAAATATTTGTCCGACTAGTTAAATGTCACTTTCTAATAAAATTGACAAAATCAATAAAAAATGTCTTAAGTTACTTAGCAACTCTGTTATAGATTTCTAGTTTCAAGTGGACTAAAAAAATTGAACAAATTATAATAAAACTGTCAAAAATATTAATAAAAACGCGCATATGAATCGAATTGATTGTGAGTAAAATAGAATACAAACCTCGCGGGAAAACTTATGCCAGCCTCGCATTATAGCTTACTCAGTCATCAATTACAGCGCACGGCTGTAATGTACCATTTCCCTGCTCAGTATGTAATATAATATGAACATTAAATGTGTGATGTTTGCTACATAACGCCATATATTAATCCCACAGGGAATAATACTGAGGAATAATAGTCAGTATTCCCTCTACACCAATCAGAAAATTACTTTGCCAGAATCAATTTCTCCGTGTACCTACATTATTTTTCAAAAACATTGCAATGTTGTAAACAACGATTAAACTTTATTCACGTGTAATATGAAATTGTCTTTTTCATAAATTTTGATTCATCTGATCTTATGAAAAAATTATACTTTCGTAGTCAAATAATTCGTAACATAATTTGACTAGGAACAGAAATAAATCCGCCTTTTTAAATCTGTTTTCATTATTTATTTGAAGTATAAAATTAATACAACCACAGCTAAAATTATTTGCTAAAATTTGTACACGTTGACGTTAAATATTAAAAGATTAATCGTTGTTTCTTCTTGTGACGAAAAAATGTATTTGCCACCTGATTCAGTAAAATCAGATAATTGATATTTGAAAATGTCCAAATTTTTGCGTATTGGTATTTATTTTATTAATTTAGTTGTAGATAAAGTACAGTATACAACTCGCTATAATGGCTATTATTCCCTCAGATGATTAAAACCCCCGCTTGCTTTGCTCGCGCGTGTTGTAAACTTAATCTGCAGGACTAATTGCATCCGTTATAGCGTCGTTGTATAATATACTATTATCTACTACCATATATGTAAGTAAACCATTAAAAACAATTTGCAAGAATAGTAAATGCTTAGTTACGGTTGCTAACTGCTAAGGATTTACTGTACCTACACCACTTATGTAATTATTTTATTACGTTACTGTTCCCAAGAAATCTTATTAGTAATTCTTCAACGAGACCTCGTATAACGAGTTATTTACCAATAATACTTTATTTTTCAGATGCGCATGTACAATTTGCGAATACCGTTTCGTCGAAGTATCCCAGGCCAAACTCCACTGGGCCGAGAACCATAAAACGGACGGAAAAGAAGAAAAAATAACGCCTCTTACACCGGACGGTAAAGTAGAAAACTGGGTAGATAACTGTATACGCCATCAACATAAAAAAATGCGCAAAGAAGAGTTCAAAGAAGAGTTGTCAATGTCTTCAGTAGAAACACTGAGACTAGAAAACGTAGTAAACATTACTCCATCCAGAACAAAAGATTCTAATCTCGAAATAGATGTCACAGATGTAGAAACTACTCTGGTGAGAGAGCCCTCAGGAGCTGACTCGGCTAAAACGTCTAGTTCTAAGTCGCTGTTAAAACTACACTGTCAGTTTTGCCAATTTGTCGCTAAAACTGTTCAAACGTTGCGGAAACACCAAAAAAGACACTACATCAATCATCCAATCAAGTGCAACCTTTGTACATTCGGTACTTTTTCGCATGCAAGTCTGTTACAACATCATAGAGGAAAACATAAAGATGCAGAAGTTAGTTATACCGAAGTTCCGCAACCACATGTACCCACTATTCGTCCGCTTAAGCGGAAACGACATCAAAATGATGAAAACGTCGTTCCCGCTAAGATATTAGCTACAGATGAGATCAAAACTGAAACTGGCGAAGAAGAAATGCCAATGTTAGAGCCAGAAATAACCCTGACAGTAAACCAACAAAACGCGGTGGACGTTGAGAATAAAGAAAAAGAGTTTGATGTTATTTTTGTTTGTTTCCATTGCCCACGTAAAAGCGAAGATCTTGAAATTATCCGGGCGCATGTTGTCGCCAGCCACGAAAAAAATAAAAATATTTTCAAGTATAAGAAGGTAAAAATAGATAAAAACAAGAAGCAACAATACAAATGCATCTATTGCGATTGGCTGGGTCACCCCGATGGCCTAAAACAGCACCATTTAGAGAATCACAGCGATCGGACTTGGGTCTGCCAAAAGGCGACCAAATTTAAATGCGTTCTTTGTGAAAAGGTCGTCCAGAAACTTAATCCGTTGAAAAAGCACTTCTCTCAAGAGCATCCTAATCAGAATATTTGCTACCAGACTATTTTGGAAGACGATGAAGAAATAGACACGACAGAATTGTGTGAAGAGGTTTTGACAGTTAAAAGTGAGGTTAAATTTAACTGTGAGTACTGTTCTGATAGTTTTCCATATTCAGAGCAGTTGCTAAGTCACCATAACTTACTGCATTCGCATTTAGAGCTGAAGACAGCTACTGCCACAGATCTTGACAGTTCGATTGAAGAACTTAAAAAGTTTAAGTGTCCCCAATGTGGACATGCTAGTAACTCGTATCCTTCTATGAGAGACCATTTGAGAGCCCATAATAAGCCCTACGTTTGTACGCATTGCAGTATGGTCTTTTCTTACCCTAGCCAATTAAAAAGTCACCACTTAAAGGAACATAGTACACTTGATTTACAAATTAATGAAAACCCGGACATTAAAAAACTAATTGACAAATTAAGAGACAATTTATTGTTTTTAAATACGGATGGCAGTTACTCTACCAAAATTAAAGGTAGTTTAAAACGCGGTACAGTTGAAAATGTGGATGAACCACCTAGTAAAGTAATATTACTTGAAGAATCCCCTAAAAAAATAAATGTAGCTAGGAATAGCACTTCTTTGTCCGCACGGCCGAAAAATGTCGCTAGAAAAAGTACGTCAAATCGGCCCTTTAAACCAGAAGGTTATCACTTTATGGCACAAAACCTTGTGATATCAACGATTATAAGAATGTTATGTCAGAAATTAATATTATGGGAAAATCTATGCCTATTAACGTGGTAGCAATGAGTCATGTGCTTAATTTATTCCCAACTGTCATCGTGGAAGATTGTAAAGCTAACTTAACCTCAAATCTTTGACATCTTGGCGACGAAAACTTCATAGATTCGGATTATTTGAGCCCAAGTATATCGGTTTTGAATACTTTGCAACACGACTATTGGTTTTAATATCTATTTTGTTGAAAAGTGCGTTCTATGACATAAAAATGACGTTCAGAATGAGACTTATTTTTCATTGTTATATTATAAAATTATTTTTGTTAAAAAGTGCGTTCTTTGACATAAAAATGACGTTCAGAATGAGACTTATTTTTCATTGTTATATTATAAACTTATTTTTGTATTTGTTTGTAAAAAGTAAATAAGAATTTTGATATTACTGGGATTGTATAGAATATTATTGTATAAGATATGAATAAAATATTAATACATTTTTATTTTTCATAAAAATGGCGTATTTTTACGTTGAACCATTCAAAATGTTAAAAAAATTGTATTGCCTCCTGAAGTGTAAACATAACAATTACACATCGTTCACGTCTATGGTAGTTGCGATCAGTGTACGGAAACTCGTATACGAACCGCTGTAACCATCACGTTTAGTTTTAGTACCCTCGCGTAGAGGGCAGCTGCGTTCAATTTCAAAGTAATTTCAAATTGCAAAGAAAAACCGCGTAAAAACTGCAGAAGTGATGACAGTTGTGATGTTGACAGATGAAAAAGCAAAAAGCTAGTGTGTGGAGAATAAAATGATGTGAAGTGGATGTGATAATGTTGATTGGTCAAGATAAGTTTCGTGCATAATCATTGCTCCATGTTTGTATTAGATTATAAATGTGACAATCGTTAATAGGAAATTTTTGTTACGGTTATTTTGGATATTGCCCACAAGATTGCCCAGTAAAGTAAGCTGTTGTAAGTAAATAGTTATTAGCAAGTTCAACAAGTTTTTACAGGAAAATAGTTATTTATATCAGATATTTCATTTATACTTCTATTACTTATACAGTTTTATTCCAAAACAAAATGAAGTAGTATTGTAAATATAGGGGACGGTAATGTCATGTCAGATATATTTTTATTGTCTCAATGTCGATATTATTGAATTTATGAGTTAATTTATAATAATATATTATGTTTGTTGTTGTTTTAATACTAAATTACTGATTACTGAAGAAAATTGTAAAAGAAACAGGATTGGATA
This sequence comes from Agonum fuliginosum, assembly GCA_947534325.1. Taxonomy (NCBI): domain Eukaryota; kingdom Metazoa; phylum Arthropoda; class Insecta; order Coleoptera; family Carabidae; genus Agonum; species Agonum fuliginosum. Next base: position 16,667,955 of record OX384033.1, read on the forward strand.
AGTTTCAACTTAGTTATAAAAAATATTCATCCAAATGTATATTTAAATAAAAAATAAATATATGATGTTAAATTTTTAGTTTAATTTATTATTTTTCCTTTATTTTTAAAGTATTTACTGGGCTACAAAAGCCTGGATTTTATATTAGTAGGCGGACCCTCGTAGAGATGGCGCAAGTAGCACGGTTACAGCTAATATCATTGCAGTCGACTATCTATAGACTCTTATATGGTTTGTGGTTGCGATATTACACAGCATGGTGTTGACGTTACCGCATCGAATTTGATTGCTTTAATAGGCCATTCAAAAAAAGTAACTTATTATTGTTCAATAGTTTAAAATAAATAAAACATTAATTTTAAATATCACATTTACTGGCGGAATCTCTTGGCAGTTGTTTCAAAGCAACTTGAAATAAGAAATTTTATTGCAAATGTCAAATGCATCTCACTATCTCATAGAAAATACTATATTTTAAATAAATAGGCCAAAATATAATACATGTGTGCGTTAAGTATTTGTACGTCACCCGGTTTTATTAAAGCAGAATCTCGCCTTGTAAAATAAAACCTACCACATTTTCTTATAAAGTACATACCTATTTTATTTTGACAAACTAAAAAGTTTTACATTGCACGGTCAAGCTATATGTATTAAATCTGCCTACGCGGTTTGCTCAAACTATATGTTCTTTAATGTAAGTTTGAGGTTTGTCCGCAACTGTGGGTGGCGTTGAAGTCAGTTAAATGGTTAATGTGTTGTATTATTTATTTATTAAATTGTTATTATTATAGTGTATCATGAACCTTAAGCTACTTTGCTACGGTGTACGGAGTAGGTACACCACCAAGTTTGTTAAATTGCTTGTTGCTTGTGATTTTGTATGATGTATGTTAATTTTTAGCGGTTATGCTATTTGGAGTAGACCTAACCTAACACTGCGCCACTGAAGTGTCAAAGTTAAGATGAGCTAGCAAGCAGCTTTCGCTTTGCGTGTGTGCGGTACCAGTCCTTGTATCACGCATGGTTGTTAGTGAGTAGACTTAAGCTGGATTTATAACACGCACAGCGCATAGAAAATAATTTAGCATAACATAGCATACGAATTGGTCATATGGAAATTAGTACATCCATTTATAAGACGCACAGCGCATAGAAAATAATTTAGCATAGCACACGAATTGACCAATGTTCATTTTCCTATGCGCTGTGCTGTGCAGTTCTGTGCTTCGGGTTTATTCGTTGCATTCGTGACAGTTCGTTTTAGTTAACTTCTTATACGCACGCGCATTCGTTGTTCATTATATTAATTTTTGTAAAATAGTCAAAACATAATAACAAAATCACAAAGTTAAATAACACCAAATCAAATCTAGCATAACCAACAAAACAGCTGTCATAACGTCGTAAGACAACACTGTAGTGTAAGACAAGGACTTCTTCTTTTACTTTGTATAGCAATCTGTGTTTGTATTCGGCTTATAAAACCCCCGTAACGAAAACGCTATGCGCTGTGCTGTGCTATGTTGTGCTAAATTATTTTCTATGCGCTGTGCGTGTTATAAATCCAGCTTTACTATTGATCACATAACACGCTCGGCTTTCTTAAACGTTACCCAAGTAACATTTTTTTACTTGTTCGTTATAAAATCGAAAGCCCCGTTCACATAAGCATTTAGTTTTAAGGTTTACATTTATGTTTACGTTTAAGAAAGTTTGAATACATCTAACTAAATACGAACATTCACAGTGCTTAAAAGTAGGACGTGTGAATGCTCATATTTAGTTATATGTATTTAAACTTTCTTAAACGTAAACATAAATGCAAATCTTAAAACTAAATGTTTATGTGAATGAGGCTTTATTTCTAGTTACTAAAACGTTTTCTTCACCAGCTTTAAGTTATAAATTGGTTATTTGAAATTAATTATATTATGGTGTGAAACATTTGTCACTAAAACGTTTTGATAAGGTTAAAAACTCGTTGGCAATTATCATCAACAAGCAAAAGGTTACTATGACTAAAAAATATCCAAATGACTTCTAGTTATTCCTAAATGTCCAAATTTTTGCGTATTGGTATTTATTTTATTAATTTATGGTGGGATTCTGTTCAAATCTGTAGTTGCTACAGATCTATGAAACTGTAAATATTAAACAAAATCGCAATGAAATTTATAAGATTATGAACATTTTTATATTTGTCAACAAATATTGATGTGATTTTGTTCAAATGTTATAATCTTTAAAAAAATTGATTCATAAATGTTCGAGAAACAAGCAATTTTAAAAACTACTTACCGCCATTTTGAATCTAATATGGCGACTAAACGCAGACAATTCGAGTCACGGAACCAACTATTTTTACACATCTGTACCTTAATAATATAGAATCTGAAGACAAACTGCGGGTACATAAGAGTGCCCACGAAACTGGAGTTAGCTCCTACCTAAACTAAGCTAATAAAACGCACATATTTTTATTCAAAGAGGATTCCAAAGTCTACCACTGTACACTGAAAAGGAATAATTAATTGATTTGGCCTCTTTTCTTCTTCAAAATGTGCTTTAGCACTTAACATGTATTTGGCACTTTTTGATAAATATTTGCCACACATTTGATTTATCTTTTAAAATCACAACATGATTTATAATATGTATATATATATATATATATATATATATATATATATATATATATATATATATATATATATATATATATAAAAGTATTTATTGCTGACTAGTAATACATACAGTGTGATTACAATATTTGTGTATCTAGGTACATATCTGAGCTAGCCCATTTCTGTAGTCATTTATATTAATTACATATTTACGTTACTAATTTTGTTGTTCCTTTGCATCTAATTTGTAGGAAAAAAAACAATTTGAAACAAAAAACCTACACTTTATATTAGTAATAGGAATTGTCTATTCGGACTGCGATTGTACGAGATTGTATTTACGATTGGACGAGATTGCACGAGATTGGACGAGATTGTATTTAAGATTGTACGAGTTTGCACTAAGATTGAACTTAATAACTTTTATATCCAATCGCGATTGTACGAGATTGCACTTACGATTGGACGAGATTGTATGTAAGATTGTACGAGTTTGCACGTAAGATTGAACTTAAGAACTTTTATATCCAATCGCGATTGTATACGATTGTACGAGATTGTACTTACGATTGGACGTGATTGTATTTAAGATTGTACGAGTTTGCACGTAAGATTGAACTTAAGAAATTTATATCCAATCGCGATTGTATGCGATTGTACGAGATTGTACTTACGATTGGACGAGATTGTATTTAAGATTGTACGAGTTTGCACGTAAGATTGAACTTAAGAATTTTTATATCCAATCGCAATTGTAATTAAAATCTGATCATATATCATCCTGTAAATGTCGGAAATATAATTAAAATTCATTAAACCGTTTAGAATACGTATCTGACAGGTTATGAGGCATCTAACCTAGTTCAAATTATTTGACTCGATTCGGATGCGGAACCGCGATGGTTTTTCGTGCCGGAAAGTGATCGGAATCCGAACAACATAAGGGATGAATTTTGTTTACCTTAATGAAGCACAGAACCCGAAATTTTGAAAAACGCTCTCGAATTATGCCTATGGCACACCGGTCGAGGAGCATCGAGTAACTCCTCGATGAAACGATAGAACGCACCCCGTCCTCGACGAAAAATAGGGGCGCCGCTATTTTCATCGAGTTGTTCCTCAATGAAACGAATGTATCTCATTTCAGACGTATCTTTTGTATTTGATTTCGTGCAAAACTTTGATGTATTTGTCACCGATTAAATAGAAATCCATCGCGGACGGGTGCGTTCTTTCGTTTCATCGAGGAGTTACTCGATGCTCCTCGACCGGTGTGACATGTGTGTACATGTTTCTGTCTCTACTCTAACCTTTGCAGCAGATATTGCTGTCTCTGTTTCAGTCTGGGAAACTTGGCCGGCAAAGTTAGATGGATAGTACATTAGCGTATTCAAGCAGCATTCTGAGAAATTATTAATAAAGAGGACGCACTTATGTGACTTGAATTGTCGGTCCTTTATTAATATTTGAATGTTGCTCGAATACGCCGTAATGCCTATGGCACACCGGTCGAGGAGCAACGAGTAACTCATCGATGAAACGAAAGAACGCACCCGTCCGCGATGGATTTCTATTTCATCGGTGACAAATACATTAAAGTTTTGCGCGAAATCAAATACAAAAGATACGTCTGAAATGAGACACATTCGTTTAATCGAGGAACAACTCGATGAAAATAGCGGCGCCCCTATTTTTCGTCGAGGACGGGGTGCGTTATTCTATCGTTAGGAGTTACTCGATGCTCCTCGACCGGTGTGCCATAGGCATAAAGGTTGTTTTTCCAAACTTCTAAAAAATATTCAAATTTGTAAAGTTCTGCAAAATTTCGTAAACTATTTTAGAATAATTACTTTTCGATTATGTGAAGTCAAATATGGTGATAATTAAAAACATATGTTGCAAAGTGAAACAAATGTCTAAAAAATGGACTAAAGACTAAAGTAACAAAATTTGACATACAAAACACTCAGATTTTATCTGCTCAGCCAATTAATAGCAAAACGATAAATAAACCTGATTTGGTTTGTTTGTTTTTATTTTACATATTACTTTATTTGAATTGATTCAAGTTTTAAAGAGAAAACCCATTAGACCTGTGAAGTCTAGAGTCACTTCAATGGGACCATCTTTTTTAATATCATTCAGACATCAAATTATTCTTTTTAAAGCTAACCAGGTGACCATTTTATTATAGTAAAGCGGTTTTTGTGAAAGACGAATAGTTTAATCGAAGTTTAATGTTACATTGCATTTGTTATGTTCACAGCTTTCCCCACAGTAAAACACTTTTGCAGTATCTGTACATAGGCGATTAGCATTGCATTTTCAAATTTTGACAGAGATGTCAGATTTATTTTGTATTAATTATAAAAAGATTTAAACAAATGTTATAAAGCATAAAAGTCTGCATTTTATTAATAAACAAAATTCAAATTAAATGAATTAATTAAATACCAAATAAATCTGACATCTCTGTCAAATTTAAAATTTGTTGTTGTACCTAGTTACCATAGCAATGTAAGTTTGGATTTGAAAATATCGAATACCTAATATTGTTCATTAAAATTAAATTTTAAGGAAATTTTAGTTGCATCTAGTGTGAAATAATTTCGAATGGCACCTTTACCATATTTCTACGTAGAAATGGGGAGCAGGAATCTACATAAATGTAAAATGCAATGCTAATCACCTATGTACACATATATAATTTCGGGTTCTGTGCTTCATTGAGGTAAAAAAAAATCATCCCTTATGTTTTTCGGATTCCGATCACTTTCCGGCACGAAAAACCATCGTGGTTCCGCATCCGAATCGAGTCAAATAATTTGAACTAGGTTAGATCCCTCATAACCTGTCAGATACGTATTCTAAACGGTTTAATGCATTTTAATTCTATTTCCGACATTTAGAGGCTGATATATGATCAAATTGTTCTTTAAATGTATTTAAAAACTTTTAAATACAATCGCGATTATATATAAAAATTCTTAAGTTCAATCTTACGTGCAAACTCGTACAATCTTAAATACAATCTCGTCCAATCGTAAGTACAATCTCGTACAATCGCATACAATCGCGATTGGATATAAAAGTTCTTAAGTTCAATCTTACGTGCAAACTCGTACAATCTTACATACAATCTCGTCCAATTGTAAGTACAATCTCGTACAATCGCGATTGGATATAAAAGTACTTAAGTTCAATCTTACGTGCAAACTCGTACAATCTTAAATACAATCTCGTCCAATCTCGTACAATCTCGTCCAATCGTAAGTACAATCTCGTCCAATCGTAAGTACAATCTCATACAATCGCAGTCCGAATAGACAATTCCTTAGTAATAATATGTATATGCATGAACGTAGCCCATGTAAATGTAGTACATTTAAAGCATCAAGCAAAACACGAAACACGTTCTTATTTCGCATCGTTCAACGATCCAAATTAATAGCAGATAGTATGTATAGACGTATGTTAATTATTGAAAATTGATTACGAATGATTATAACTTGATAATCCTCTTTGAATAAAAATCCAAGTGTAAGTAGTTTATTGGGCAAAATAATAAGAGCCTAACAAAAGATTCTCTCTCTCTCTCTCTCTCATGAAGTCTGAACAGGATACAAGAGACAAGAAAAATGTAAATTATCTATTAATATTAAGCTATCTGATATATACTATCTTGCTTAAAATAACATACCTATCCTCTTCATACTCCGTCCATCAACTTTAATATCGAAATACCAGTCACAAAGCAACAATCCAATAGAGCCATTCTTGAAATTTTCTTCAAGTCCTCAACGTATATGTGTGTGTTGTGAGTTGAAGAGTTCAGAGACGTATCCGGGTCTAGGGTTCACCGTCCACGCCACTTCCCAGTGGCCACATGTGCGATGATAGGCGCCGCGCGCGTGAAAAATGACGCACAGGTGAACAGCGGCGCCCGGGGTGAAAAATGCGCTGTATAAATAACGGGATCAGCCGGGCCGGAAATGAGATTGAAATTTACGGAAGCTACTGGTTAAAAATGATCCCGTGAACTTTGTTTGGCGGAGAGTTTTTCAGGATTTTGTGAAAGTGGGTTTTGTGAAATGGTCTACTTTTGTATTTTTTACTTCAGCGTTGCGCTAACTCACCTGTGTTCTGTGTTTATGTACTGGATGAGTAAAGAGTAATGGTTTTTAGTTGTTTAAAGTTTTGTTAAAATAGCCAGAACAGTGTGTCAATGTATAGTTACTTTTGTAAAAGGGTTAGCACATTTGGAAATGTCAATTTGAGTCTTCTGTTCTTATCAGTAAATCAAACTTTTCGTTAATTTCGGTTTTATTTAGGTTTTTGCAAAAATATGAAACTTTGTTTCGTGTTAAATTTATGCATGCATTATTACATTGAGTATGAAAATTCGATTGCATTGTAGGTAGGTACTGTACAACTTTAGCAAGATACCTACCTACAGGTAAATGAGCTTCATACAAATTAACTGTATATTCTCAACTAAAGATTTTGTTTGTCTTATACCTACTTATTTTCTAGAAAAGATATTGAATTTAAATAAGTAACAAGCATTACATTAGAATATTTTTAATTTGACATCAAAAGGAGTCGGAAGTCCAACGTCAAACGTTTGATAGTTCGTCGCATCGTGTGACGTGACCTATGTTCAAACCTAGAGCTACCGGCCACTGTCGGTCTTTGTAACACGAGTCAAAGGATTTCCTCGAACGATCGAAGGAAAATATTCGTTGTTTTGATACACGGGTGCACGATTCGTTCGGTTTTCGTTTTTAATGAGTAATGTTTTTATTCTAACTTATGAAAAATAAAGATCTTTATCTGAAATACAAAATAATATAAAGATACACATAAGAGTTTCATAGTTGCAAATAATTTTACATTTCAATCTCTTTATTTCATATTCAATAACTTAGCATCTATAGACATCATTTATAGCAGAGTGTCGAAATACAAAATAATATAAAGATACACATAAGAGTTTCATAGTTGCAAATAATTTTACATTTCAATCTCTTTATTTCATATTCAATAACTTAGCATCTATAGACATCATTTATAGCAGAGTGTCGAAATACACATTCACCACACCGTGTAACAAAAACATTTGAAACACCATCTGTCGAACTCATGATAGCCGGCTGAATCTGCAATAACCCGCCATGAAACAATTTTTAAACGAAAGTAGTTCTGATCTCCAACTTATCGCGGCGCTGTATGTACCATTTTTGACGTTTTACTGTTACAAGATGACGCCACTGTACTATCTCGCTCCTTTTCTACTGTGTTCCTTATTGTTCATGTTTGTCACCATTTTGATTGTGTCAACTTGTGTTTTGAGCAGTTTGCAATTACGTTATATATTGTTATTATTATTGTTACTGTTATTATTTGTTGTTCTTGTTATTTTTCGTGTATTTGTTTTCGTTTAAGTTATTATTATTTTTGTTTTTGTGTGATTGTGTCGCGTGTTTTGTGCGGTGTTGTGGAAGCAGCACAGCAGAAGAGGCGTATTTGCAGTTGGTGCGATGAGTTCTGTAAGTATTAATTATTTTAAATATATTATTTATAACATTTTTCGGTATTTGCTGATTATATATTAAATTGTAGCGTGAGAGTCGCAAATGTGTGGTGGCGAACTGCCCCACAAATGATCGCCAGCCAGGTGATCGTGGGAAAATATTTTCGTTGCCAAGGAACGACGACAGACGATTTCGATGGTTGCATTTATTGGGAAGGTGTGATCTTCGGGAGAAAAAAAGGTCACAATTAAACGGCTCGACAGGATATGGGATATGTGGCCTGCATTTTCAGAGTCACCATTTCACCACGGTGGAAAAAAAGGCTCTAAATCGGAACGCCGAACCTGATCCCATTGTGGAAGGTATTTATTTGGTTTAAATTTATTATGTAACATTATTGATAATTAGAGTGCGGATTATATGCAGGCAAATATGATCAAAATATGAATGCAATATGCATTGAAAAAAGCCCAAAATATGCTCAATTTTTGCACAAAATTAAACAAATATGCAATATTTTACAAATATATGCATGCATATGCAGATATGCAACATAATTTTATTCATTTTTACTAATAATTTATTTTTATAAATCAGAAAAATACTACATTTTGTCAACAATGCACAAGAATATCATATAAAATAAACAAAACAACGTATAATTTCTGGAATACGATTTGTGTGCCTACCTATTTTTATTAAAATAAATGTATAAACTACTATAGTTGGTATCAAATTTTATTAATTTATTTATATGTATAAAATTTATTTAAAAAATTGAAATTTCGGGTTAAAAGGTACAAAATATGCAGTTATATTCATTTTTAATAAATATATGCAAAAAATATTGAAATATGCAAAAAAATTACACCATATTTTGATCTATTTTTGTATGAAATGCATACATTTGTAAAAAAAATACTAATATGCACAATAATACAATATATGCAAATGCATATAATCCGCACTAAATTGATAATACATAAATCATTTTTGTTCAAAGCTCCCGAAGATCTGAACATCACAATTGTACCATCGTCGTCGTCCTTGGTAACTCCACCAACCATTCTATCTCCTGTGACCCCGACACAGGAGATTGACCAAACAACGTCGTCTGCTTTGGTCCCTATACTCTGCAAGACACCCTCCAAGCGACCATCTTCAGATTCATCCTGTGTTGGCCCAAACTTGAAGAAATCCTTCAGGTTCATGGTATATTTTCGCGGTTTCATAACTATGCCAAATACAAATATCATCTGCAGGAGCTCAACAATCCTTTGTGGATCATAATCGTAGAAATTTATCCAAGTCTGTGATTAATTTTACATAAGCTAGATGATATCGTACACCTAATATCATCTTCAGCTGATCAACGATACAGCATATAAAAAAATCTTGGAAATTACTTCAAGACTGTGATATATTTAACATGCCCCATCAAAATAATACCGTACACTAATTATCATCTTGAGTAGTTCAGCATGTTTAGCTTAAACAAAATGATACCAAACACAAATTTATTTATCATCAACAGTATCTCAACGATCCAGTATAAAATAAAAAAAATTGGAAACTATTTTAAGCCTGTGATATATTTAACATAAGCTAGATGATACTGTATACTAATTATTATCTCCAAGAACAACGAGCCAGTAAATAAAAAAATTCACTTTGAGCCCGCGTATACAATACTCTTACAAGAGTAGGTACATCTAAATATTTGTAAATCTAATTTTGAACAAATCTTTAAAACGATTACTTTCTCATAGTCATTGTATGAAAATACATAATTAACTTCAATTTGAATAAACAACCATCAATAGCTATAAGAATATGCTTAATATTTCTGATACCAAAATTTATTCATATCATGTTTATAAGAAAATCAATATTGTTATTTTATGAATAACTGCATATGTAAATAACTAACAAAAGTAATTACATGTTCTCACATATAATACGATAGCACCTGCTTCAATGTTAATTAAGTATAATCTCACACCCCTGTTGTTCAATACTTAAAACAGAAAGAAAAAATTTATTTGATTTTCATTATAAAATCAGTTCTTCTTTTCATGTTTATCAATATTGTTCTTTTATGAATAACAACATATGTAAATAACTAACAAAAATAATTACATGTATGATCTCACATATAATACGATAGCACCTGCTTCAATGTTAATTAAGTATAATCTCACACCCCTGTTGTACAATACTTAAAACAGAAAGAAAAATTGATTTGATTTTCATTATAAAATCAGTTCTTCTTTTCATGTTTATAAGAAAATCAATAATGTTCTTTTATGAATAATTACGTAAATAACGAACAAAAGTAATTACTGTATGATCTCACATCTTGTATCACAGAGATACATGAAAAATATAGGAATAGAGTAGTGGACCTTTCTATTTTAAATTATTTCAAATTCTAGAAGCTAAAAATAATTTAATTTTTTAGTGTAAATAGTTCTTGCATAATACTCGTACACCTTCTAAAAATAAATACACCCATATGTTTGTGCAATTTTAAAAATAAAGAAGAAAAATAATTTTTTTCTTATTACTATCAGCTCTTGTATGAAACCATTATGAAACACAATTAAAAAACTGTGTATTTTATTTAATTAACAAATTGTAATAGCTTTAACAGATCATACTTTTGTTATTTATCATATATTATACCAGTGATTAGCACATAAAATAATATCAGGTACCTATTTAAAATACAGACACTGTAAAATATTTTATTTCATACTGTGTTGCATTTGCTTCTTTATGAGATTGATTTCAGTCCGGAAAATGAAACATTACGGTATTGTTCCGGACTGAAATTTAATTTTTGTATTGAGACCAAGACGACCTGATTGTATTTAGAAAACTTTGCAAACTTTGGTCCAAAAATGCAACACAGGTATGAAATAAAACGTTGTACGTCATTCGTCCGGTAGATTTTCACGGTACTCGTTTCGAAATTCCTAACTCGGCTCCTTCGTCGCCTCGTTCGGAAACATCTTACTCGTACCGTAAAAACTCATCTACCGGACTTATAACGTAAATAACTATACTTTTACTCAGCCAAACTTATTATGGTACTATAGTAACGGTGCGATAATTATTATAATCTTTGTTATTTATTTTTACTAGATAATTAATATTTATGTAATTAATTTATGGTAACTGTTTCTATTGTAATATAATGTTTTTTTATTTGTTAGAATTTCGACTTAATTATTAATAATTTATTCGAAATGTGCTAACAATAAAAAATACATTATAATAATATGCAATTTTGTGTACCGAATTTGTAAAATAAAATAATTTATTTGTATATAAATTGTGCTTTAATTTTCGAATAGTACGGGTATGAACCATACAATAGCAGGGAAACAAACCTAATTCCTCTCTGCCCCGCGTACCCCTCTAAATTTAGTTCTTGATCTCCAACGTCAGATGGCGCTACAAACATCATTTCACGAGCTGGTACATAGGATTCCTGTCTTGTCAGTAACTTAGTCTATGCTCATGATATTCAAACGTTCGTCCAACGTTCGTTTAGACGTTCGGCGCATCGTGTAGCATCATATTTATTTTCCTCTTATAACTAGCAAAATGCGGCTATTAAATTACGAAAATACTCGCTAAAAAAAAACCATAACTATTTCTTGAAGTTAATAGTATTTGTTTTTTGATCGTGCATATAAAACTCCTAAAAAATAAAAATGATATAGTTCGATTTATATAATTATTAAAATTTGTTGTGTTCAGTTGTACAAGTTGGTTATGTCAATATAATAATAGCCAGTAAAGTTTGAGTAAGATAGCCATTTTTCAATTTAAACAAAGTTTGTATTAATAATTTAAATATCATTTTCCAAGTTGGACAACTGATATGCATTTCTTTTATTTTACTTTCCGCAAAAACGAATGGGCGTAATGCATTAAATTGTATTCGTTATTGACGTAGTAGTGGTATACAATATACAGCCTTGTAAAATTTTAGTTGTTCAACTGAACACAAATTTTATTGCAATTGTAACCTTTGGTGGTACGTACACAATCAAAAGCTTTTATACTGCGAGTGATTTCAAGTATTTAGAGATGACCATGTAGGTTTACAAATAATAGGGTATATTCGAACTATTTTTCCGAGCACCGAGCAGTTTAAATTTTTTCTATTGTAAATTTTGCATTTTATTTATATGACAAAAACAACGGGATTTCCTGCAAAAAAGTTTATTGGGTTTATACTAAATTGGATTTTTTCAAAGATATTTTATTTAATTAATGATTACCGAGATGATTTCTATAAACAGGCAACATTTATAACGATAAATTAATTATGGAAACTTCGAATTTATCTGGTTCTAGGTTTAAATGCGTATTTCAAATATTGAACGATTGGATTTTAATTACCTACATTGCAAAACACTATTCTTAGTAGGTTTTTTTTTTTAAAACTTACAACAAAAATCTATAAATAATAAAGTACAATGTATAAGCTTTCATTACTTACGCATTTTTAAATTATTTACATTTACTGTTATAATAATGAGCTCTAAAAGTAATGGTAAACAAAAAAATTTTCCTAAAAATTACATAGGTAGGTAGATAGTTATTTAACAAGAAAGTGTGGAAAAGTACCTATTTAATTTTTAAAATTATTTCTAACCGGTTTACCTCTATCGGTTCCGATTTGGGTTTACCAAAATATTTTTTAACAGTTCAGGTTTTGTTCCGGTTTTTGTTCCTGCTCCAGTTCGGTCCGAGTCTCTGCAAATTCACTGCTTTATTATCTGGAGATGAGAAGATGAGATTATCAGCAAATTCTAACCATCATTCTTAATTTTTAATTAATTTTAGAATAAATGTAACTACTTACTGACCCAGTTCGCTAGTTCATTACAATTGTAGAACTATCTAGTTCTTGTATTCCAGGAAAAATAGGCGAGATTTGTATGCTTTCATTTAATGCTTTTGTTATGAACGAGTTTGAAATAAAGTTCGGTAGTTTGCAAAATTGAAATAAAACCCTTGTAAGGACTAGAATTTATTGTATCTCAGGAGAAGTTATAGGAATTATCCAAGCATGTTGTAATTTAATTACATTTAAACCAAATACTGTTTCAAAGGACTTTGCCAAGACCTTAGGCTATTAAGAGTTTGTCCAAAGTTTTAACATGAGTTGGTGTTGGTGCAGTGGCGGTTTTAGGAGACGGCTACTTCGCTGCTGTTCAATATTTTATTATTCTTATTGCTATGATCATATTTCGAACAAGATACTATATAGAACTGAATTACAGAAATCATGAAACATGAAAACTATAACAAGATTAACATATTCAAATTAAGTAGATGTTCTCTTTTTATTTTATAGGTTTGTTACAACAGCATCTGTTTTACTTAACTATGTATTAAGGGTAAAAAAAATTAGACCACGTTTTCATTCATATTCTTAAATATTAATGCAATCTTTCACTCTTCAAAATATATGAAGATATTTGCAGCACCATAATCTAATGAGCTCTTCCAATTTGTATACAAATGTAAAATACGAAATATCAAAATTTTTGGGTAATTCGTATTTGAGTTAGTAGTAGGCAGGGTTGGCACGTTTAAAACATTTCGTTTTAAACAAATGTTTAAAACTTGTTTAAAACAAAGCAAGTTTTTAAAACACGTTTTAAACATTTTTAATACTTTATCTACGTAACAAAACAAAGTTCATATTGCTAATAATAGTGTACCTATAACATATACTGTTTCTCACTATTGTTGTCACCCATAGCCATAATAATAAGTATAGGTAGGGGAATCCCCAGCATATTTATCGCCATAATGCGTAATGATGCATATTTCAGAACTCCTTGCTGATTAAAACATTGTTTTTTGTGTTTAAAACATTTTTTTTTAAGTCAGTAAAAAACACGTTTTAAACAAAAAAAACAGTTTTAAACAAATAAAAACAGTTTTTTTTGTTTAAAATAAAAAAAACATGTTTTTTGCCAACCCTGGTAGTAGGCTAGGGAAAAATAATCGATTAATCGAAATTTAATCGGTCAAACGAATTTCAATTTTAAATTATCGATTTTTCGATTATCCATTTTTTGATTTTCGATTCTTTGATTCATTGATGATCGATTTTTCGATTATCGATTCTTTGATTATCGATTCTTCGATTATTGTTTATTCAATTATCGATTATTTGATATGATAATTTTGATTAACAAGGTATCGATTTTTCTAAAACGCATGCATCTAATCATTTTCTGAAACAGAATGATCCTCTTTCCTCTGGCACGAACCCTTTGAAACAAAAACTCATTTTAAATTAAAACACTAAATACACTCATAAACCTTTTCATACAATTTCTTCCCACTTGGAATCATTCGCAATCGCAATCATGATGTCTATTTGCGAATCAAACACTACTATACTTTATCTTCTAAAACTACTTACAAATAAACTTGGTATAGCATAAATAGTTATTTATATGCCTCCGGTCGGCATCGCTAGTTTAGCCTGTGGCTCGGCGTGTCAAAAATACTCGCTCTTGTAAAAGGTCAGTTTCTGGCCTTGTGATACAAATAACTATTATATGCCTCCGGTCGGCATCGCTAGTTTTCCATATCTCAAAATCCGCCAGAAACTCTTTGTTGCCAGCCTAGGTCGGCAAACAACCGGAAGTTATAGGTTGGCATCTTGACATTACTACAGTTGTCAAGCAGATGTCAATTTTATGCGTTGAATATTTTTTATACAAAAATTAACAAGATTTTGACAAATTTTAGACGTAAATCGTTAATAGAAACTGAATTAAATATATTTTAAGCTCAAATGCAAGTATTCAGTGCACAATTTTTTAGGTTATGTATAATTATTTTATATTTTTTGTAATGAAATCGGCACATAAAATATTGTGTAGTCCAGAAACTGTTATGCTAGTGCTCGTAATTTGCAAGCCTCGCCTGTGGCTCGGCGTGTCAAAAATACTCGCTCTTGCAAAAGATCAGTTTCTGGCCTTGTGATACAAATAACTATTGTATCACTATTTATCAATGTACTCGTAAATATCAGAACTTCGAAATAGAGGATAATTATATTAATAATGAAAAAAAAACCGGAACCGGACATCTACCCTAAAACCGAGAACGTGTGGTAACCCTATCAATTCATAACCTCAATCTCAGGCACTCTTCCCAACGCTCATCACATCATGAACCACATCTACTGACCACCACAATTCAACGCTCAAAATCGAAGAGCATAGAGCGTCGATGCGCATCTATGCGGTTGTCGACGGAAACTTTGCAGCCCCTCCACGCTATACGCAACGCGTTGTCACCCACACACATTCACATGTTTGTATCAAGCGTCAAGCCAATCAAATAGATGCACAGAGCGTAAGCTGCGACTGGTGCTGCCATCGTGCGGTGTTTGGCCTCGACTCTACGCGATAGATGACATGTTGTGCTGCATGATGTGTGCATAGGTATTTATATTAATATCGGAGATAAATCACATGGTGTTTCACACGACGCAAAACGTAGTACGGTAGATATTGATTGGGATACACGGATGTTTTTAGCTTTGATTGCAATATTTAGAATGATTTGATAGTTTCTTCTTGTTTGAGACGACTTGTAGTAAATTCTTTAAAGGATGATGGCGTCACTAAAAAATGATCAATTGTTTGAATTACTATAAGCAATTTCAAATCAAATATCTTTTAAAGTCTTTTAATTTATAGAACAAAAATTTTCTCTCTAAAGGTAAAATATGGTGGTAAAGTAGGTTCGAAATAGTATAGTAAAATTGAATTCCGGAAAATGATATTTCAGACTAGCTACGTACCTATCTTAAAAATTCCTTTGTTTGTCTAGGAGAAAATCTTTCAATATCGGTCTGTCAGGTACCCGGATTGTACCGGTACATGATACTCGACCTTTTGTGACATTGCCCTGTTTTACTGGGTATTATTTATTAACTTATTACCCGGCCGAGTACATTTTAATTACTTAATTTCGTTGTATAACGTGCATTTAGAGCTTTTTAACTAAATAATTATAACAGTGACAAAAAATTTAAAAATATATTTATAAAGACAATTGCTACAGTTATTACATCTAGATAAATTAAGTAACAGTACATTTAAAATAAAAAATATTTCTATTATAAAATAAACAATTAGGCCGGATTTTATAAACCAATTTATTATCCAAAGTCCAGTATCATAAACGTTTAAAAAATCGAGCCTATTACTGTAAATTTACTAGTTTTATGATGTAGGTACCTACCCGGTTGGTAAATTATACCGGGTAGCCGTTTTCATTACTCGGCATTCTACAAAAAGTGTACTCGTTACTCGATGCATCACTAATCTTTTGTCTCAATCTGAAGCTGTTTCCTTCTAATTGTGCAATTTCATCAAATTCTGACTCATGAAAATATGATTGTACATCTAGATGAACATCTCTCATTTCGGTGGCCGGTCTATAAAGTAATTACAAGAGGTTCGCGACTGTATTCTATCCCAATTACATCTGACATCAGGGGTATAGAGGTGGCAGTCGCAATGCGGTCTGTGTATAACAGACATCAGATATTCTCACTCAGCATCAGCAGTTTAATCCTGAGATCTGAGATTGAACCCTTCTAATTATTTTACGACTATTACAAACTGTTGTATTAGTTACATTGAGTTGCCGATGCCATTCACGTACACCATATTAGTTATTAGCTAGCTAGTGTAATAACTCAGTGATTTTGTATTATTAATTTGATTGAGAAGTTCTAAAGCAAGACAATAATAGATATAATCTAAAATTCAAATAGTTTATATACGTGTAGGTTCATTTTATTTTATCAGAAAAAGATTTTTTTCCAAGTTCTTAAAGAAGAAAGTAAGAAATATTTAATTAAATTATAAAAAAAAACGATTCAACAAGATGTAGGTAGTAATTAAACTCTTATTGAGTACCTAATATACCACAAAGTATAATATAAGTACGTCAGGAGTGGACACTAGGTCGGATGAAGTGTGGCCTTTCTGTTTACCTTTTAGACAGAGACAGAATGACAAATACAGTCTAGTTCGAAGCATGCATTCTATGATGATAAACAACGGTAACGATGGTAACGCACGGGCCCACAAGTGATTTTTCTCTCACACACAGGGTAAACAGAAATGCCACGAATCTACAGTATTGTTAAGATACGGAGTGCCACTCCTGTCTGTTTGGTACTCCCTAGACTTATATTTATTTATAAAATAATAATTTCCAATAAATTATTATTAACATTACTTAACCTTTAAATAAACGTTTTAAATAAAATATTTTCTTGACATCGCGTGCTTTTCAATATTCAAATATTCAGTTGATTAGTTTATAAAACGATGGAGTGTAAGCACTGTATTGGCTTATTTACATGGCGTTAAATAATTTTCAGAATTATGTTGTCAGTATTTCGACGCGGTAAGGTGATCCGCTACCATACCTAGAAAACAGTGAAAAACATAGATTTCGCACTCTATTCTACAGCGTTTGTAAATATTTGTAAAAAATACAATATTTGTAAAAAAGAGTGTTTACGCCCAACGCCCACCACTCTACTGCTTTTATTTATAAGTGAATTAACTTCAAATTTCAATATGCTGTCAACATAGCTCAAATTACCGATGGAAATTGTATTAAAATAGAAGATATTTGTGTTCAAAAATTAGCAACATTCAAATATAAAAATTTCGATTTTAAAGCAAAATTTTAAAATAAAAGGGGTGGTATGTTGGTCAAAAAGTCTTCCCTTTAGGAATTAGGTTTTCTGGGCCCTGAAGAAGCTACATGCAAAATCTGGAAGCATAGGATTGAATTCAAATCCAGTTTTCGATTTTTTAACTTAGCCGCTCGCGCGAGTTTTTCAATTTGTTTATTTGGTCAACCCTGAAGCCGGGCCCTACTAAAAAAGTCTTCCACCCGAATTTTCCCGATGTAAAGACCATAACAAAGTAAATGAACACAAAAGTAAGTATATTGAAGACGTCAAATTTTTCAGATGAGCGATTTTGGAGGTCAAAATTTTCAAACATTGGTTTCGACTAGTGCGCCCTGCCCAATTCGTCTTCCGCTTTGTCAAATGATTACTAGTCACTTTTTAAATAAAGTTATCATAACGGAAGACGTATTTAAATCTGCAAAAAAGTCGATATGCATTTTCCCTTCGTTCTCGAGTGGGCCCCTTCCGATTTCAAAAATATTTGGAATTTGGGGGTTTTCAAGGGATAGACTTTCATCTCACCAAACGGAAGACGTATTTCTTCTCGTCGCGTCTCAGGACCCGCGGCTCGCTAGCTATTAGAATAGGGCGCGAAATCCATGGTTTGGCTGTTTTCCGGCAGAGTGGAGGGTCGTCTTAAAATTATTTAATATCTGGCCATTATATAAACTATTATCTATAAAATTACAATTAAATTTCATCATCATCATCATATCCATCATCTGTGTTCTGTGTTACTGTGTTAAAACCTTTGACTATTAATATAGTGGGGAGATACGACACATATATCAGATTTATGAAGAACGTTCATGCCGAAGTTGTATGGTCAAAAATCGCTTGCGAATGGCGATCAGCTGTTGGAAGAAAGCCGACAAAGTTTTGTGCAACAAAATCAATAGGTAACAATAAAATATCAACAAGTATTTGTTTGACTGATTTGGACCGCCTCTTCCCACAGGTAATCACAAACGATTATACATCTTAGCATAGTGTACCAATTCCATATACCTTATCTCCCTACTCTATTAATAATTAAAACCGTTAAAACTATCCAGATTACGTTTCCAAAGTTAAAAAAATCCCATTCAACTATATAATCGTGATCATAAAATCCAACATAAACATAAACGTAGACATAAATGTAAACCTTAAAACTAAATTAAAGATTGATGGTGATCGAAATGTAGTCTTTTTATTTTAGGTTAAGTATAATTTACAAAACCAACGTTTCGGCACACATATGTGCCTTCAGCAGGGACTGAAATACAAATAGAGTAAATAGTAGTAGTAAATATCTTTATTTTGCCTTTCGGCTTAAATCTATACATTTGCTTCCCTTAATTTGTGAAAATAATATATATAATAAATAATAAATAAATAATACAATAAATTGTTGATTTGATTTAATTCATTTCAGGGTTTTTCTCCTTTCTTCTACCGTTTTCATCCAGCATAGTCCACCTCCCGAGTCGTCCAGTACATCCTCCCTGCTTTTTTCTTCTTCCTTTAGTTCCCTACAGTCATATAAAAGATGTTCTAATGTTTCCCAGTCTTCCCCGCATAGTCTGCAACTTCTTTCTTCATCACTCTTCCAGTACTCGTTGGCTTTCTCTTCGTTCCCACATCTGTATCTTGCTATTTTTCTGATTTTCTCTATCTTTTCTCCCCTCAGGTAGCGTGGTATTCCGACGGTTCTTATTTCTTTATACTTGGGGTTGTATCTGGATGTTTCTAATTTAATTGTTCTCCACTGATTCTGAATTTCTATGCTTCTTTGTCTTATTGTTTCTGTCATATTATGTCCTCTTGCTCTCCCAATATCTATTTCTATTGTTGAATATCCATTGTTTTCGTAAAATTTCCTTCTCTTACTCATACTCTCTCTTTTCTCATCTCTTTTTCTGATTTCTTTGAAACATTCCTCTATAATTTCTCCTTGTTGTCCTAACTGAATCTTTTCTTCAAATTTCATCGCTCTTCTTCCCGCTTCGATTTCCAAATTATCCCTTTTCATTTCTTCCATTGTAATATAGTTCGGGGTTGCTCTGTCTGTTCCAATTAGCCATCTTATATATGTGGTTTGAATTGCTTCCAACTTTTCCTGTTTTTCCCACCCCCATATTTCCATTCCGTACATCATAATACTTTTGACTAATGCGTCAAATAGCCTCAATCTGGTTTTTATGTTTCCTTGGAATTTTCTCTCTCCTATGCTCCACGTTTCCTTGGCTGCTATGATTGATTTCCTTCTCATGCAGTTCTCCAATTTGTGCTTCAGCCCCCCCATTGCTCTTGAACGTATATCCTAGGTACTTAAATTCCTTTGTCCTTTCTATGCTCTGTCCCTTCCAGTGCCAGCTTTCTTCTCTTTCTCTTCCCCCTCCTTTCTTAAACTTCATTATCTTCGTTTTCTTCACATTGAGTTCTAACTTTCTTCCGTCTAGGTATTTGTCTAGTCTTCTTATCATTCCCTTCATTTCTCGCTCGGTTTTGGCCATCAGTACTACATCGTCCGCGTATGCTAGTGTCATAATTTTTTTGTTCCCTACGACTACTCCACCATCTTGATTTGCTAGTAACTGTTCCTCCAAGTCTGAAATGTAAATAGAGAATAGCACTGGGCTTAAAGGGCATCCCTGTCTCAGTCCTTTTGTGGTCCAAAATTCTGTTGATTTCTTATCTCCCACTTTTACGTAATTTCTGGTCTCTGTATATATTTCCTTTACTTTATTTCTCAGCTTCTTGCTTATTCCTCGCCTTTCCATTATCTCGATTAGTTTTTTCCTGTCTACCTAGTCAAATGCGGCTTTTAAATCTATGAACAACGCGTACAGTTTACCTCCTTGTTTTTGTTGTTTTTGTTTAGCTCGTTTTGTATTATGTGTGTGAGTATATATATGTTGTCCATCGTTCCTCTAAATTTTCTGAAGCCGGCCTGGTTGTCTGGTAGGATTTGTTTCTCTTCTATTTCCTTTTGTAGTCTGTCTTGTAGCTCCATAGCGTAGATTTTGTACATTGTACTCAGCAGTGTTATCCCTCTGTAATTTGTTGTGTCTTCTCGTTTTCCTCCTTTGAATATCGGCACTATCGCTCCCGTTCTCCATCTTTCTGGGAATTCTTCTCCGTTCCAAATTTTATTTATTGTGCCGGTCAACTGTTTCACTAGGTTATCTGGGCTGTTTAACCATACCTCATTTTCAATGTTATCGTCCCCTGCCGCTTTTCTTTTTTTAAATATTTTTATTTGTTTTCTGATTTGATATTCCGTTATTTCTTCCTCGTTGTTAGCTCTTGTTTGATTTGTTTCTGCTCTAGCTTCCGGCTTTTGTGTCTGTCCATCTAGTAGACTTTGAAAGTGCCTTTGCCATTCTTCCATATTTATGTTTTCTTCTATTTTTATCTTTTTCTTTCTGTCTCTATTTAAGTATTCCCATACATCTTGCTCTCTGTGTATGTTCTTCAACGTTTCCTCTTCTCTTTTTCTACTCTCTGCCTTTTTGCTTATACATAAGTCTCTAAATTCTTTCCTTTTTTTCATATATTCTTCTTTGCTGTCTTGGCCGTTTTTCCATTTCTTCAGAGCTTTTCTCAGTTCTTGTTTGCAAATTTTGCAGCTCTTGTCCCACCAGTTATTTCTGATTGTGTCCGTTCTCTCTATCGTCCATTTCGCTTGTTTGCTGTCTTGTATTTTGCTTATCATTATTTCAATTTCTTCATCTATCCCAGCTCTGTTGAAATGTTCATTTTTTAAACGTTCTTTGAATTTTGCTATGCCCTTTTCTGACCAATCTGTTTTTTTACGTATTTTATTCTTTTCTTCAACTTCGTCCTTGTTGTTGTTGCTGTATAGGTTTACCGTGATTGGGAAATGATCTGATTCTGTTCTTTCGTCAATTACAAATCTTGTAACTTTTGTTAGTGCTGTTCCGTTGACTATGCCATAATCAATCACTGTACCTTCTCCTCTGGGTCCAACATATGTGAGCTCTCCTTCTTCATCACCAGCTGTCGAGCCGTTTAATATTCCCCAGCCTCTTTCTTCTATAATTTCTATAAGTTTGTTACCTTCTGTATTTTCTACTTTGTCTTTCGATATTCTGTTTTCTTCATGTATTTCTCTAATCATTTTACCCTTCTCTCCTGTTCTTGCATTAAAATCGCCGCCAATTATTAGATTATATTCTTCTGGTCCGTTATTTAATGCATCTTCCAGTTCTTTGTATATTTTTTAAATATTGTTATCATTGTAAACTGTTATTATTTTCCATTTCTCTTTGTCTACTTTTATGTTCCTCTCTACTATTTGTTTTTCGAAGAAAACCCTAGATTCTTCTTTGATGTGCTTCCTTAGCCCAGTTAAAATCCCGCCCTTTGCTCTGCCCTTTTTGTGTTCCCTTGTTGCATGCTTTGCTTCCCATATAAACTCTTGTGGGAGGTTCCGCTCCCAAGTTGCCCAGTCTTTCTCTTCAAGCCATGTTTCCGTTAATCCCACAAAATCAAATCCCCGTATGTAATTCCAAAACTCATTGTCTTTATTTTTTATTCCTTTAACATTCCAGAAACTTAACTTAATTTCCTTTCCTTTCTCGCTATTTAGTTTTTTGGCTTAAGTTTTTTGCTTATTTCATCCCATACCCACATCTCGTTATTGATTTTTAGTTTGTTGTAGTATTTTTTAATCGTATTTCCCTTTTCTTCTTCTTCTTTCGCCCTATTTCGTATTTGTTTTTGTACTTCTCTTTCTTTGTATGTTAAAAACCTGTCTATATATATTTCTTGTCCTTTGAGCTTATGCTTTGATGCGAAAATTTTTTCTTTATCTTCTTCGTTGTCTATTTTAATTACTATTTTCTTGACCGGTGTTGCAAATTTTAGCTGGTATGCTTCTGCAACCTTGATCTTTATTTGAAGTTTGTCTTCCATGAACTTTTGAATTTCCTCTTTTATGTCCTGTGTAGTTTCCAGGCCTGATATTATGAATCTGTTCTTGTTTGCTTCTTTGTTTCTTTTTTCTTCCATATTTTCAATTCTTTGGAATCTGACTTCTATCTCTTGTTTTTCTTTGTCCCATATTTCGGTTTTTGTTTTCACTTCTTTTATTTCTTTATTCATGGTCTCCAGTTTATTTTCGAGACCTTTTCCAAGCTCTTCCATTTCTCTTTTTAGTTCCTCATTTCCTTGCTTTAATTCTTTTCTCGCCTCTGCCGCTTCCTTTTTGATTCCTTTCATTTCTCCCTTTATGTCTTCGAAATTTTGACTGAGTTGTGTAATCGCTATTTGTATTCCCTTCAATATTTCTGTCATTTTGGTTTCGTAATCCATAGTGCTCTCAATAGAGTACTTGCAGGAGGCGTGGCCAATGTTTCGGATTTGGCGGGATTCTGTTTGTGGACAACTGCTGTTCAGGTTAACATTGTGTCTTATGGCGGTTTTGGTTCTTATGAGTTATTTTTGTGTTTTTCCAGCATTAATTGCATGTTTCATTTATATTGTATACTTTTCAAGAAAGGTAAATGTATGTATAATATATTTGTATTAAATAAATACATATAAAACAATCATATTTTAAATGAAATGTATAGGTTAAGTTGGTTTTGTATCATCAAGTGCATGGATTTTCACTAATTGTTAAATTAATAAACTTAAAACATTTCTTAAAGTGTAAGAAAATATACAAAATATAACGGGTACCTATATTACAGTTTTATAAACTGTTTTTATTATGACAACAGTTCAATACCACACTTTTAACATACGATATTTTAAAAGTGCTTTATATTTAGGATAATTTTAAGTAACCAGTATAATATATGAACTTACCTTAATCAACTTCATACGTTTTCTTTTTTTAAAACAACGTAGAATGCGAATAAAATATATTTTTACAAAAGTACACATGAATACTCCATAAGACTCCATGTTAAAATTTTGTTGGGTTGTCCACAAACAGGTTCGCGCGCTTAGTTTTTGACTGTCACGTGACTGTTTGTGACCTTGTTGCAAGTACTCTATTGTTTCAATGTTCTCGTTCACTCTCTGTGCCACTATTTTCTTCGTAGGCGATCTCTCTATCCTTACACTTCTTTTAAATATCCTTTTTTCCTCCTCTTCTTCCTGTGTTTCGCGTTTTCTAATCAAGCTGTTGCTTCTTTTGCCGCTCATCGGGTTTTTATTTTCGTCCTTGGTTTCCTGTCTTTTTGGTTCTGGTCTCTGGTAAAAGTTCTTGTATTCACTCCTAGCTGGCGCTGTTTGCTTTGGTTTGAATTTAGGATGGAAGTTCTCGACTTCGCCACTAGATCTCACTACTGTCCGGTTTGGATCTCCACTGGATGTTCTTCTCCTTCTCCCTAGATGTCGCTACTGCGTTTGTCTGTCAGCTACTGCTTCTAATCTGTCTACCCTAATTGTTCAGCTTCTTCTACCGTGCACTGTGTGGCGCTAGTTGTCTGGTTTTGATGACAGTCTCTTATTACTTGTTAATTAGGGAACTAGATCACTATAGTAATATTTTTCATCTAAAGGAAGTGGATTCCTTTGCTGCCTCACTTCACCCCGCCTTCTCCTGTCTCTTTTATTCGGCCCTCGTTCTTCCTCGGTTGTTCAGTTTGGCATATGAAAAATTAATTTATAGGTTATATTTGTTGGTTTACAATATTATTTCCTACCAGGAAAAATACCCAGAAAATATTCTTTTCTTGAGTTAAAAATGCTTCCTTTTATATATCTGGTTGTGTGTTTTCTACAATTATTTATCCAGTAAAACATCGTTTTTCTCTTCCTCTTTATTCGCACGTGCTTTCACTCTCTCTATTTGTTAATAATAAATAGAGTAAATAGTAATCACATAAAATCATATACAAAACCAGTACTTACAAAGTAAACTTTTGGGTAAGTATTGTTAACAATTTGACATAATCAATCACAAAATAATATTGAAATATCGTAAATTTAAGGTAAATATGTATAACTAGCACCTCGTTCATCTACAAGGAACAGAGCTATGGCCGTTGGAAATTTTCCGTTGCCACCTACGTCCAATCTGTTGAAGGTACAGATGTGTGCCGAAACGTTGGTTTTGTAAATAAACCTAAAATAAAAAGACTGCATTTCGATCAACATCAATCTTTAATTATCCTCAGTGTTGTAATAGATAACAATATTTTCTATCTAGATAAAGATAACTTAATTTTTATTTATCTAGATAAGATAATAGATAATCATTGAAAAAATTATCTAGATAATAGATAAAAGATAAATAATTATTAGATAATGTATAGATAATATAAAGAAATATAAAGGACATGTTATTAAGTATATGCGGTACCAGCTGGAGAGTCGGCAGCGTTGTATATTATTCCTTAAAACTAAATGCTTATGTAGTTATGGGAATGAGACTTAAGACTCACCATAAAGCCGGAGCGTGCCCTCGGCGCGGCCCAGCGAGTTGGTGGACACGCAGTTATACGTGCCGATGTCTTGCTTGCCAAACGTGCGAATAATCAGCCACATGAACACTTTGTAACCACTGCGTTCTTCGCGGATGCTGTATTTAGTTCTGAAACAGGAACAAAACAATTACTAGATGAGTGTTGGATATGGATAGTGTCATGTGTCAGTATCAGTGACATTTTGCTTTTTTACGTTGTCATTAGCACATTAACAGGAAATTTATCAATATAGCAAATTTCAAAAATAGGTTTAAATACAAGATATTGTCCGGAACGATGTTTCACAAAAATAAATAAATTAATACATCAATCAGAAATCTGCAACCATGTTTTGTTTTGTATTATCTCGTAAATTTCATCGCTCTTTTAAAAATCAACATTTTTGTATTGTTTTATAGTTCTTTTTAAGACGGTTTTCTGAATGGTGGATGCGTTAGGGATAGGTGTAATAAATAATGTTCCTATTTTTAAGTCAACTGATATTTTGTATAGGTACTAATGCTAATAACATTGAGAAAATGTGTTCATGTGAACTTTCGTATTATGTATTCTATATTATAGCAAGAACTGCTTGACGATTCGATTCGATTCCAAATTTCCCGTCGTCAAACAGTTCCGGACCGAACATCGATTACCTACGTTGTGGGTAAAAAAACTTTCGGGAAACAGGATCTATTGTCTGGTGTTCGAGCAGTTCGAGGTCGTACACCTCTCTTCCTGATAACAGATCCTGTTTCCCGAAAGTTTTTTACCCACAACGTAATCGATTTTCGGTCCGGAACTGCTTGACGACGGGGAATTTGGAATCAAATACGGAACGCGCGCTGGGCGGCCATTACAGACTCGTTTCCGCGTATGTATGCTTTCACGGCAATCGTTCGTGCACATTATGTTTACGACTGAAACTTTTGTAACGCAAACTATATATATATATATATATATATATATATATATATATATATATATATATATATATATATATATATATATATATATATATATACCGGCAGCTATACATGCATGCCATTCCCATCCTTAGGGATGTTGTTTTGCCCCATCCTGTAGTATAGTGAAACAAATAATTTAGCAGAAATCTGATCGGCATTCAGATTTAATCTTATCAGAAACGCTGATATCTTATTTCAATTGATACAAGTACCTAGTATGTACTTGGAAGTTGTAGGTATTGCTTCAAATTCGATGTTACAACGTATATTCGAAGCTATGGTTTGAACCTTTGAACTATTGTATTTCAACGTAAGTTTAACGTACGTAAGTAGGCAGTACTTACAATACGATCAGGTGCCTACTCCTATTTCCAAATATATTTCTTTAAGATGCTCAGATGGTTAACATTGAATGTGTTCAAGTAGGGTGTAAGATTCCGTAGATATTTATCAGTCATCTGTTGAATATATTTTTTTATTATTTTATCGATAAAAAGACTGCTTTCTTCGAATAAATTGGCCAAAAATGACTTATAATCTTATTTTTTATCAAATAAAACGTTGAAATTTTGTAATGCATGCATGATCGATTGATTTTTGTTTTTTAACACCATATAAGTCATAAGTAAGATATTAAATGTAGTAATTGAACGGAGGATGGCTTCAACACAGAAGAGTTTTCCTGTGAATGAATCTTTTGATTCAGGTAAAACTAATTTCTGTGTTTAAATATTTTAGATTTTTATTTATATATTTTAAATGGGTACCGGATTGTACGTACATTTCTGTTTATCTAGATATGTCGAGAGGTTGTGTGCTGGCCACATCAGATTGTTTTAAAGAAAATTTGTGGATTGCAAAAATATTATTTCTACATCCCATAATATAATAAGTGGTTATAAATAATTATTTTGTATTGTACTAGAGTACTACGAGTACATTGTAGCATAAAAATTTAGATAATGATTATTATCCGAAACCGGTCGAGATTGATTAAATTTTAATCAATTGACTGCATCCCAGCATTGTGTTTTATTTATAATGATTATTATCTTTACAAAACATCATATTTACCTATAAATTTGAAAACCATATATGTACACTATGTTCCAAATGTTCTGCCCCAGCCTTAGAAAATCCCCCAGTGATCCGCAACCATTGTAGCACCATTCGTCAAAATATTCGAAATACGGCCTTCTTAGGTTGTAGAAAAAGACAGCATGCGAAAGATAGAAGCAGTTCTCGGTGAATCATTACTAAGTCAGGTAAAGGAAAAGTGTAGAACGTTTGCTTTGAGCTTTAGTTTAGAAACATATTTTCCTTAGTTGTTTTCATCACTGCATTACATTTCTAAACATAAATTGCATTATTATGAAATGACAGTAATAATGTTTCAGTAAATTAAATAAGAATAAAACATATCAAACTGTTTTATTGAAATGCGTGTTGCAAGATTGTATGCATTAGGCATAAATTAAAAGTTTTTTTTTAAAGAAACTATGAATTATTGTCCTAAAAGTTACAATTATTATCAAGATTCGTTACTATCATGTTTCCCGTTCCTGCCTAAATTATTGCACTTACGTATAAACATCTATGTGTTAAAAATGTATCCGTGAAAATTACTACTTTACAATCAATGTTTTCCAAAATATCTACATAAACAATATAATTATTTGTATTAGTCTTTGTTTAAATAGGTATATAAAAGCAACTAATGTTATGATCGATTTGCGACGTTTTCCGAAACGTCGTATAAATAAATATAAATATACAGAACAAAACCCAAACAAATAATTTATAAATAAAGACAATGAGAGTAACAATTTTAAAATTTTTATACAAGTAAAAATTTGAATTTACTTAAAACACAAAACAATAAATTCAAATAATTTCAATTGTGGCATTATGGTAAACATGTGTGTTAGACCCGTGGGCCGCCACGCCACGCCGCCGGTATATATTTCACGCCGACGCCAATATTTTTTACGGCGCGCCGCCATCAATATTCTAAATTAACTAAAAATTTCGACATTGTTAATAGGAATTTTAATAGTTCATATTAAAAAAAAAAAAATTGTATCATATGTGGATGGCATCTAATAAGATATTTTCCATTAACTTTGCTACACATGTAGATATTACGAAGTCAGATACAAGTAAATTTTGATGTGAATACGCCGGCGTACACCGGCGCGCTGCCTAAAGAAAAGCCACTTAAAAATTAAGCGTTTATTTTTAACAATTCGCCGCCGCCACTATTAACCTCAACGCTGCACAAGTCAAATTGTGTGTTAATTAATGTAGGTACTGATTAAACATTCAAAGATTTACTGTGTATCGGGTTATGAAATAAAAAATCGTGTGGTGATCATTTTTTATAATCTTGTAATTTTGCCCGGGAATTATTGCTAAAAATGATATTACTTGGATTTTTTTCTATGTAACTTTTTATCGTACTTATTGTTATTTTGTATTTAATGTAAACTAAATTAAAATATTGAAAATGAAATTACTAATCATAAAAATAATTAACAATTATAGGTAATTCTGCATATTTTTGTATTTTTATTTCTATTTTTTAATTTAATTTTATTAATTCAATATACTTACTTAGCAACCCCGTACAAAAATCATTCGTCAAAATGTTATCCATGTTATGCTGCAATTAGATTTTTTACTTTCAATTTATTCGGTCAGTTTATGATAGGATTGTATTCATTTTTAAATTTTACCTTTTGCCTACTAATAATTATCTTATGTATTTAATATAAAATTTGGCAATAAGTTAATTTTTTAGTTTTAAGGTATTGTGGCATTTTTAAAATACAAATTTCAATAAAATTGTTTATTTAAAAGAATTGTTTCATTTCATAATAACGCAATTTTTGTTTAGAAATGTAACAAAGTGAAGAAAACAAAACTATGGAAATTGTATTTCTAAACCGAAACAGAGCTCAAAGCAATTATTGTTCTACACTTTTCCTCTACCTGGCGTAATCCGCAATGATTCACCGAGAACTGCTTCTATCTTTCGCATGCTGTCTTTTTCTACAACCTAAGAAGGCCGTATTTCGAATATTTTGACGAATGGTGCTACAATGGTTGCGGATCACTGGGGGATTTTCTAAGGCTGGGGCAGAACATTTGGAACATAGTGTACCTTATTGCGTCGATACGACGAAATTGTTTAGTAGTATCAATTTGATATTTTATTGACTTTGACAACGACAACATACATTACATTGCAGCTATGTTCTAGGAAAATAGGAAATTCTATGTTTCAATTTAAATGAAACGCAGGGTATTAGAATGATTTCTCTTTGTTGTAATATCTATAAAACTTAGATAATAGCGATAACCCGCGTAGCACATAATGTAGGTTAGAATCTAGTCCGTTAGAAAGCAATTAAGCTTAGTCGTATGAGTAATGCCTTGTCCACTCAGTGGCTATCTGATGTTTCGCAGTGTGTTTTCTCAAGCCTGCCGGGCAATTTCGTCTGCGTTTCTTTGTTATACGTTATTTATAACATACGCAGTATATAAATTTTTAGGGACAAAGCGTCCCAGGAGCTGCAATATTCTTTGTTGTGGATCCGTTTTGTCGCGGCCATAAAAGAAACGACTTTACAAAAGTACCAGACTTTTTGATACTGTAACTTTTAAACTACAATGTATTTACTCGGCGGGGATGTTTTTCTTATGCCTGAGAAATGAAATAAACATTCCATTTTAAGTGTTGGGTAATTGCGGATTTAATTTCTAGTATAATTGTAACGGACGGGTTTATGTTTTGCTAAATGTTACAAGAGTTAAGTGTTTATTAAATTTCTTATCATGAGGAAACATCATGGTTGGATGTTTACCATTACAAATTAACTTTAGAAAGGCTTGTAATGCTTTTTGTTGGTTTTGAAGTAAAGTAAAATTTAAATGCAAAACGAAATCGTTAGTGTTTTTATAATTTATTAAGGATAAACTCTTTTATAAGAGATTCGATATATGCTTGCTACGTGTTTTTGAAACTAGTTATTCATTCAAATAAAAATGAAGTTTATTGAATTATAGACAATTTGAACATAATGTTAATGGTTACTTACCTACCTACCTACGTTAGTCTAAATGTAAATTTATAAATTTAATTAATGATAAATTGTTTAATCACGTAAAAGTTGTTGATGATAATTTTATTAATTCTGTTACATACTTTTTGGCTAATAATAAACTTCGTTAATGTAGAATCCAATTTTCGTAAGTACATAACTTTCTTGTCTTAAAAACATAGCATAAGTATGTATAATTTAATTGTTATTATTAACTTTCTTAGTTTAACATCGACATGATAACCTTAAGGACACGTTTCAAAAGTAGAGACAATTGCTACATATCGGTCATACTTATGAACTACGTTGCTATATTTAAAATATTCTCAATAGAGGGCTATACAATCGTGTTCTAAGGTTTGTGTCTGTTTACTATGACGAATTTCTCCCTAATTCTTGATGAACTCATCGGTGACGGGACGCAGGAGAAAATCAAGATCCTCGATAAATTTAAGCTTTCCTTCATTTAATATTGATTAGTCATTTTTATATCTTAATCTGGTTTTCATAGT
Organism: Agonum fuliginosum; assembly: GCA_947534325.1. Classification (NCBI taxonomy): domain Eukaryota; kingdom Metazoa; phylum Arthropoda; class Insecta; order Coleoptera; family Carabidae; genus Agonum; species Agonum fuliginosum. Next base: position 16,698,901 of record OX384033.1, read on the forward strand.
ACACATAAAACAAAATAAAATGAGCATTTTTATTATTATTTAATTTTTTGTTTTGTTTTTTAAATAAAATTTTTATAATTTTTTTTCTGTAGTTCTGTATATTTAACAAATGTTAAGTACACATATACACAATTATTTCGTAACAATTGAAAACGTTTACAAATTTCTCTCATCATTACATTTTTATGTACCTACTTAAACCTATGTGTATTTGTAAAAAACAGAAATTATATACAAGTATTCGTTTGGACTGGAGAACTAAATAAGTTATATAAAATTTAACATTTATTATTATATTATTGAGGCATAAATTACCAAATTTCTTAGAATTTTTTTATTGTCGAAATTCGAGAATATTTTCCTGGAATCAATTTTGCTGGAGATTAGACAAATTTTTCTGAAACATTGTTGTGTGGCGATCAATTGTTAAAAATATTTTCAATAGGAATTATTTTTGTTAGATTTGATTGCAATATCAGATGTTTCTAAATAATTCTAAGAAACTTCAAAATCAAAATTGAAATTGAATTATCATTAGCAGATGTAAGAAAAATGAAATATTTTAGTCCCTCCTTCGTTTTAGTTATAGAGTAGTTATTGTTAATTTAGTGTAAAACTAGCATCAGGACCCGTTACGCGGCTCTAACACTAGGTCCCGCTACCGCGGGACAAAGGAAATGCGCCCCGCTTCGCGAGGCTCAAACTCCGCGCACCCTGAATTTGGGAGGATTCGGCACTTCGTGCATCAATAATTGTAACATTTAGACTCTACCGAAATAAATTGTAATCTTTTCGTATGATGAAATTATAATTATTTAATTACAACTTCAAATTATTCATCTTTCTTCTTCAATATAAATTTTAGTTAAGCCATTACAATTTTAGAATAGAATAAGATAATATGTGAAGTAAAATAAATATCTTGGTTATCCAACTATAAACAAAAGACGTCATTTTGAACAACATAGTACATCAGTTCCCATCAAGAACTTTAATATGATATTAAACTCAATATGATTATAACATTTTTTTATATAAACAAATTGCAATCGCCGGCAATAATTTTAAATAAATTTATTAATTAGCCCTCGCCCTCACCTAGCTCTCTAATTAGATGTCAAACTCGATATAGTTCTATTATTTTTTCGATTAAAACAAATGCCGATCGTCGGTCACCATTTTCAATAATTTAATTATTGAGCCCTTATCTATCCTTTAATTTGATATTAAACTTGATATGATTTTATAATTTTTTTATTAAAAAAAAATGCCAATCGTCGAACACCACTTTAAATCATTTTATTTTAATTAGCCCTCATTTGGCAGGTGCGTGAACTTGGCATAACAAGTGCAAGTGCAAATTCTAAAACTTGGCAGATAATTTGCACCCAATTCGCACCAATTTGCACCCTAATAATTATTACTTTATCTTATTTTGTTTAAGAGTTATTAACAATTAAATTATTTTTATGCCAACTTCACACCAGCACAATAAGTAATGCATAATTTAAAAAAATATATGCCAAAAATTTGCACCCAATTTGCACCAATTTGCACCCACATAAAAATTTATTTATTACTTATAACAAAAAAGTTATAAACAAATACATATTTTTTTGCCAGCAATACAAGTATGACCAAATTGAAAAATTTTTTTACGAAAAATTAGCACCCTAACACGTCAAAATTGCACCCTAAAAATAATTTGCTATATATAATTATTTCATGCCGAAATTAATAATTAATTTAAAAAACTACTACTTACGCGCTATATCAAACATAGAACAAAACTGATTATACCGAAGTTCAACTTGAGAGGTAATTTTATGGGTGCAAATTATAAAATGCGCAAATTCTTATTCTTAGACATGTAAATAAATTTGCACCCCATAAACAATAACAAAATTGTAGTCGGTTGTCAAGTGGTAAATAATTATTTGTGAAACAACTCCAGAAAATCGTATGTGTGTACGAATAAAGTTCAAATTGATAGGTAATTTTATGGGTGCAAATTATGAAATTTATAAATTCTTATTCTTCGACATGTAAACAAATTTGCACCCTATAAACAATAACAAAATTGCAATCGGTTGTCAGGTGGTAAATAATTATTTGTGAAACAATTCCAGAAAATCGTATGTGTGTACGAATAAAGTTCAAATTGATAGGTAATTTTATGGGTGCAAATTATGAAATTTATAAATTCTTATTCTTCGACATGTAAATAAATTTGCACCCTATAAACAATAACAAAATTGCAATCGGTTGTCAGGTGGTAAATAATTATGTGTGAAACAATTCCAGATAATCGTATGTGTGTACGAATAAAGTTCAAATTGATAGGTAATTTTATGGGTGCAAATTATGAAATTTGTAAATTCTTATTCTTCGACATGTAAACAAATTTGCACCCTATAAACAATAACAAAATTGCACCCTATAAACAATAACAAAATTGCAATCGGTTGTCAGGTGGTAAATAATTATTTGTGGATCATCTCCAGAAAATCGTATGTGTGTAAAAATAAAATAAAATACAAATTGCTAGGTAATGTTTTGGGTGCATATTATTATTCTTATACATAATGTATACAAATTGTCACCCTTAAAATAACAAAATTATTGTGAATAAATAAACATTCGTTATTTACAAAAATAATTTAAATTCTATGGAGTATGGTATCAAATTAAAGATCTAGGAAAAAAGAGTCTCGTAATAAAGTCAAAAAGTTAATTAAAAATAAACGATTATTATTAATTGTTTTTCCTGATCATTCCAATATTTTATAATATTTTGTATTTTTGTAATCAACTGATATACTTACTTTGAATGGTAACACAGTTTATTTTATTTGTTGACAACAAACAAGATATTCTTGTCATCAACACAAATAAATTAATTGATTACAACAGTTAACCCAACACAATGATGTTTCACAAATAATTATTTACTATCTGACAACAGATTGCAATTTTTTAATTTTTTATAGGGTGCAAATTTGTTTACATGTCTAGGAATAAGATATTGCAGATTTCATAATTTGCACCCATAAAATTCCTTATCAATTTGATCGTTATTCTTGCAATCATACGAGTTGTTTCACAAATTATTATGACAATCGATTGCAATTTTGTTACTGTTTATAGGGTGCAAATTTGTTTACATGTCGAAGATTAAGAATATACAAATTTTATAATTTGCACCCATAAAATTACCTATCAATTTGAACTTTATTGGTACATACATACGATTTTCTGGAGTTGTTTCATAAATAAATTATTTACCACCTGACAACCAATTGCAATTTTGTTATTGTTTATAGGGTGCAAATTTGTTTACATGTCGAAGATTAAGAATATACAAATTTTATAATTTGCACCCATAAAATTACCTATCAATTTGAACTTTATTGGTAAATACATACGATTTTCTGGAGTTGTTTCACAAATAATTATTTACCACCTGACAACCAATTGCAATTTTGTTATTGTTTATAGGGTGCAAATTTGTTTACATGTCGAAGATTAAGAATATACAAATTTTATAATTTGCACCCATAAAATTACCTATCAATTTGAACTTTATTGGTAAATACATACGATTTTCTGGAGTTGTTTCACAAATAATTATTTACCACCTGACAACCAATTGCAATTTTGTTATTGTTTATAGGGTGCAAATTTGTTTACATGTCGAAGATTAAGAATATACAAATTTTATAATTTGCACCCATAAAATTACCTATCAATTTGAACTTTATTGGTACATACATACGATTTTCTGGAGTTGTTTCATAAATAAATTATTTACCACCTGACAACCAATTGCAATTTTGTTATTGTTTATAGGGTGCAAATTTGTTTACATGTCGAAGATTAAGAATATACAAATTTTATAATTTGCACCCATAAAATTACCTATCAATTTGTACTTTATTGGTAAATACATACGATTTTCTGGAGTTGTTTCACAAATAATTATTTACCACCTGACAACCAATTGCAATTTTGTTATTGTTTATAGGGTGCAAATTTGTTTACATGTCGAAGAATAAGAATTTACAAATTTCATAATTTGCACCCATAAAATTACCTATCAATTTGAACTTTATTCGTACACACATACGATTATCTGGAATTGTTTCACACATAATTATTTACCACCTGACAACCGATTGCAATTTTGTTATTGTTTATAGGGTGCAAATTTGTTTACATGTCGAAGATTAAGAATATACAAATTTTATAATTTGCACCCATAAAATTACCTATCAATTTGAACTTTATTCGTACACACATACGATTTTCTGGAATTGTTTCACAAATAATTATTTACCACCTGACAACCGATTGCAATTTTGTTATTGTTTATAGGGTGCAAATTTGTTTACATGTCGAAGAATAAGAATTTACAAATTTCATAATTTGCACCCATAAAATTACCTATCAATTTGAACTTTATTCGTACACACATACGATTTTCTGGAGTTGTTTCACAAATAATTATTTACCACTTGACAACCGACTACAATTTTGTTATTGTTTATGGGGTGCAAATTTATTTACATGTCTAAGAATAAGAATTTGCGCATTTTATAATTTGCACCCATAAAATTACCTCTCAAGTTGAACTTCGGTATAATCAGTTTTGTTCTATGTTTGATATAGCGCGTAAGTAGTAGTTTTTTAAATTAATTATTAATTTCGGCATGAAATAATTATATATAGCAAATTATTTTTAGGGTGCAATTTTGACGTGTTAGGGTGCTAATTTTTCGTAAAAAATTTTTTCAATTTGGTCATACTTGTATTGCTGGCAAAAAAATATGTATTTGTTTATAACTTTTTTGTTATAAGTAATAAATAAATTTTTATGTGGGTGCAAATTGGTGCAAATTGGGTGCAAATTTTTGGCATATATTTTTTTAAATTATGCATTACTTATTGTGCTGGTGTGAAGTTGGCATAAAAATAATTTAATTGTTAATAACTCTTAAACAAAATAAGATAAAGTAATAATTATTAGGGTGCAAATTGGTGCGAATTGGGTGCAAATTATCTGCCAAGTTTTAGAATTTGCACTTGCACTTGTTATGCCAAGTTCACGCACCTTCATTTGGCTCATTAATTTGATGTCAAACTCGATATCATTTTATAATTTTTTCGATAAAAACAAATATAAACAAATAATATGATTTATCTAGCCCTTTAACTTCATATCAAACCAGTGTTGTGACAGATCATTTTAAAATTGATCTAGATCAAGATCTTCTAGTTTAATATGATCTAGATCAGATCTTAGATCAATTTTTACGATAGGATCTTTTTTTTAGATCAGATTAGAATTTAGTGATCTTTTTTTCTTTAGATCGTAAAAAGATCAATATTAGACAAAATATGTAGGTAATTGTTGTATTACATTAGGTACATAAAAAAGAAGAAAATACGTAGTATTCAAGCGATTTAATCTACAGTTTAAAATTAAAACATATTAAAAATATTAAACTCGTACTTTTGCTAAATATTCAATTTCATGCTTTAACTTGCATATAGCGTAGAAAAATCTAAAAATATAATCTTATTTTAAGATCGTAGATCATATTTATTTGATCTAGATCAAACTCAAGATCCTTAAATATAAGATGATCTAGATCAGACCAAAGATCACGTAAATTGAGCTAGATCGGTGATCTAGATCAGTCACAACACTGTATCAAACACGATATGATTCTATAATTTCTTCGATAAAAACAAATTCGGAACGCGTGCCGCAATTTTTAACAACTTTCTAGCCCTTAAATTTACTTTTAAAAAACAATAGCCTGAATAGCCGACCTCTATTTTGAACAATTTTGTACATCAGTCCTAATCAAGACCTTTGATTTCTTTTCTTAGAATAAATATAAGATTTCGTGAAAATAAAGTATAACTAATGTAGAAAATATAGTAGTTATCGGTTATCCAGCTCGGTTCAAATCAAATGTGTCATTGTCACTGTCTGTTGGGTAGAAAGTCGAGAACTATATTACCGATATTTAGTGACAATTAAGTTATTTCGACTGAGCTGCCATCTCTATGGTAAAGGATGAACTATTTTCGACTACTTTGCTACTCAAATCTACTCAATTTGAATAAATTTTAATAGCCATTTTTGAGAAAACTACTGTAACAATTAAGATAAACATTGCAGATGTGTGAATATTAGAGCAAATATTGTTTCCTGAGAGTAATTTTGTATTGATATAGGGCATAATATTGAATAAAAATATTGTTTTAATGTTTATAGTAAACAATATTGGAACAAAAAATATTTCAGGAAACAGAAAAAAAAATATAAATTTCAATAATGTTTTGTTTGCCTAGATATTTTGACCAGGAGCGGAGAAAATGGCTATTAAAAATAAGGGTGCGTTACAGATGTTTTGCAGGTTGCATAAAAATATATCAATTTTTAATAGCCATTTTCTCCGCTCCTGGTCAAAATATCTAGGCAAACAAAACATTATTTAAATTTATATTTTTTTTTCTGTTTCCTGAAATATTTTTTGTTCTAATATTGTTTACTATAAACATTAAAACAATATTTTTATTCAATATTATGCCCTATATCAATACAAAATTACTCTCAGGAAACAATATTTGCTCTAATATTCACACATCTGCAATGTTTATCTTAATTGTTACAGTAGTTTTCTCAAAAATGGCTATTAAAATTTATTCAAATTGAGTAGATTTGAGTAGCAAAGTAGTCGAAAATAGTTCATCCTTTACCATAGAGATGGCAGCTCAGTCGAAATAACTTAATTGTCACTAAATATCGGTAATATAGTTCTCGACTTTCTACCCAACAGACAGTGACAATGACACATTTGATTTGAACCGAGCTGGATAACCGATAACTACTATATTTTCTACATTAGTTATACTTTATTTTCACGAAATCTTATATTTATTCTAAGAAAAGAAATCAAAGGTCTTGATTAGGACTGATGTACAAAATTGTTCAAAATAGAGGTCGGCTATTCAGGCTATTGTTTTTTAAAAGTAAATTTAAGGGCTAGAAAGTTGTTAAAAATTGCGGCACGCGTTCCGAATTTGTTTTTATCGAAGAAATTATAGAATCATATCGTGTTTGATACAGTGTTGTGACTGATCTAGATCACCGATCTAGCTCAATTTACGTGATCTTTGGTCTGATCTAGATCATCTTATATTTAAGGATCTTGAGTTTGATCTAGATCAAATAAATATGATCTACGATCTTAAAATAAGATTATATTTTTAGATTTTTCTACGCTATATGCAAGTTAAAGCATGAAATTGAATATTTAGCAAAAGTACGAGTTTTAATTTTAAACTGTAGATTAAATCGCTTGAATACTACGTATTTTCTTCTTTTTTATGTACCTAATGTAATACAACAATTACCTAAATATTTTGTCTAATATTGATCTTTTTACGATCTAAAGAAAAAAAGATCACTAATTTCTGATCTGATCTAAAAAAAAGATCCTATCGTAAAAATTGATCTAAGATCTGATCTAGATCATATTAAACTAGAAGATCTTGATCTAGATCAATTTTAAAATTATTTGTCACAACACTGGTTTGATATGAAGTTAAAGGGCTAGATAAATCATATTATTTAAAATAATGGCCGATGATTTATATTTGTTTTTATCGAAAAAATTATAAAATGATATCGAGTTTGACATCAAATTAATGAGCCAAATGAGGGCTAATTAAAATAAAATGATTTAAAGTGGTGTTCGACGATTGGCATTTGTTTTTAATAAAAAAATTATAAAATCATATCAAGTTTAATATCAAATTAAAGGATAGATAAGGGCTCAATAATTAAATTATTGAAAATGGTGACCGACGATCGGCATTTGTTTTAATCGAAAAAATAATAGAACTATATCGAGTTTGACATCTAATTAGAGAGCTAGGTGAGGGCGAGGGCTAATTAATAAATTTATTTAAAATTATTGCCGGCGATTGCAATTTGTTTATATAAATAATGTTATAATCATATTGAGTTTAATCTCATTATTAAAGTTCTTGATGGGAACTGACGTACTATGTTGTTCAAAATGACGTCTTTTGTTTATAGTTGGATAACCAGGATATTTATTTTATTACACATATTATCTTATTCTATTCTAAAATTGTAATGGCTTAACTAAAATTTATATTGAAGAAGAAAGATGAATAATTTGAAGTTTTAATTAAATAATTATAATTTCATCATACGAAAAGATTACAATTTATTTCGGTAGAGTCTAAATGTTACAATTATTGATGCACGAAGTGCCGAATCCTCCCAAATTCAGGGTGCGCGGAGTTTGAGCCTCGCGAAGCGGAGCGCATTTCCTTTGTCCCGCGGTAGCGGGACCTAGTGTTAGAGCCGCGTAACGGGTCCTGATGCTAGTTTTACACTAAATTAACAATAACTACTCTATAACTAAAACGAAGGAGGGACTAAAATATTTCATTTTTCTTACATGTGCTAATGATAATTCAATTTCAATTTTGATTTTGAAGTTTCTTAGAATTATTTAGAAACATCTGATATTGCAATCAAATCTAACAAAAATAATTCCTATTGAAAATATTTTTAACAATTGATCGCCACACAACAATGTTTCAGAAAAATTTGTCTAATCTCCAGCAAAATTGATTCCTGGAAAATATTCTCGAATCTCGACAATAACAAAAATTCTAAGAAATTTGGTAATTTATGCCTCAATATAATAATAAATGTTAAATTTTATATAACTTATTTAGTTCTCCAGTCCAAACGAATATTTGTATATAATTTCTGTTTTTTACAAATACACATAGGTTTAAGTAGGTACATAAAAATGTAATGATGAGAGAAATTTGTAAACGTTTTCAATTGTTACGAAATAATTGTTTATGTGTACTTAACATTTGTTAAATATACAGAACTACAGAAAAAAAATTATAAAAAATTTATTTAAAAAACAAAACAAAATAATTAAATAATAATAAAAATGCTCATTTTATTTTGTTTTATGTGTACTATGAAAACCAGATTAAGATATAAAAATGACTAATCAATATTAAATGAAGGAAAGCTTAAATTTATCGAGGATCTTGATTTTCTCCTGCGTCCCGTCACCGATGAGTTCATCAAGAATTAGTGAGAATATTCGTCATAGTAAACAGACACAAACTTCAGAACACGATTGTATAGCCCTCTATTGAGAATATTTTAAATATAGCAACGTAGTTCATAAGTATGACCGATATGTAACAATTGTCTCTACTTTTGAAACGTGTCCTTAAGGTGCGAGTATACTTAGTCTCAGAGGGTCGTTCGTAGTTTACTAATAACTCATTTTAGGTACGTTTTAGAAAAAAATGTTAAATAGAATAGTTATTCAGAATTAAATTCTTAACATCGAACTGTTTTTAAAATTTTAAAATTCCCAAAAATAAATATAACGAAAATTTTAATTATTTTTTCATTTGGAAACAAACAGTTTTTTTGAAAAAATATTGACAGTTCGATGTTTATACGCTATCATAGATTATCTGTAATTTTTTTGAGAACGAAATTTAAAGCCGAAAAACAGTTATCGGTAAACTACGATTTTACGTGAATTTCAACTCATGCCAACACAATGGCCAAGTGAGGCACGACGGCAGGGACGCACACAGAGCCGGATTCCGCAATACACAAACGCAAGACGGAACAAACTGATATACTACCATTTAATAAATAATACTTCAATAATGGCAACCTATACCTAAGAATTGTTACGCTAAATCAAGTACTTACAGATACAGAGCCATCTATGTAAAAGTACATTGACTATTATTTTTCATAATCGGTAAAGCAGAATAGCAGAATACTGTATTTTGGCTAAGACTGTATTAGACGTAGGTACGTAGAAATAAGTTTTGATGTCAGTTCTATTTTAATTCAACTTATTAGCTAAACAACAATACTTTGCTAAGTACTTTTATTATTATTATTATTATTTCTTGATATTATTTATTTATTGTTTACCAGTTTCTGCTCACTATACACGAAATTACATTGATACGAACCTGAATATTTGATTGTTGACAACAATATGAGTGTTGTAAATTTCCTAGAATATATCTCCAACATAAAAATGAGCTTAACCGCCTCTGAATAGATATAGGTATAGAAAAGTATTTATTGCTGACTAGTAGTTCGTACAGAGTTTTTACAATAATAATAATTATGTGTATCTACATATCTGGGCAAGCCCATTTCTGTAGTCTTTTAAATTAATACATATTTACATTAATAATTTTGTGGTTCCTTTACATATATTTTGTAGGAAAAAACAATTTGAAGCAAAAAAATCTACACAGGGTCTGAATAAATAGTATTTTTTCTAATACTTGCACGTTCGTGCTTGTTTGTGTGCGAAAAGTGCCTCATTTCTAAACTATGCGAATATTCGTGCGCAAATTAGATGCGTACACGAATAAACGTGCGCAAATTTTTTCACCGCTCGCGAGTCGCGGCTCGCGAGGTCGCGAACGCGAACGCTCGGCGCTCGGCTTTGCTGCAAACCCCTGCCCTCGCCGTTCCGCCGCGAGCAACTATCGGTCGACTTCGGCTCTGCCTCGGAAGGCTTCGGGCAACTATTGTTCAGGCTGCATCTCGCCTCGCGGCATCCTATATTATTTGTTGTGCACGTATTGAAAAAGATATTTTTATTGGAAATATAATTTAAGTAAACTTTGACGAACGAGGTGAAACCGAGTGAGGCAATATACGAGCAATACGATATTTACTTTTGAACGAGTCATGAACGCTATTTTTTAGACGATCACAAAAAATAACACACAATTTTTCAGTTTCACCTTTTAAACACACACAATCTTCAAATGACATATTTACTGTTATTTCAAACAATCAACAAACAAAGCAAATGCTGCCTAGCTATGTTAATTTGGTCTCATAATTACGATATGACCATATCATGCTAGCACGATAGTCATATCACGTTAGTTCATGATATTTTCAACCTTTTTCGGTTAGGCTGCTGCCGCGATAACTATTATTTTCTGTAGTGGTCGTCTAAAAATTATTTTTTTTATAAAACAACTTTTTTTTCAAGAATGTCTTGATTAAAAAAATTCGTGTTATTTATAAAATTTACATATCTTGTATTTTGTTAACCAGAAGGAAACAGGCGCGGATACAAGGGGGGAGGGGTAACGGGGTAATTAGACCTCCCCCTCCCAAGAATCCTAAAGTTAGAACTTAAGAGTGTCGTTTACCTAAATGACCAAAACATGCTTCGCACAAGTTTTTGATTTATTTTCATGTCTGATTTATCGAAGACTATGCGTGGAAGTAAAAATTAAGTTTTAATTTATTTTTACACATAAAAAAGACTGTTATTCAAATCCGAAATTTCATATAGAGGCATTTGATCTTGAACTAAAAAAAAATTTCGCGTGCGGCGCTATTCTATCATTCCATTTGTCAAAATTACCCCCCCCCCCCCTAAGAACATCACCTGGATCCGCCGTTGGAAGGAAACGGGTCTAAGTTAAAAGACATTTTTTGCTTAAAATGGGCTCAGTAATAAGCTGTCACACTAGTCCTGAAACACCCTGTATTTTACAAAATGCAATTCGTATTTTATTAAACCCGGATTTGTCTCGTGCGAGTAGGTACTTATGATAGTAAGTTTTTTAGATAGTACTTATACTCTGTGCAATTCACTGATTGTTGACTTATTATTAAAGTGCGTCCTGGCGTAAATACAAAAAAATATATTTTTCAGTTCTCTAAATGAAAATACTTCAGATGTGGAAGAAGACGGCACCGAAAGTGGCGAAATAGAGAGTAAATATCAAAGTAAAGAGAACGAAAACGTAACAATTGAAGATGTAAGTAATTGTTACCAATTTTGAATTAAATAGCATATCATATTTTGCTGGATACCTTATTCATAAGTGTGAGAAAAAATTTAAATGCACTTCTTGTGCAAATTCTTTAAAAAAACATGACGAAATATACACAAAAACTGAAATTTTAATATTTTTAAGAGATTATGGTGAATCTGAGAGTATTGAATTTTTATACAGACCAACAGATTTGGTTGTGGATATTATTTTAGTTGCTTTAAATTTTTTTACAAAATTTTATGCAGAAAATAAACATATATCTTTAAAAAAAACACTTTTGGCAAAAATTATAGAAGTTATTAATAATAAACATCCCGGCTGGTTTCAAAACGATCAATGCTATCAGCACAAAAAATATTTAATTGATTTATTAATAACCATAAACATTTATAAAATGCATCTATTACAAAATCTTTTAAATTTGCAAAAAATATAGGTAAGTACCTTCTTACAAAAGGAAGGTCAGCATTTTACAAAATAAATAGATTATTAAATAAATAGATTATAAAAATATGTTGCTTTCGTCATTGTCACCAATATTATTTAAGAAATTTATTTTGTGATGAATTTGTCATTTATGTTCTTATTTTATATATTGAACTTATTTTCTGATGAAGATTCAATTTTAATATTATGAAACGTTGTATTTTTGTTAATAAAATATTGCATAATATAAATGAAAAGTTTTATTGAGATATTTTTCAAGTTATTTCCAAATGCAAATTAAATACATCAAAACTTCTTTCCAGTTATATAAGCTCCTCCCATGCTCCCCCACCCATTTGGAACTCCAAATAGTTCCTAATATGCACTACAGGGGCAGCACTTTCTCAGGTACACAAGTGCGAATGATTCTTCTCATTAGGTTGCCATTATTGAAGTATTATTTATTAAATGATACTACGTTGCTGTTCTGTAATAATATAATAAATAAGCTATTTACGATTCCATAGTTCAAACTAGAACATTCAAAGATTTGATACTGTTGTTATGAAAATCTTATTACCTAATTACTTCGGAGATACACAAACTTTTCATGTGCTTTTCATATTACCAATATCAAATTTGATATTTATGCCCTGTTCACACGTTGCTACTTTGAAGACACATTCGTGCTACTGTAGCATGAAAAAATCTGAGTCGCTTGTCAAATAGCAGCGCTGCTAATTTGTAGCATCAAAGTATCAAGAACTACTCGTTGATAATTTCACATCGTTGATCGTTGTGTGTGTAGATAGCGATTTTTTGCGGTAATTGTTTCGATTTGAATTTCTTTTCATGCTACAGTAGCACGTATGCGTCTTCAAAGTAGCAACGTGTGAACAGGGCATTAAACATTTGTTTTTACGAAAAATTTAAATGACTATTTCCCACATATTAATTAAACCAACCATTTGCTTCAATTTTTTAAATTCTGACCAATGACGTACAAAATATATCGGCAAAAATTGTAAAAATGCCAAAGGGATTGTTCAAGTGACAATTTACCAGGGTTGGCACGTTTAAAACATTTCGTTTTAAACAAATGTTTAAAACTTGTTTAAAACAAAGCAAGTTTTTAAAGCACGTTTTAAACATGTTTAAAACACGTTTTAAACATATATTTGAAACACGTTTTAAACATTTTTAATACTTTATCTACGTAACAAAACAAAGTTCATATTGCTAATAATAGTGTACCTATAACATACACTGTTTCTCACTATTGTTGTCACCCATAGCCATAATAATAAGTATAGGTAGGGGAATCCCCAGCATATTTATCGCCATAGTGCGTAATGATGCATATTTCAGAACTCCTTGCTGATTAAAACATTGTTTTTTGTGTGTTTAAAACATGTTTTTTTTAAATCAGTAAAAAACACGTTTTAAACAAAAAAAAACAGTTTTAAACAAAAAAAAACCTTTTTGTGACAAGTTCTTACGATGAAATAAAAAATATATCAAATATACCTAACGCCAAAAAATTACAGTTACTTCAATAACCTTAGTTTGGAACTAGAACCAATTAATTATTATAATGAACTTGTGAAACGAAAGAAAGTAGAATTTAAAATTTGGACACTCACAAGGTTAGTAAAAAAATTAGAAAAAAACAATTTTAAAGAAATCTTTATACTTACAGGGTGGAAATAAGGGTGGTTAACCCACCCACATCCCCTCGAACATCTTTTTGGACATGAAATTTGAATTCAGCGGCCCAATAAACATATACCTACCTATGAACCTTTCAAATTAGAAAACATCGTCTGTTTTTTACCTTCCGCTTACCTGTAAAGGAAGGTATTGGAATCATGCAAAAAATCGGGTAGTGAGTTTTTAGTGGATGAGCACGAATTAGGGTCCTTACAACTCATTTTTGATAGTTTCCCGATGATGTCTGTATGTATGTGTGTGTGTGCGTGTGTGTGTGTGTGTGTGTGTGTGTGTGTGTGTGTATGTGTGTGGTCCGGGCCGATGCCGTCTGTCGGATAACTCAAATACGAATTACCCAAAAATTTTGATATTTGGTATTTTACAATTGTATACGAATAGGAAGAGCTCATTAGATTTTGGTACCAATATCTTCACCGGAAGTGATATTTTTTGAAGATTGAAAACGATAATTGTCAAAAATTTATATAAATTTAGATAAATATAATATTTATTTGTAATAAGAATAAGAGGCAAAGTTATTTGCAACTTACGTTATAAAAAAATTGTCTTTATCTGGTTGCATTAAAGAACTGCAGTAAAATTTAAAAAATAAATTTATCAAATAAAACTTTGAAATCTTGTAATCCATGTTCGGTTGATTTTTGTTTCTGCATAAAAAATATTGACAGATGGGACGGGTGACAAGTTGGCATACTAGCGCTATATAAGTCATAAGCGTCATAAGTAAGATATTAAATGTAGTAATTGAACAGAGTATGGCTTCAACACAGAAGAGTTTTCGTGTGAATGAATCTTTTGATTCAGGTGATACTAATTTCTGTGTTTGAATATTTTAGATTTTTATTTGTATATTTTAAAAATTGTACGTATACATTTCTGTTTAAAGTCTAGATATGGCGGAAGGTTGTGTGATGGCCACGTCAGATTTTTAATTTATATTAAAAGATTCATTTAGGGGTCGTTTAGGTGTTTAACAGAGATGAAACGGATAGTTGTTTGGCCGGATACCGGATATCGGATATCCGGCTAGCTGCGAAAAAAACATGTCATCAGTGAAGAAAACATCACCTATTTGGCAATATTTCGACATAAACAATGAAATTCATCATAATTTACCACTAATCAATTTTGGGTATTAATTTTAATTTTTAAATATTGTTTGTTTGTTATTATTTTAGTTTCTCTGAACTTCTTTTTCTAGTTTTTGTACCTCTTCCAGTAATTAATAAAAGCAGTCATATAATTATAAACCGTTTTCTTATTATTTACCACACAAAAACTTATGTTTTAAAGTTTATTTTAGGAAATTGTCGTAATTTTTTAATATCCGGTATCCAGCCGGATATTGAGATACTATCCGGTATCCGGCCGGATAATAAATTTGCGCCGGATAGGCCGGATAGTTACCGGATATCCGTTTCATCTCTTTTAACCCCTCTAATTAGTATTTTTGACATGAAATTTGAATTCATCGGCCCAAAATACTTATATGGGCCATTCAAATCTGAAAAACACGTTTTTTAGTAAATTTTTGGCTGACAGGGAATAGGGGGCTGAAAACTGGGGTAAAAACCCTCCTTTTAATTTCCACAATTTCTCTTTTCCGGGAAAAGTTAGTTCACATGTTACTGAAGACAATTCAATCGCGTTTAACCCTTGCCGAGCCGAAAGCGGGTCAACATTGACCCGATTTTCAGTTTTCTGCATATAACTTCTTAATTTTTTTTTCTAACTTAATTTCCTTTTAGGAATTCTCCTAAAATATTGTCCTTATAAATAAATAATTTTAACCTTAACGAATACTAGCATAGATAAAGAGTAAATCGAGTTTCTCATATTGAAAAAAATAGAAATCATTTGTTCCTACTGCCAAAGGATGAAGATGGAGAACCACCGTAAAAGAAAACAATCTGCTGTGGCCACCACACGACCTCTCGCCTAACTCTGCTTATTCTACTAATCTAATAAATAGTTTTACTTACATTTTAATAGTTCCATGTTTATGTAATATGTAGATGATAATGTAAACCAAGATCCAAGCAAAAGATGTCAACTGTACTGTCACTGTCATAATCATTCAAATTTTATGTAGAAACAAATTTCATATCATGGACAACAAGATACTGGAATTTCAAAAAAATAGAATATTAATTGTACTTTATTTTATTGTTAAATACTACCAGATTCATCAAATTGTATTTATAATTATCTGTACCCATAGATAATTATATTTTCTTTTATTTTTAATTGCAAAAATTGTCATAAATAAATAATGTACCAATATATTTAAGGAAAACTTTATCAAGTCTCAAAAAGTACTACTTCCGGTTTGCGGATTTCTACCAAAATGTTATCCGTTCTTAAGATACTTATTAAAACCTTAAATATGAAATTTGGTTAATAAAGGTTTGATACTTTTTCAGTTATCGTGGACGAAAAATCGTCACATACGTCCATACGTCCATACGCACACACACACACACAGACATCATCGTGAAAATATTAAATTCGTATTCTAGAGATCCTGAAACGTGCTTATCCACCAAAAACTCATACTCTAAAATTTTGACCCATTACAATACCTCTCTTATAGAATATGAGGCGAGAGGTAAAAGTAATATTATTAAAATTATTATTACCTCTAAAAATATTTTCAATCCCGATTCCATAATCCGGCAGCGAAAATAATAATATTTTTCTTTTTTTATGTTCTCTAATATATAATTAATATTTTATGGAGTAAAAATACTTATAGCAAATAATTTTAAAAAAATGCTTAGTTTAACTAATACAAGTGAACCCATTTACACTGTACTATGTGGATACATCCAAAATAAATGTAAGTATATTATAAAATATCCTAATCCTAAATGTAATTTAAAAAAACTAGGGTCACTTTTGACCCATATTTGGTATTCTAAGTTTTGTATATATATATTTTCGCTTCGGTTAAATGAATCAATCTGCTTTCATAATTAGTGCTTCGGAAAGTCGAGAACAAGACCAAGACTGGTTTGGTCTTGGTATTGGTCTCGAAAAGTATTGAATAAGTAAGTCTTGTCTTGGTCTTGACTTAGTCTTGAACACCTTAGTCTTGGTCTTGTGACATTCAGTCTTGGTCTTGAATCAAGAGTCTTGATTTAAAAAACTGCAGTTTTTTAATCAAAATCTACTATTAGTTTATTAGTATCAAAATCTACTAAATTTTGAATAAATTTATAATTACAACGATATTATTTTTTTAATAATTTAGGACATGTCACGAACGAGTAACAGTTAACTTAATTGCGAACAATTTATAGTTTTGTAAAATTACGCTGTAATGGTTTATTTTAAAGTATATAGGTATCTACATTCCGTATTTAGATTTATAATAGTTATTTATAAGGATCGTAACGTCGATCATTATGGTCCAAGTCGTGAAGATTATCAGACGATGCGAAGCCGAGTTTGATTACATGACGTGTACGATAATGATTGGATACGATCCGTATTGCATACAAAATTTTATCTGCTAGCGTAAATTAGTCAAAAAGTAAAATACATTATTTGGTATTAAACAAAAAAATTTAAATTTAAAAAAGTCAAGTTAATGTATTTTTGAAACTTCGTAAGTAACGAGTTGTTTCATATTTTATTATGGTACTGAGCTACTGACTACCGTACTGGATTCATTATGGTCCTTGGTCATTATGACACGGCCGGCATCAGGTAAAAGCTACGTATTTAAAAAAATGTAAGTATCAAAATTGTTTTTTATATAGTTAATTTTATTTTTAAAATGAATATACTCGTATTATTGTTTTTAAGAAAGAAAAAATAAACGTCTCAAGACTCAAGTTGTAAGATACTTCAACTTCTAAAATCTCAACCTCAACGCTCAACTTCACTGCGCGAGTGCAATAATACAAGTTAGTGCATGCGCGAAGAAGACAGCGCTGAGACCTTCGAGCATATACTGACTAGAGAAGTAATTCCCTATACCAATGCATAGCTTGTTGTGATCGGAAGATATGCAGGAGGGGGGACTTGCGGGGCTGGAAGTCATGGTGTATTGCGGGCAGCGTTTTGATGTTATTCTTTGTTACTTCTTGTCACACATGTCATTTTACTATAACCCCTAAGTTCTGCGTTTACTTTGTGAAAAGTTTTATGAGGTTTTGTGAGTATTATTTTACTTTGTGGAATGATACTAAGAAATTACGCATCCCTCAATACATCACGGCTTCCGACCCCGCAAATCTCCCCTGCCGCATATCTTCCGATCACAACAAACGTCGTAAGGCGGCCAGGCGGCCTCTAGTCAGTATATGCTCGAAGGCTGAGACCATAGTATTATGCGGAGTATCAACACTCTTCACCGCTGTGTTGGTGACTCGACCCCGGTCACACCTCTACACTTCAGTTTTAGTCAATTTGAAATTGTATTTCAGCGCTCAGTATACTGGAACCTTAAAACATACAAAGAAATAGCCGAAACAGCCCAGGTACGTTATCAACAAATGTAACTGTATTATGTTGAAAATGATAATATTTTGTTTTCGTTTCAGTTAAGCTACGTTTCGACCTCCTAACTCTCTTAAGATGACAATGTTTAAAACAGTAGATGTACACGATCAGTCGCATTTATGTATGCCAAACATCTTCTTAAGATTATGTCTTTAAACTAAAACAGTGTTTATGTTAAGAGTTCGAAAAGTATCTTTACTTATTTTTTTGTAATAATGTTTTTCACAAAATGATGGCGTACCTCAGCAGTTTCGGCGATTCCCCTGTTGTAGGTAGTTCATTTTAATAATAATTAGTCGCGTCAATGAAGTCATTTCCTCGGAAGTCCTCGGAACAGCCCCGATTTTGATGATTTTTTACGTATTTTCCGAGTATTTTCATTGACGCGACTAAATGTTTAGTTTGTATTTTAATTTATAGAAACTAATTTTGTTATAAAATTTAATATGAGAATAAATAAAACACTTGGTTTCTAGCAGAAAAAGCTTTGAGCTGCTAAATTTTAAGAACAAGTAGTTGATATTATTACAAAATAACAAAAATCTTAAATGAGAATCAACATAGCGAAATGTTTATTCCCACAAAGTTTACCATTTTTAACCGTTGTATATTATGTTATTTTATTTATATATAATATATGTATATTTTAAAATTGACTTGCTTTAAACATTTAATTCTATGTAACAAAGACAATGAAAATAAATAAATAAATATAGTGAATTTAAACAAGTACCTAAAGTAAAAGATTGGTCACTACTGGTTTTGCTCAAAATTATACCCGCCAAAAGTGGGTAAATTGTTACTTTGCTTGTTGAAAGTCACCATAGTAACGATGTTTGTGGTTAGAACATAATATTTTTAAAATATTTAAGCAGTTATTAAGATGTGTCGGATAAAACATTATAGTTCACATATGGACAAAAAGGAATGACCCATTCGAGAAAATTTCTCTCGTGGGTAATTCCTTACTTTGCCCACTAGTCAAGTAAATAACTAGTACCTACTTTGAAAACTTGTCAGTATTAAATGAAAATTCACTTAGCCGAGTAAATTTATTAAATTGCATATTCTGTTAATAATAAGCTTTACTTTAACATAACTTAATGAATATTAATTGTTGTATGTACAATAAAAAATCTTTCTATAACGATGTTTAATGAATACACAGTTACATATTCAAACAAGTTATATTGTACCTACATTAAAAATTTAATCGGTTTTTAAAAGCTTTACGATAAAATTTTAAATTATTTTATACCATGAAAAGTAATAGAATAATATAGAGTGAAAAGATGAAAGTATCAATTTTACGCATTTCTCAGTTCCCAAAATGTGAAAAAGTTTTATCCGTTTTTCGCAGAACAGGGAAGAACTTAACAAGAGATAAAGTACTGTGTTTGAAACTTTTCGCGACGCTTTATATCCTGTCGTTAGTCGTCCGTCTCTGCTGCTTTCACTAAAATAGATTTTCAGGCTGTTATTAATAATTTATTTTACGCTTATGAAACAATATTTATTCCAATACTCGTACATTGAAAATATAAAAGTGTGCATAGAGTGCTTATACAGAATTTGTTTGCATTCAATTAATTTGCATTTATGTGAATTTTTTAGCATATTGAATGTCGCTGAATAAACGAACAAATACCACAAATCAAGAGCTTTTTAATTCAGCAATTTATTACTAGGTTAATATCGAATTGAATATTTGCCTATTTTTTAATTCACTTACTAACAACTACTGATCTTTTAAATGAAGTATAACATAATGTCTTATTTTGTTTACTTTGTTCTTGTTCTTAAAATACGAAAAAAAAATTTCTAAGTTTCTTACAATCAATGTGTTTTTTCACGACATGCGGAAAAAACAAAATTTCATCTCCCGAAATAGTGAGGAAAGTAAGTTTTCCCTCTCTAGAGAGGAAAGTAAACAGTGTTACCACCATTGTAATTTTACGATGAAATATTTATAATATTTATTTATATACTTAATCTTTTATAAAACATCAAGGAGATTGGTGACCATAATTAAAATGATGATGAGAGGCTGAAATTTATATGGTGTCTTTAATACATTATTGAGATTTAAAAAAAATAATTTTCGTCTATCCGGTTTTTGAGTAATTGAATGTTTAAATTACGCTCGTTATTCATGGACTCTTATGGCAATTCGCTAAATCATTTTTTTTGCATGCTTTAAACTATGATAAAATGATGAAAAATTAATGGAACTTGTATTAATATTTCCTATAAACCTTTAAAAATAAGTTCGTGAAGATTTTGTGTACTTTTTCTAAACCATTTGCAATTTATTGAAAAAAATAAGCATGCCAAGCATATTTTGATTAGTGAATTAATAATTATTGTAAAACTATATCACCGCAAGTTAACGAATTGCAATGATATCTGCCAACGCGCGTTGAGCGAATTTTGTTTTACATTATCAAAAATATTTTTATTTTCATATCCACCCCAATGCTGATATCTGGGTACGGCAATGCATGGGTCACCAACTTCCTCAAACGAATATGAGCCAGTCATGTAATTCTGGACTCATATTATTAAAGGAACTTTTAAATATCAGTCATTTTATAGAAATGGGTTGTATTACGATAAATAGCAAAAAAACACACATTGTATTTGTTGATAAAATTTTAATGATGGGTTTTTTATGTTTATTGATTACGACACTTACCCATTGAGTAACATCTCCCCGCGGTTTTTCACCCAGTAGTTGATGGTGTTAGGGAACGCTTCGACGTAGCACTCGAGCTGCACGTCTGTGCCAAGCGGTGCACCAAGTAGCTGGTTGGGCACCTTCACCACCGGGGCAACTGTAATTCAAATACATACTATTATGTATATTTCGTACTGCTGTTATTTCAATCGAAATTAAGAATTTGCTTGGCAACAAAGGAAGGCTGTTAGAGGATTGTACGACACATTTTTCAAACCATTTTTTCTGTGATTCTTTTTTCCAATGGCATATTTTACGCGAATTCTTTTTTCAATATCCTTTTTTCCAGTGGTTATTTTTTAACCTAACCTAACCTCAATTAAATAATAATAATTTCATTGGAAAAAATGTCCCATTGAAAAAATACAATATAGGTAACTGAAAAAACGAACTGGAAATAATTGATTGGAAACAGTGACTCCTTACCCTAGTATAGGACAGTGTGATTGTAAAATATTACCATATTTTTTAAGTTCCGTGTCGTAATCGGTCGTACTTAAGGCGCTACACTTGTGCCAAAAATATACTGACAAAGGGACCTTGCTAACAAACTGAGCTCTTGTTAATACACCTACACTGTTCATATTTTATATATATAGATAGTTAATAGATGACTCTAGAGTGCTAAGAAATTATACTTTTGAAATACTTAATGGTATTTTAGTAATAAATTAGTAAAAATAGTGAATTTGGCCGATTTTTTACTATTTTTTTCGTCAGATGTGTAATTTTTTTAACAAAAAATATTTTCTTAGCACTCAACAACAATGCAAGGAATCGATTATTTAAAACAATATTAATAAATATGCAATAATATGGCCATAATTTGAAATATTAAAATGCATAAATTAATTCTTATTTTCTCTAATTGTTCTCGCAACAATGTATTGTATGAATTTTTCGATCAAATAATGCTTCGTTATTACTTATGGTAAATTTCAGATTTTTATTTTGAGCAATATAGCCAGAATCGTGAATTCTGATTCTATTGCAGCAATATTGCGTTCAACAAGTGTAGAGCCAACGTAGGTATAATGCATAATATTATAATTTTATATTTAATAGAATTTGATCCCATGTTGTGTCAGACAAAAATTTTCACATATTTATTCATCCACGCATACACACATCTTTGGAATTAGTAAACACAGATTTTATCTAAGGGAACTAGATCGTGATTATTAAAAAAAAAAAACTCTACATCAATATTTATATCGATATCTTTTACTTCCTTTTAGACGGCAGGTATAAATTTAATTCACAAGTGAATCAACATTTATTTAAACTTATTGCTTTTGAGTTAATAAAGCAGTTTAAAATGTCATCATGAATAAATGTAATTTGTTACACACGTATTTACGAATTTACGCAAAATTACACATAAATTACCATTGATTCTGTTTTATAAATTACTCGGCGTTGCTCAGGCTAATTTTGTAAACTTGATTTATGTAATTTTTTTAAAAAGGTTAATGTTATACAACACTTGGCATAATTCGTGTTTTGATCGCGAATACAGTGCTACGTTGGATAACACGTAATTAATGATGTTCTGAAATTATTTTGTGTGATGATTTTTGATGAATGTTGAATGAAAACTCTGGTGCTTTTTAATCAGATTTTTCCGGATTTGTTACGCCGTGCATCAGCTGATTTAAATTTGAAATTGGATAACATGATTTTTTTAGATCAGTTAGTCGTTTTTCCCCCAGATTAAATAGTGCAACAAAACATGTCTAAAATTGTTATCAAATTATTTTTTTGTGTGTGCTTAATATATATTACTGTTACATTCTTTTACCTTTAATTGAAAATACTTAAATACTTAATAAACATAATTCCTGTACGTATAGATACTATAGATAAACCGCTAGATATGTATAATATGGTACGCATCCAGAACATTCGAAAAATTTTTATGCATCATTAGGATTTACTGGGATTACAAAATTTTTAAATAGGTATTTTTAATGATTTACCAGGGACATCTACAGCAAAAGTAAACAATAGAAATAAATAATTGATTATAATATTTGAGAATAAATAAAATTAACTGATGGTTTCAATTTACATTTAAAATATAACCGGAAGTCGACATCTTAATCCGGTCAGAAGTTGCTTAAACTCGGGCAACAATAAAATACAAAAATTTGACGATTACCTCTCCGCATAAAACATTAAATTTCGGCTTAACTAAGGCCATTTAAAAAATTTAAAAATTGAGTGTCTTACATAAAAATGTCTGGGAAATACTATGCTGGAAACCGGAAATCGATATCTTTATCCGTTCAGAAGTTAAAAATAGAAAAATGACTGTGGAATTGAATGCTTGAAACCGAAATTAGTTTTTAAAATAAAAAAAGTCTGAGAAATACGATCCTGGAAACCGGAAATTGATATCTTTATCCGTCCAGAAGTTAAAAATAGAAAAATGACTGTGAAATCGAATGCTTGAAATCGGAATTAGTTTTTAAAATAAAAATGTCTGAGAAATACGATGCTGGAAACCGGTAATCGATACCTTTATCCGTTCAGAAGTTAAACATAGAAAAATGACTGTGGAATCGAATGCTTGAAATCGGAATTAGTTTTTAAAATAAAAATGTCTGAGAAATACGATGCTGGAAACCGGTAATCGATACCTTTATCCGTTCAGAAGTTAAACATATAAAAATGACTGTGTCTCTGTGTGTGTTGTGTGCGTGTGGATGGAAGAATGTTGGAGGTACGATAATTTATATACAACTTAAGTACTTATTGAATAAAAAAAAGTTTTGTATAATACCATTTTGATAACCTAGATAAGAGCTGTTTAGATTTTGGTGATAATCGTGCAACTGGAAATGGAGTTTCTTCAAAATCTGAAGTGTTTTTATAAAATATCTTAAATTTTTTAGATTCATGAGAATTTTTCTAATAACAATGTATACTCTATTATCTACAATTTGTATTTGAAACCTTTTTATATCTAGCACCATTTAGCAATTAGCAAATAAGAAGTAAAACATCTGCTTGCCAATGAAAACAAAAAATAATAATATTTGAATGCCAATGACAAGTAAATTTTTGACAATAATAGACTAAAAAAGGCGTGAGGTTTGTTTGGAAAAATTTATGCTGCGGTTGCATATGCGTTTCCTACACAACATGCAGGATACCGCTTGATAAAGATATCAAAATTACATATGGTATGACAAAGTTTAATTATATTTTTTAAACTACAATTTCTTTTTACAATGGTTGTAAGTGAGTAGCTACCTATTTATGTATTTATATATTATTTCTATTAGTAAAATAAAAATACTAGAATATGCCGAAAGGTTATGTGTTGGCTACATCAGATTTTTTAATTTACACAATATTTATTTAAAACAACTCATATAAGTGATTATAATTTTTTATCAACGATTATTCTGTATTATTGTATATAGCAAATGAAATACAACAATTATCCCGAATCCTGCGTATAAACACATCCGAACTCCACAGTAATTTCCAATCTAGCATCGGTGTCATAAAACTTCAGTTGACGTTCATGAAAGTTGCGTTAGTTGTTGTGGTGCAAGCCAGTCGGTCGGTGCGGTGTAAGTGCGCTGTAAAATTCAGCAGAACTTCATTTGCAATTTGCATTAGCAATTTCCTGAGCGGCACAAACACCGGAGATGGCGGCGACGGAGGCGGTATAATCTTCAATTCCGCTTCAATAACGAGCCGACAATTTAACGGATTCTTATTACCTGATCGCAGTATATGAATATTTAATTTCCTCAATATTATCCCAAAATATTTACTTAATTCAATTTGCTAAAGATCGATCTTTAATTAACATAGTGAGATTGAGATTGTTCACATCATGTATTCATTATTCATCATTAATTGCTGATAATTGTGAACTTGTGTAATTCAGGCGCTTGACTTGTTGATTCGTTATATCAAATATACTATCTTACAATATTACCATGAGCTTGTAAATTATTTGCAATTTACTTTTGAAATTCTTTTAATATAAGTACTAGAATAAGAATGTAGCTAGGTGGCTATGAAGCCATATTGACTTTCTTATTTTATAAGAGAATCAGCGTGCCAGATTATTAAAGCACCATTTATAGTAACTTCTGTGTTAGATAAATATGATGTGTTTGCAACTGTAAAAGGTGGAGGGCTATCTGGCCAAGCATGACCAAACCATGATTTAATTATGCAATAAATACAAATTTTCACAATTATATTCAGATAATTAAAAAAACTAAATCACAGCCGCATAGACAATATACCAACTTAACGACAATAATAAAACGCATATATTTTCCTTCGCATTTGTTCATAAAAAGGAATATTGATTCCAAGATTTATTTTTTGTTACTCACTAGACGTCGCTAGCGTTGAGTGCACTGCTTTATGTCGCAGATTATTCTTTTCAAATATGGGGAAAGGAGAAAACTATTAGACCAGCCTGTATTAAACCTACCCCTTTACAATAACAAATCATTAGATGGTCGGGAAATACAATTCAAAGCCCTTAAGCTATGTCATAAATTATAATCAGTAGTGATCATTACATAATTAATACAACTGAATTTGTTATATTTGCCTATTAATCTTTAACTAGGTAATTTATTATTAAATAGTGCTACAAATAAAAAGTTTTACCTAAAAAAATTTGGTCTATAAAATTTAATACCATATTAATATCAGAATCTAAGTATTGCAAATATAATTCAAAAATAGAGCGCAGGTATCATTACGATTTTTTTTTACCGAATATGCACTGTTGCTTTAATTAATATACCTAAAACTCGAGCCTTTATATTTTATAAGAGGAAGTATTGTGACGGGTCAAAATTTTTGAGTGTAAGTTTTTAGTGAATAAGCACGTTTTTGGGTCCCTCGAATACGAATTTTGCTTTTTCTAAAATCTAAATGATATCTGTGTTCTGTGGTGCGTGTGTGTTTATATTTAAAATTTTAATATGAACCCAGTTATTTTTTGAAGCAATCCCCAAACCGGAAGTAGTACTTTGCTTAAATATTTCGATAAATAATTAGTCACAATATTTTCTATTTTAAATGAAAAATTATATTTTTGTCATCTACAACTATTTCCTATATACCTTTAAAAATAAGTTCGTGAAGAATTTGTGTACTTTTTCTAAACTATTAGCAAGTTACTAAAAAAATGTAAGCATTTTTCGATTAGTGAATTAGTAATTATTGTAAAAATATATCACCGCAACTGAAAGAATTGCAATGATATCAACCAACGCGCGTTGAGCAAATTTTGTTTTACATTATCAAAAAAATTTTATTTTCATAGAACTTGTATGAATATTTCCTATATTCCTTTAAAAATAAGTTCGTGAAGAATTTGTGTACTTTTTCTAAACTATTAGCAAGTTCCTAAAAAAATGTAAGCATTTTTCGATTAGTGTGAATTAGTAATTATTGTAAAAATATATCACCGCAACTGAAAGAATTGCAATGATATCAGCCAACGCGCGTTGAGCAAATTTTGTTTTACATTATCAAAAATATTTTTATTTTCATATCCGCCCGCAAGGTTAATGTCTGGGTACGTCACTGCAGAAGTCCCGAACCTCCTTAAGTAAAGAAGTAAACACAGGTAAAATCTGATTCTAGCCTTGTTCTGTTATAAATAAGTATAATTTCACATTTTTAAAGATTGCACATATATATTGAAAAGGCCTCAGGTGGGAGGCGTATAGAAAAATTATATTTATCAAAGTCTATAACGAAAATTCCTGTGGCGGCACTAACAAATTCATACCTACTACTGTAAGTACTTAGTCCTTAACAAAAAAGTTGCTGTTACATTGGAATTTAAACATTTATTTTGAGCAATAAATATTCACTCGATCATATTTTTACATAATTTTAGTAGTAATCTGGTATCTAAGTATTGTAATTTACGAATAACTCAACTTGACGTCTTGACGACAAAGTAAATTGACAAGAGATTAAAAAATGTTTAATCCATAAATGTTCAATCTCATTAAAAGCGCTGTAGACTGAACGTGAAATATAAAACAAGCAAAAATCCTTCTTCAAATTAATATAGTTTGAAACTCTAAAAACAAACACCACAATGAACAGTTGATAATTATCATCCACTCCGTACTACGGTCAACATTTTACATTTGCATCGTGGCGTTTTAAAAACTCGTGATGAAACTAACTTTAATTAATTTCACAGCAAAAAAAGTGAAATTGCGCCAATGTACTTCCTAGTAATAGCCAGTCATATTTTTGCAATAACAGTTTATACTCGTGTTTAAACTTCACAGGGTTTTTGGTAAATAGAACATGTAGAACGCGAAAAATTTCCAACTACAATTCAGATTTTTCATATAGTCTATAGTCAAAGAACGGTTTGTAGACAGACTTTTTGATTCTAAAGATTTTATTTATGGAATGTGTTTGGAGGTCTTTGGTGATGAATATACCAAAAGTCCCCAGCCCTAATGTGTTTGCTAAGTCCGTAAGGTAGCAAAATGAGTCACTGTTTTTGGTTTTTTATCGTGTAATTGGTCAATGATACGCGAAAAACTATCACATAATTATAGAGCACTAAATTCTCTACAGAAAAGTCATTAGCAATTTTCTTGTAAGTGGCACAGTTTTCGAGAAAATCGCTAAAATGTATTCCGAATATTTAAATCATTTTAAAAAAGTCGAACTTTCGTCTTCTCACACAAAAACTAATGTTATTTATAAACTGATAAAAATAACGACACCTGCTTTTTTGCAATGAATTCTCCGAACATTTTTTTATGAGGTACATTATTTTAAAAACTTATGAGGGCATTACTTAAGCTAAAATTTGAAGATATTCTCCAAGAGAAAGTTGAGAAATTCTAGCATTTTTTCGTATTTCTTGTGTTTCATGAACTGTAACTTCTGAACGGATAAAAATAAAATCGGTGATTAAATGCGCTCGAATTACATTGTTGAATAATTTTGGCATGAGCTGTAATTTCATATATTTGCACAACGTCGTTAATTCTATTAAATTTTATTTTTTTAATGCACATTACTAGATTATCAATAAGTTAATTAATATGAATCGGGAAATCACATTCTTAATATATTTTACAAAATTCCTTTTTTTTGCTGAAAAGCACATTATAGGGTCTCTAGAATACGAATTATACATTTTTGAGATGATGCCTGTGTGTGTGTGTGTGCGTTTGTTCCTTCGTTCGTGTGTTCTTTTGTATGTTACATTTTTTTCGGAAAAATATCAAACATTTAAATACCAAATTTTATATCTAAGTTTTAAATATGATTTTCAATAGACCAATTTATTGTATTTTGGAACCAATTTATAAACCGTAAGTAAGACTTTTCATATAGAGCAATATGATTTTTCTTCTCGATAAATAAAGCATTTATGATAATGTTTCATTAAATATAACAGAAATTTTTTTGTACCATTTCTGTACCATTTATGAACTATAGAACAATTTAAATCTACTTTTTTGAAATTCCAGTATCTTGTTGTCCATGTCCATTATGACAGTGAGAGTACAGTTGACATCTTTTGCTTGCATCTACAATGTTTATTAGATTAGTAGAATAAGCAGAATTAGGCGAAAGGTCACGTGCGGACCACAGCAGATTTTTTGACGTATACTTAAGGTGATTCGAGCGTTGTAACAAATCCATAAACTTTTAATGAAACATGAAAAAATCAATTGTTGACACTGTTTTCCATGTACATTTCAAATTTCAATCAATTTGACCGTCTCTATATCCAGAGATATTCACAAATAAAAATGACATTTTTAACATGGTGGGTATAGGAAAAATGATACTTTGCTGAATATATTACATTAAATTCTTGACTCAAACCCATAAACTTTGTTTAAAATACTATTTATTTTAATGTGTGGTTATATATGAATACGTATGCGAAGTATTATCAAAATTGACCGCCTAGTTAACTCAGAAATAAATATTTTATGTGACGAATTTCAAAAAAATAACGGAGTGAAATGTAGATCTTGCACCGTTGCACTCTGCGATAAATTTGAAATACAAAATTTTTGACAAATTAGGTTTTAATGTGGATGCGTTCGTATTTTATTTCTTATTAAATAATATAATAATAATAATTTGGAGTAAACCGTCCAGTATAATTGTAAATTTTGTTCTAATTTAAAGATTTTGACACTTTCTACAGCAAAGTGACAGATAACATTTGATGCTATGTTGTCAGTTGTCAGACGTAGAATGTTATGTTTTAAATTTTATATTAGATCATATATTACTTACAAAAGCTACAGTATATTTATGTGTACATCGATTATTCATCTATTTATAATGTTTGCGATATTATTAAAGCTTAAATGATCTTTATAATAAAATCGTTTTGCTTATATATTTTATGTTTCAAAGTTGGTATGACAGTCAAATCAGCAACTTTTAATTGACATATAAATTATTTACTTTATTTACAAATAAATATTATATAAAATAGTACTGTATGTTGCCATAATCCTGCATACCGTATGTTTGAAACATATAATTGTAATTTTTAAAAGTTGTAATACAAAGTTACATTTAAACCATGATTTGACTAGCCTGAACCGCTCGAATCACCTTAAAGTTATTTACCCAGTTTTTATTTTAAATGAAAGATAAAACATAACTCTATTGAGCATTTTTTACCTCTCGCCTCATATTCTATAAGAGAGGTATTGTGATGGGTCAAAATTTTCGAGTGAGTTTTTGGTGGATAAGCACGTTTTAGGGTCCCTAGAGTAAGAATTTATCATTTTTGAGATGATGTCTATATGTGTGTATGTGCGTGTGTGTGTGTGTGTGTGTGTGTGTGTGTGTGTGTGTGTGTGTGTGTGTGTGTGTGTGTGTGTGTGTGTGTGTGTGTGTGTTCGTTCGTTTGTATGTTACAATTTTTTCGTTCACGATATCTCAAAAATTATCAAACATTAAAATTTCAAATTTTGTATTTAAGGTTTTAATACGATTCATAAAAGCCCAATATAATTTTGGTTTCAATCTACAAACCGGAAGGAGAACTTTTTTCAAATATTTCGATAAATAATTAATTTTTGACAATTTGTTTTATTTTAAATGACTGATTATGTGATTATTACCTACAATCGGTATTTTATAAATTTTTCTGTATCTGGTATTATTTAAGAATAATTAAAGTATATACTTATAATTTAGTATTTCGGTATCTTGTAGTCCATGACCGTATAAAAAATTTTTGTTACTACTTAAAATTTAAATGTTTATGACATAACAGTGACAGTGACAATAGTAAATATCGTTTATATCTTCTTCTGCAGTTTAAATAAAATTTGTATAATAAGTAAAAAGAATAAAGTTGTTATGGCGGGAGGTCTTGTGGTGGCCACGTCAGATTTTTTTACGAGCGACAATGGGCAACAATAAATTTGAACAAGAAATTTCTTTGTATTTGCAATTTTTTACAGTATAATTGAATTAAATTTGAAAAATAAGACATGAGCTCATAGAACCATGTTTACTCTGGGTACTATTTTAAAAAATCTGACGTGGACACCACATGACTTCCT
This sequence comes from Agonum fuliginosum, assembly GCA_947534325.1. Lineage (NCBI taxonomy): Eukaryota > Metazoa > Arthropoda > Insecta > Coleoptera > Carabidae > Agonum > Agonum fuliginosum. The sequence continues at coordinate 16,729,816 of OX384033.1, forward strand.
TGTACGCCTTGTGTGTTCATACTTTTCTTAATAACTAAAATGTAAAATAATATTAAAAATTCTTTTAACTTATTATACTAGTATACTCACAAATATATTTTAGTCATTTTATTTAAACTGCAGAAGAAGATATAAAGCATATTTTACTATTGTCACTGTCATGTCATAATCATTTAAATTTTACGTAGTAACAAATGTTAAACGATCATGGAGTACAAGATACCGAAATACTAAATTATAATTATATACTTTAATTATTCTTAAATGATAGAAGATACAGAAAATTTTTATAAAATACCGATTGTAGATAATAATCACATAATCTTTCATTTAAAATAAAAAAAATTGTCTAAAATTAATTATTTATCAAAATATTTTTAAAAAGTACTACTTCCGGTTTGTAGACTGAAACCAAAAATAGGAGGTGCACAACTAGATGCTATAACAGTCCTAAATACAAAATTTCAGCTTTCTACGTCTAACCGTATTTGAGTTATGCGACACACATACGTCCGTACGCACGTACGCACGTACGCACGTACGCACGTACGTACAGACGTCACGACGAAATTAGTCATAATGGATTCAGAAAAGGTCAAAACGGATATTTCCGTCAAAATCTGAGAACCGAAATTTTTCGCGATTACAATACTTCCTTACTTCGTACAAGGAAGTAAAAATCATAAATTTTGTTACATAAAGTGTGCAACGACTGGAATATTGTACTACTAAGAGATGGCGCTGTTCACCTATGTGAAATTCTCTGAACAACGGTGCACTTTACTTTGGCTTCCATAAGCATAACATTGCAGTGTGTATTATTTTGTTGTTTTTTTTCTGTATGGAGTTTTCATTAAGTGTATGCTACTAATTTTGATAGAATATTATGTGATGTTTTCTATTGTTGTAGCTTTGGTAATAAATTTGTTTTTATTCAATTTTGACGTTTTAAACTGCTATTGTTAACTCCATAGCAACAACTTTAAATAAATGTTTATTTACAAGTGAATTAATTTTTTTTAATCATACTAATTTCTGTGTTTGAATATTTTAGATTTTTATTTGTATATTTTAAATGGATACCGGATTGTACGTATACATTTCTGTTTAAAGTCTATACCTTTACAACTTCAAATTGAGAATAAACAATTTCAAATTGGGACTAAACAATTTCAAATTGGGACTAAACAAATTCAAATTGGGAGTAAAAAATTTCAAATTGGGACTAAACAATTTCAAATTGGGAATAAACAATTTCAATGGAAATAAACAAGTTAAAATGAATAGGCCGGCACAAATTAAACAGTGTAGTAGGTACCTACAGTCAAATTAGATTTTTTAGTGGAAAAAATTAGTAGAAAGCTGGATTTTGGTATACATCTTCCCAGTAACTTTATCAACAACATACTAAAAGTCTCAATCGATTGGACTGGCTGTAATTTTTACCTTCCGCTTACCTGTAAAGGAAGGTATTGGAATCATGCAAAAAATCGGGTAGTGAGTTTTTAGTGGATGAGCACGAATTAGGGTCCTTACAACTCATTTTTGATAGTTTCCCGATGATGTCTGTATGTATGTATGTGTGTGTGTATGTGTGTGGGTATGTATGTGGTCAAGGGGTGTTAGTCACATAACTCAAATACGAATTACCCAAAAATTTTGATATTTGGTATTTTACAATTGTATACAAATAGGAAGAGTTCATTAGATTTTGGTACAAATATCTTCACCGGAAGTGATATTTTTTGAAGATTGAAAAGATTAAGTGTAAAAAATTTCTATAAATTTGGATAAATATAGTATTTATTTGTAATAAGAATAAGAGGAAAAGTTATTTGCAATTTACGTTATAAAAAAAATTGTCTGTATCTGGTAGTATTAAAGAACTGCAGTAAAATTTAAAATGTTATAAAGTTAGTGTAAAGTGTTCTGCAATTATTTAAGAAGATTGGAAAAAAGAAGAGATAGGATAGAGACTCGCGGATGAGGAATAATGGAAACTCGCAGGAAAAATAGCGCAGTCCTCGGCAAATTCAAAATTCTTCTTCTTCAGAGCAAATTTTAGAAATTAAACAAGGTAAATTATTACCGGCGGTGGTCATGATTTTCGAACTTTGTTTTTACCTTCCGCTTACCTGTAAAGGAAGGTATTGGAATCATGCAAAAAATCGGGTAGTGAGTTTTAAGTGGATGAGCACGAATTAGGGTCCTTACAACTCATTTTTGATAGTTTCTCGATGATGTCTGTATGTATGTATGTATGTGTGTGTGTGTGTGTGTGTGTGTGTGTGTGTGTGTGTGTGTGTGTGTGTGTGTGTGTGTGTGCGTGCGTGTGTGTATGTGTGTGTGTATGTGTGTGGTCCGGGCCGATGCCGGATGTCGCATAACTCAAATACGAATTGCCGAAAAAATTTTATATTTGGTATTTTACAATTGTATACGAATAGGAAGAGCTCATTAGATTTTGGTACAAATATCTTCACCGGAAGTGATATTTTTTGAAGATTGAAAAAGATAATTGTCAAAAATTTAAATAAATTTGGATAAATATAGTATTTATTTGTAATAAGAATAAGAGGCAAAGTTATTTTCAACTTACGTTATTAAAAAATTGTCTTTATTTGGTAGCATTAAAGAACTGCAGTATAATTTAAAAAATAAATTTATCAGATAAAACGTTGAAATCTTGTTATCCATGTTCGATTGATTTTTGTTTCTGCGTAAAAATATTGACAGGTGAGTCGGGTGACAAGTTGACATACTAGCGCCAAGTCATGATCATAAGTAAGATATTAAATGTAGTAATTGAACGGAGGATGTCTTCAACACAGAAGAGTTTTCCTGTGAACGAATCTTTTGATTCAGGTGATGCAAATTTCTGTGTTTGAATATTTTAGATTTTTATTTGTATATTTTAAATGGGCATCGAATTGAACGTATACATTTATGTTTATAAGTCTAGATATGGCGGAAGGTTGTGTGCAGGCCACTTCAGATTTTTTCAAAATGTTTATTAGCAGTTTTTGCATATGTTTTTGTTTTTATAATATTGGATCGCTATATTTCTTAGAGAGGCAAGAACCCTTATAAGTATTTCGAAGTCTTAGTTTACAGTGTTTTAATTGATTTCTTAATTAGCAGTACGAGTTCACACAAGATCACATGATCACTGTACAAAATACTACTTATAGATTATTGCCTTTATTACAAGTCCGACAGTTTTTTATACACTTATAACTATAACTTAAATTGAGAGTGATGCGGTTTTTGCATATGTTTTTTGTTCTTATAATATTGGATCGGTATATTTCCTAGAGGGGCAAGAACCCTTATAAGTACTTCGAAGTCTTAGTTTACAGTGTTTTATTTGACTTCTTAATTAAAGGTGCAAGAACCCTTGTAAGTACTTCGAAGTCTTAGTTTACAGTGTTTTATTTGACTTCTTAATTAGCAGTACGAGTTCACACAAGAGGCGAAACATCTGCAGTTACATAACTGAAATTCACGCAAATAGTGAAGCAGTTACTTAATGGATCTTATCGATTTCAGTTTTATAAGGAATAAATCATTATGCATATTACTCATCCCAAAAGTAAAATATTTTTAAACAGTTAGCAGGTAGATTAATTTAACACGAGAGATTAAACAGTTTGTTTTAATTGACTTCTTAATTAGCAATACGAGTTCACACAAGAGGTGAAACATCTGCAATTACATAACTTAATTCGGATTTTATCAACTGAAATTCACGCAGGCAGTGAAGCAGTTACATAAATGGATCTTATTGATTTAAATTTTATAAAAATTAAAACATTATGCATAGGTATAGTCCAGTCAAATTAAATCATATTTTGTCGTTTTGTAGAAAAAATTAGTAGAAAGCTGGATTTTGGTATACACCTTCCCAATACCTTTATCAACAACATACTAAAAGTCTCAATCGATTGGACTGGAGCTTCGTTCGCCATTTTGAAAAAATGGCCGCCGTCTATTGTTTTTAATTTTTATCTCGTAAATGATTCATATTACAAAAAAACAGTTAGTAACAAATTGTAGAGCACAAAATTTGCTATAAAACGGTATACATATTTTTTATGAAAGTGGTACAGTTTTCGAGAAAATCGTGAAAATGTAATTTGAAAAAAACGATAAATTTTGATCAAGTAGTAGTTTATGTCTCATCATACGAAAACGGCTGTAATTTTTTTATGAATAAAAATATGAATTTCCGCTTTGCAGAATCCAATTTCCTGAATACTCTTCTATGAGTAAAATTATTTTCAAATTTTTTTACGCACGGGTTTAGTCACAATTTAAGGATATTCTTATAAAAGTTTAACAAAAAATTTGTTTTTTATTTTACATTTTGGTGTTTAATTTACCGTAACTTCTGATTGGATAAAGTTATTGACATCGGGATTTCGGCATACGATTCTCTATAAAATTTGTCAAAAGATGATATAAGTTTTAAACGTTTGTATGTTTTAGTTAGGGCGAAATATTAAGACTTTTTTCTAAGAAAAAATCAGAAAAATATGTCTCATCATTCTAAAACGGCTGTAATTTTTTTAAGAATAAAAATATTGATTTCCGGTTTGCAGAATCCAATTTTCTGAATACTTTTTTATGAGTAAAATTATTTTCAAATTTTCTGATGGACGGGTTTAGTCAAAATTTAAGGATATTCTTAAAAGTTTCAATTTTTGCTGATATTTTCTTAGAAAAAAGTCTTAAAATTTCGACCTAACTAAAACCTGCAAACGGTTAAAACTCATATCATCTTTTGACAAATTTTATAGAGAATCGTTTGCCGAAATCCCGATGTCAATAACTTTATCCAATCAGAAGTCACGGTAAATTAAACACCAAAATGTAAAATAAAAGACAAATTTTTTGTTAAACTTTTGTAAATTGTGACTAAACCCGTGCGTCAAAAAATTTGAAAATAATTTTACTCATAGAAGAGTATTCAGGAAATTGGATTCTGCAAACCGGAAATCCATATTTTTATTCATAAAAAAATTACAGCCGTTTTCGTATGATGAGACATAAACTACTACTTGACCAAAATTTATCGTTTTTTCCAAATTACATTTTCATGATTTTTTCGAAAACTGTACCACTTTCATAAAAAATATATATACCGTTTTATAGCAAATTTTGTGCTCTACAATTTGTTACTAACTGTTATTTCGTAATATTAATCATTTACGAGATAAAAATTAAAAACAATAGACGGCGGCCATTTTTTCAAAATGGCGAACGAAGCTATAGTCCAATCGATTGAGACTTTTAGTATGTTGTTGATAAAGGTTTTGGGAAAGTGTATATCAAAATCCAGCTTTCCACTAATTTTTTCCACTAAAAAACCTAATTTGACTGGACTAATTACTTATCCTAAAAGTAAATAATTTCAAACTTCTTAAAAGAAGAAAAATATGCAATTAGTCATTCGAGAAGTAAATTACTATCCTTGTCACACTAATTAGCATCAGAGATTCTCGTATCTCCGAAATAATTACCCAATAACAAATTCGAAATCGAACCACTCTTCATGCATCAAACACGCAAGAGTTCCTAGTTGAAAGAACTGCGGATTTACTGGGGAAGTATCCAATCTCAAAAATCGAAGAAGTGGTAAATCTGCATCCAGATGTTGAATAACTGGATCAGGACAGAGGTAGGAAAGGAGACTAAAAAATTATAGCTTAACAAAATACGCGTTTAGCGAAGTTTCCTTCTTTACCGCACCAAAACTGAACTCCGAAATAAAAGCTTTCTTGCCAGATTAGTCTCAAAAGAAACAATCTTTTTCTGGACTCGCAGAACCAGTTAGGGACTGCAATAACTTTAATTGGAAAAACTCTATCCAATATTTTGTCAGAGGAGGAGTGGGTTAAGTATTATAACTGGAAACACTCACCACCTCTGGGCTACACAGGCGCAGGCTCGAGGTGCGACAGCATAGGCCCAAAAATCGAGTTGTAGTCTCGCAGACTCACAACCGAGCTGCAGCGATACAAACAAGGTTCAGGCCTTCAGCGAAAACTTAACGCAGGCCACCTGTAAACATGCAGTCTTAACGACGACAACACAGCAATATTAATTCCAGAGGTAAGTGCTGGTCGTCTTAAAGTTTCTAACAAATATGGAAATCGTTTACAAAGGATACCTTTGTAGTTGAGCTGCATTAAGGGTTACGAATTGCCTTTCTATAGTTAGCCAAAGCAAAAATTTGTCCCAAAGGTAACTAAAAATAACTCTACACCTTCGACCATAAATAGGCTAGACTAAGTACTGGTGCTTTTGTTTTGAAGCCAACATCTACGGTTCGGGGAGCGGTGTGGTGCCCCTATAACGAAGCACTGCGGGTTGCTGACACTGACATTCGAAGGTTGACGAAAGGTCGATGACTGACAGATATATTAATATTTGAACATATCTACAACATTTATTTATGTATTTTAAAATACTAGTTATTGTATTGAAATTCTAGGATTTTCAAAGAAATAAAAACAATTTTTTTATTAATGAACATACTATTTAATTTTATGAAAATATTATTGTTTTTGTACTATTTATACTTGCACGTGAAATGTTACCACAGAGTCTTTATGGAATCTTTCCTTACAATTAGGAGCTGAACATGAACGAACCATTTTCAAAAGTGTAAAATGTATACGAACAAGTGTCAGATATCAAAATTACAACAAAACACAAATAAACAATATAATATATTATGCAGTTTTCATATACAAATGTCCACAAAAGTACAATCAAAACATCAAAACACTATTAAAGCCAAATAATGCTGAAACTAAAACCACGCCACGCTCACTTGACGTTTGTAAACAAGGAACGAACCTTCGACCAGCAATACACCTTTATGAAGGCATCACCCTCCCTCCCGCTTCACTATGTTGGCTTCAAAACATTGCCTACCATAGGTGGCGTATACTGTGTCTATCTTATTCATGGTCGAAGCTCTACACAGTTACATATTGCTATACAGAATTCAATAAATTATTTTCACCAACTGTTTGAAAATGGAGAACACCAGAAAAGCGACTAAATTACTTAGTCCCGGTTCATTTAGATGCCCACTGGGATCTAAAGGATGTATATATTTTTTTAAATTTTCCAGTAGCTAAAAGTAGCAGCAAATATTTAGTTTTTCTTACAATAACAAATTGTATCAGTTTGCCGTTGGACTTTGTACAAGTCCTTTTCATTTTACAAAAATTATGAGGATAGTAGTACAGAGCCTAAGATAGCAAGGAGTTCTATAACTTTTATTTTGATGATTTTTTGTATTTCGTCAATTCATTTGAACATTGTTTATCTAATTTGCGAAAGATTATTGATCGTTTACAATACCATGGGTTGTACTAAATAATTGAAAAAAGTAGTTCAACACCTAGTACTAAATATTATATAAACTCTAGTAATTAATTGTTGGAATTACCAGAACATAAGAAAATTATGTTAATTAACAAAATAAAATCTTTGTTGGGAAATAAATTAATTTCAATCAGTTCTTTCGTACAGCTGGCTTTACACAAAAGCAGTTGGAGACAGATAAAAACATAACTCTGTCTAAAAGTAACGGCGATTTGGATAAAATTATGTTTTTACCCGATAAATTCAACACAAATTTAATTGGTCGATAAATAATTTAAGTTCTAAAAATCCCGAAAAATCCCGAAAAATCCCATAAGACATTTCAAGTTCGATTTGAATTTAATAATTTTTCCTGATACTTCGAAGCATGGTTCGGGTATATTTTGTGCAAGTCAAACTGCACAGGGTCTTTGGAATCGTGCTTAAAGAAAATAACATATTATGAACTATTTTTATTTACTGGCAATTTTATAGACCTTCGCTGATTTGCAAGAGTTAAAGTAAATTGCGAAAGCTGGTTGAGAATAGACAAAACAACAGCGATCTCATATGTTAATAAAATGAGTAGAGCGCAACTTAACAAATTACATAATTTAGCAAAATTGTGCGATCAGAAAAATATTTGGCTTTACGCCTCGTATATACCACCCAAAAGAAAATAAATGCTAAATGTGAAAAGTTCTGTTCATGGCATAGAGACCCTTATTGTTTAATTGTTGATGCACTCACTATATCATGAAAAAACCTATATAATTATGCGTTTCCACCGTTTGCTATGATTTTAAAGGTCTTACATAAAATTATAGAAGATTAAGCAGAGGGAATTTTAGTATATTGGTAAGCAACCGGGTTTCCCTTATTTATTTATTTATTTTTTGTTAGCTTAAAATATAAACCATTCGTTTGTCACTCTGCTAATACATTATTGTTATCCCCTTGCAGAACATAAGTTCACCCACTTGCAACCAATCTATCCTTAATAGCAGGAAGATTGTGTGGGAAGCGTTCGAAACCGAAACTCTAAATTATTCGCCAGCCACTGTTGATATCAGAGGGTTTTTATAAACTAAATTTTTTTTTCTATGATAGTCACGGATATGAGTTGTTTATGACGACAGAAAATAACTTATAGTCCAGTAAATGAAGGGTCCAACCTTAACAAAATCGCTCACCAATGTAATTTTTATATTAATTTGTCGGGATTGACAGGTAATTTAAAATAAGAAAAAGTTCTGTAAAAAATTTTCTTGTACGGAGGAGAAAAAGCCCCAAAGGTTCCAAAAATCGTTTTTCCGCCAATATCTGCTAAAATATAGCATTTAGAGAATTTTTTGTTTAGAGAAAAATGAAGATCAGTTCATTATTTACAAAAAATGGTCCTTATGATTTTTCTCTAAAAGTTGACCGTTTTCCGAGATAAACGGGCCCAAGCGCACCCTGTATTTTGAGCTCCTGCGCTGGATGTCGGAGAGCATGCTCCATGCATCTACACAGGAGCGGGCGGACAAAAGTCCAATAACTTGGGTAAAAATGTATATTTTTTATTATTCAAAGTTTCGGTGAAAGGGGAAATCTACAGCTATCATACCCGGTGACTCGAGTCACGTTTTGATTTTTTTATATTTTAGATATTTTAGAATTTCAATTTATACAAGGTGCGCTTTACGGCAACCCCAATTCAGCACAGTCGACAATTTCCTATATTCTGGGGGCCTATTAACAAATAGCACTTTTATAAAGAGATTTTTTAAGGGAATATTCAGATTAAAACCATTATTTCCTAAGATTCAGTAAAATATGGGATACTAATATCGTAGGTATTAGACAAATTAGCAACTGAAAGTCATTTTGATAAATTATCATTAAAAAATCTAACAAAAAGATTAAGTACCTTATTTGCACTAGTTTCAGTGCTTATAGTCCAAATTTTAGCAGAAATATAGATAAATAATATTCATCAAACACAGACCGGCGTTGAAATTGAGATAAATTCTTTCATTGAAACCTCAGGACCAAGCCGAAATCAATTTTTTCTAGATTGTCTTAGAAAAACTTAATTTACGTGTGGCTAGTACTAAACCTTTATTTAGAGAAAACCAAATTAGTGCGGCATGCCAATAAATGGTTTTATTTCCTGGAATAAACCACATACAGCTGTATGTGCACAAACTTTTTCTAGATGAATTAAAACAGTTTCAGATGAATGTGGAATTAATATAAAGCAGGTTTCAGCGCATAGTACAAGACATGCATCAACATTAGCAGGGTGTAAGAGGAATTAGTTTGGATGTAAGTAATAAGAAACACAGCTGGCTGGTCGAGGAATTTCCAGATATTGCAAAGTGTTATAATAGACAAGAAGTGTCTAATTATAATAAGGAAATTTTTGGAGTTACAATCCTAAATGGATAACTATAACAATGCTGGTTTGTTATTAAGTATGTGGTTGGTTTTAGGAAAAAATATAGCAATAAAATTTCAGCTTTTTCATAAATCTAAACATCTACATAGTTGTAATTACGAGAACGAGGCTCGAAATATAATTGAAGATTAAACGAACTTACCTGTAAGTGAAGTTCAATCGAAATTATATGAGAGCCTCGTTCGAAGTAATTACAACCTCCCAACCCCATAGGAAAATAGCAGAAATTTTCTTTCAGCTCTAAACGAAATGATTAAATATTATCACGGAGATCGGAGACAGAGGAATCTAGGGGGACGTAACACATTACGTTTTTGTTTTTATTAAACATTGTAACGGATGCAAATTTTTAAATCAGAATTCTTCCTTATCATTTTTAGATGTAATTTGCATTTTTTTGTGATTAATTTCATATTTGTGTTTAAGTAAACTTTGTGCATTGTAGTACACCATTTACACTGGCAATATACAAACATTTTTCCAAATTTTGCATTTATTTAATTTCAAGAGAATTTGTAATAAAGTTAATAATTTTATCCCTTTACTATTTCCGGTTCTGGCTTACGGAACTTCCTTTCTTTTCAAGTCAGTGGCGCTCAATATAATTTTCATACTGCCAGATCGACCCACGGCCCATTGCACCGCTAACACTCTTGCTAGCCTGGCATTTGTGTGATCAACCACAGGTAGGTCACAACATTGTGACATAATCGTACCGGCAAAACGTTACTACATAGTTGTAATTACTTCGAACGAGGCTCTCATATAATTTCGATTGAACTTCACTTACAGGTAAGTTCGTTTAATCTTCAATTATATTTCATATATTTGAAATCATTTCGTCAAAATTGAATAAAATATTGTATAAACCACGTGAGATACGAATGTTTATATTCACTAGAAGAAATTATCCCACTCGCCCTTCGGGCTCGGGTTCTAAACTTTCTTCTTATAATTACCTATGTGAAGCAAAGTAACCCCACTCTACGGTTCTCCTTTGTTTAGTAACTACTATACGAAATTATTCTAAAATATAACTTTAAAATAAGATTTTGAAAAACGTAGACGATGAAACAATAAAAACTAGTGAAAATAATTATATAAAATGTAAATAACAGCTCATTGCCTAGATAAAGTACAGAATCCACTAAAATATTATTTTGTATACCTACTCCAAACCTCCAAACACTTCGCAACGTAATGATTTTAGAGAACATTGTTATACTAAAAAGGTATTTATAAATAAAGATATGTTTTTGGTTTTAGAAAACAGATTTTTAATATATATATATATATATATATATATATATATATATATATACCGTGAATTTATTTTAACATGAAACATAGTAACTACTTTTCATATCCATGGTTACGAATTTGACAGCAATGTATTAGAGTGTTCTTTTTAAAATAGAACATAGGGAATCAATTTAAATGTATTATTCTTGACTAATATAACATATTTGGGCAGCTGTAATAGTTCCAAGAGACGCCTTCAACATAAACTTTTAATTGTTTAAACTATACCTACATCGTATTTCCAGGTAGCAACATTTGAATTTGTTAAGGTGGTTGCAGCGATACATTCAAATTTAAATACATATAATACTGCCGTAGAAAAATATTTCAAGGATTGGAAGAATACCGTAACAGATTTTTTTCCATTTAAAAGAAATATATGTTATTAAATAAAACCTAAAACATTAAAATAAGTGGAATAAAGTCATTCATTTGACTCCAATACCAACTTTCCGCATAAAAAATTTTATTTAGAAAATTCATTATATATTATATAAGTAGACACAGAACTGTGTTCATATAGGTTATTTATTATAATTTTATATTTTAGAATATGATTTTTTAGCGAAATATTAATTTTATGAACGGTTTCTATCATGCGTAGTTAGATGATAATCGTGGCAACTCAGCACTGTGTTTTTCAACGTGGTACTCTGTACCACGTCAGATTTGACATTTGACGTTTAGGTTAAGTTATTTTTTTGTAAGATGTCGAATATGAATGAGCGGTATTTGTACTATTTGATTATTTATCATTATTAATTAAGATTAAGTATTAAATTTAATAGTATCTACAAAATAGCAGTTTGTTTAGATTATTTTGCTTCAAGTTCAAAGTATCTAAGTTAGTACAGGGAGATTTTTGCAAGTGCAACGTTGCCAAGTTTTTCGGGAAATATACAAGAACTCAAGTTTGTCGTATGTTTAATAATTTTTTACGCAATAACCATGTGGTCAAAAATTGCAAATTTTTTTATTTGATTTTTGAATCGTTTAATCTACCTTAGAAAATGTTTTTCATACAACCTACATGGAGGGAACAATATGTATTTTCAGAAATTAAGATGTTTCTGCTGGGTCAACATATCCTAGCAGTGTAAAAGTCAATAACTTTGATATCAATTATCTCGGAATCTACATGGTCAATCTGCTTGAAATTTTTAAGATATATATATATTAGTACTTTGGTTATATATTCTGAAAATTTCGTTAATTTTACATGGACACGGAGACACGCTGAAACCACCTTAATTGGAGTCAAACTGATGCTACCTGGAAATACGATGTAGGTATGGTTTAAACAATTAAAAGTTTATGTTGAAAGCGTCTCTTCGAACTATTACAGCTGCCCAAATATGTTATATTGTTCAAGAATAATACAGTTAAATTGATTCCCTATATTCGATTTTAAAAAGAACGCTCTAATACATTGCTGTCAAATTCGTAACCATGGATATGAAAAATCCTATGTTTCACGTTAATATAAACTCACGGTATATATATATATATATATATATATATATATATATATATATATATATATATATATCCATTTGAAAATGACGAGTTATAGCCATTTGAAATTGAGTACATTTGATTCTCTTTACTGAACACCCTGTATAATAACATTAAAAAAAGTTATGTCAGAACAAAGAGTATAGTTACAGTTGTACAAAAAAAAATCATAATTTTTACTATTAAAATAACTTCAGTACGCCTTTATAAAACAATACGTGTATTCGGCTTTTTTAAGAGAAAAAATTGAATAACTTGGCAACGCCGCGGAAAACTAAAATGAAATTTATATGTTCGTATAGGTAAATCTAATACAAATCAAAATATATAAAAATATATAGGGTGTCTCATTTAAAAAACGACGAACAATTATTGCCAAGTCATTATGCAACACCCTGTATATGTGAAAATAATTTGAAGTTATGCTCCTTGAGTAGACGAAAAATTCTGTTAATAATTTTATGCTGTATTTTTAACGACAAGGGAGATATCGACGACGGGCATTTCGATGACTCACCCTGTATACACAGGTTGGTGGAGGTGAAATGCGAACATAGGGAAATATATATCATGCTAGGCATCTTGATTTACATGGAATAAGTACTGTCAATGTCAAAGTAGCTGTCATATTATTGAAATTTTTATTTTCATTAAAATATTTTCTTTGCATAATAATGTATTTGTACGATCAGAACGAGAAAGTTTACATGCACTTTTAGATATTATTATTATTACTTTTGTTATTGATTACTCTTTTTGCCACACAAATTCACATTACTTCGTTTTGTGACACTACTACAAAATATATCAAGATGTTCGACTTTTGTTTGTTGGCAGCACTGATGAGATTAATAAATGTTTCAGACCCAATTGATGACCTTGATTAGGTAAGCATTTAAAAAGACAATAACAATATGAAGACAAAACTGTCAATAATTGCTTTTACTGTTTTAGAGAGGCGTGAAATTATTTTGCAAATGAAACTTCCCTCTATTACATAGATCGGGGAAGTAAAATGGATACTAATTGTTAGCAGAACTACGGTTAATTCTATGGAATTCTACTTAGGTATATATTTTTTTGTTTAGAAATAAACTTTTTAAGATCGTTTTATTATTTCTTCTTAAATTCTTGTTAGCAATATACGAGTATATTAATTTGTTGTTTTTAACAGTCACTATTTCCCTCATTATATTTTAACCAATTAAAATGTACCTACTAGTTTTCACAAAAAACCATGGAAACTATATAAACAACTATTTCAGAGCATATTTTTGAATATTTACATAGTATGCGTATATTCACCGTAACCACATGACTCAACAAACAATAATAAATGTTTGTTTATTTTTCACCAAAAATGTCAAAATATTTAAAATTAATTTAAAAATTATGGTAATAAATAAAATTCTGTTATTTAAAATTGTTAAATTTGTTTTATTCATGAAATAGTCAATGCGTATACCACTCGATCATCAAAAATAATAGAAAATACTTTTGCCTCCTGGTTCGACGTATTTCCGCAAAACACCTCTCGACCTCCGGTCTCGAGTTGTTTCTATGGAAATACGTCTCGTCCTCTCGTCAGTCGGCAGTGAGAACTAAATAATTAATATTTTAAATTATTTCATTCTGTTTTCATAGAAACATATTGCAATATATTACATTTTATTATATTGCCATAGTTTCATATTTATTTCGAATTTCTAACTAACAAAGTATTAAAAGAAATTTGAAAAAGAAGAAGAAAATGCTTTACGAAATATTTAGTTTTGTTTTGAAATAAGTTTTAAAAGTGATTAGCGGTGAGAAGTTTCTTTTTCCAATAAATTTTTTCCAATTTGGTTTTTCCAGTCCATTTTTTCCAATGATAATTTTCTCGAACAATGCATTTTTTCAATGATAGGTAATATCTTCAAATAATGCATTTTTCCAAAAGGACATTTTTTCAAAAAAAAATATTATTTATAATTTAGCTTAGGTTAAATTGGAATAAATGGATATTGAAAAAAGGACTCGCAGAAATATGTCATTGCTAAAGAATTCGTGGAAAAATGGATGTTGGAAAAAAATTATTGGAAAAAAATCACTGGAAATAATGGTTTGGAAAATGTATCGTACACTTGTGATTAACCACGTACATAGGTAGGTACTATAAATTTACATTAATTATGTGTGTTGTAGATATGGAAGTATATTGTTCGACTTTTGTTTGTTGGCAGTGCTGATAAGCTTAATCAATGTTACAGACCCAATTGATGATCTTGATGGTAAGCATTTGAAAAGACAATAACAATATGAAGACAAAACTGTCAATAATTGCTTTTATTGTTATAAAGAGGCGTGAAATTATTTCCCAAATGAAACTTATTGTAAATTTCCCAATATTTTGATATCTAAACTTTATTTTATAGAAACGTCATGGTATGAAATTTTTCTGAAATATTTTGGATCGTAACGTAACAAATTATAAGTCGTGTGTTTAGATACATCTTGAAAAATTATTGTCAATTGGACTCAAAAATCTGGTTTAATATTTTTGACATTAAAAAATGTATATGAAAATTGTATTCGAAAACCAATACAAGTATATATGGGCCTTAACTAAATTATACGTACTCTACCTACCTTTTTTGGGATATTGGAAATTTGTTCATCATGTACGGATTGTCAGATTGTACGGATTGATGGCCTTGATTAGGTATATGTACAAATAGTAGGTATATACCTAGCGAAAAATATTAACATAAAAGTGAATAACTTTTTACTTCCTTGTACAGAGTAAAAAGGAAGTATTGTAATCGCGAAAAATTTCGGTTTTCAGTTTTTAATGGAAATATCCGTTTTGACCTTTTCTGAATCCATTATGACTAGTTTCGTCGTGACGTCTGTACGTACGTACGTACGTATGTACGGACGTATGTATGTCGCATAACTCAAATACAGTTAAACGTAGAAAGTTGAAATTTTGTATTTAGGACTGTTATATAGCATCTAGTTGTGCACCTCCTATTTTTGGTTTCAATCTACAAACCGGAAGTAGTAGTTTTTTTTAAATATTTCGATAAATATTTAATTTAAGACAATTTTTTATATTTTAAATGAAATAGGCGGTTTGCACATATCGAGCATGAGCGCCTCTAGTGGGAGGATTCGGCAAAAGTATTATGTATACAACACGTTTGAATGTTTAATTCACTTCCGATTTTTCATTTCCAATAAAATGAGCACTGGTTCCCAGCGCTTTTCGTCAATTCTCAAAATACAATTAATAAATAGATTATAAAACGTGATAAAATATATTTACAGTTATGTAGGTATCTACTTACGAAATTCGTTTTACTCTGTGAATCCAAATTTTACATCTCTCGTCCACATACCATCTTATTATAGAACCTTAGAACAGAACTGGTTGAATTGAAACAGTACAACTGTCGAACTGTCAAAGGCTTTACCATAATATTAATGCATTTTTTCCCGCCAGGGCGGCGCTGATCATTTAAGAATAATTAAAGTATATATTTATAATTTAGTATGATCGATTAACATTTGTTACTACGTAAAATTTAAATGATTATGACATGACAGTGACAATAGTAAAATATGCTTTATTTCTTCTTCTTCTGCTGTTTAAATGAAATGACTAAAATATATTTGTGAGTATAGTAGCAGTAGTAGTAGTACTTATATATTAATATATTTGTATAATAAGTTAAAAGAATAAAGTAGGTACGGCGGAGGGTCTTGTGGTGGCTACGTCAGATTTTTTTATATTATCCTACATTTTAGTTATTAAGAAAAGTATAAACAGTTTAATAGACGTACAAGGAAGTCATGTGGTGTCCACGTCAGATTTTTTACGTTTTGGAGAAGCATTAAATTATTTTGTAAATAAAATTATTGTTTTTTTAAAGGATTTAATATGTTTGCTTTGGATTCATCGTGAGAAAAGAATTTTATTTGATAATCTGCTATTATAATATTCAGAGCTTTGTTCGTTTACGATCATCCAACTATCATTTGAAGATGTAGTGTAAGAACTTTTTTCTTTACTTCTTCTTACATACAGGATTGTTGAAATATGAAATTGTATCTGAAAATTCTTGTGTTATGTTTAAAATCTTAAAATTAAAACTCTATTTGAAGATAATTTGAAAATTCTGATCAATTATAAGATTATATTATTCTTTCTTATACAAGTGTGTGATTTGAAAATGTATGAAGCATTTCTAGTAATTTACATTTTAAAAACTGCAGTAAATATAATAATTGAGACAGCTAGAAGGTAAGTATAATATTGAAAATGAAATTATTTATAATTTTATAAATTTTAATTCAGACGCTATACATAAGAATGAGAAAATTATATGTGGTGAAGATCAATATTCGTTTGGTATATTTTAGGAAAACTCTGAATTGCTGTTGTATTTCCTTAAAAACTTACGGATTAGAATTGGTATAATTTATTGTAACAAAATTATCTTTATTTTGCCAACTATGTTTGAATAACTAAACAAAAATTGTAATGTACAAATGCATTCATTTAAAAAAATATATTATTACATACTATACTGTCTAACATATTGGATTAAAAAGGCAAAACACGTAATATTTGGATATGTTTTCGAAATTGTCTCTGTTTTATCGTACATCATTATTTTGGAATAAATTAGGACTGTATATCGTGCAAAATTATAAATGTATCTCTCCTATACGAAATAAAATTGATTGATTGACAATATTCTAGCAAATTTGAGAAAATTATAAAAAGTTTTAAATAAAAATTTATAACACGTTTGGTCTAAATAATTATAGATGATTGGTTATTGGATAGAATAATTTAATATTTTTAATGAAGATTTATTTGAAATTTTGTATGTTTAACTTTGAACTAATAAATTGTAATCTCTAGCCTCTAGCATTCGGTAACAAAATAACTGACGTCACGTTCAAGGCACTTTCATTTGATGCCATTATTTTGCTTAATATATATGGCAGTATTCTACGTTGTATCACATATTATTCAATTTTCATTAATTATTTTTGGGCTTGTTGGTAAAATTTTTGTAAAAATATAAAATACGGGTCCTAAGTTTTTATTTCTTCTTCAAAATTATTTAATAAAAAAAATCATGCAAGTAATCATTGCGGAATGAAAAAATGAGTGAAATCAAATTTTTAATGGAAATACAGTGAACCAATGCCATGAAAGTATTTGAATTCTTCTAAGGAGTTGAAATAAGTTTATATCCTTTTAAACGCCACTTTGCTCACGCAGAAATCAATAAGGAGAAGCTTTGGAAGTTTATAAACCCTACATAACCGCATTTTCCATATCGCTTCAAGTTAAGTAATCGGCCGTTAGATTGCGGGCGCGTCGGTGCATACCTCCGTGCTATCCGCCCGGAGAATTGTGCCTTGTGCTTCTTCCTCCTTCTTGTAGCTTATGATCGCAAAACCGGAAAATTTCTGTCCTTATTTAGTTACTCCTTTTTGAATCATATTTAATTTATAGAAAAGGCAACATCAGATTTACTGAAAATAGTTTATTGTTGAATGCATTTTAACGATGGTAGTTACTATTTGTTACTTGGATTTCATATTTGTCACTTGAATTAATATTTGAAACTTAGATTTAATATTTGCTACTGGTATTTCACATTTGCTACTCGGATTTATTATTTGACACTTAGATTTAATATTTGCTACTTGGGTTTAATATTTTAAAGGGTATTAGGTTTATTTAATTCAATCATAGTTTCTATCAAACCGAGTATGTGGGTTAGAGCACTGCACGGGCCGTAATTTTGGAGCCCGGCCCGCCCGAAGCCCTGCTATTTAGCCCGGCTCGGCCCGATATTTTAAAATAAAAACAAAGCCCGGCCCTGCCCGACCCTTAATGTTTCGAAGCCCGGCCCGAGATTTTTTAAGGTCCGGCCCTGTCCGGCCTATGGTTTTTCGAAGCCCGGCCCGGCCCGACTTGGCTCGGTCTAACTAAACCTCTAAAATTTAGTTTGTGTACGTGTTATCGTGTTACATATCATACAAAATTTTTTAGTATAATGCTCTCCAAATTTGTTTAGTAATTGTAGGAAATTATTGTAATATATAACTTAGAAATAAGATTTTAATTTAAAAAGCTCGGCATAGTACAATAAATAGTAAGCCCGGTTAGGCCCAAGCCCGTGATATGGTAGGCCCGGCTAGGCCCGAAGCCCACTATACTTAAAAGAAATAAAGCCCGGGCCCGGCCCACGGGCTGAGCCTTGCAGTGCTCTAATATGGGTCACAAGAATGGTATTAGTTTTTTTTAATATAGTTTAGTTGAATCAGAGTTTCTTTAAAAAATGAGTATCAAAATTGATGGATTTTAAATAAAATTAACAAAAAATTCAGGAATTTTTTCTAACTACTCAAGCCCAATAAACAAAATTGCCGTCAAATCCGTTATTAATTTTATGATTATATTATTATTATCTATAATTTTAGTATCTTAATTGTGATATTTTTCCTTAAAAGTAGAGTAAGGAAAGTTCATTTTCAATTTGAATTTTAAAGAGTGAACTAGTAGATCAGAAATATAAAGCATTCGGCAAATATTAAAAATTATTTTGAAAAAATATTAAAATATATTATCAAAATATATTAAAAAGATCCCTGCTGCCTCATCCCACGCCAAATTTAAAAGTCTAGCGCCGCCACTGTATAAAACTAATGTAACGAATTCGGTATTCCAAACCCTATACGGATTTGCAGGCTATTTAAATTTTTGAGCTGAGTGCATGCCAAGTCCTGAATAATTGGTGTAAACTGTACACTATTGTAAATGCAAATAAACTGTCTTTAATTATTTGAAAATATTCACCTGCATTTACAAATTTATAAAATCAAACTAATTTCATTTGGATTGAAATAATAAAAGGCTAGCCGTTTTAAATTTGATAGGTTTTTCTTATATGTGTTATGTTTTACTTGTTTTAACGAATATCGATCTTCATAGTCCGGTCGCCAAGCCATGTAACCTGGAAGTTGGGTACAACAAATATTTTATGATTGATTCTAGTAGTATTTGATATACTGAATCATAATATGACGGGTGCCAGACTGGCACCCCTGGGCAACTCCAAAAAATTCGAAAAAATCGCCCAAAAAAATGGATTTTTTTGATTATTTGCCAATAACTACTAAACGGTTAGTTCTACGGTTAAGATTGTCCAGTGCATTTTTGTAGAGAACAAAATTTCCAATTAAACTTTAAACTGCTCTCTTCGATTAACCGTTTCTGAGATACACGCGTTCAAATTTTGAAACTTGAATTTTTTTTACTTTTTTCATTATTTTTGTGTTTAATGACCTGTACCTTCTAAAGAAATTAAAATTTTGATATTCGGTTTCTTTTATTAAATTCTGCAAACAATTCTCTATAAGATAGATTATTTTAATTTTTTTTGAAAGCCTTAGTTAAGCCAAAATTTTAAGATTTTCTTCGAGAGAAACATGAATTTTTTTACTTTTTTCATAATTTTTGTGTTTAATGACCTGTAACTTCTAAACAAATTAAAATTTTGATATCCGGTTTCTTTTATTAAATTTTGCAAACAATTCTCTATAAGATAGATTGTATGAAATTTTCTTGAAGGCCTTAGTTAAGCCAAAATTTTAAGATTTCCTTCGAGAGAAACTTGAATTCTTTTTACTTTTTTCATAAGTTTTGTGTTTAATGATCTGTAACTTCTAAACAAATTAAAATTTTGATACCCGGTTTTTTTTATTAAATTCTGCAAACAATTTTTATGTAAGATACATTGTAATATATTTTTTAAAAGGCCTCTAATAATCCGAAATTTAATTATTTTCTCCGAAAGAAAATTGTAAAATTTTAGAATTTTAAATGTTTCTTTTGTTTAATCAACTTTAATTTCTGAACGGTTCAAGATATCGACTTCCGGTTTCCCGCATTGGATTCCTCAGACATTTTTATGTAAGATACATAGTATTAATTTTTTAAAGTGCCTTTAATAAGCCGAAATTTAATTATTTTTTCCAAAAGAAAATTATAAAATTTTAGAATTCTTATAGTTCCTTGTGTTTAATCAATTCTAGTTTCTGAACGGATAAAGATATCGACTTCCGGATTATTTTTTATGAAATCGTACAATAATGACTAACTTTAGCTCCGCTAAATCGTAGTAAAAAGTAAAACTTTAGTTCATAAATTATAAGTCATTAAACAAAAAATATGAAAAAGCTAAAAAAATTCAATATTCTCTGGAAGATAATCTTAAAATTTTGGCTTAACTAAGGCCTTCAATAAAAATGAAAATAATCTGTCTTATAGAGAATTTCTTGCAGAATTTAATAAAAGAAACCGGATATCAAAATTTTAATTTGTTTAGAAGTTACAGGTCATTAAACACATAAATTATGAAAAGAGTAAAAAAATTTCAAGTTTCTCTGGAAGAAAATCTTAAAATTTTGGCTTAACTAAGGCCTTCAAGAAAAATTTCATATAATCTATCTTATAGAGAATTGTTTGCAGAATTTAATAAAAGAAACCGGATATCAAAATTTTAATTTATTTAGAAGTTACAGGTCATTAAACACAAAACTTATGGAAAAAGTAAAAAAAATTCAAGTCTTTCTCGAAGGAAATCTTAAAATTTTGGCTTAACTAAGGCCTTCAAGAAAAATTTCATACAATCTATCTTATAGAGAATTGTTTGCAAAATTTAATAAAAGAGACCGGATATAACAATTTTAATTTGTTTAGAAGTTACAGGTCATTAAACACAAAAATTATGAAAAAAGTAAAAAAAATTCAAGTTTCTCTCGAAGAAAATCTTAAAATTTTGGCTTAACTAAGGCCTTCAAGAAAAATTTCATACAATCCAACTTATAGAGAATTGTTTGCAAAATTTAATAAAAGAAACCGGATATCAAAATTTTAATTTGTTTAGAAGTTACAGGTCATTAAACACAAAAATTATGAAAAAAGTAAAAAAATTCAAGTTTCTCTCGAAGAAAATCTTAAAATTTTGGCTTAACTAAGGCCTTCAAGAAACATTTCATAAAATCTATCCTATAGAGAATTTGTTGCAGAATTTAATAAAAGAAACCGAATATCAAAATTTTAATTTGTTTAGAAGTTACAGGTCATTTGAACGCGTGTATCTCAGAAACGGTTAATCGAAGAGAGCAGTTCAAAGTTTCATTTTTTTGGAAATTTTGTTCTCTACAAAAATGTACTGGACAATCTTAACTGTAGAACTAACCGTTTAGTAGTTATTGGCAAATAACCAAAAAAATCAATTTTTTTGGGCGATTTTTTCGAATTTTTCGGAGTTGCCCAGGGGTGCCAGTCTGGCACCCTTCATATTATGATTCAGTATATCAAATACTACTAGAATCAATCATAAAATATTTGTTGTACCCAACTTCCAGGTTCAAGCCGATTTTCTCATTTGGCGACCGGACTATCACTACGTATAATTTTCTCATTCCTACATGTATAGCGTCTGAATTAAAATTTATAAAATTATAAATAATTTCATTTTAAATATAATACTTACATACCAGCTCTCTCAATTATTACTGCAGTTTTTAAAATGTTTTGCAGATGACCGTAGACATGAAAACAAAGTAAATTACAAAAAATCTGACGTGGACACCACATGACTTCCTTGTACGCCTATTAAACTGTTCATACTTTTCTTAATAACTAAAATGTAGAATAATATTAAAAAAAATTAACTTATTATACAAATATATTAATATATAAGTACTACTACTGCTACTATACTCACAAATATATTTTAGTCATTTTATTTAAACTGCAGAAGAAGATATGAAGCATATTTTACTATTGTCACTGTCATGTCATAATCATTTAAATTTTACGTAGTAACAAAAAATGTTAATCGATCATGGATACCGAAATACTAAATTATAAATATATACTTTAATTATTCTTAAATGATACCAGATACAAAAATATTTATAAAATACCGATTGTAGGTAATAATCACATAATCTTTCATTTAAAATAAAAAAAATTGTCTTAAATTAAATATTTATCGAAATATTTGAAAAAAGTACTACTTCCGGTTTGTAGATTGAAACCAAAAATAGGAAGTGCACAACTAGATGCTATAACAGTCCTAAATACAAAATTTCAACTATCTACGTCTAACCGTATTTGAGTTATGCGACATACATACGTACGTACGTACAGACGTCACGACGAAACTAGTCATAATGATTATTACAATGTTACAATGTTTGTAGAAAACGAGGCTATTATTACTGATCATGCAATTCTAACAATAAAAATTAATGTGATAAAATGTGAAAATATTGTTGGAAATATAAATACAAGAAGTAAGTTAACTGATAATATAAATTTCAAGAACGAATTAGCTGGTATACAAGTTAGGTTTAGAGATACAGATGTTAACTCAAAATTTTATGCTTTTTATAATAGTTTATTAAATATTATTGATAAATATATGCCAAAAATAGAAATAGTTCATAAACATGGTACAAAAAGTTGGTTCAATAATAAAATATGTGATGCAATTAAACAAAAGAATGCAGCTTATAAAAAATTTAGATTACTAAGAGGTGATGAAAATTAGAAATTGTATAAAACATTAAGAAATAAATTAGTAGATACAATAAGAATTGAAAAACGATTATATTACGAGAAAACAATCGATACATTTAGGGGAATTTCAAAACAAATGTGGAAAACATTAAAAAGTTTAATTGCAAATAAACACAATGACACTATAAATGAACTAATGATTAATGACATTACGTATACTAATAAAAATGTGATAGTTCAAAAACTTAATACGTTTTTACTTCCTTGTACGAAGTAAGGAAGTATTGTAATCGCGAAAAATTTCGGTTCTCAGATTTTGACGGAAATATCCGTTTTGACCTTTTCTGAATCCATTATGACTAGTTTCGACGTGACGTCTGTACGTACGTCTGTACGTACGTACGTACGTACGTACGGACGGACGGACGTATGTGTGTCGCATAACTCAAATACGGTTAGACGTAGAAAGTTGAAATTTTGTATTTAGGACTGTTATAGCATCTAGTTGTGCACCTCCTATTTTTGGTTTCAGTCTACAAACCGGAAGTAGTACTTTTTAAAAATATTTCGATAAATATTTAATTTTAGACAATTTTTTTTATTTTAAATGAAAGATTATGTGATTATTACCTACAATCGGTATTTTATAAATATTTTTGTATCTGCTATCATTTAAAAATAATTAAAGTATATATTTATAATTTATAGTATTTCGGTATCTTGTAGGCCATGATCGATTAACATTTGTTACTACGTAAAATTTAAATGATTATGACATGACAGTGACAATAGTAAAATATGCTTTATATCTTCTTCTGCAGTTTAAATAAAATGACTAAAATATATTTGTGAGTATACTAGTATAATAAGTTAAAAGAATTTTTAATATTATTTTACATTTTAGTTATTAAGAAAAGTATGAACACACAAGGCGTACAAGGAAGTCATGTGGTGTCCACGTCAGATTTTTTATAACTAATATTGAAAATATTGTAAATTCTATTGAACCACATACATGCGATTTTAGAGACAATTATGCAATAAATACGGTAAATTGTACATTAAGCCGGGGCCAGACATGCGGCATTCGGCGAATCCCGAATGTTCGTGATTTGCCGAACGGAATTCGCCTTTGTGTTCACACATGCGGCATTCGGCGAATAACGAGCAAAAATATGGGAAACTGCCGAACGTTCGCCTAGTTGAACATTAAGTTGTCAGACGACAATATGGCTTTATTTCTTTCATTTATTCATACAAAATAGAGGACTTAACGAGATTATAAACCTTTTGTAATATGAATCAATAAAATTAACAACAACAACAAAGATAATAGTTTGAGGGCGTCTGGGAGCCTAAATAATTGTTTATAGAAACAATTTGTATATACAATAATAAAAATTTCTAACTACGAATAAGTTTGATAACTTAATTACTCGCTACTGAGCTGGAACTGAAGTGAGTGATTCGACAGTTCGCTGTTCGCCGAATCCTGAATTTGTGATCGGTTGTCCGAACCTCCTCTAAAAGAACGTTCGCCCACTTTGATGTGTGCTAGTTTACCGACTTTGGGCGGGAAGAGGCGAACAGTTCGCCGAACGATTCGTTAACTCTGGCCCCGGCTTTACATGATTTTAAATTATTAGAAATGTCAGAATTAATAGATATAATTCATAGTATGTCAAATAAAAATAGTCCTGATGATATACATGTAAGATTTATTAATGAATTCTTAGATATTTTAGCAGATAAGCTTATTAATATTGTGAACTCATCGTTAGAAGTAGGTGTAGTACCTGATAGACTTAAAATCTCCACTATAGTTCCTTTTAAAAAAGTAGCAAATACTATAATACCGGAAGAACTACGACCCATTAACATGTTGCCAGCTCTTGAAAAAATTATAGAAAAGGCAGTGTATTTACAATTAGTGCAATATGTAGAAGAAAATAATTTACTTATGTTACATCAGTCAGGTTTTAGACATGGTTACAGCTGTGAAACCGCTCTACAATTTGTTATTCATGAATGGAAAGAAGCTATTGATAATAATGAGGCAATTGTGGTTGTGTTCTTAGATCTTAAAAAAGCATTCGAGACAGTAGATCGAGAAATATTACTCCAAAAATTAACTACTTATGGAATAGTTGGTAATTGTTTATCTTGGTTTATCAGTTATCTTGAAAATAGATTACAGAAAACCAAATGTAATAATATATATTCAGAGGAAGAAAATATTGATATAGGTTTACCACAAGGCAGTAATCTGGGCCCCCTATTATTCCTATTATAAACGATATTATATCTATTTTATCTTGCAAGTAGGTATCATCTTTTTGCCGACGATGCTATCTTCCATATAAGTGGAAAAAATATTGACTGTTTAATAGCAATGTTAAATAATGAGTTACAAAAAATTAGTGGTTGGTTAAAAATAAATAAATTAAAAGTTAATATTGATAAATGTAAATTTATGATTATTGGTACAAAAAAATTTAAACATAGTAGTAACTTAAAAGTTTCTATTGATGACTGTGAAATTGAACAAGTTAGTCAGATCAAATATCTCGGTTACATAATTTCATGCGATTTAAAAGATACAGAATATGTTAACTTCTTATGCCCGCTTTACACGATCATATTTTTACATACAATTTTACATGTAATTTTACATGTATTTCTTGTCATATTTTACAATTTATATTAGCATTTTACACGATCAAATATTCTCAGAATATTTGATACTATGACAGCGACAACTAATATATTTGTGGTGGCAATACTTTCCAGGAAAAACAACCAACTTCATTTGGGTTTTTTTTTCTTTGCTCTTCGTACAAGAAAATTAGTTTGCTTGTATTTTCCTGATTCCACATTTGTTACCGTTGATATCTGTGCTGTTGATTCTATACCGGCTTTTAAGTAATACTGTCAGTTGTTCGAAATTCAACCATAATAAGGATGAAGTTAGATCCTAAACTAAACGTCAAACGCGTTTCACACAAGTTTGCAACTACGAATTCTAAAACCCCTAAATATTACCAAAATATGATGAAAATTACCTTGATAAATTAGAACATGCTCTATTCCAACTATTTTTACAACATCGTATTGAACAATGTCATTCTGTAAAATTCTGTCGTTTTACACGGTCAAATCTCATTGAACAAGAAGATTTTGTAAAACTACATGTATTTTTATGACTGTGTTAAGCGGGCATTATGTAAAAAAATATCTAAAAAGATTGGAATGATGAATAGAATCAGTAATGCATTGTCATTGGAAACAAAAAAAATTATTTTTAACACGATTATTTTACCACATTTTAATTATGTATCTACATTGTTATAATGTGTAATAATAGTGAAATAAATAGATTACAAGTCTTACAAAATAGAGCGATGCGAGTTATACTGAATTGCAATAAATACACACCTGTTAAGACTATGCTGCAAACGTTAGGATGGTTAGATATAGGAAATATGATAAAATGTAAATGTATTAATATTTGTGCATAGGATTCTTAATGGGATGATGCCTGAATATTTACATATTCTGTTAAAAGCAAATAAAGATGTACATGATTATAATACGAGAAACAAGAACAACTTATATTTAGAAAAAAAACACAAAACAGCTACTCAGAATTCGGTGTTCTATAAAGGTATAAAAGAGTATAACGCATTGATAGATGATGTTAAAAGATGCTCAATAAATAAATTTAAAAGAATTATAAGAAATAAAGTTTAATGTTTAGGTGTAGCATATCTCTTGTTGCAATGATTGTTTATGTTTATGTATTATTATATTTGTGATTACTAGAAATGTTTGTTTGTGATTATGATTATATTTGTATTTACTAGCAATGCTAAATAAATTGATATTATTATTATTATTATAATGGATTCAGAAAAGGTCAAAACGGATATTTCCATCAAAATCTGAAAACCAAAATTTTTCGCGATTACAATACTTCCTTATTACTCCGTACAAGGAAGTAAAAATGCTTCATACATCTTCTAATCATATAATTGTACAATAAAAGAATAATATAATCTTATAATTGATCAGAATTTTCAAATTATCTTCAAATAGA
Source organism: Agonum fuliginosum (assembly GCA_947534325.1). Lineage (NCBI taxonomy): Eukaryota > Metazoa > Arthropoda > Insecta > Coleoptera > Carabidae > Agonum > Agonum fuliginosum. The sequence continues at coordinate 16,757,155 of OX384033.1, forward strand.
ATAGAGTAAGTACACGTATAAATCGTAGGTAAATTTTAAGATTTTAAAGATGACACAAGAATTTTCAGATACAATTTCATTTTTCAATAATCCTGTAAGAAGAAGTGAAATATTAATTACTTGTACCTAATTAAGTAAGTTCTTACACTACATCTTCAAATAATAGTTGGTTGATCGTAAAAGAACAAAGCTCTGAGTATTATAATAGCAGATTATCAAATAAAATTCAAAATTTCTCACGATGAATTCAAAGCAAACATATTAAATCCCAAAAAACAATAATTTTATTTACAAAATAATTTCATGCTTCTCTAAAACGTAAAAAAGTTATTCACTTTTATGTTAACATTTTTCGCTAGGTATATAAGTACTTACTATTATTTGTACATATACCTAATCAAGGCCATCAATCTGTACAATCTGACAATCCATAAGTATACGACGAACAAATTTCTAGTATCCCAAAGAAAGTTGGTACAGCACGAATAATTATTATATACTTGTATTGGTTTTCGAATACAATTTTCAAATATTTTTTTTAATATCAAATATATTAAACCAGATTTTTGACTCCAATTGACAATAATTTTTGAAGATGAATCTAAACACACGTCGTATAATTTGTGTCACGTTACGATCCAAAATATTTCAGAAAAATTTAGTTCCATGACATATCTAATTTGACGTTTCTATAATATAAATTTTAGATATCAAAATATTGGGAAATTTACAATAAGTTTAATTTGCGAAATAATTTCACGCCTCTCTAAAACAGTAAAAGCAATTATTATTGACAGTTTTGTCTTCATATTGTTATTGTCTTTCTAAATGCTTACCTAATCAAGATCATCAATTGGGTCTGAAACATTGATTAAGCTCATCAGCACTGCCAACAAACAAAAGTCGAACAATATACTTCCATATCTACAACACACATAATTCATGTAAATTTATAGTATGTATGTGGTTAATCACAAGTGTACGACATATTTTCCAAACCATTATTTCCAGGGATTTTTTTCCAACATCCATTTTTTCCATGAATTCTTTTGCAATGGCAAATTTCTGCAAGTTCTTTCTTTCAATATCCATTTATTCCAATTTAACCTAATCTAAATTAAATAATAATATTATTGGACAAAATGTCCCATTGGAAAAATGTATTATTTTAAGAATTATCATTGAAAAAATGCATTGGAAATAATGGACTGGAAAAAACAGATTGGAAAAAATGTATTGGAAAAGAAACTCCCCACCGCTAATCACTTTTAAAACTTACTTCAAAACTAAAATAAATATTTCGTAAAGCATTTTCTTCTTCTTTTTCAAATTTCTGTTTATACTTATTTAGTTAGAAATTCGATATACTAGTAAAAATGAAACTATGGCAATACATATAATAATGTAATATATTGCAATTTGTTTGTATGAAAACAGAATGAAATAATTTAAAATATTAATTATTTAGTTCTCACTGTTATAAACAATAAATTAATATACTTGTATATTGCTAACATGAATTTAAAAAGAAATAATAAAACTATCTTAAAAAGTTTATAAGACTATAAAAATAGTTTCGTTCTAAACAAAAACTATATAGAATTAACCCTAGTTCTGCCAACAATTATTATCCATTTTTACTTCCCCGATCTATTTAATAGAGGAAAGTATTGTAATCGTGATAATTTGACAGTTCAAGATTTCATAATTTAAAAAATCTGATGTGGCCAGCACAAGACCTCCCGCCATACGTTATTATTTTTACTTATTATACAAATATATTAATATAAAGATTTTACCTATTGCTACTACTACTCACAATTATATTTTAGTCATTTTATTTAAACTGCAGAAGGAGATATAAAAGATATTTTACTATTGTCACTCACATAATTGTTTTTACTTATTATACAAATATATTAATATATAGGTAGGTACTACTACTACTACTATACTCACAAATATATTTTAGTCATTTTCTTTAAACTGCAGAAGAAGATATAGACGATATTTTACTATTGTATCTGTCACTGTCATGTCATAATAATTTAAATTTTACGTAGTAACACCTGTTAAACGATCATGGACTACAATATACCTCTCTTATAGAATATGAGGTGGGAGGTAAAAAGTCGGTCTGCCTAAAACTTGTTCTTTAATATACTATTTTTCATGTCCTTTCTACTTTTTCTATGTCTATTATTTCGTTGTTTGTTTGACAACTTTAATTTTAATAAAATAACACGCAGCACATTGTCACATTTATTTAGTTTACAAGTTGAAAAGTTTTAGGTTGTCGACAGGTCATATGCTACACAAATTTTGTTGTGAAACAAACACAAAGTATAATATTCAGAATCAACAGTGTCTGAAATGTGACGTCAGCAGGAAGACAGAGAGCACAGGGCACATGACACACCTCGCGTTCTATTCAAACTTTTCGCAATAGAATCCCCAAGCTCTTCTCATTGGATGACGTGTCCCTTGCCCTGTGCTCTGCCATTTGCCACTTGCCAACTTTGCACATCTCTACCGCCGCCAATTGCCGCTTCAAATGTTTTCATGTCATAAACGTTTTCAGTTTTTTTTCCTAGGGGAAAAAATAATATTTTCCGCTGAATATAATATTATTATAAACTGTTCTATTTTCAATACAATTTATACATTCATGTATACTATATTCAAAAGATTTTGTCATTTTTTTTGTTGTAGGCACAAGCTCATTAATCTATTTTTCAAAATGAGAGTTAACGAGGTTGGGGACGCCTGCAGTGGCGTACCCAGACATTAGCCTTGGGAGCGGATATGATAATGCAACAAAATTTGAGGCGATATATTTTTACAATAATTACTAATTTACTAATCAAAAATGCTTCGTATGCTTATTTTTTTTTTTTTTAAATAATTTGCAAATTATTTATAGTCCAGTTAGGAGAGGTTTTGAATGAAGACTAATACATAACCAAGTGAAATTTGGCATGTTAGTAGTTAAGAACATACAGTAACAAAAAAAAATCGCTCCACCTCGGTATGCTCCCCTTCCCTAAAAAAAAATTCTGTAGAAACTCAAAATTTTCTTGTAACGCATTTTCCTCAAGAACTATCAAAGATTTTGGAAAACGGTTTGGACAGGATGAAAGCTGAGGAAATTTGCTATCAAATGGTCCTTAAAAATAGTAGCACCGTGTAGGCACCAGCCGTTTAATAATCGAATGTCTTGAGAATTTTCTATATAGTAGGCGCTACATTGAGAATGACGTAATAAATTCGCCGCTACAGAATGAATGTGGTATAACTTTATTAAAGAACATCATTTTGTAAAGATCAAAATTGCATTTTAGTCGTCAAGGCTTCCACTTTCAGTTGCATTAATAACATTTGAATTTCCGACCCCGTTATACCAAAAAAATTGCTTTTTAAAGAATCATAACTCAGTATTAGAAGATGTTCAAAGAATTCTCAATATTTTCAATATCTATGAATGAAATTGCAAATTCGTAGAGGATTATCTTCACCAAATCATCCCCAATCACATGCAACTATTTTGAGGGTTGTGTGTTTTACGTCCGAAAAGAAAACTGGTCAACAAGATCTTACATGTTTATTATTTGATTATTATAAATAAAATATAAACATTTAAAAAAATTACGTTAACAAATAACTTTACAAAGCTTATTAGTCCAGTCAATGAACGCTTAAAAAGGGGTTCTGGATGGAAATGCCGAGATCCCAATTTTTGACTTCAGGGCTGTGTTTGGACTAGTTAGGAGGTAAACATATCAAAAGTCTCCGGATTTAAGTGGTGAGCGGGTGCAGGGGGGCACGAAGAAGATCCCGGATTTTGGTTTTTTACTTATATCTCGAAGAACGTTCGCCCTAGCTAAAAGTAGTTATGTACAAAATTGAAGCTGATAAAATTTCCTATAAGAAGATCTCTTTACTTTTTTACTTCCTTGTACGGAGTAATAAGGAAGTATTGTAATCGCGAAAAATTTCGGTTTTCAGATTTTGATGGAAATATCCGTTTTGACCTTTTCTGAATCCATTATGACTAGTTTCGTCGTGACGTCTGTACGTACGTGCGAGCGTACGTACGTGCGTACGTACGTACGTACGGACGTATGTGTGTCGCATAACTCAAATACGGTTAGACGTAGAAAGTTGAAATTTTGTATTTAGGACTGTTATAGCATCTAGTTGTGCACCTCCTATTTTTGGTTTCAATCTATAAACCGGAAGTAGTACTTTTTAAAAATATTTCGATAAATATTTAATTTAACACAAATTTTTTTATTTTAAATGAAAGATTATGTGATTATTACCTAAAATCGGTATTTTATAAATATTTTTGTATCTGGTATCATTTAGGAATAATTAAAGTATATATTTTTAATTTAGTATTTCTTTATCTTGTAGTCCATGATCGATTAATTTGTATCTGTTACAGTTTTAGAGTTATATGCTAGTGAAATGCATAAATTTTCGAAAAACTGTGTTTTGTCTCACGTTTTAGTATTTTTAAATTTTTGTGTGTTTAATTAACTCTAATTTCTCAACGAATAAAGATATCGACTTCCAGCTTGCGGCGTTGGATTCGTTAGTAAATTTTATGTAAGATACATTATATTAAATTTTTTGTTGGGCCCTTGATAACCCAAAATGTAATTATTATCTTCAAGTGAAAATTACAAAATTATAGATTTTTAAATATTTTTGTGTTTAATTAACTCTACTTTCTCAACGGATAAATATATCGACTTACGGTTTGCGGCGTTAGATTCCTTAGTAAATTTTACGTAAGACACATTACATTAAATTTTTTGTAAAGCCCTTGATAACTCAAAATTTAATTATTATCTTCAAGTGAAAATTGCAAAATTTAAGAATTAAAAATATTGTTTGTGTTTATTCAACTCTACTTTCTGAACGGATAAAGATATCGACTGCCGGTTTGTGGCGTTAGATTTCTTAGTAAATTTTACGTAATACACATTATATTAAATTTTTTGTAAGGCCCTTGATAACCCAAAATTTATATATTATTTTCAAGTAAAAATGTCAAAATATCAGAATTTTAAATATTTTTTGTGTTTAACCAACTCTACTTTCTGAACGGATAAAGATATCGACTTCCGGTTTGCGGCGCTGTATTCCTTAGTAAATTTTACGTAAGATACATTATATTAAATTTTTTGTAAGGCCCTTAATAACCCAAAATTTATATATTATTTTCAAGTGAAATTTGCAAAATTTATGAATTTTAAATATTTTTTATGTTTAATCAACTCTACTTTCTGAACGAATAAAAATTCTGATTTCTAGTTTGCAGCATTGGATTCCTTGGACATTTTTATGTAAGATTAATTGTACTATTTTTTTAAAGGCCTCTAATAATTCGAAATTTAATTATTTTATAATTTTAAAAGTTTCTTGTGTTTAATCAACTTTAATTTTTCAACGGATCAAGATATCGACTTCAGGTTTTCGGACTGACAAGTGTTTTATTTGTGATAAAGACATTGATGAATCGGGTAGTGATGTTTCAAAAGTGTTTGAAAAGAGAATATCGTCACTAATAGAATCCAGGGTTGGCAAAAATCATGATTTTTTTAAATAAATCAAAAATCATTGATTTTTTTGAATTAATCATGATTCTTTTGATTTCTTTAATTTTCTTTAATTATAGCACTAAATATAGTTAAAGCAATGATTATTTAACCATTTATATGAAAAATTCCTTTAAAAATATGTAGTTTGGATTATTATTGCACATTTCATGTTTTTACACGAATTTCTTAAACTATACGCTTGACTTATGATTCCATTGAATGGATTTTGTTTTTTGTTTAATATTATTTCATTTATTAAATAAATATTGAAATTGAATTAAGACATTTGTTTTGTTCTGTACCAGAAATATAATTAAATTAATACAAAATTTTTGAAAAAAATCAAAAAATGATTTAAATCAATGATTTTTTTTAAAAAAACCACTTTGATTTAAATCATGTTTTAAATCATGATTTAAATCAAATGATTTAAATCAGGCCAACCCTGATAGAATCCAGCAAAAAGATAACAAGTGCTCTCAACTGCGTGGCGTGAAATCTCTTATAGTTCACACCTCATCTCGGAAAAAATACACTAGAACTCAAAGCATTGTGGCTGATTTGCGGAGGCAGGCTACATCAATTTCATCAGTACCAAATAAAAATGTTACGTTCATAGCAATACATCATACATACAATTTTTGAAATTTTTAAATTGCTTACACTTTTGATGAGTTTAAGATAAGATATTGTTTATTACACTTATTTAAAAGATAATTTAATGCTCTACAATTTCTTTTAAAGCTTGTTTCTTCTCACATTATCGGTAAAAAAGTTATAAGGCAAAGTTTGTCAAAAAACGTGAGAGAAAACAAAGTTTTTCGAATATTTGTGAATTTGACGAGCATATAACTCTAAAACTGTAACAGATACAAAAAAAGTAAAAAGTTCTCCTTATAGGAAATTTTATCAGCTTCAATTTTGTACATAACTATTTTTAGCTAGGGCGAACGGTCTTCGAGATATAAGTAAAAAACCAAAATCCGGGACCTTCTTCGTGCCCCCCTGCACCCCCCTCACCACTTAGATCCGGGGACTTTTGATATGTTTACCTCCTAACTAGTCCAAACACAGCCCTGAAGTCAAAAATTGTGATCTCGGCATTTCCATCCAGAACCCTTCATTGACTGGACTATATGACTGCCCTATACCAAAATATGATTTTTTTGATGATGTATATTGACAGTAGATTTGAAACTATATAATAACAACGTAGAAATATGCATACTTTAGTATAAAATTTGGCTCAAATTTTTTGTATTATTTTTTATCTTTAAACCCAACTGACTATAATTCTGAATCCGATAGTAAGTGCCTATAAATAATATACAAAAAAAATTATTATCATTATTTAGGTAAGTAGGTAGTTATAGAGTATAGCAGGTTATTAACCATTAATTAACGTGTAGCTTCATAATTTAAAAATTAAGGTATTGCAATACTAGGGGTGAGGGGGGCACATTGGTACAATTCGGACACTTTATTTTTTTTTTCGGCGGTGTATTTATTTTTCTTAATATCTTTATATGTAATCAATTATTTAGACCTTTGGTTACATTATGTAAAAATGTAGCATTTTAAGAATCATTACCTATTCATTAAGATATATTCATTTAAAAAAGTTCAGAATCGTACCAATTTGCCTCCTAGGGGGAGGTACAATGGTACATGCCTGTGCCACATTGGTACATACGGGTACAATAGTACATGACGTAAAGTACATTATAAATAAGAACATTCTATATACAGAAATAAAGAAAAATACTTTTATTAAATGAAAAACAGATTCTTACAAGTACTGGTAACAATAAAAAGGTAGTAAATAATGTTAAACGACATTTTACAGTATTGTATAATAGTTAAGTTTGATTGGAAACTTAAAAGACGACATTTGACGCGCTGTACCTTCTATAATTGTTGGATTTGGTAATCTAAGGACAATGTCACCTAAGTCAATATCGCTTATATCGGGAAAATCGGGAAATGTTAAAGTTTCCTTTGATTTGACGGTGTACCAATGTACCTCACCCAGTGGTGTACCAATGTGCCCCATAACCTCATTTTAAAGAAAAAAAATCATCAAGATTTTTAGGTTAAAAAATTAAAACATTACAAACTACAAAATAATAACTAATCCATATAGTAATGACGGTATCTTATAACCAAGTTGAAAATTCCATTGGAAGAAAAGATAGAAGCTTACAAAAATTATGAATGAAACTTACTTTTGATCGATGAAAACAGTTTTTTGTTCACAAATCGCTGAGTTTGGGTTTGATGCAGTTGTCACATGAACTGATGATTAAATACCTTGCTGACATTTATTAGAAATTTTTTCAACTTTTTTTCGACCATAGTACCGCGAAAATTTAAAAAGTACCAATGTGCCCCTTGTACCAATGTGCCCCCCTCTCCCTATAGGTAATTAGAACAATAAACTTACAGTTAACGTTGAGAGCGATTCTCTTGCTGACAGCAGGCGGAACGTCGTTGCTTGCGATACACAAATAAGCTCCCATTTGCAATCGGTTCAGCCGCCAAAATTGTAGCTGACTACCGTTGTATGTGTCCACTGTAACAAAAACATATATTTTTACAATCATTGTACAATATTAAAATTGTTTTCAATTTTTAGTTAGGTTAGGAAAAAATAAAAAGTTGGTTGTCTTATTTTCACACTGTTCTATTATTTTATTAGTTGGTTGTCTTATTTTCACACTGTTCTATTATTTTATTGATAAAATACAGGTTAGGTTAGGTTACACAGAACAAAATTTACATAAAAGACTTACTCTAGAGATGCTATACATAACTATAAAAACATTGTAAACTTAAAAACAGACACAATGAATTTGAGTAACATATACAATCATATTTTGAAATCAAATTAAAAAATTAAGTACTTTAACCATTTCTAGCTTTCTTTGTATGAATAGTGTTAACGTTTCTAGTTATTTTTCTGTGATATATAGTTTAAGTAACATGTGTAAAATTTCTAGTAATTATTGTGACCTTGATGTAATTAATAATATGACAGTCAGTTCTTCCATGTTGTGCGCTGTGAATGTCACGTTTTTATTGATTTGAAATTATTTATTATTAATTTATGTTTTAATGTTAATTTTAATATGTTACACTATACAAAAAATGTTTTGACTTTCACGTAAGTTTTCAATTGTGTTTTTTTCGTAATTTTTCAGTTTTTTATAAATTTTTCTGTATTTTAATTGTAGCTCCTGATGATGACCCAGGTGGGGGTGAAACCGGTTGAGGTTGAAATAAAGCAAATAAAGTTGACTGAATATCCAGTAGGTACCTACCTAATTGAGGAGGTAACATTCAATATCCGACATGTCCATTTTTGATGAAAATGAGTTAGACATCAAAATCACCCAAAAACCGTCATCTGCGTCGATTGGTGCAGTCAGATTTTGTCAAAACAGTACTAGTCCAAAGTTATGCGCTTACAAAAATGAGGGGTCCATTCAAAATCAAACACGTCCAAACCAGTTTTTGTACACAAATTGCATCACAAACCGACACGTCCAATAATATTTAGATATTCGTATTCAGAATTCAGTCAAAATTCGATATGTCCAAATCTCACAGTTCTTTCACGATTGCTGCTGTTTGCGTAGAGCTGGTGTATTTCTTGTGTAATGAGTGTGGATTTTAAGGATGTTTATTGAATAAGAAGCGAAATGGATGCCACAGTTTCTGAAATTAACGTGAGTTCCCGCAAAAGTAAAAAAAAAACCAGCAAACGTGAAATGTATAAACTTAAAAAGTAAGGTTATATTTCCAGAGTATTTTCCTAATATTTACAATTTTATACTTATGAAAATAAAAACGTAAACTACTCACTACTGGTAAAACAAGCGAAAAAAGAAAATTTGTTGAAATTGAAGAAATTGAAGCTCAAAAATCATATAAAACCAGCTAAATTGAAGGATGTTAGAGAATTACTAGAAAAACACTATAACCGACAAGAAGGTGATATTACGATTAAATGGCAGGATCTACCAGAATTAGAGTATTATAGAAAAATACTAGAAGATGATACAGGAGATAATGTTAATGAAAATGAGACGAAGAGACAAGCGATGATGAAGATAGGTGCAATTGCCTAGAAGACGATTGTGCCCTTCACATTTAAGATAAAACCATCATTATTTTTTATTTCGGTATCTGTAATCGTTCCAGAATATTTTTTTAAGTTTAATAAGAGTATATTATTAATTCAAATTAGTTTTCATTAGTTCAAAAATTCTGCTTCGTTCAAAAGGCTACATGTCCACAACCAAATTCAAACAAAAACCCACATATTTTTTATATTCGCTGTGGACTGTACAATTGATAAGATTTTTGTTTGTAATTTTAACACATTGGTCTAGTGCCCATAAAGTAAAGTCCAGCTTTTGCGAAATTTAAAAATATCTTTTACTTTTTCGTACACAGTTTTTCTCGATTTGTACGAATTGTGAATTTTGGACATGTCGGAATTTGAATGTTACCTCCTCAATTGTTTATATAAAAAAAATTAATCCTCATTAAAATCTAACCAATTTTTGAAAAAGGTATGTAATGCTAGTATTTCAATTGAAGCTATGCGAATACAGCTTGTTAACATCAGTTCTTAATTTTTCTGTTTACATCTTTTTATTCCACTTTTTAACAAATCATATTTATGAAAAGTTTTAATTAAAATTCAGTATTAATTCCTAACAAACAAGTTAATATTTGAAAGACAATTATCTTGAAAAAATAGTTAAACAGAATATTAATTGATTTTGCAAGCTCTGCAGTAAAAAGTAAAATAGCACACTTTTTATTTTACAAACTTTGAAAGGCAGATTTTTTCCTTTTTGATTTGCTTACTTTAATTAAAGTGCGTATAACTCGGTTCAAAATTGATCGTTAGCGAATATTAATTTATAACAACCTACTAGAAATATACTACAAGTTCTGAGAATTATAATTAATTAAGAGGGAAATTTGAATAAGGAAAGTTAAGCTGAAAACATTTGAAATATTTGAACTTTTATAATTAAACTTTAAATATTCAATAACACGTTCTATAAATTTTCAACAGTATTTGTTCATGTTGTTTCTAATTTGTGACATAATTAAAATACACGCATGCAATTTGGTAGAACATATGGGCGAACATGGGCAATTTTATTTTGTTGCTTAAATGTGATGATGATGAGTGAAAATTTGAACATATTTTCAGTTAATTTGTGTTGTTGAAATTTAGATGCAATTTTTGATAATTTAACAATAGATTATAGGTAGTACCTTTTAAAGAAAGTAATCTTTCCTGAACCTACATTTTAATAGATTTATTACCGTAAAAAGCAAAAAAACAATTTCCTGCAGGTAGATACCTATATTTTATACCTCATTTAAAAAAATTAATATGATTTACCTTTTAGATCTCGCGCAGTTGTTACTCATGGCGTATATACCAACGTTTTGCGAAATTATTGTAATCTTGCAATTTAATGTTAAACTTTAGGTAAGTACCTAATTGAGAAACTGTTATAAAAAATATAAACGCTAACCGAGAGTTAAGTTATTTCAATTATAAAGTTCAGTTGAAAGAAGTTGGGTCTATAGCACAGGTCTATCGCAAAGGTCCGCAGTCCAAGTAAATATTGATAAGTAGAAATAAATATATTAATAGTGAAATAAATAGTGTAGTGTTGTGTTAAAATAATCTTAGTGTATAATTTGGGTTTTAAGTTTAATTCATATTGTTTATTTAATAATTATTCACATACTTTTATCTGTTATTCTTCGTTAATAATGTTCGTGTTTTCCTAATTTTTACACTTCACCTAAATAAATAAAAACGTAATAATTATATTTTATTATTATCGTCTTCATTTAAACCTAACATATTATTTGTAAACTACAATATTTTAAAAACAGAAAATCAACAAAATTTTATTAAAATAATGGAATCCAATCGATGAGATCTAAACATACGATACTCGATACATGATACATACAAAAGCGTAAAATATGTTATCTATTATGTATGTGTAATCAAATCATGATGTGAAAAAGGGATTTAATTTTTTTTTATGTACCTAGTAAATTATCTAATATTATTGTAATTTCAATCTAGCAACCTAATCTCCGAAATTGCGAGCGAAACCATCATCCGCACAACGACTCTTCTCTACTAGCTTTCCCTCATAATTAAAACAGTAAAATTTACGTTCACAATTTGGGGTTTAATATACTTTAAAAGGCACAAACGCATTCAAGTCGCGCAGAGGCGTTGTTAGTACTTTTACACTTTAGGATATGCAATTTGGAAAACGAGCATTTTGTTGCTTTCGCGGTGTCGTGTTATTTAGCACTGCGTACCAAATTACTTTTGACAGCGTCAATTAATAATTTATTGCATTCAGGACAGCGACCAGCGCCGTGAGATTCTAAACCCTAACCATGTAACCGTGTTTTTATTAGCGTGTTTTACTTCAAGATTATTGCCGCTTGAAAGCTTTTTGCTTTAATGAGATACTCGTGTTTACTGTTTGCATGTTTGTGTTTTCCTGTTGATTGAATTACTAGTCCAAATATTTCTAACCTTATAAATAAATTAAGACATATTTGTACTAACACCAACCAAGAAAAATTTAATTGTAGGTTTTACTTAATAAATAAAAAGAATAATGCACTACATCATTTCTCAATTTTTAAGGAATTGTCGTAACTTTTATGGATGTGTTACGTGTTACCATGCATCGTCATAGTAAAAACTTGATGTATATTATTTACGAACCAAATCCGGGAAGATTTTTATGCCACATGCCACATGAGCGGTTTTTTGAAACAAGAGCGTAGCGAGTGTTTCATTTACGCGAATGCTGGGATGGTGTCAATGTTTTTTGTAACGAATAAAACTATAATCAAATGCACACGTGTCACAACAGTCACCAGTTGTTAAGCAAAATTTGATTTGTTGAAATAATAATTTTCGTTTTCATTGTAGTCTAATCTACTCACTACTACCGATAGATGGCGCGTAACGCGCTCATATTTATTTCAAAATTATTATATATCGATGGTGTTTGTAAGTTGTAATGAAAATCGTGGGAAGTAACATTCATTAAAATAAATGTTATTATCTTGACGATGATTTTATTGTAGAATGCTCAAGAAAGTCAGTGTTCTTTGCATTTTTCCCGATTGACTACACTGGGAAATTGACATTTGCGATTGTCAATTGCGTGCTTAATATGTCATTTCCTAGGTTATGAGTAAAAAAAACTAATTTTAATTAGTTATTTGTGGAAACAAACAAACCTTACCTAACCAAACCTTAGTTTTGATATAGTCTTAGTTTTTTCGCGTTTTTAACTAGTTAAAACTAATTATTAGAGTTCAGGTTTAAACGGTAACATAAAATAGGTATACTACCTAAGTTACGTTCAGGCTGACTTCGTCTATATTAACTTTACAAACTAAAATACAACTATAAGGGTAGATCCTGATCCTCTTGGTTCACTGACCACCCTTCTGAACACATTCAGCGATCCATCTTTCCCCATACATAATCTACAATTCCTTACTCCTACACACACTGAAATTACCAAGATTGGTACATAATTACACAGTTTTCCTGCAGCCTAAAGCTGTATCCACAGCCCCGTTCCAGTGTCGGTAACCTTTGCGTCCGTTCACTCGACGCATCAATGATTGAAACATTGAAATATGTATGAGTCGGGTCCGCCTCAGTTTTCCCCTTGAGCGGAGCAGGAACGGCCAGGGAAACTGCTTTATTTTTCTTCGATTTTACGTCCCGTGTTGTGTTTGATATCGCATGCGGCTATGTTGCGTTGTTGCCACGTTGTGCAAGGAAGGACAGAGGTTACTCCCGTGTGGATTTTGTTTGGGTCTGTAATGGGGCCAACCGTGAGATGAAATATTTTATTTTTGTACTGATTTTTTTTCTGAAGGTTGACAGGAAATAATAAATAAACTACTCAGGAGATTGAAGAAGAATAATGTAAGTTTCGTCAGTATGTGTTATTGTATTAATTTTGTTAGAATATTAGCTATAAATTTGATAAAAGTAGAAGAGTTCTTTTAAATGTGGTAGATACAGGGCCGTAGCCAGGAGGCAGGGCAGGCAGGGCCAAGCCCTGTCTGTAAAATCTCTTGCCTTTTCTGGAGCTACAAAGTTGATTTCTACCTATTTTCATTATTTTACAAATAAAAATCCGAACTAAATCTTCGAATTAGGAACAGTGCTTCAATAACTGAGATTACTATGTATCACCGTCATATTTTCATTACGCCGTAAAAAGAAAGCCAAAATTTTAAACAATATAATAGAGGGTTATACCTGTAGTATTTTACACAATATATTTAAATAAGAAACAGAGATGAAAAATTAATGTTTATTTCTTTGAAAAACAGAACAACAACTAAAATCAATATCAATATCTATCGCCTAGTGCCTATAACAATTGCTATATAAAAATAAAAATTATCGCAATACCACACTACTCCCCCCAAAAAAGGTATATAAAATAATGAACATAGACAAACATTATAAATATAGGAGAAGTAATCGGGTTGTGTTATCAAAGAAAAGAAATTCCAATTATGTTTTAAATTGGTTATTATTGTCACAAATATAAGCAGATTTTAATCTATCGATGCTGATAGTCTCTATTTTATTGTTAATTAATAATTTGAAAAATTTTGGGTACCGTTCGATAACTTTGAAGGGGCCATCAAAAGCTTGCTTAAGTATAGGGCCAATTGAATCATTTCGAACGAAAACATAGGAGGTTCGGAATAAATTTTTAGGTATATAAGAGTGTAATGAAGAAGAGTTACGTGTAGTTATAGGTTTAAGTTTATCAATTGCTGTTTTAAGTGTTGTGTAATATTGCTTAGTATCGAAATTGCAAGTAGAGCTTGTAGATTGCATAGTTACGAACTCGCCCGGCCACTTAATGTTGGTACCATAAACCAATTCAGCAGGACTGTATGAACTGTCACTTTTGATTGAAGATCTCAGTGCAAGTAATACGAATGGAAGAAAATCCATCCATTGAGAAGGATTTTGGAAAGTTTTTAGGGAGTCTTTTAGATGTCGATGAAATCTTTCAACAATGCCGTTCGATTGTGGATGATAGGCTGTGGTATTTATGTGGTGAGTTCCAAGTAAAGTCAACAAATTATTAAACAATGCCGAATTAAATTGTTTACCTCTGTCAGTAGTGACCGTTTTAGGAACGCCAAATCGAGCTATCCAACCAGAAACAAAAATTTTGGCTACAGTTTTTGCAGAGCAATCTTTCAAAGGTAGTACCTCAGGCCAGCGTGAAAATCGGTCAATTCAGAGGTAACCGGTTAACTGGCTAGCCGGTTAATCAGTTAACCGGTTACTACGGTTTTTGAAAAATAAAAAACCGGTTAACCGGGTATCCGAATAACCGGTTAGCCGGATAGCCGGTTAGCCGATTAAATATTATTATTAAGTTTTCGGGCTGTAGCTAGAAACCAGAATACTAATAAAAATTCTCAACTTTTTTATGTACCTAGGTATCAATAATCGATAAATTTATTTATGATTGTAAATTAAATAAAATAGTTAATAAATATCTCGATGAAAATATTTATTTCATTACATCCTCGAGCTTATTATGATTATGATATCAAAGCACGGGAGTTTACTTAGCTTAGGCCTCGCCTCAGCTGTAATGAAACACTATGATGACAGGTCGGTATGAAATATACTGTAATAAACAGTTAACTAGTTCGTTGATTAATAGTGGTTAACCGGTTGGTTTCTTTGTCGCGATTATCCAGTTAGTTAGTAAGTCGGTTAACCGATGATTCGGTTAACCGGTTAATCTCGGTTATCCGGCTAATCGCGGTTTGGTAACACGGTTAACCGGTTACTATTTTTGACAGCACTAGCACTAGTTATACCGGAGCAGATTTCACGTGTTTCATCCTTTCATCTCTCAAATGAAAGAATTGGAAATAAAAAATATTTAAAAATGATGTTTTTTTGTCATTATTTAATACGATTTTATATTATTTTTTTCGGTCATTATAAATGAAAGAAAATTTTAAAAATCTGACGTGGCCATCACACAACCTTCCGCCATATCTAAATTTTAAACAGAAATGTATACGTGCAATCCGGTGCCCATTTAAAATATACAAATAAAAATCTCAAATATTCAAACACAGAAATTTGCATCACCTGAATAAAAAGATTCATTCACAGGAAAACTCTGCTGTATTGAAGCCATCCTCCGTTCAATTACTACATTTAATATCTTACTTAGGACTTATATAGCGCTAGTATGCCAACTTGTCACCCGTCTCACCTGTCAATATTTTTTACGCAGAAACAAAAATCAACCGATCATGGATTACAAGATATCAACGTTTTATTTGATAAATTTATTTTTTAAATTTTACTGCAGTTCTTTAATGCTACCAGATAAAGACAATTTTTTTATAACGTAAGTTGCAAATAACTTTTCCTCTTATTCTCATTACAAATAAATACTATATTTTTCCAAATTTATATACAATTTTGACAATTAACCTTTTCAATCTTCAAAAAATATCACTTCCGATGAAGATATTTGTACCAAAATCTAGGAAGCTCTTCCAATTTATATACAAATGTTAAATACCAAATATCAAAATTTTCGGGTAATTCGTATTTGAGTTATGCGACTAACAACCCTTGACCACACACACACACACACATACACACAGACATCATCGTTAAACTATCAAAAATGAGTTGTAAGGACCCTAATTCGTGCTCATCCACTAAAAATTCACCACCCGATTTTTTGCATGATTCCAATACCTTCCTTTACAGGTAAGCGGAAGGTAAAAAGCAAGATGCCAGAAGTTAACCTTCCTTTTTCGAATAATTTTTGTTTTACTTAATTTTTTTTTTAAATACAGAAGTTATTATGGGAATATTGGAGCCATTTTTACAGTATTTTTCAACTTCAAAATGACATTGCATAGCTAGGATGCGGCAAAGTACGAGTTTCGGACTGAGTTCGGGAAGCCGTAGTAGTACGGAAGAGAGTGAATTAGAAAAAAAAAGAATATCGAGAGTATTTTAGGAATTCGAAAAATAGGAGGGCGAGCTCCAAATAAACAATATGGAATCAAAATCAAATTGTCAACCGTACAAATAACATTGATGTCATAAGTTCGATTCGATATTTTTCATTTAACTGACACTTAAAATTTAAGCGGAGGTGGTGCAAATGGCCATTAGCCGAGTTTATGTTAAAATCTATTATTACCTCTCGATTCATATTATACGAGCAGTGGCTGTTATATGACATATAATTTTCATAAAATGACTCAATGACTGTACATATTCATATTAAGTAGACACGAGGGAAGAGAGTAGGTGTGGCGAGAGGACATGTGCTGGCCATATCCGATTTTTATTATTAGTATTTAATAAAATATGGATACAAGTTAAAAAGGTTTTTAATAAATATATAAACAGAATGGCTAGGTTTTGCAATGTATGGAGAGTTTTAATTATGAATTAATTCTGTATTCCATTTATCCGTCAAATATTCACCAAAAAATTAATATTGTTCTATTCTATACCCTTTAATGTTTCGAAAATAATTAAGTCTGGAAGCTTATTGATGTATACCAGAAAATGTTATTGAATTTAGCTGACATCAGTAATTGGATGGAAACAGGTAGGTAACACACTATGCTTCAAAACTTCAAACCAGGATATTTTTTTTAAATTAATAGAAAGGGACAGTAAAATACTGGTGACAAAAACCGAACTGCTCGAAAGTTCGAATCCAAAATAGAACTCGAGAATATCGAGTATATCGAGATCAGCTATATGAGCAGTACTTAGTGCTACCGCCTATCGGTTAGTTAGTTAGTTCTGAATAATACTCCAATAAAGGTAAAATATACTACACATTCAAGTGAAAGTCAGTCAATTATTATTGTTTTAATTTAAGGATTCTGTATTTGACACACATAAATACTACATTAATTATATTAAATATTATAAATAATAGTTTTTTAAAACGATAATTAAAATGTTAACTTTCTTAATTAGGACTAGGGATGACAAATTTAACTTTTTTTAACTTTAACCATAAATTTATTAATATAATTACGAATTTTTGTATTGTCGTAGTGTCAAAATTGACATACTTATTTAAATAACGACAGTGAAGTTAGAGTAGGTACCTAATTATTTAAGTGTTAAAATATGCCGAGTTGTCTATCGTCGCAAGGATTATGTGTTATTTTATGGATTAAACTCACGATGTCTTGATTTATGTATATATGCTAGATTATTAACAAGTACCTAAATAAACCAATGCAGTGCTCACATGTCATCGCCACACTAATGAAAAGCAGAATAATGAATCTGGCAATTTAAAAGAATTTGAAGTTGATGGTCGTATCCAGTAATTTTAATAAATGCAGAAAGTTCAACAGATGATTGATAGTGATAGAAAGTAAAATAATTACTACATCTCTTCAATAAGCAAACGTTTCTAGTTTTATTAACTCTTTATCTGAGCTACGGAATACAAGAAAAAAGTTACAGTAATTTATTAGATACAATATTAAGTTTTCATTAACAAAATAGTAAGAAAGTACCTGAGATAATTTTAGGTTAACTACAATTTAAATTCTTGCTGCAGTGTAAGACAAACTAACCGACACTTCTCAGAAACAGCTAACAGAACCGCTCAACTAAACTACCAAACATCAGTTTACCAACGTAATACAAAAAACAACCAAATTTAAACTTAATGAATCTTAATTAAATCCAACACATTTAGGTAACATATTTGCTTAAATTTTCAGTAACTCGAAACGTTTGGTTATTGAAAAGATGTAATAATTATCCATTATTCGTTGAACTTTCTGCATTTATTAAAAAGAATTTTTAAACTAAAAATTTCAGCGCGACAATTTACATTATCACAAATTCTTCAGATACAGATTTCATTATTTTCAATATCAACAATAATAATAACGAATAGACCGTTAGTAGATTTCAGTTTTATATCCCTCACCTTGCTTGCTTGATTCAAAAAGAAAACTACTTCTTAGAGCTATTTATAGTATTTTTTAGAAGGCAATACGAGTGTTCCACAACTTAGGAGAACAAATTAAAGGGTATATACTGTACGACGTGCTGAACATGAAACAAAATGATTTTTATAAAATTGTGGAACTCCTGTATATCTTTACGATTAAGTGCCTAATATAAAATTGATATGAAAAACCCACATTCCACATAGAATACGAAACATACCGTTGTGTGTTATTATATCTAAATATTTACTTACGTAATATGTCACCGTCACCAGTCACCTAGTGCAGGACGGTGGTCTTCAACCTCCAAGGCTAACCAAGAATATCATGGCAAGAGGTTAGGGGTTTAGTTTGCAATAACATCCAGGAGAGTCATGATATGTTACTCTGGCAACCGGACATCATGTGTACAAACAAAGTAGACGGGTCTCCCTCAGTAGCCTATGGCATTGTATTTTGCGAGGGGCTTACGGTGTTGTGGTTCCCTGTTTGTTTCGCGTTAAAACATTGTTTACTGTTTCCATTTTTACAAATATTTTGGTAAACGTTACAGAAAAACACATATGAACTTCGTAAAATAGAAGTATCGATGTTGAAAGTAGATACCTACTCGTCCTTACAACTACGCAAGTACCTACAGAATTCAAGCAAAAAGAGAAGTGGCTTGAATAACCCAAGGCATTTATTATTGTGAAATGATATCATGATATGATTAGAAAGAGCACATTTAAAAGATATTAAAACAAATTTTTAATTTTTTTCAGTGATTTTTTGATAGATTTATTTATAAAAATGTATCAAAGAAGGGCATTCCCCTTAATCCCCTTATCAACGAAAATAATGAGTCAAAAATTTTTTGCACTCGAGCTTACTTCATTTCCCTTGTTATTATCATCGAAATCTGATGGTTTATATTATAAACCATAATGTTTTCATACATTCTGTATTAAAATAGTAGTGATCTGTATATAATTAATACAAATTGTTCATGTCTAGTTAATTTATTAACTGTGCCTATAAGTAATATATGTAGGTAGTGATATTAAAAATAATTAAATAAATAATTTTTTGTTACATGTCAAAAGCAGGATTATAAACAATAAACTTGTTGCGTACGTAATCCCATATTCATGTTGTATTACACGATTACACTACAGTTCATTTTCCTTGTTTTTCCAAATAAAATATTTGTCAATATTGTTTATCCAGTGACCGAGCACGTTTACATAATTCAGTTATATTTGTTTGAGGTGTCAATTTTTACACCAAATATCTACTCTACTAACCACAACAGTAAATAAACCCAAAATAAGCGTAATATGAATTTATTATTATTGTTTACTTTAGCATAGGAGTTGTTAAAATATGATAAAGAATTGAAAACCGTGTTGATCCAAAGTGAAATAAATTGAATTGTTTACAATAAGGCATGTATATACGATTTTAAACAACTTCACTAGCGAACAAAAAATTGAGGTCACTTTATAATATTATTATAATATATTTTTGAAATTTTCTGTTTTCAGCTTATACAGGGTCCGCCACTGACGATTTTTGGTATTCAACTACAAATTTATGTAACAAGATATTTATTTTCACATACAAGTAATCGATAGTATATTACATGCCATTTTATTTATGGAAAATAATTTTGCTTAAATGATGTCCATCACCGCGTACACTGCTACGTAGTAGCGGTGTTAGCGCAATGCGCGAGCTCTCGGCTAGACTCAGGGAGGCAGGGCCGGAGTAAGTGAAATATATAATAAGATAATTTAAACAAAAATAATTAAATTTACACATACCTTTGGGCGCCACTCTGCCAAAAGAACGACGCGTGGACAGAGGCGCGCTTGGTCGTCCTGAAACGGCTCAGAGGAATTTATATTGAAATTAAAAGGCAGAAAGTTGAAAATCGTTACTAGTATATTAAAGTCCCAAATGATACACAATATTGATGATGATGATATGATGATTATGGTGGTGACGTAGTGTGGCCACGCGCAAAATAAAAGGGGCAACAGGGTGTTGGTACTTGCGGGCAAGTGCGGTCCTGGTGATGACGTTGTACACTCCTTCGGCTGTGCGGTTGGCGATGAAAACTGATGAAACTGATGAAAACTGATGACGGCGTGGTGGAGAGGGTTCCCACACAGACAGAGTGTGGAACCTGGTGGAAGCTGCGGTGAAGATGGTGGCGAACGATAAAGTTACGCAACCACTAAATACTCTGGCTCAGTCCAAGACTCGAGACCGGCAAAACGGCACAACGGCACTTAATGTTTATAAAATTAACACTTGAGTCGATGAATAATATTTAAATATGCCCGTAGGCTAATTATTTAGAATCCGCACTATGGCGACGAAACCACAGACTTTAAACGTGACGACTGTCTCCACACTCTCGCACACACTAACGTTTTTACTTGTTTCTCACAAAATTTAATTAATTTGAATTATTGTCACTCGCGCACAACGAACTTCTTCGACAACACAGAGAGGGCATTAATGGCATGGATATGAATGAATGAATGAAGATGCGTGAAAATGAATTCTCTTATAAACTAACAATTTTAGAAAAAATTAACGTAACAACACACTGTTCCAAGCCAAGCAGCAGTAATTTCGCGAAATGGGAATGTTCCTTGACCGGCACGGTCTTCCGACCTGACCGCTTGTGATTATTGGCTATGGGGTTATCTGAAGAGCAAGGTGTATTTCAATAGACCGCAAACAATTTAGGAATTAAAACATTCACAATGAAATTAGTGCAATTCCTAGGAATGTGCTAGAGCGAGTAATGATCAATTTGCAAAACCGCTTGGAACAGTGTGTACGCGGTGATGGACATCATTTAAGCAAAATTATTTTCCAAATAAAATGGCATGTAATATACTATCGATTACTTTGTATGTGAAAATAAATATCTTGTTACATAAATTTGTAGTTGAATATCAAAAATCGTCAGGTTCCTTTGGCGGACCCTGTACTTAGTTGAAAATTGAAATTATTAATAATTTGTTTTCCTAGCAATATCATCTATTTTGTTTGCTATATGTCATGTATTAGCACCGTGTTAAGACTTTTATTTAAAAAAAATCATATTACGATGTTTTTTGTTTAGCGTTGATTTTTCGCTGTTAAACTTATCGGTTGCATGATGTAGTTCGTAATGTTTATTTAATAGATCCTATTGTCGTGGCAAGAGTAAGCTTTGGTACAAGATGGCCGAGGAAACTTCAAGAATTGTTGGTAAGAGCCTTTGTGCTGTACAAAAAGTGTACCAACGAGGAGACTGGCCTGATAACCAGAAGACCAGAATCCGGACGAAAAAGAGTCACCAGCCAAAAGGATGATCATTTTTTGGTGTCCGCAAGTTTGCGGAATAGAACGGCTTCTGCTGTTTTAGTACAAAATCAACTCGAAGAAGTTAACGATGTAAATGAAAAGCATATCATGATCTTCTAGAAATATATAATGTTAATATGTTAATAATTAATTATGCAAATGAACGAGTCAATAGTCAATCTCGTGCATTTTGCATTCATTATTTCTTTGAAATTATAAAATCATATCAAATTTGTAATAAATTTGAAAAATATTTTTTATTTTAAGATTTCATTGCTACTATATTTCTGCTTACGTTACAATAAATCCTCATAAATCTACTGACAGTTGGTGTTAACAGTTAAAAAATTGAAATGCCAATCATATTGAATATACTCTCGAAATACCACTCGAATACCTCAATATCGAATATTGAGCTTTTAAAGCCATATAACCCAAAAATATAACCTTTTTATGTTTACATACACATTTAATATTACAGTTCATTACTTTTTCATATTAAATCCCTTTTTGAATGTGCAACAACATATGTTTCAGTTATCCATTACAATTTGTCATTTGCCATCTCTATCCCTAATTTTCCGACAGCATAACACAAAAACCGATAAAATATGAATGTAACATACACGTACCTAGCTAACCATAAACTAAAAGCTATAATAACTGCATTTACGTTCTTGATTCCTAATCCTGAAGCACTGAAATTACAGTGGGAACTCTTGTCGAAAAGGGAAAGTACATGGGCGGCGTGAATGGAAGAACAGAGGGAGTTTTTCGTCTATTGCTAAAGACAAAATATTACACTCAAAATACTATGAAAAAGAAATATTGAAATAAATTAATAATACATATATTATATTATTCAACAAGAAGTAAACGATGGAAATTACTTAAAAGAATAAAAAGCTACTAAATAAGTGTAAAATTGAGATGAATAATTATAACCATAACTCGAGTAGAGTAGGAATACAAATTATCTGCGATTATATTGACTAAGTACATAATAAGGAAATTTGATATAGTAAAAAGCTCTCAGAAATATTTAATTTTAAAAATTTATGTATGTTCCTAACAAAAGATTATTACCTCTCTTCTGAACATAAATGATATATTATTATGCAATAAACTAGATGGGTTGCAGTCTTTAAATAGTATATTAAGTATCAAGGTCGGTATGTGCAGTTTAGGACTTGAAGATAATGTTTGGAGACCGAGATGTAGTCGAGGTTTCCAATATTATCCGAAAGCGTTGCTTAGATATTATGTCAGTTCCAGTTGATGATTGTTTTAAAAATATATTACTTTTTTTGGAATAAATAAAATAATTCGAGAAAATGTCAAGCCGAATACCATGCGTGACTATGATTTTTTGGTCATTGGACGCAACAAGCAGTCGTGACCAGACGGCAAAAATTACCGGCAAAATCATAGTCACTAATGGTATTATATATGAAAATATTGTTTATTTTTGGTTATGTAAGTTTGCGTTTTGATGTTGTTACCTTGGTTTCTGTTGTTGTTTAGTGCTTACCGCCTTCTTCATGAGTTATTACCGCCTTCTACGATTGCTCACAGCCTTCTAACAAAACCTACTACCTTGAAAACGCTAGTAAACGCTAGAAATGAACGCTAGAAATGACCGATCGTGCAAAAAAGGATTAAGAGTGGTTTAAATATATCCTTTTACTGACTGCAACCCATTTAGTTTATTGCCTAAAATAAGATTCCAGTCAAGAAAATTCCAATTTCATAAATGAAAATGATATAGAACAAAAAATACCATTACCTATAGAACAAGAAAATTTGTTAGTCAAAGTTAAGATTAATTATATTTAAAAAAAACCTATCTACTTATATTAATTACGACAATATTATTTCATTTAAAATATTATTGGGTAAATTTTTCTCATTGCTAGCTATGTTTTATTTTTAATAATAATCGCTAACAATAGCTCAAAATAAACACAAAACCTAAAAATAAGCTTAAAATAAGTACAATAGCTGAAAATAAGCTTGAAATTTTAAAATAAGCACAAAAATCGGAAAAAAGCAAAATAAGCATAAAAACTGTGTGCCAAATTTTCACATTTTACACAATTCGTGAACATTTCACAAATTTCTCTTGATGCTTTTAATATTAATCGTAAGCAAAATGCTTACGAATCCGGTCTCTAATGATTTTCGATCATCAATAATTTATGCATACCTACTCAAAGTTGATAACTGAAAGTACACTACAGGAAATATCTTTATGCAGTTAATAAAATCTATACAGGGTATTTCTATACTTATGGATCAAACTTTAAAGGTATATGTAACACGTTCTACTGATAACGGAACAAACAGAATTTTTCAAAAATTCGCAAAATTAAGGGTGGTTTACTTAAAGGAAACATGTTGAGTGCCACTGGTTTCATAGCTGTTTATGTTGTTTTATTCAAATATTAACAATGCACGTAATTATCTACTCCACCGCTGGTATTGTGTAATGAACAAAATTTAAAAAAATCTGACGTGGCCATCACACAACCTTTCGCCATATCTAGACTTTAAACAGAAATGTATACGTACAATCCGGTGCCCATTTAAAATATACAAATAAAAATCTAAAATATTCAAACACAGAAATTTGCATCACCTGAATAAAAAGATTCATTCACAGGAAAACTCTGCTGTGTTGAAGACATCCTCCGTTCAATTACTACATTTAATATCTTACTTAGGAAGGACTTATATAGCGCTAGTATGCCAACTTGTCACCCGTCTCACCTGTCAATATTTTTTACGCAGAAACAAAAATCAACCGATCATGGATTACAAGATATCAACGTTTTATTTGATAAATTTATTTTTACTTCCTTGTACGAAGTAAGGAAGTATTGTAATCGCGAAAAATTTCGGTTCTCAGATTTTGACGGAAATATCCGTTTTGACCTTTTCTGAATCCATTATGACTAGTTTCGACGTGACGTCTGTACGTACGTATGTGTGTCGCATAACTCAAATACGGTTAGACGTAGAAAGTTGAAATTTTGTATTTAGGACTGTTATAGCATCTAGTTGTGCACCTCCTATTTTTGGTTTCAGTCTACAAACCGGAAGTAGTACTTTTTAAAAATATTTCGATAAATATTTAATTTTAGACAATTTTCTTTATTTTAAATGAAAGATTATGTGATTATTACCTAAAATCGGTATTTTATAAATATTTTTGTATCTGCTATCATTTAAAAATAATTAAAGTATATATTTATAATTTATAGTATTTCGGTATCTTGTAGTCCATGATCGATTAACATTTGTTACTACGTAAAATTTAAATGATTATGACATGACAGTGACAATAGTAAAATATGCTTTATATCTTCTTCTGCAGTTTAAATAAAATGACTAAAATATATTTGTGAGTATACTAGTATAATAAGTTAAAAGAATTTTTAATATTATTTTACATTTTAGTTATTAAGAAAAGTATGAACACACAAGGCGTACAAGGAAGTCATGTGGTGTCCACGTCAGATTTTTTAAATTTTACTGCAGTTCTTTAATGCTACCAGATAAAGACAATTTTTTTATAACGTAAGTTGCAAATAACTTTTCCTCTTATTCTTATTACAAATAAATACTATATTTTTCCAAATTTATATACAATTTTGAAAATTAACCTTTTCAATCTTCAAAAAATATCACTTCCGATGAAGATATTTGTACCAAAATCTAAGGAGCTCTTCCAGTTTATATACAAATGTTAAATACCAAATATCAAATTTTCGGGTAATTCGTATTTGAGTTATGCGACTAACACCCCTTGACCACACACACACACACATACACACAGACATCATCGTGAAACTATCAAAAATGAGTTGTAAGGACCCTAATTCGTGCTCATCCACTAAAAATTCACCACCCGATTTTTTGCATGATTCCAATACCTTCCTTTACAGGTAAGCGGAAGGTAAAAAACAAACAGCTATGAAACCCAGTAGCACTCAACATATTTTCTTTAAGTAAACAACCCTAAAATTTACGGTTTTTTGAAAAATTCTTTTTGTTTCGTTATCAGTAGAACGTGTTACATAATACCCTTAAAGTTTGATCCATAAGTACAGAAACACCCTGTATAGTTTAAACAGTACCACAACCTTAACTTACGAAGTTAATTAATAATATTATTGGTACCCCTTTTAAAAACAATGAAATAAATAATATCCACGCCTATGGAAAATCGTCGCTGTGTCCATTCGGCACGTACGTCAGAACCCCCGGAGACTGTTGGCTCTAGAGACCGGAGTTCGTGCCGGAACCGGAGCAGATGATCGATTGAATAATTTATATGTATCAGTAGTGCGATCCTAAGATTCGACTTGCCATTCGCCACTGACAAGATGTGAATCTTCCAACGAGAAGTTGAGTGAAATGACTATAATACGTTCAGGGGACGTAGCGAAATCGGTTTAATAGAGATTAGAAAAGGCCGCATTGGACAAGGACGTGTGCTGATCGAAAAGTACCTAGTAAAGGGCTGGAATCATCTTAAATGTTGCAACGATTTTCTTATCATTTATTCAGTATCACTATGTTGTACAATCTACAATGAAAACTTATGTACGTTGAAAACTATCATAAAATAATATCAATTATTTCATGAGTCAGAGTCATGAAACTTACATTTATATTTTTTTTTCTTGCATAGAACCTCATTCACAGCTTTAATATAGTCACTGTCTTTGTCGTTTGCAGTAACCTTGAAGAAGTGTTTGACATACGTAGTAACATGAAACCGGTCACAGCTATATATTTATAGGCTTTGTTTTAAGCATAAGCGTAAACACAAACATTAAACTTTTTGTCTTTGTTTTAAAATAAATAATAATTATAAATTATAATACATTTTCATAATAAAACTTTAGTTAGTAAATTCAGTCGCCTAGTGGTTCAGTTTCTGTAAACCTATAATTTTTAATTGAAGGTAAAAGCTTTGTTCCTTTTACATCTTTGTTCAACTTTGACATTTCTCTGACCTTTAGGCACTTAACTGCAGTTAAAATGCGGTTTACGCTATATGGATCCACGGTACTTGTAATAAAGAACAGAGCGTCCATCAACATACTGCAAGCTAGCAGATCAAAGAAAATATTTTTTGCAGTAGGTAGAAAAAAAGACTGTAAAATATAGTTAATATTTATTATATTACAAGCGTGTAACAAAAGTAGATTTATATATATATATATATATATATATATATATATATATATATATATATATACTATAAACCATAATACGAGTAGAGTCAGATGCAAAATAAAGATATTATTTAATAGTTATATAGATAATAGTAAATTATAATACAAGTGTAAGTATAAGAAGTACGATTTTAAAATACATACATTCGCTTCTCTCACGCGTTAAAATGTCTCAATTTATTAATCACCGTCATTAACACACTAGTTAGTTAAATAACTATTAACGTGTAGCATGGTCGTTGTTACTTATTAAGTACAATCCTACACATTTGTTTTCTTGACATTTTTTTGAAATTTTTATTTTTATATTACGGAAGTGAAGTTATTGTAATAGTACAAAAATTTTCCGTACCTATGATTGGAGACGCAATTTTTAAGGGACTTATATAATCAAATTGAACTATTTTATCGGTGTGTATATGCGCATGTCACGATTTGAGTTAAAGTCTACTCATTTAATAAAACCCAATTTCACATTTATAAATATTTAGAGTCATTTATTTTGAAAGCAATCCAAAACCGAAAGTAATACTTTAATTTAACGTTAATATCGTTTTTCTAAAATAATTTGATAAACAAAATTGTACCTACTTTACACCAGGTCCGGATACGGCCACCGGGCAAAGGCCGGTCATTAAAATCGGGCCGAAATAATAATTATCCCCCCGATAATGATTATCACCTATGATTAATCATAGCCCGAGTTATATTTGGGGAGAATATATAATGAATGAGTCCAATATGTTTGGTTTTATTTTTTCAATAGCTGTCAAAAATGTTTTAAATTCTGTTTATCTTTCTCAATTTTCCGTGTTCTTCCCTATTATCTCTATCCTGACACATTTTAAGTCTGATTTTGGACAAACATCATTTTCAAATTGAAAAACTGGCAGTTTAGAACTAATATACAAAACAGTTGACATGTAACAGCGGTGATAAAAAATATCTTCGATATGATAGCCCATTACTGCCCTATTTCAGCCAATAAATTAGTGAAATATGTACCACGTGATACGAAATATATATTCATACATATAATATGCCGTTTTATGTAGTATTTTTTTACTATCTCATCAGCAAGTGATTCAAGCTAGCACTGCACATGCACAAGTGCCCATAACCATAAGGTGTTATTTAAAATAAATATAAAAAGTAACAATAATTTGCCCAAATTAAAAGATCAATTACTGATGTATTCGAACCTAATATAAAATTATTAATTTACAAATGGGGGTTAATTTTCTTTGAGGTTGGTCAGTGGTGGAATTTTTCATTATATTTTCAAACTAAATGAGACATGACAGTTTTCTTTTTCAAAAGTTTCCATTAGAAGTCTTTTTAAATTAACAGAAAAAAATTATTGCGTACGAAAGAGGGAAAAACATAAAGCTTGACATCCCTCAATAAAATGAAACTTTTAATTAATTAATAAGGCATTTGCCTTTGAATGAAAAAAACGCCTGCTGCGCATTTTCTTTTTTAAATATAAATAAATATTTTCCCAGACCGGTATTGAAGCTAAATTTTTAAATCATGAACGTTTGCTATTTTGTATTTTTGTATGAAATTTAGGAATTAACAGCAGTTATAATTATTTATATCTTTAGTGAAATTTTCAAGTAAGTTAAGTTCCTATTTATTTGATAAACTAAGCAAGTTCGGCAGGATTTCATGAGCAAACGCAAACCACATCAGATTTTACTATAGTGTAAAACCTGTTTTAGTAAACGAATGACAAAATGCGGAAACACTATGTTAACGGAACCACGGCAGTTTTTTCCAGCTCTTTATAGATGATTTTCCATTTTCACCCCTGTGGTATGAAGGGCAGGTATGTGGTATCTGCTGTGTCATTCCCCGCTGGTGTTGTGGATCGATTGACTTGCTGCATTATCGGCAGAGCCGCCGCCTCCACCACCACGTGATTGGCCCCGACTGTCAGATGATTGATTGCAAATGGATATTGTTTTTGTTCCATCTCTCCACACAAGACTTTGCCTCAGCCTCATCCTCAACCTCAATGTGTTTCTTATAAATTTTTATGTTTCATCTTAAGATGAAGTTTTTACTCTATGATGACCATCGTCATCTTCTAAATATTTCAAAATATTAAATGCTAATTTAAATATTTCCATAAGATCAAAAATTATTTGAGTAAATAAATTTGTTGTGTACAATACAGAAGGAAAGTAAAACTTACGTTCAACGTTCAACGTTCAGTTGAAAATATTGTTTATCTTTTTGTGTTTACAATAATGAAATTAATTAAATTGTTCAATCCAAATTAAGAACGATAAAATTTCGGTAGAACCTATTAATCTGTTTTGATTTCTGATTGCACATACACATGCAAATTTTCTTTAATCGATTTGGGTTCATTATTGCAGTTTAATCTAAATTATGCTAAATAGAAAACATAATTCAAATAACTTCAGGCCATCAAAACAAACCTTTTTCATTATTGTTCATTACGTTCTGATTTAATTGCAAAACTAAATGAAGTAATATTACAAACAAATCCTCCACCATAACAATATTTTCACATTGCCGTGGCCAGGATTCGAACCTGGGGGATACTATACAACCATAACGGCTACTATAGGACTTAATAACAACTATTGCATTGGTCATTACTTTCTAATTAAATTGCTAAACCGAATATCGAAATATTAAAAAAAAAAACCACCGTGACAATGTTTGTACATTGCCGTGACCAGGATTCGAACCTGGGTTACTACAGCCACAACGTAGGGTCCTAACCACTAGACGATCACGGCTGCTAGAGGTATTGATAACGACCATTGATTTGTTCAGTCCTTTCTAATTTAATTGCTAAACTAAACAACGTAATATTAAATAGAAACCTCCACCGTGACAATGTTTCCCCATTGCCGTGACCAGGATTCGAACCTGGGATACTACGGCCACAATGCAGGCTCCTAACCACTATAGACGATCACGGGTTCTAGAGGAATTAATAACAACTATTGTATTGTTCTTTACTTCCTAGACAATGACGGCTACCAGAGGACTTTGATACTAAATATTGATTAACAATTTCTGCGGTAATATGCAGAGCATGTTGTGTTAACTTAACTGCATATACCTAACCTAACCACTTGACATGAATTGTCCATGGGATGTTTTAAAATATCGTATTCTTGAACTTTAAGTGAAATTACGTAAAGCCTCATTCACATAAGCATTTAGTTTTTAGTTTACATTTAAGTTTACGTGTAAGAAAGTTTAAATAGGTACATAGACGCTGCTCCACAACTTAGGACAAAAAATTAAAGAGTATATACTGTACGACGCCGACGTCCTGATCATGAAAAAAAAATATTTTTTTAAATTCGCAAAGTTAAGGGTAGTTTACTTGACGTGTGTACATTTTAAGTATCACTGTTTAATGGTATATTTAATAATTTGACATTTATTAGTATATGGTGGGCCATAAGTCACTTGTATTTTTGATATAATTTTTGTATATTTTATTGAAAATGAATAATTTTGATTACAAAACATAATCATAAAGAGTTTTTTAAACAATTAAATTTTAAAAATAATATCCTTTAGATGCCTGCCATCAGCCTCTTCGCAAGCTGCTGCTCTTTGCTGTACCTGTCCATAAGAAACTATCATCTTAACCCTTATCCGGGCAAGTTATTTTACTAACTCTGACGTTAGGAGAGTCTGACAGACTCAAATTATTTATTTTTCTGTTTTAATGCAATTATATTTAACATTTTAAATAAAATTTTGGTTATAGATACAAATATTGACATTTTAAGCATACATTTTTGTATATAAAACTATATATTTAACTTATTAAGATCTAGATATAGAATATAAAAAATCTGACGTGGACACCACATGACTTCCTTGTACGCCTTGTGTGTTCATACTTTTCTTAATAACTAAAATGTAAAATAATATTAAAAATTCTTTTAACTTATTATACTAGTATACTCACAAATATATTTTTTCTTCAACCGTCTTAAACGTTGGTTCTTTTAATACTGTTTTTAGTATTAAAAGTTGACGTTTTTGTTATTAATAAAAAAATGTAACTGTTGCTAGGTTACACTTTTAATCCTAGGCTTAAAAGTACTTTTAATCCTAAGCTTAAAAGTAGATTCTGTATTTCTGTATTCTGTAGATATTGAATGTTTTTTTTGTTAATTTAATCAAACAAACAAAAAGAAATTATTAATCTGATTTCAAAACATCTTTATTTTAGTACTTAGGTTTAATATTAATTTATTACTTATTCACAGTGATATTAAAAGTACAGCTTGAGCAACTTTGATAAAAATTGAACAAGCCACAAGTTTCAACAGTATTAACATTTTTGGTAGTCTTGCTAACAATATCCGTTAATGGTACATGGTACTAGAATCTTGGGAGCGTAATATTTTATGAGCTTGATCATCACGCACTTCTTCATTTTTTTACTGGTATTATCATCATGAACGGAGGATATTATACTTTTACTAGTGCTAGGTTCATCGAACCGTAATATTTTTTTAGCTCTCTACCATGTAAGTATATTTACCAGTAAAGCTGATTTGACGTCTTCAATAACATCAATCTTTAAACGTAGGTACCAATTCACCGCAACGGCATGCACCCGAAATTTCCAGTACAACAATCTATAAAAATTCATAATATTTAGATAGTTATATTCTCATTCCTCATATTTAAACACTTACTTTAATCATCAAGTACCTATGTATTATCAGGAGCATAATTCAAGAAAAACTCTTGATTTATTTTAGTTTGACAGAACAATAAAATTTATAAACAAAACAAAAGGTTAAGCAAAGCTACCTTCTTAGTTTCAATCATATTTCAACAAAATATTTCAATAATTTAATATGTAATTTTCTTGGTTGAAGAAAAAATAGTATGTGTTATTTGGATTAAAAGTGTCTTTGTTTGATTCGCAATTTTTGCATCCGCTCGGCTTCGCTACGCTTCGCCTCGCAAATGTAAAATAATTGCTCATCAAACAAAGTATCACTTTTAATCCTAATAACACAATATACTATTAGTCATTTTATTTAAACTGCAGAAGAAGATATAAAGCATATTTTACTATTGTCACTGTCATGTCATAATCATTTAAATTTTACGTAGTAACAAATGTTAATCGATCATGGACTACAAGATACCGAAATACTATAAATTATAAATATATACTTTAATTATTTTTAAATGATAGCAGATACAAAAATATTTATAAAATACCGATTTTAGGTAATAATCACATAATCTTTCATTTAAAATAAAGAAAATTGTCTAAAATTAAATATTTATCGAAATATTTTTAAAAAGTACTACTTCCGGTTTGTAGACTGAAACCAAAAATAGGAGGTGCACAACTAGATGCTATAACAGTCCTAAATACAAAATTTCAACTTTCTACGTCTAACCGTATTTGAGTTATGCGACACACATACGTTCGTCCGTACGTACGTACGTACGTACGTACGTACAGACGTCACGTCGAAACTAGTCATAATGGATTCAGAAAAGGTCAAAACGGATATTTCCGTCAAAATCTGAGAACCGAAATTTTTCGCGATTACAATACTTCCTTACTTCGTACAAGGAAGTAAAAAATAAAGTCGTTTTGTCAACAGCAACACAATATTCATAAAAACAATTTGGGTATCACTGATTTATTAAACTAAAATCAAATAATATTTTGAGTACAATATTCTTACAGAGGAATAAACTAAGTTCAGTATACTGTGGATTGTCGTAGTGTATGTTTACAAGGTAAAATTTAAAAATTTGTGTATATATTTAAATGTAGAAATGTCTATAAATAGCATGTAATGCAACTTTTTAATGCGTAAAATGATTTAAAATTAATAACGACTATTTTAAATTTAAAGTGTAGTGCCATAAACAATTTAAAGACTTTCTGGGACACATATTTATATAGGATGCACCATCGTCACAGGTCAGGGTACACCAAAGATTATAGCATTTATATTTATATTATAAGTTACCACGACTCATTGAGCAGAATCACTTTTCAAACCATATGGAAATTTGGGTCTCTATATTTATTTATACGTATATAGTTTCATATAATCATGAATGTTGCCAACTTGTAATTTAGTTTTTATTAATATAGCCTCAAGATGGGCCAATGACCTTCTCCTTGGATCCACTCCAGGAAACGCATGCAAATGCATGCAAATGGCCATCTCTGCTGGTTCATCTCTTACACGATTAATTTTGATCATGGTTTTATGATTTTTACTTCCTTGTACGAAGTAAGGAAAAGGAAGTATTGTAATCGCGAAAAATTTCGGTTCTCAGATTTTGACGGAAATATCCGTTTTGACCTTTTCTGAATCCATTATGACTAGTTTCGACGTGACGTCTGTACGTACGTACGTACGTACGTACGTACGTACGGACGGACGGACATATGTGTGTCGCATAACTCAAATACGGTTAGACGTAGAAAGTTGAAATTTTGTATTTAGGACTGTTATAGCATCTAGTTGTGCACCTCCTATTTTTGGTTTCAATCTATAAACCGGAAGTAGTACTTTTTAAAAATATTTCGATAAATATTTAATTTAACACAAATTTTTTTATTTTAAATGAAAGATTATGTGATTATTACCCAAAATCGGTATTTTATAAATATTTTTGTATCTGGTATCATTTAGGAATAATTAAAGTATATATTTTTTATTTAGTATTTCTTTATCTTGTAGTCCATGATCGATTAACATTTGTTACTACGTAAAATTTAAATGATTATGACATGACAGTGACAATAGTAAAATATGCTTTATATCTTCTTCTGCAGTTTAAATAAAATGACTAAAATATATTTGTGAGTATACTAGTATAATAAGTTAAAAGAATTTTTTATATTATTCTATATTTTAGTTATTAAGAAAAGTATGAACAAACAAGGCGTACAAGGAAGTCATGTGGTGTCCACGTCAGATTTTTTTAAATAAAACTATAAGTACACGTCTGTAGGCTTTAAACACAAGATGAGTCCGATAGACTCACTACTGGTCTGTCTGAATTACAAATTTTGAAATTGTTTATTTATTAATAATAACAAAAAATCTTTATTTATCATCAAATACAACATAATTAGAGAATTCTAAAAGCGGTATCGAATATATTATCGGAATATGAGTACCTATAATAACTAAATATGTTAAAATGATTCCGTTGGTCTCACCTTGTCTAGATAAAGGTTAACTCCTTAAATGAAATGTTAGAAGTTTGACATTGGAAAGACGGGCTCAGTCTCGTCTATTAAAAAAACAAGTAAACTATTCTTTATAGGTTAAGCTTACTAAATATTTCATAGATGTGTTTACAGATTTGCATATTTCGTTTGCAATTAACCCGGCAAAGAACTTTTTCCAAATATCCATGAATATTTAAAACGACATATTGCTAGGTTTAAAAAAACTTCGGCATGTTTGCAGTCTGCATTCCGCTGTAAACTCACAAATTCACCCTATGTGAATAATTTCTATTAGCGGTAGCATTATGTGCGGTCGCGTGCTGAAGTCCGTTGGTTCTATGTATTCTCTGTGTGTTTTTGTGTATGTATGGTATTGCATGCTATTTCGCGAGTTTTTTGCTCATTTGGCATTTTGACGGATGAGTCTCCGGTAGCGATATTAAATTTTCATGTTGTTCGGCACTGCATTAGAGACGCTATTATTTGACGATATTGTAGTTTCGGAACTATATTCATTATGCATACGTTTAATTGAAAAATCACTCATTTATGCACGATTGTATGACTATCCATAATGAGAAGGTAATTTTTTTAATTACTTTGGAATGCAATGTATTGTTAGTACTCTTTTTTATCTTCCGCCATACCTGTAAAGGAAGGTATTGGAATCATGCTAAAAATCGGGTAGTGAGTTTTTAGTGAATGAGCACGAATTATTGTCCTTACAATTTATTTTTGATAGTTTCACGATGATGTCTGTATATGTATGTGTGTGTGTGTGTACGTGTGTGTGTAGTTATGTGGTCAGGGCCGGATTTATGTCAGACGAATAACCATAGGTACCGACTTTTAAAATTTTGGCCGGGGGCTCACCAAGTGGCGTTACCACCTCAGCTTTAAATCACACAAAAATTGGTCCTCGACAACTTATTAGCAATGGGTGTTTATTCGAAGGGTCCGGGCCGGTCGGCGATGTATTTTTAAAAGCTTGTAGTTGATCACATTGGTAACAGTTAATTTTAGTATAGCATTATAGTATAATTATGCTTATATTTATTCATACTCAATGTTCGTGATGTAGGTACTATTAATAAAATATGAAAAAAAAGTTTTAGTTAAACTTTCAATTTTATTTACAGAAACAAAACAAGAAAACTAATAAGTAATAATACAGGGTGGGGCAAAACAACCTCCCTAGTTTCAATAGAGAATTGTGAAGCGAGCAGAGGTCGTAAAAGAATGGGAATGGCGTGTATAGCGGCCGGTAGATATGCCGTTTGCGTTACAAAAGGTTTCAGTCGTAAACATAATGTGGACGAACGAGCAACGCGCTTTTGCCGTGGAAGCAGACCAAATCTGGTGGTGGCCCGGAATAATACAACCAAACCCGTAAATTAACTGGACTATATGGGCCCGGCGACATAATTCAAAGGAATTTTTTCTAAGAATGTTGTAATTGATTTCCTAACTAACATACTAAAAGTCCCCATTGTCTTCTTGGAAAAGTGGTGAAACAAGATGACCTTTTTCCGTTTTTTTGTAATTTTCTCGAAAATGGTTAATTTTAAGCAAAAATGCATAAGACCAAACGGAAATAGCATAAAATTTCCTACAATATAGTCACTTTGGTTTTAATATTATTCCTATAATTTTGAATAAATCATAACAAATAATTTTACAATTCTAAAGCCGTTTTGATATAATCATGATTTTGTCTCCTATTACATAAAAACTACTCTAATTTAATAACGGATAAAAATTTCGAATTCCGGATTTCGGCATTCGAATCTGAATTTATTTTTCTATAATAGTAATTTAATAATAG
Source organism: Agonum fuliginosum (assembly GCA_947534325.1). NCBI lineage: Eukaryota > Metazoa > Arthropoda > Insecta > Coleoptera > Carabidae > Agonum > Agonum fuliginosum. The sequence continues at coordinate 16,793,539 of OX384033.1, forward strand.
ACATTTTGAGACGCTAGTTTAGGAAAAATTTAAATTTATTTTCTAAAATCACAAAATATTATTTAATAACTTCTTTAAAATTTTGTGTTTATTTTCCGTCCGGAGAGAAATATTGACTTCGTGTATCAGACACACTTATTTTCATTTTTTATGATTTTGGAAAATAAGTTTAAATTTGAAAATATCTATTATTAATTTATTATTATACAAAAGTAAGAAGAGTCGAATGCTGACATCCGGAATTAGAAATATTTATCCTTTAAGGCTCCTTTCGAATGAGTGTAGTGTAGTTACTTATTAAACTCATAACTCGCCCATTTCGATTACTTTATGAACCAAATTTTGGTAACAGTATAATAGCTGTATGTATTGTCTTTTTCGATTTTCCGAACTTGTTAATGTTAATGGAAAGTCTAGAAAACCATCAAAATTCGTAGTTTACCAATAACATTTTTGTCGATTGGCATATTTTTTTCAAAAAAATTACACATGTATCTGCTATAGTGTCTCAACAGCGGTACATCGCTATTTTTCAAGAAACGTCCCTCATTTTAAATTTTAAAAAATAATCAAATTTTGGATTTTAATTTTTTTCGAAAATTATTAAAATTTAAAAATGTACCGCTGTTAAGCATAATATTTTAAAGAATTTTTGTAAATAATTTTGCTCTCGAAAATTTCCCTAAATAAAGTTATTAGTAAACTACGAACGCCTGTCTATGCGAAGGTGAAGTATAGCCTTAATAAATTACAGTCATTTTTGATGATTTCATCAAAAGAATTATAAAAATATGTTATACGATTTTTTCAAAAACTATACATTTAACATAAAAACCAAAGTGACTATTTTGTAGGAAATTTTATGCTCTGTCTCACTATGTTTGATCTTATGCATTTGTGCTTAAAATTAATAATTTTGCTAAAACGCCGGAGAAAATTCGTCATGGTCCACCATTTTGCCAAGATGGCAGACTTAGCACAAGGCGGATCGTTGGGAACTTTTATTATGTTAGTAAGGAAGTCAATTACAACATTTCTATGAAAAAAATCCCTTTGAATTATGTCGCCTATAAATAGATGCTAGTTCTCCTGGACTAAAATTGGGTTGTAAGCAGAAGATAGGACCAGTACCTACTTGAAATTAAAATAAGAATATTTATAAAGCTGTAATTGAAATACAAAAAAGAACTACTTAGTCTTGTTATTGTATTAGCATTTTGATAATATCGGACATACAAAAGAATTGAATAATTTTGCATATTACTAGAATTGTTTTTATTGGCGTATTATAAAACATACAATGACGTCAAACGAGTGACAAATCAATAACATTTGAATTGTAAATGTTATATTTCCTTTCGTTAAGCTAAGGAAATGGACAAATGCAAAATGAATAGAAACTGTTGCATGAAATTATACATCAGCGTTGCTGAAATAAAGCGAATCTATAATCTAAAACTAAATATTGAAACTAGTGATATTTCCCATTGAATAAATATTCATAGTAACATTATTCTAGGGGGTTTCTTTAGTGTGTGTCTGTTTTTCTATAACCTAGATCTGCTAAACTGTCATAAAACTTTAAATATTGCATGTTGCTTAAATGACTTGGTGCACGCAACAAAGCAGAAAGCTCCTTGACGTAATGCGGCATTGCAATTGTAATCTCTAAAACTCTATTGTGTATTATATTTGTATCCAAGGAAAATGAAAATAAGGACAATGTAATTTGGTTTCATTTCATGTTCAACAACTGCACTTCAACTATTTATATCAACAGATCTTCATAGCTTAAAAATTACGAACACATGAACGTAGTCAAAATTAGTCTGTAAGTAGGAAGCCACAATTTTCAAAAAACATATTTGATTAGTAACAATTGATATCAAATTAGTTCCCATTTTGGCAGACAGATATACATTTTGGTTTTGTATAATATTATACGTACCTATACATTTCAGTGTACCTGTTGTCAGAGGCGGATCTAGAATTTTTGACGGGAGAGGCTCAAAGTAAAATTTCAATTTGTTTTATATGTTCATGATTTTAAAGCTTCAATTTAGAGCATTACGCTTAGATAATACTTGATTTTAAAATAATAATTCAGATTTTTTGGGGGGCGGGATGAGGGGAGGGTTGACTGTGCCTATCGTAGCTTTGTTTAGAAATTAATTAAATGAAACGAGGTTCTATATTATATTAAACGCGAAGCGGAGTGCTTTAATAAAAACGAGCGATGTACAAATAATACCTAACGCACACATTATGTATGTACATATTATTTGACCGACTATGGTATTTTCTATGAGGTTAAATGAGATGCACTAAAACTGTTTTCTGTCAATTAGCCTGAAAACAACAATTCAGAGATGAGGGCAGCAAATGACACATTTAAAACTAATTTTTTTAAATTTTAGACTCTATTGAACAATTGTGTAAAGTAGCGTTCATGTAAGCTCTCTTTTTTATTCCAAACCAACATTTTTTATTAACCTCTTAAAGCTAAAAAATTTCGAATTTCTTTGCTGCATACGTGCTGTAAAATCATGGCTATTTGTAAAATCACAACTACTACGTCAAATTATAAGAAATTCTTATTTTTTATATTTATTACACACAAAATTTGATGAATTTTTGTTTTTTCATGTGTAGGTACATTAATGATTAATAAAAATATCTTAAAATAAATATAAAAATAAAATCTTAACTAATTTTTTTTGTATATTGCACCGATATCGTCGATCTATTTTTTTCAAAACAGCGTACTACCATTGAGTAAAGATAAGAATAAGAGACCCAAGCACTATGTTATTCAGCGAGACGATTCCAATCGTTCAGTTACTAGTGACACTATGCAGCAGACTGATGAACTAAGATCATTATGTAGGAGCGGGGAAATAGAAGTGCGGTGCGGAAGGAATAGGGTAACGCGGGTTCGCGCTAAACATGCTGGGCTGATCTTGGAACTGACGCTAGATAAAGTAATCTGCGCAACTTGATTTGCACATTGTTTTCCACATTTCAATGAATTTACCTATTACCTATTTCATATTATAGGTTGTTCAGAAAAAATTCATTTAAAGAAGTTAAATAATATGTATACAGATTTATTAGCTACAATAATTATTTTAATGTTGTTACATAAATATGAACACAAAAGAACAAACACAAAGTTATAAATTATAAATAATCAAATGCATAAAATATAGGTACTCGTTGTCTTATGCCATGTTCACACATGGACACAGAATACACACAAGCAACAGTAAAAATTCTGTGTGTGTTGCTTGTAGTCCAGTAACCTTGTCATGGTTATAATGGGCCTAAGTTGCATCAAGTGGTGGTAGTAGGTTTCTATTTTTTTTCTTGTATGTGATATGCCTGGGATGCAAAATCCAAGTTTTCGACCTCGGCAACCCTCCGGAACACTTCTGAACATCTCAAAAACTGCTAAATTTTTGCACTTTTTTCGGTTTCTTACCATTTTGACTATGAAGGAGCACGATTTCGATAAAGACCATTATATGCATTTTCGTTGAACAAATTCCGAATCAGTTTTTAGACACTTATTAATGTTTAATTCATAATCGAATAAATTTAAGGAAAGAGAAAGTTTCTGTGTCTAAGTTTTAAGTTTTAATTATTAAATTAATATACAGTTAGTTTTCCGTGTAACTTTTCAACCAAAATAAGCACAGGCATGGCAAGACGTAACGCTCATTTCTAAGATTATCAAACAATGCTGCACAATTAGTAATTTTCTGATATTTTTAATTTTTAAAATGTAGATTCACTAAACTAAGAAGCTGACAATCGCAATTAAAACCATTTATAGTAGATCATTCAATAAATAAAGTACTTGAAACTTAGCTACAAAACTCCATGTTCGATTAAAAATAAATTTACAACGGCGGAAACTACTACATGGATCGACAACCAACGCGCTAGAAATAATAGCTACACGTTTTACGGAATCCCAGACAATGTGCCCGTAGACCCTGGCCTGCTGCCATCTATTTTCGGGCATATTTTGTATACGTTTATTCGTCCATAAGGTTGGGTCTCTTATTCTTATCTTTACTCAATGGTACTACACTATTAGTCCAGGCGAACTAGAAAATTTTTATATGGGCTCGGCGACAAAACTCAAAGAGAATTTTTTTTTCATAGGAATGTTGTAATTGACTTCCTAATTAACATACTAAAAGTCCCTATAGATCCGCCTTGTGCTAAGTCCACCATCTTGAAAAAATGGTGGAACAAGACGACTCCTCTCCGGTTTTTGCAATTATCTCGAAAATGGGTAATTTTAAGCAAAAATCCCTAATACCAAACAGAAAGAGCATGAAATTTCCTTCAAGATAGTCTCATTTATTTTTACTTTATTTATACAGTTTTTGAAAAAATCGTAAATAAATATTTTTATTATTCTAACAATCTAAGCCTATTTGATTAAATCATGATTTTTTTCTCCTATTACACAAAAACGACTGTAATTTATTAACGGATAATAATTTCGAATTCGGGATTTCAGTATTCGATTCTTAACATATTTTTCTATAATAATAATTTCATTATAGACATTTTAAGACGCCAGTATCGAAAATATTTAAACATATTTTCAAAATCACAAAAATGTATTTTAGCCACTTCTTTAAAATTTTGTGTTTAATTTCTGTCCGTATAAAGATATTGACTTCCGGCTTTCAAAATCTTGGAAAGAAATGTTTCAGAAATATGATGCTGAAAACTGAATGTGAATATCTTTGTCCGTTCAGGAAAAACAGTTATTTAAGTACAACTTTTAAAAAATATATTAAAATTTTATTGATCTCTCTCCAAGAAAAACTTAAAAATTCGACATGATTCAAACCTTTTTAAGTTTAAAAATAATTTTGATTTATTGGAAAAAACTCGAAAAATCCAATGCCACTAACCGCAAATCGATATCTCAATTACTTCAGAAATTACAGGTGATTAAACATATTTAATAACAAAAATTCTAAAATTTCTTAATTTTCCCGTGTACAATTTTTTTAAATTTCAACTTAATCAGGGCCCTTGAAATTTTTTAAATAATTTTGCGTAGTATAAAAATGATTAAAAATTAGTGTGCCTGAGACCGGAACTCAATATCTTAATCCGGACAGAAATTAAACATAAAATTTTAAAGAAGTGATTAAAATATATTTTTGTGATTTTGAAAATATGTTTAAGTTTTTTCTAAACTGGCGTCTTAAGATGTCTATTATTAAATTAATATTATAGAAAAATAAGTTTAGAATCGAATACTGAAATCCCGAATTCAAAATTATTATCCGTTAATAAATTACAGTCGTTTTTGTGTAATATGAGAAAAAAATCATGATTAATCAAATCGGCTTAGATTGTTAGAATTATAAAAATATTTATTTACGATTTTTTCAAAATCTGTATGAATACCGTAAAAACAAAAGTGACTATCTTAAAGGAAATTTTATGCTCTTTCTGTTTGGTATTTGACATTTTTACCTAAAATTAACCATTTTCGAGATAATTGCTAAAAACCGGAGAAATGTCGCCTTGTTCCACCATTTTTTCAAGATGGCGGACTTAGCACAAGGCGGATCGATGGGGACTTTTAGTATGTTAGTTAGGAAGTCAATTACAACATTTCTGTGAAAAAATTTTTTTCTTTGAATTATGTCGCCGATGGATGCTAGTTCGCCTGGACTATATTATACCAATACGGTTTTCCGTTTAAAATTTTCAATTGTTATTTTATTTGCCGCATTACACAATAAGTTTAAAAAATGCATCATAATTAAATCAGATAAATAATATCATTTTTGCAATCAAACTATATTCCCTCTTTTTAAAATACAAGTAAATAATGATGAATTATTCAGATTTAATTGACCCTTATCAAATAATTTTAAAATACATACATGCTTGTTCCTGTTATGAAGTTAATTAGTGCCAGTTCAAATAAAAATCCGCAAATATTTATAGAAGTTATAAAAGTAATTTCGCGGCAAAAACTAAATTATTTATAAAGTTAATTAAAAAACTAGCAATTGAAGTAAAACCGAGTAAAATAAGTGTAGAAATGTGAAGTTAAACTTTCTCGTACTGCAGCAACGCAACAAACAAATAAACCCCGGAAAGTTTTTTCATTATTTTTTCATTAAATAAATTCTCAACTTTCTTTTTTCATTTCTGTTTGCTTGTTATAAGCGGTCCAAGTTGAAAATTAAGTGAAATATTAATTTAAATTTTAAAAAATAAATACTTGAATTTCCTTCTGCGGGAACTTTGTTGGTCTTAGTTAATATTTATGCTTTGCATATTAACTTTAATTTTCAATAATGAATAAAAGTGTAATGGAATTTTTCTACGCAAACAGAAACATGGTTTAATAAATGGAGTTTTGTAATTCAGGAAATAATTCTGTTAAGTAGTACGTAAGTATTATTATTTTTTTTTTTCATCTGGATTAGGAATTTCATGTTATTAAGCGCACTCCGGAGAGCTCAAATATGTTGATCTTAACTGAAAATTTCTATGATCTGAAATTTATTAAAATTGTTTTTAATTAGTTGCTAACATCAAAATATTGAAATTTATCAGTTTTTTTTTTAATAATGTCAATAAAAATGTTGTTATCTTGATTATTATTGGCGTTGTTAAAAAACTGATTTTTTTATTGTGATGTTAACAATAATTAATAAAAAAAATTAAATAAATTTGAGATGATATCATCGTGAATCAAATTAGAATGCCATTCTTAGAGCACTTTGACTGTATACATATACGCTAATTTTAAAATTAAGTCGTTACTGTATATCGAAATCTTTAATTAATATGAAATAATCTAAAATTTTATGTAGGTATGCATGCAGAAAAATAATATTAAATATCATTTTCTAGGTCGTGGTTCGTGGTTCATTAACAACAAAAATCTCTATCTGTGTACTTAAATCTATATGTAGGTAATAACTGCATTAAAAAAGTTCTCACTCCCTTTAATTTATTCTAATATTATAAACTCTAAAAATTACACATGACACTTAAAATTGTTTTTAATTCCAATTTGTAATTAGTACTTTAAATCTGTAAATTTTTAAAATTAAAACGTGCTGAGTATGTGTGCTCTGCTCTGCTAACTAAAACAATCTACAAGTTTTTTCAGTCGCGTACAAGGCGCATGCTTTGCTGAATTGCAGTAAGTAATGGCTATAATTTAACGCGCTTAATACAAACATTATATTCAACAACTCAGAACACTGACTTATATGAGGATTTGAGGCGCAGTAAGTCTAAATTGTGCGTAAAATTGTAAGTAAAGTAGGTATGCCAATACGCGGTCCGCTTGGCTATCGAGGACGTGGGTTCGAATCCCACAAAAGGCATGGACGTTGTGAGTCGCTTTTTGATACATAATGTAAAATAGCTCCAGGACAATAGGCCTAGAAAGGTTCCCGCTTAATAATAAAAAAAATTATGTCTTATAATATTCTAGGTAGTATATTATTTGATTCGCCTTCAACTCGTGCATACACTTTCATCCTCTTGAATTATAGCCTACTTACATTATGTGCTCGTTAAATAATGCAATATTATAAAACAGTAACTTTTGATGGAGCATCATTCACTTAGCGACGATTATAAAGATTGTTCAAGTGCACCATTAATTAATGTTATTTTTAAAATAGTGGACCCAATAAATTAGATAAAGAAAGGTGCTTGGAAGACCTTAGTAGTCCAAAAAGATTTCGTTTGTAAAGATGTTAATTCTTGATATTTTTACTTCTTTGTACGAAGTAAGGAAGTATTGTAATCGCGAAAAATTTCGGTTCTCAGATTTTGACGGAAATATCCGTTTTGACCTTTTCTGAATCCATTATGACTAGTTTCGACGTGACGTCTGTACGTACGGACGGACGTATGTGTGTCGCATAACTCATATACGGTTAGACGTAGAAAGTTGAAATTTTGTATTTAGGACTGTTATAGCATCTAGTTGTGCACCTCCTATTTTTGGTTTCAATCTATAAACCGGAAGTAGTACTTTTTAAAAATATTTCGATAAATATTTAATTTAACACAAATTTTTTTATTTTAAATGAAAGATTATGTGATTATTACCTAAAATCGGTATTTTATAAATATTTTTGTATCTGGTATTATTTAGGAATAATTAAAGTATATATGTATAATTTAGTATTTCTTTATCTTGTAGTCCATGATCGATTAACATTTGTTACTACGTAAAATTTAAATGATTATGACATGACAGTGACAATAGTAAAATATGCTTTATATCTTCTTCTGCAGTTTGAATAAAATGACTAAAATATATTTGTGAGTATACTAGTATAATAAGTTAAAAGAATTTTTTATATTATTCTACATTTTAGTTATTAAGAAAAGTATGAACACACAAGGCGTACAAGGAAGTCATGTGGTGTCCACGTCAGATTTTTTTATTATAACGTTTCTAATGATACTCGTAACATCACTCATCCTCAGCTAGTTGTTATCCTAACATTTCATAAGTTTATTAATAAGAATAATATAAGCCATTACCATTTTACACTATAATTATTGGTGGTGTAAAACTTATCACCAAGGATTAGATCAATTAATATAATGATGTTGTTGGCACTCCGTGCAATATGATTAACTCTGAAAAAATTTATCAAGCAAATAGACCTTGCGTTGTACCAGATACATCACAATTTGTCATGTGGTGTCACGCCGAAACCCAGGTACTACATACATCTTAAGGACGTATACATGAATACATGGTACTGGATATTAAATCATAATACATAATTAAAAACATTGAGATATCACAAGACAAATGCGATTTGTTTGGGATATAATACATACATAAGATGTAACCTCGCATTTAAGTGTAACGATTATTGCATTACTTTAATTTACTGTTAGATATTTTATGTTATGTTCAATTAACGAAAATTAACTACTAAGTAATATTTTTATAGACGAAAATTTTGAGTATGCCATTTATGAGTTAAAAAATGTATTTTTTCTACAACTATCAATTTTGATATTTTTGAATTATCAACAAAGCGCTAAGTTGGAATTTTTCACAATTTTCTTTTTATTATGTTACCTTGATAACCATTCAAAACTATGAACAATAGTTATTTACTTTACTAGTGGGCAAAGTGAGGAATCACCTACGAGAGAAATCTTAGCTCACGAGGCCGAAAGCTGAATGAGATAATTTTCTCAAGTGGATCATTCATTTTTGTCCTCGTGTGAAGTAACGTTATATCTAACACCTCTTAATAACTGCTTAAATATTTTAAAAATATTATTTTCTAACCAAACTCATCGTTACTATGGTGACTTCCAACAAGCAAAGTACCAATTTATACATTACCCAGTGGGTATAATTTTGAGCAAAACCACTTTACTTCACATCCGCTAAATTTTCCAAAAAGTTATATTGCTTAAGTAAGCGTCTGGCCTTACGTCACAAAAACAAGTTATGTTGGCAGTGTATGAAGAGCAACACTGCAGTTGCTACAATAATTTGATGATGTAGATAAGGTTAGCAGGCTATTGAAGAAAAGTAGATTCGGCGCAGTCTGCAACCAACATCTAAAAGAACAACATTCAGTTTCGGTCTTTGATAAATTATTTAAGTTTATTATTTGTATTTATTTCTGTTAAATTTGTTTATTTCATATTTTCACAATAAATCCGTTTTTTCCTTTTCTTGACATTTTTGATTTGTAATAAATTTTAATTCGAATTTACTATTATAATACAATTATTGTAGAATAAAATGTTGTTTGTATTTCGAGCGCGAAATGTTTTAGTGCGTTCGAATGAATTATTTAACTCGGCAAACCATGACAAATAAGTTACATTATCACGCACAAAAACATCAACTTCGCGCACTTAGTATATCTGTGAAGAGGTAAGTATAGTTGCTAAGTTGTTATATCGGCCTACTTTATTATTTGTCTTGGAAATAAGTAAAAAAATAATGTTCCAATTATTTTAATGATCAGTTTCTAGAACGGTTTTCTCTGTTTATGGAGGACGATAAGAAGAATAATTGCAAGTGTGCACGTTTTGTGCTCTGTGTTGATATATCGACTTAGAGCATGCCACTGCCACTTCACTTAAGCTGTGTCTTCATTAGAATAAACACGCTCTTCGACTAACGAAACGGTATTAAGATATTTGGTTAAGTTTGGCAACGTCGCAGGATAAACTAGGTTAAAGTTGAAGTAATACAAGACGTGCTGTGAATAAGTGTAGCTTGCGGTGTAACATATGGCAACAATGTGATATATCGCGCAAATTCTTACACCATCGGCAGGGCTTTACGATCGTATATATTATACACTGCTGCGGCTGCGACAACCATGAGAAATACGTCTCTACTCTAATGCTAATAATTCAACGTTTAATACATAAAATATCTACTGTTTACTTACTTTTTATTTATGAAACGAGTCTGAAGGAAAGCACGCCATGATAAGATTTTGCAAAGAAAAGCATTTGTTTCATAAGTTTTCTACGCAAATTAAATACCTACGTGTACCTTTACTTATAAGCATTAGGTATTATTTTTTCTAAAGCATGACAGCATATGGAAAGTCTTAAATCAAGCAAATGTTGAGGAAAAATTAATTTGAATTAATTGCAAAATTATCAAATAAGATAAGAAGCTGCCAAATAAAATGGAAGGCAGTACGTTAAACATTACTTGGAAAAATAAAGTAACTCTAGAAGAAATAGAAACCAAAACTAAAAAATTCAACAAAATCATTAAAATGGAGCTGGACAGGGCATATTATGAGAAATGATAATAATTGGACGAAATATATACTTAATAGAATGTACACCACTAGATAACAAAAGATCTAGAGGAAGACAGAAAACGCATAGACGAAATCAAAGAAATAGCGGGATCCACATGGCCAAGGAAAGCAAGAGATCGAGAAGAATGAAGAAGTTTGGGATACCTTTGTCCACCAGGATATACCCTTAATATTTAATCTTTATTTATATGAATAATTTATTTTATAATAGATTGAAAATTTCAATTTGAAATAAAGGTTTATTATTATTAGTATTTTTATTCTTTTATGGTAACCATTCTACAGGATAAACTTCCAATTATATAGAATTTCGGATCGATAAATTCATACAATACTACAAAAATAAGAGAAATTATTGCATTTAAATTTTACTTATTGCTTTATGAATGCATATAAATTAATTTTGTTTTAAATTGTTACTTTCTTGTATTGTTCGTAAGTGTACCAAAATATAAAACAATAATTGATTAAAAATTGACCAAATTTGTATTTTTACTAATTACTTAAAAAACACTTAGTTCGGTTAGTTTAAATCATAGCTAACTGCGAACCACCTTAATTAGTGACGTATTTACTACCTTGTCAATGTCCAATTGTGAGTTATGATATTAAGAGGGAAACCTGAGACCAAAAGCTAATGTTAGTGGCTAAGCTCATATGATAAGCCATTAGTCCTTAGTCATTATATTCATGTGAGTCAGGTTGGCCGAGTGGTCTAAGGCGCCAGATTTAAGCTCTGGTTCCCAAACGGGAGCGTGGGTTCGAACCCCACACCTGACAATCTCCCCTTTTATTTCAAATGCAATATACCTGGTACATACTTGCATGTACACGAAATGGATATACTATACATGGCACATATTTTATGTATACATACATTATTTTAAAAATATACTACTATATACATGACACATACTTGTATGTATAATAATAATTATTAATAAAAATATTTGACCATGTTTTTAGATTATTATTTCTTTCAATTGCTTATAAATGCCGATCATACTGATTAACCCTACGTTGTTTTGACATTTTTATTTTACAGGTAGAATTGTGTAATGTTATGCTAGTGAAAATTGACAATTCAATGAATAACTGCGCATTAACTCCAAGTATTATTACAAATTTAACAATTATTACTTATTTATTATTGTAATTGACAATAATAATTTTTATTCTAGTATGACTCTAAAGAATTACTTTTTAAATAAGTAATTTAAAACCATTTATTGTAATGGTATCGTTATTATTATTAAAACGCTTGGATCAAATTAACATTATTTATTCATAAGCTTCACAAAATACAATCAACCATTTTTAGTACATTTTTACAAACATGTCAAACACGCGGCCGCTTCACGTCCGCCAACCCATGTCTGGGGGAATTATAATCTAAGAGTTATATTTTGGTAGACAATTTGAATAATATCATGACATCCCTCTTCTTCCGAAAACCTTGCTACACGTTAAGCCGGTCTGGGGGTTTGATGCGACGACCTGATCTGGTGGTGAGAGTTTTTCCGATCTCGGGTTCATGGGGTTGATGCTGCGTGCTTCCTTCTTCCGCAGATTGGTCTGGGATTGCGTCGTTTTCTTCTTTTCTTGCTCTTTCTTCACCTTTAGAATTTCTTAACTGCTGGCGATTTCTGCGAATTGTATTCCCGTTTTCTGTCTGGACGGTGTAAGATCTAGGTTCTGATGTTCTTCCTGAGATGATACCTGAGTCTGTCCATCTGCGAGTTATCGGGTTTTGTATTCTTACGGCTTGGCCTTCTTTTAGGGGTACCAATTCTTTGCTATGTTGGTTATAGAACTTGGTGTTTTGGTTCTGGCGGTGTTCATACCTTTGGTAGGTTAACTCTTTATTCTTCTGATCATTTCTGATCTTCGATGGTATATCGGTACGGAGTTTTCTGCCAAACAATAATTGTCCTGGGCTTGGGACTACGTTATCTATTGGGGTGGATCTCAGAGATAATAATGCTAGGTTTACGTCTGTATGACTGGTCGTGGCTTTCTTAATTGTGAGCTTCACTGTTTGCACGAACCTTTCTATAAACCCGTTGGATCTCGGAAAGTGTGGTGAACTTGTGATGTGCTCGATATCCCATGATGTAGTGAAGTTTTTAAATTGTTCTGAAGTGTACTGTGGGCCATTGTCAGTATATAATTTTTCTGGGATACCTTGTTCAGAAAATATGTCTTTCATCTGCTTGATTACTGCCGAACTGTCCGTTTTATTCTTCAAGTTTCTGACAAAAGGAAATTTCGAGTATGCGTCTGTAATAAGCAGGTAGTTGTCATCGGCAATGCTGAATAGGTCGCTGTGTACCCACTGCCACGGTCGCACCGGAATTTCATGTGAATGTAAAGGTTCTTTTTGTTGCGTTTTTTTGTAATCTTGGCAAATTTCACAGTTTCCGATACTTTTCTTTATTTCTTCGCTCATTCCTGGCCAATAAACACAATCTCGAGCGCGCAGTCTTGTTTTTTCAATCCCTTGATGGCCAGAATGTAATTTTCTGATTATCTCTGCTCTCATATTGGTGGGTATAACTACACGATCACCTTTGAGTACGATACCGTCTTCGACTGCTAGCTCATCACGAAATGCCCAGTACGGTTTAAGTTGTGAAGGCAATTCTTTCATGCTATTTGGCCATCCCTTGACTATGACCTTTGCTAGATGACGTAGTAAGTGGTCGCACTCTGTTTCGTGCCGCAACTGGTTGATTTTACCTTGACTGAAATATGCAAAATTTATATTTAAATCTAAATCGATGTGGTCTGCTTTGCAAATCGGCAATCTTGATAGGCTATCTGCCACTACCATATCTTTTCCGGGCTTGTAACGTATTATCATATCATACTGTTGAAGACGCAGTAACATACGCAAGAGTCGTGGTGGTGCGGCTGTAAGATGCTTTAGTTTTATCATCTCGAGTGGTTTGTGATCTGATTCCACTACGAATTTTTTTCCAAACAGAAACGTGTGGAATCTTTCACAGCCGGTTACTACTGCGAGCATTTCACGTTCAATGTTTGCGTACCTTTGCTCCGTATCAGTCAATGATTTTGATGCAAACATAATAGGTCGGCCATTCTGTGTAAGGACTGCACCAATGCCTGTAGACGAAGCGTCTACCTGTACTACTGATTCTGCATCTGGGTCAAAGTATGCTAATGTGATTTGTTTGCATACAATTTCTTTTGCATCAGCCAATGATTTGGCATGTGAATTGGTCCAAATAAATTCGGTATTTTCGCTAAGTAGGTTTCTAAGATTTGCTACAATACTTGACAGATTTGGTGTGAATGGAGACATATAATTTAGAATTCCTAAAATATGCTGTAACTCTTTCTTATTTTGGGGATCAGGTAGTGCTTTAATAGCTTCAATTTTTTCTTCATCAGCTCGTACACCATATTTATCATAAACTGCTCCGAAGAACTTCACACTCTGTTTTCGTATCTCGCACTTTTTGCTGTTGAACACAAGCCCGTTAACTTTTGCGGCTTGCATTAAAATGTGCAAATTTTTATCGTGCTCTTCAAGCGTTTTTCCATAACATATTATGTCATCCGCGATTCCGATCGAACCTGGACATTTTTCCAGAATGAAATCCATTTTTTGCTGGAACACGTCTTGCGACATTTTTAACCCCATCGGCATTCTTAGGTAGGCGTATCTTCCGAATGGTGTATTGAAGGTAGTAAGTAGACTGCTTTCCTGATCTAATACGACTGACCAGTATCCATTTTTCGCATCTAATTTACTGAACACTGTGGCTCCATGTAACATATAGGTTATTTCTTCTATGGTTGGAGTCTTGTGATAGGATCTCTTTATGGCCTTGTTAAGATCCTTTGGATCTAGGCATATCCTTATGCCGCCATCTTTTTTGGACGCGATCACAAGGCTGTTCACCCAATCAGTTGGTTCAGTTACCTGTTTTATTACTCCTTGAGCTACCATCGCGTTTAATTCTGCTTTCAGCTTGTCTTTCATTTGTATTGGAAATTTTCGGGCTGCATGCACACTAGGTGGTACCTCTGGGTCGATTACAATGTGATACTCTCCCTGGAATCGTCCGATTTTGTCAAATTGGTCAGGATATAATTTTACCAATTCTGCTGTGCCTGGTTCGTTTCCGGACGCTTTACTAAGATAAATGGGTATGGAATCTGCTAAATTATTCTGTTCTTGTAGTCCATTCTGAAACGAGATTAAATTTAATGCAAGTGAAGTTTGAAGACTCAGAATACAAGGGCCTTCTGTTTCTACTACGTAGAATTGTGCTTCTTTCCAGTTGCCTTTTTTGTAACGCGTTTGTAGTTTTATGACTCCGTAATGCTTTATTTCTGAGTCATTATATGCGGTCAACCTTACTTTATTATCAGTCATGACGTCACTTCTTGGGAGACCATTCTCGTTCACATGTTGTGGAAATATTTTCTTATAAATTCGCACTGGAATCGTATTTGCCTGCGACCCAGTATCAATTTTCGCTTTTATACCTGCGACGGACTTGTCATCCATTTTGATTTGAATTTTGACGTTAACTTCTGATAATAAGTGATCATTTGCCTGGTGGATACTATCAATATGGTAATAATGGAAACCATCTTCTGTGTATTCTTCTATTTCATGAATCTTTTTCCCTTGTTTTCTTTGTTCGCCTGATTTATTCTCCATTGTTTTCGCACCTACATCTTCTGATTTCTTTTGCAATTTTCCTGATTTACAGCAAGCCTTCCAGTGGTTCATCTTGTTGCAGTTTGAGCATTTGGTCCCGTACGCTGGACATGCACCTTTTACATGTTCCCTACCGCATCTTGAGCATTTGAAAGTGCTTTTCCTCTCGTTTGCTTTGATCGGGGCGACTGTTGCAGTCGTTGAAATAGCGTCTGCCAATGATTTCATGTAGTTTATCGATGCTTCGTGAGCCCGTCCGATATCTAATGCTTCTTGTAAGGTAAGTTTTTTGTCTTTTTGGAGAAGCGTTTTTTGAACATCTGTATGTCGAGTTCCTATTATTATTTGCTCGATTATTCGTTCCACCTTCTCTGGTTCCTTGAAATCACACTTGAGGGCCTGTAGCCTGCACCGTGCTACAAAATCATCAAAGGTTTCGTCTTCCTGCTGGGACATTTTTTGTAAATAGAAACGGCTGATTCTAAAGTTCGTGGAAGGCTCAAAGTGTGTTTTAAATTTTTCCCATACGGTTTCTGGGTCTTTCTTCTCATCTGCTGTGAGCCCCCATGAGTTAAAAATTCGAATACCTTGATCTCCAGCGAAAAGAAGTATGTGATCAACCTGTTTCTCTTTCTTGGTGTCTTTTACGGAGAAATATAATGAACATTTTTGCCTGAATAGTTCCAATGTAGCAGGCAAATCTTTACTATCCCAATCTAACCTTGGCGTACAACTATCCGCTGCCATTATTCTGCTTTTTGGTTGGTATATCACTACACACAACTCTGTATTTATATTTGGATTTTTACCGCTGTCACCATGTAATGGTATCGTTATTATTATTAAAACGCTTGGATCAAATTAACATTATTTATTCATAAGCTTCACAAAATACAATCAACCATTTTTAGTACATTTTTACAAACATGTCAAACACGCGGCCGCTTCACGTCCGCCAACCCATGTCTGGGGGAATTATAATCTAAGAGTTATATTTTGGTAGACAATTTGAATAACAATTTGAATAATAAATAAATTTTATTTTAACAATAGTCAACAGCAAAATTTGTTCAATTTAGACATGATCGTAAATAAACTTATTGGTAACAAATATTTGCAACTATATTAAACATTTTAAATATATAAGCTTATTATATATCATTTGATCAATTCATATTTTCAGCAAAAAGCTTTTAACTTATGTGTGCAGCTTTGCCCAATGCTTATCGTTTCAGCTTATGCCAAACTATTCTTGTATCTCTAATATCAAGAAGAGGCTACGCATCTCGCGCCTGTGGTGTCCGGTTGGGGTATTGCAGTTGTGCCGCGTCAAATATTTGTGTGTATTTATTGAATGAATAAAGGGCTTATAAAAGAGAAAGAGAGTTTCAGCTTTCGGTTGTTAGGTCTTCAGGTTCAAATCCCATTCCTGACGGCAGTTTAACCCAAGTTTAACCCGGTTTAACTGCAAAAGATTATCATCAATATCGGCATTGTTAGTTTGTGTTGGGTTGTGCGAATTTGTGTATTATTAATTTTTTATTTTTAAATAAATAGTATTAAAACCATTGAACTGTAAAAATTTTCCAGGAATAACATCTATGTATATTTATAAATAATATGTAATGTATATTTTTAAGAACAATTTCATATATTCTGAATATATTGACGACGTACATAAGATATACTTGCACATACAGTGTAGCTTATTCGCACATGAAAGTCCGGGACAATTAGATGTACCTTCAATGTCAATGTAATATGAAATGAATTTCAAATGAATGATTGTGTTTACTGGAGTGATACAAATAAAATATTTATGCCATGTATATCGTTTGCGGTATGTCATTAATATTTATATTTATTTTAACTGATTTTACGTGTTTAAAATTATTTTAAACAAAAATTAATGAAAATTATTACAGCAAAACAAATTTATTTACAAATAAATATTACCTAAAATAAAACAGGATATAAATTTTCCCCATGAAAAACATTTTCATTTGCGATAAAGCTGAACAAAACTATTACGAATATAAACTGAATTCATTCTAAATGAAAATATGAAAAATAAACTCGCAATGCAATGCTGCATACTATGCAAGTGAGCATAAAATTTTAAAGAAAAACAAACGTTCTAAAAAGTAATGAACATAAATATTATATGAAATTTATAGAGGCAGTTTAGAACATGCATATGTATTTAACAAGTTAATGCATAAATAAATGTAATGCACATTATTATTACTGCTAGGAATGAACGTGAAGGTACATAGTTATCAGGGGTACTTGCATGTTATATTACACCTAGAATACAATATTAACATAAATAGATACCGTTAACACGAATATAATAACCATATGCAAGATATTCTGAAAGTTTTACTTTATATGATCTTGTAGTAGAATATAAATTAGAATTTGTAATATGTAATCTTAGAATGGTAGCTATTTATGTAGCTGCATAGATTAAGTATATTTTGCCACTAATATTATAATAAATTTTAGGAATTACAAAAGGTTTTAAGGTGTAGCACGGTTCACGGTACAATTTTTTTTAAAATGTAAATAAACTTTAAAAGCGTAGAGTTTATGTTGAAATACATAGTAAAAACTTTTACTGTTCTTAAAGTAGTACTTATAACTACTGTTAATTAAACTTAACTTCACGTTAAAAATCTAGATAAATACATATTATAATTTTGCGGCTATTTCATTTCATTAAATGTACGAGTAATTTATTTTACTTTTTTCGATCTTTCTTGTTGTCTTTGAATTGCAAGTCTCAAGATTGAAAAGTGCGATGATTAACAGTTTTTATCATAATATGAAAATGTAAAAAGTATTATTAAACAAGATGGATACCAAAGCATACGTACTTTTAGATGCAAAATTTTCAAATATAGTACATTATTTACATATTCTAAGGGAAAATCTCCTTCAGGCAGTCGAATACAAAGCTTTGTATGCAACTCGTACGCTAACTTTATAAGCTTGTCGTATTTTCTATTTATTACATCAGTCTGGCTTGCTGCACATTTCCGGTTTGCTAGACAAAACAACGATTCATTATCAATTAAATTTCTAAATTATGTAGGTACTTGTACTTGCATTATTAAATTGTTTTTAAATAAACTATTGATTTGGGTGTAGTTCTGTAAACATGTTATTTATAAAAAGAAATACGAAACTTTGGAAGCGGTGTTATGAAATATTAACATAACTATAGGGAAGTTGCGATAAGTGAACATCAGCGCCAATCTGGCGACTAGTGACTACCGCCAAAATATCAGAAAGGATTGTTTGAATCTTTCACTCAAAATATAATATTTTAAAAATGGAAGAAATTGTGTGCGTAGAGTGACCATTCGTACTGATTTTGTCAGTACAGTATACTGATTTTCAGACCCTTGTACTGATAAACATTTTGAAAATATTTTGTACTGATTTCTTACATGTACGAGTAAATGTACATGTAAATTACCTTCACATTTTAAATCGTACAGAATTTAATACGTGTAAATTATAATTCATTCAAATTTTAAATCGTTAAGAATTTTATACGTGTAAATTTTAATTCATTCAAATTTTATAAGATACGAATATTTTTAACACATTTATTTTTTGTTAAGCGAAATACATTATTAAAATGAGTATGATTAAACATTAAATGTTAAAACGGCTTACCATAAAAAAGAGTAAAATTGTGTAGATTTCTTTGTATTTTCATATTTATTTGTACAGTCAACTTAGAATTCCAAGATGGTACTCAGTGTCAGTACCATAATGAAATAATAAACGACTTGTTACTAAGGAAGCTAGTAAGGACGCTCGAAAAATAGCATACCTGTTTTTTTTATTTAAATTTTTTTGTTCAATACCAAATCATTTATTTTACTTTTTTACTAATTTACGTCAGCAGAAAAAGAAAAAGTACCTACCATAATAATTGACGTTATATTCCATATAACATAAATAACTTTTATCTACAAATATTAAATAATAGCTTCATTTTATATCTAACTCCAAATACAAAATGTGCCTCTTATTACACAGCGTGTAATATGAAATTTCATATTCCACGCTTGATTCAACCAATAGCAAGCAAGTATTTTATTAGAGTTGCATGCATTTGTCTGAAGTTTGTTGGTCGATGAAAGATAATAAGTAAGGTTATGTGTGTTTGATTGATACAAGAAACCATTTAACTGCAACAAATAGTATCGTATTCTATCGTATTGTCGTAAAGAAGGTAAATTATGGATATTGAAAGTAGTAAAATAATATGTTCACCTTTAGAGATACAAGAAGCAGCAAGAGCGGTGTCATTAGATTTGTTGCTCAGTTGTGTGTTTCTAACATTGCTAAAAACAGTAAATTTTGATATTTTAATGAATTTCACAAATTTTAGTAATTGTACATTAATTTTATAAATAAATAAATAATTCTAGCAAGCATTTTCTCAGAGTTGTAGTACGCGTAATGATAGTTGCTTGTTAATCGATGACAGATGTAGATTAACAACACCAAGTTCATTTACAAGTAGTTGTAGATAAAGTATAGTATTTGACTCGCATATAATGGTTATTATTACACTCGGATGATTAGAACACTCGCCTATGGCTCGTGTCCTAATTTTCATCTTCGTGTAATATAACCTACATTATATGCTCGTTAAATAATATACTATTATTGAATAGAATATTAATATAGATAAAAAAAATTAAATAATTTTTTCAGGAGTGCATTCCCAGTGGATTGGATATCTATAGAACTACACAATAACACAATAGAACACATTTTTTCAATAATAAGTACTCAAAAACCTGATTACTCTAAGTAAAAGATAAAATACGAAATAAAAAATAAACTTTTCGCAAACTTTCATTTGTGAGTATATTTGAGATTCACTTAACGTATTACATTTGTCAATATTTGAAAGTTAGTGACATTTGGAAATATCTCAACGGAAGAGAAACAAAATATAATGAAATGTGTTGATGGAATATGATGATGGATAGTCTATTTCCACTAACACAACAACACATAAACACAAAACACAGAAACCATACCATCGTGTCATTCGTGCTGTTAATGCTTTGTCGTGTATATTAGCATAATTAAGTCTCGTTTTTCTCAACGACGGAAACGTTTCAGGGAAAACTCATCGAATACATATTTCTGGAAATTAAATCGTTTAATCTAATTAATATTGATTTCCGTTTTCCTGGCAATCAGTTTCTCTGCTCAACATAATATCGCCGGAAATTAAAATCAATGTTGTTTCATTCTGAACCTTAAATATTACACGGAAATACCTACAATTCATACATAATTGGAAAGAAAGGAAAAAATAAGGAAATTTGGTCTTTTAACTTGTCAAAATATTTGTATCTTCCAAATATTCATGTAAGTATATATCCAAGTAATAGTACTGTAAGTAGCTATGCTAAATTCACAACTTTTATAAAATGTGAAAATAAATAGCAAAAAATAATTGTCGTAATTAGGAATTAGAACAATTTTCTTTTGGAAATCAAGACTTTCCTCGTAAAGATTGTTGGTTCTTGCGTGGAGAAAGAAAAGAGGGAACTTTTGTGCAGTTAAAATTGTCCTGATTGCCTGATCCTGATTGGATACGAATACGAACTTGAGTTGTCAGAACCACAATCAATTGGTCACATAGTGCGTTCGGCTTTCTAGTTTAATTAGTGTAAGTTATCATTTTTACCTCTCGCCTCATATTCTATAAGAGAGGTATTGTAATGGGTCAAAATTTTCGAGTATGAGTTTTTGGTGAATAAGCACGATTCAGGGTCTCTAGAATACGAATTTACTATTTTCACGATGATGTCTGCGTGTGTGTGCGCATGGACGTATGAATTATGTGACGATTTTTCGTCCACGATATAACTTTAAAAGTATTAAACCTTTAATAACCAAATTTCATATTTAAAGTTTTAATAAGGATCTTAACACCGGATTGGTAGAAATCCGCAAACCGGATGTAGTACTTTTTGAAGCTTGATATATTTTTCCTTAAATTTGGTACATTATTTATTTATGATAATTTTTGCAATTAAAAATAACAGAAAATAGAATAATTATCTTTGGGTACAGTGGTACAGTTAATTTTAAATACAATTTTCTGAATCTGGTAGTATTTAACAATAAAATAAAGTAGTATTATACAAATTAGGTTAAACTGAAACATAAGAAGTTCATTGATATAACTTATGATTTCTTATTTAAATATTAATACCTTTTTTTTTTTTAAAGGGGAAACCCCTATGGCTTTAGGTACTTTGCCTATTAGCCAGTAACAATGTGAATTGGATTGTACATATTATTATATAAATCAATGTTTGGACAATCACAACTTCCATGCTCTTCAGTGGGATTTGAACCCACAACCTCGCTGCCCGCTCGGACCACAGTGAGTCTAGTCACGTTAGTCCGCGCGGCCATCGTGGCCGGCTTTAAATATTAATACCTCGTTGTTGATAATTCCAAATACAATCTTAACACGAAATGGACGTAACTAGGATTTTTTTTTAGGCGAACCAAGGAAGGGCCAGTTCAAAAATTAAAGTGACTACACTTTTTATAGTAAAATTTTTGTTTTGAAAAATACAGTAATATGCCGAGCGCAGCGAGATGAAACATGTTTTCACTGCTGAAGGAAATAGACTTATGCATAGATTGCACAAGCACTCAGACTGACAAGTTAATACATTATACGAGTATTTATTCAAAAATACAACATTTACTAGTAATAAATCTATATCTATCCGCTATTCATATTCATAATCATAATTTTTGCCTCGATTAAGTATAAATCTATAATAATCTTCCCCAGTGTTATATTTTAAATTTAGGTATCTTTTCCGCAAACTAATGTAAAAATATTTTAAAAGTTTTAGGTGGGCCATGACTTTTCAGGGTGAGCCCTGCACCACCGAGACCCACCCTTAATTACGTGTCTGTAATACGAATAGAATAGTGTATTTTGTTGTTTGTCAGTTCTTACCAGCTGAAAAAAATATTCCTGAAAAATAAATGATCCAATATTGTAATAAAACCATCAAGATATTTTGTTCAGTAAGGTACCACAAATTAAACAAAATCGTTGTGTAAGCAGGTGGGACGATAAAAGTTCAACACAGAATTTTATTCATAAAACAATTATTTTTAAATTGGTATTGTAAAGAGGATATCTTCAAGTGGCAGGTAAATGGAGTAAACAAGACGAGACAAATTTATTTTATTTGCATTTGAATAAGCTTTTGATTCCGGTACTGTTAGCTGCTGTTACAGGCCTTCGTCTGTTTCTGTTTAATTATCCTTTGTAGATGTTTTGCAAGCGCAACAAGGTCAGAAATTCAATTTTCAACCCTCGAATATTTATATTTTATTCTTTCCTGTTTCAGAATAACTTCCCAAAAATTCTATACATGTAAATATTTATATTCGTAATTAAAACTCTAGATAGAGGGAGCACTATGGAACTTATATTTATGGACCCTCATTATACTCGTACACTCGGGCTCGGGGAAAAATACAAGGTCGACTTTATAGTGAATCAGCCGCCCGGGGCTCATACAAATCAAATTTCAAATAAATAATTATATTAAAAATATTTTGTGAAAACAAGAAAATTATTAAACTATCAGTACCTATCTAAATTATCATATATGCAGATATTATTTCATGTAGGTATCCAGTTATAGCAAGTATTTTAAATAGATTATTGTATACGTAATATTTGAATATTATGCTATTTTAGAAAGTTTAATAAAAGCATAAAACTAGAATAATATAATAATAGAATGAATGTTTTTATTAGTTTTCGTATAATGTTCAAAAATGATCAAAAACTTTGAAAATATATTTCGGTGATTTGACTGTAAATCAAAAGGAATATGTAGGAAGTGTGGTTGTACTACTTCAAGATTTCTTGTCGACAAGTGGCACTAAAACATCTAGTTAACTTTTTCAAAAAATTATTTTTGATTGAGAATCAAAACATCGACATGTGTATTGGGTTTGGTATATGCCATATCCTCAAATTTTTTACTTTTTCTAATACAAATTTCTACTTTTCGTTGCATAAAAGGCAGCATAAGCATTCAATACACATTTACGATATTTAATCCTCGTCGCCACTGTATAATGTTCTGGAAACTGGAAGACCTTGAGGACTGCAGTAAAAACTCGGGAAGACTTTTAACCCGGATCTTTTAAAACCTTAAAGATACACTTTTAATAATCCAAAACATCACAATATGTTTTACAGATTTGACATTTATACAATCTACTATTTCTGGTTAAATTCGTCAAACTTATAATATATCAGTGGAAGAAATCCTCCACTTCTTCAACTGCCAGACATCAACCATCCCCGTCGACACCTTCCCACTGGGTTCATACCCGATCTTCGTATTAATAACACACTTAGTGCAGTGGAATCGGTATTGGTCTCTGTGTCAGCGTTGACATAGTCCAGTCTCTATGTACTTTTGATCTTACAAAAATTCCGTTTTCGCTCTTTCTTGTTTTAATCGTTAAGGGGGGTCACTGGTAGTCTTCAACTCAAAAGTCGACCAAATCGGCCAGTCGCGTATGTCCGCCATCTTGATTTTTATGAAAAATGGTTTTTCTTGAATAAATCGGCCATTTTTAATTTTAACGAAAAATCGTAAATACAAAAGTTGTAGGAAATTGAATTTCCTACAATTTTGGTTGCCGAATTTTTTTCAAAAATCGATATTTTCCGAATTAAACCTGAAAAAAGCGGCGAAGTAAAACTATTGTATTATCTAGTTTATTTTTTACTTTAGGACATAAATAAATATAAACAAGCTTGTAGAGAATTAAATTTTCCACAATTTTGGTCCCTACTTGTTTCCTAGAGTCAATATTTAAGGTCCTACGGCAACGGCAAAGAAACAGAGAAGAGATTTCGCGTTATAATAATGTAATTTAAAACGTGTTGCTAAATAATGGCAAAACGTATAAAAATAAGATAGTTTTGAGCTTTGTTTTCTCGATGTCACTTGATACACTTCGGTTCAAGTGCTTCACTAAATCACTATAACAGCAGCGCAAGAACATATTTACAGGACATACCTACAGGTGCAAATGTGGCTTGAACATGAAGCAGATGCCACGGAGTGGGGTTGGATAAAAACTCATCGCGGTTTAGAACCTATATCCACCACCGCTGCACCCGCCCCGGAATCGTTGCTCAAGTCGATTTCGTGCAAATGTAAAAAGGATTGCGGAAAAATGTGTGGATGTCGTAAGGCAGGGCTGAAATGTTCTGTTTTATGCCATAACTGCAGTGGAGAAATTTGCAAGAATGTTACGCAAATTCGAGAACTACTCGAGGAAGATAATGATGATGATAATGAGGATTATGATATCGACAATCTTGCACAATCAACATTCAATGCTGATACTCCTGAAACCGAAAATTTCGAAGTTTCCGAAGCTGAAACCGCTGATGATGATTTAGCAGGACCATCGTCGAAAAAAAAGAGAACCAAATAGTTCCGATTCTATCAAAACCAGTGTATCAGTGCAAATGATCTGAGCGATGTATTTTCATAATTTTTTCATTCGAGTTGGAAAATGGTTCGCGAAACAAAATTTTGACGGTTCTCTTTTTCTTTGCCGTTGGCGTAGGACCTTAAATATTGACTGTAGAAAAAAGTAGGGACCAAAATTGTTGAAAATTTAATTCTCTACAAGCTTGTTTATGTTTATTTATGTCATAAATTAAAAAATAAACTAGATAATAAAATAGTTTTACTTCACAGCTTTTTTCAGGTTTAATTCGGCAAATATCGATTTTTTTTAAAATTCGGCAACCAAGGTTGTAGGAAATTCAATTTCCTACAACTTTTGTCTTCACGATTTTTCGTTAAAATTAAAAATGGCCGAGTTATTCAAGAAAAACCATTTTTCATAAAAATCAAGATGGCGGACATACGCGACCGGCCGATTTGGTCGACTTTTGGGTTGAAGACTACCAGTGACCCTCCCCAACTATTAAAACAAGAAAGAGCGAAAACGGAATTTTTGTAAGATCAGGACGATTTTTTGGACATGGAGACTGGACTAACAATCGCGTGTATCAGTATAGAAAATAATTTAATATTTTCAATTTCATTAATAATTATACTTAATCTTTATCTTATAACAAAATAGAGAATCTTTTCTCTTTCCCTACCTCCTAGACAGATAAGTTCAAAACCACGGTTTTTATAACATCCCATCTCAGTTAAAATAGATGGGTGGAAACATCAGCATTATGATTATATCCCGTTTCTTTCCACTAATAGTTAAATTCGTCTCGTATCACTCATCCATTGTTGCCTCTGGCAATGTCGGGAAAAATCAATGTAACAGCGGGAAAATCTCCTGAAGCAGGCGGTTTGATGGATGCGTAGTCCCGCAGTTCCCGGTTCATCCCGCAGGACTCCTGCACACACCACCAAACCTCGCAGATACGTGAGAGCTGAGAGATGTAACATTGTACAGTGGGAGTGGGATAGACATTTTTCGCCTGTGATTTTTTTCTTTCATATTTGACAACCGCTTGATTACTTATAGATTTGTGTATGGCACCTGTCAAATCTCAGTAATACGCGGTTGAAATAAGATTTTTTCAGGTTTTTTGATGTGAAAGTAAACGAATCGTGAGTGATTATAGTGTAAAAAGGCACTTTATTTCTAAGACTGGTTGAATGCTTGTTTTGTATTCCAAGTTCATTTTCTTATAAAATGTTATGTAATCTGAATGTAATAATAAAAACAAAACTGTTCAAACAGTAATATGGCTGGTAAACTATAATTTTGTGCCCAAAGAAAACAATTTACTGCTCGTTTAAATCAATCAATCATAACCATTGTACACGTTGTATTTCGACACACTTGTAATATAAAATATTGAAATAGCATCTTGACAAGTGTGATATTGATTTTCAGTGAAGATGTTCTTATTTTCGATGTTGAAGGTAAGAAAAACAAACGTGCTTATCTTATACTGGATCTCCATTTTGTCACGTAATAAAAGCAAGCGCTATTGTTGTTCTACAGATTATTGGATTAGATTTTGCAACTACGAGTTGAGTACACAAGCAAAACACAACGCAACAACTTTCACACAATCTTCTTCTTTTTCCCACTTAGGAAGTGAACAGAAGGATATAGCGACGAGTAAACATCATACATAAATTATTATATCCTACCTACCTTCAGAAAAACTAAGGCGTCATTCATAATTAAGAATATATGGAATATAATATTTTTTCAAAATTTACGCTAATATGAAGTCATTATTATTTGCACTTCAAGGTAGGTATGCAACACAAGCCTAGGTTAAAATTTTGATTATAATTAAATTCCGCGACAGCAAATACTATTTCTGTTTTATTTTGTGCCACACGAAAACGGTCAGTTTTTCTATTAAACAATTGAACTGTCAATCATAAATGTCGAAAAGTTATATGAAAATGTTAAAAGTTGATACCTACATCATTTTAGTAAGTTTAACATTTGAATATTAACTAATTTCACCGCCTGTGATACAGTCGTCATAAAATTTCCTAAAACTAGATAATTCGATCTGCTCTAAACTTTCGTTTCGTTTAGCAATGCACAAAGCAAGATTTCTTGTATTGCTCAGTCATTACTTTTAGCTTTACTAGGTACTTCTTGTCTTGCTTCTTTATTTTTCTTGCTAGGTACGGGATTCTCCGAGTTTTAGGCGATTTGGAAAAGCCCTTTGCCATGGACTGCGCAATGGACTATTTGATAAAATTCTATTAATTTTTTCTGATAATGTATGTAAATCAGGGATTATTAATAAAAACGTGGTTTGACATTTCTCTTAGTACCTACACCATACATGAATAGTACTTACATACAAAAAATTATAAACATAAAATTTAAAAAGAGAGTCCGGAAAAATATAATATCAAACATTTGTTATAATATAATAGTAAATAGGTACCTTTTTGCAAGAGGGGTATCTCATCTCTATTTTCTATACCTACGTTTTCTACATTTTCCAATTTAGTTCAATATAACATACATAACATAACTTTTCAAAATGCAACTTTTTAAAAAAAATCTGACGTGGCCATCACACAACCTTCCGCCATATCTAGACTTGTATGTATGTATACGTACAATCCGGTGCCCATTTAAAATATACAAATAAAAATCTAATATATTCAAACACAGAAATTTGCATCACCTGAATAAAAAGATTCATTCACAGGAAAACTCTGCTGTGTTGAAGCCATCCTCCGTTCAATTACTACATTTAATATCTTACTTAGGACTTATATAGCGCTAGTATGCCAACTTGTCACCCGTCTCACCTGTCAATATTTTTTACGTAGAAACAAAAATCAACCGATCATGGATTACAAGATATCAACGTTTTATTTGATAAATTTATTTTTTAAATTTTACTGCATTTCTTTAATGCTACCAGATAAAGACCATTTTTTATAACGTAAGTTGCAAATAACTTTTCCTCTTATTCTTATTACAAATAAATACTATATTTTTCAAAATTTATATACATTTTTGACAATTAACCTTTTCAATCTTCAAAAAATATCACTTCCGATGAAGATATTTGTACCAAAATCTAAGGAGCTCTTCCAATTTATATACAAATGTTAAATACCAAATATCAAAATTTTCGGGTAATTCGTATTTGAGTTATGCGACTAACAGCCCTTGACCACACACACACACACACACACACACACACACACACACACACACACACACACACACACACACACACACACACACACACACACACACACACACACACACACACACACACACACACACACACACACACACACACACACACACACACACACACACACACACACACACACACACACACACACACACACACACACACACACACACACACACACACACACACACACACACACACACACACACACACACACACACACACACACACACACACACACACACACACACACACACACACACACACACACACACACACACACACACACACACACACACACACACACACACACACACACACACACACACACACACACACACACACACACACACACACACACACACACACACACACACACACACACACACACACACACACACACACACACACACACACACACACACACACACACACACACACACACACACACACACACACACACACACACACCACACACACACACACCACACACACACACACACCACACACACACACACACACACACACACACACACACACACACACACACACACACACACACACACACACACACACACACACACACACACACACACACACACACACACACACACACACACACACACACACACACACACACACACACACACACACACACACACACACACACACACACACACACACACACACACACACACACACACACACACACACACACACACACACACACACACACACACACACACACACACACACACACACACACACACACACACACACACACACACACACACACACACACACACACACACACACACACACACACACACACACACACACACACACACACACACACACACACACACACACACACACACACACACACACACACACACACACACACACACACACACACACACACACACACACACACACACACACACACACACACACACACACACACACACACACACACACACACACACACACACACACACACACACACACACACACACACACACACACACACACACACACACACACACACACACACACACACACACACACACACACACACACACACACACACACACACACACACACACACACACACACACACACACACACACACACACACACACACACACACACACACACACACACACACACACACACACACACACACACACACACACACACACACACACACACACACACACACACACACACACACACACACACACACACACACACACACACACACACACACACACACACACACACACACACACACACACACACACACACACACACACACACACACACACACACACACACACACACACACACACACACACACACACACACACACACACACACACACACACACACACACACACACACACACACACACACACACACACACACACACACACACACACACACACACACACACACACACACACACACACACACACACACACACACACACACACACACACACACACACACACACACACACACACACACACACACACACACACACACACACACACACACACACACACACACACACACACACACACACACACACACACACACACACACACACACACACACACACACACACACACACACACACACACACACACACACACACACACACACACACACACACACACACACACACACACACACACACACACACACACACACACACACACACACACACACACACACACACACACACACACACACACACACACACACACACACACACACACACACACACACACACACACACACACACACACACACACACACACACACACACACACACACACACACACACACACACACACACACACACACACACACACACACACACACACACACACACACACACACACACACACACACACACACACACACACACACACACACACACACACACACACACACACACACACACACACACACACACACACACACACACACACACACACACACACACACACACACACACACACACACACACACACACACACACACACACACACACACACACACACACACACACACACACACACACACACACACACACACAGACATCATCGTGAAACTATCAAAAATGAGTTGTAAGGACCCTAATTCGTGCTCATCCACTAAAAATTCACCACCCGATTTTTTGCATGATTCCAATACCTTCCTTTACAGGTAAGCGGAAGGTAAAAATTTATAGCTTCGCGCCAAATCATCGCAGGTACCTACTCGAAATTTTCAGGAATTTACAGGAAAATGAATGAACTTTCTCGCTTTGTTGATTAATTGTATCCACATTTTTTTTAGCACACCGTACTAGCTGTCAAAGTTGGACATTTTTTGACATCTGAGACATTTTTTCTTAGGGGCGTGATAGAGGGTGGAATCTATTTGGCATCACATTAAAGAGACAACTTGAAACTTTTCAGAACTAAAAGAATCATCCCGTTTTGACTAAATGCAACCGAGTTATGGCAGTCTGAATATTTGCCATTTTTAGTGCAATTTCAAGTGTTGCGTTTTTTTTCCTCGAGTGTATAACACATCTATTTCCAAAACGCTTATGACTATGAGTATAGCCGAATCAGGTATATTAAATATTTAAATTGAGCTAGATGTTTTAAAGTTTGTTTATTAGTAAATACAAATCATGTGTTTTTGTTGATATTATTCAATTTAGTCAATTTGTACGATTTTAAAATTGAATCAAATTTATAATAATTATAAGCCTCCGTGGCGCAATGGCTAGCGCGTTCGGCTGTTAACCGAAAGGTTGGTGGTTCGAGCCCACCCGGGGGCGTTCTTTTAAATTAGATACAAGCGAAAGACGGCTAATAATAATCAACCATAATAGTCGCATAATAACGTATACGATAATAGCTCGGATAATATCTCGGCGTATCTCGGATAATATAATAAAATGATGAGATCGCATCAAATTTATACCACGCCTAATCGCGCCTAATTGAAGCAAAATACTGCGCCCAACGTGGGGCTCGAACACACGACCCTGAGATTAAGAGTCTCATGCTCTACCGACTGAGCTAGCCGGGCAGATATATTGCAAGAGATATTATTAAATTAAGAACAACATTTGGTTTAGTAAATCAAACATACTTTCAAATCTGATAAGAATAAAGTTATTGTATTTGGTTTACAGCAGTTAGCAATGATCATGATCGTCTAGTGCAGTGGTTAGGATTCGGTTAGGCGCTGCGTTGTGGCGTTGTGGCCGTAGTAAACCAGGTTCGAATCCTGGTTATGGTAATGTGCAAACATTTTAGGGTTACCACCAACTTTTAGTTTTAATAGTTATTTGTGTATTAATTTGTCCAGTCGAGGCGAAGCCGAGATTGACGACTCGCCAAGGGCAACAAACAAGCTCTATCCAACGAGAAACACAATTTTTGTCTACAATCGTATAATGTCAATGTGTGTAACTTTAAAATTATTATTATTTGCCGTGCTTATAACAATTATGCAATGAAATCGTGGTTATCGATCATTATCATGACAACGTTTATAAACAAAACAAAAAAATTTCAAACAAAATGTTCACATTCGTAGTTTGAGGCCAATTTGACACAATAAATTTCAGTTTTATGTTTCTCTCGCACTAGTGCGACAATTTTGTACATATCCTAACTAAGCATTGAATAACAACAACGATTGTAGACAAATAATAGTATATGGATAGCTGGTAACCACAGCTTGAAGGGTGGCAGAGGGGTGCGTATAACCAAAACCCGATATTCTTTCAAGAATTTAATTTTTATTAATTTTAATGTTTTTTGCACCTTTGTTACGATTTTTATAACAAATGTGCAAATTGTCGACCTTCTTCGGTCTCGCAATGACCCAAACGTTAGTGATCTCCAAATTTTAAATATTTTTTCTTGACTCGTTCAAAACTAATATACGAGAATTTATTTTTTATTTCATATTATAGCCATTATGGCAATATCTAAAAAAACTAAATCTGTAATAAGAAAAATAAATGCACAAATTAATGTTTAAGGGGTTATCAAATTGAAAGACTACGTTGAAGCTTTTACGTTTTACTATAAACTGTAGGTACTACTGTACTGACTTGAACTTGACTGCTTACAGATTGTAACACAAAGATTTGGCATGTGTTATGTTGCGTGGTGCATGTAAAATGGTTGTTCTCTTTCCGTAATATCTCTACTTTTTTTCTCGATTCGGTTCTCACTCGGACATCAGTGATAAATTGACAAGATTAAATTTTACGGTTCGCGATTGCCGGTTGCAGCTGGTAATATAGCAAGCATTGTAGGGTAGAATTTAGTAAAAGTTTCTACTTCCTAATTAAAATTCATTATAAATTTTCTGGTTTTTAAAAATATGAGTTTTAAGCTGTCCCGAATGTATATTTCATACGGGATGCGTGTTACTAACAGGACCTTAAATTATTTACAGCGTTAATTTTCTTCCTTCAGAAAAACATGACGTTAAGGCCGGAATGTAGCTGTCCACGATTTCGTCGAGAAAAAGGAGAGATATATACAGATTTATTGTGTCGAACAAAGGCAGCAATAGCGAACGCGCTCTAAAAGTGGCATCGTATTTGTATGATATTGTATTTATAAGACGAAAGAAATAATCAAACGCGTTATTTATATACTGTAGAACATGTTACCTACAGTGCGACGAATGAATTTTAATATATTTTGTATTTAAAATGCCCTAAATTAAACATGTAAAAGTAGTATTTTTCTCTTTATTCGGCATTTTTACTTCCTTGTACGGAGTAATAAGGAAGTATTGTAATCCCGAAAAATTTCGGTTTTCAGATTTTGATGGAAATATCCGTTTTGACCTTTTCTGAATCCATTATGACTAGTTTCGTCGTGACGTCTGTACGTATGTATGTACGGACGTATGTGTGTCGCATAACTCAAATACGGTTAGACGTAGAAAGTTGAAATTTTGTATTTAGGACTGTTATAGCATCTAGTTGTGCACCTCCTATTTTTGGTTTCAATCTACAAACCGGAGGTAGTACTTTTGTCAAATATTTCGATAAATATTTAATTTAAGACAAATTTTTTAATTTTAAATGAAAGATTATGTGATTATTACCTACAATCGGTATTTTATAAATATTTTTGTATCTGGTATCATTTAGGAATAATTAAAGTATATATTTATAATTTAGTATTTCGGTATCTTGTAGTCCATGATCGATTAACATTTGTTACTACGTAAAATTTAAATGATTATGACATGACAGTGACAATAGTAAAATATGCTTTATATCTTCTTCTGCAGTTTAAATAAAATGACTAAAATATATTTGTGAGTATACTAGTATAATAAGTTAAAAGAATTTTTTATATTATTCTACATTTTAGTTATTAAGAAAAGTATGAACACACAAGGCGTACAAGGAAGTCATGTGGTGTCCACGTCAGATTTTTTTAAAACACTACTATGAAAAAAATTGGAAAAATCGATGCGCCGCACTGTAGAATGAATATTAAATATTGTCGTAAAAAAATTTCAATGATCTTACATTAGTATTAGATTCAATATTATACAAACCGTAGAGCACTGTTTTACCTCTTTCTCATACAGCAACATTCCCGCCTTAATACTAAAATATCGGCTCGTTGGTCTAGGCCGGGTCTAGGGGTATGATTCTCGGTTAGGGGTGCGAGAGGCGGCGAGAATTCCCGGGTTCAAATCCCGGACGAGCCCCATCCTTTTATAAATGTAATATAAATACGAACAAGATAATCAATACAATGCAAGCTCGAATGCAAGCACTAGTGCAAGCATTAGCTCGACATTAGCTGATAATATCGGATATTACTATATTGACATGGGTGACGCTAAGAACATTTTCCTAGCGTTGGGCACGCATTTGAGAGCGAAAAATCGCGAAAAATCTCAGATTCAAATCTAGGTTTGTTACATTGAACCATAAAACCAGCCGAAATAGCTCAATTGGGAGAACGTTAGACTGAAGATCGCTGAAGATCTAAAGGTCCCCGGTTCAATCCCGGGTTTCGGCAATCAATGTTTTAGTTGAAATATGCAGGGAGATCTATTTGAAATGAAAATATAATAATCCTCGTAATAATCATCGATATTGGAGAGATAATTGTTTAAGAACGTTTTCCTTAAAGAGAAGCAAAGTTACCATTATGGGAGTTCATATTCATTACTCAATTTTTACATGGCCGTCCCGGTTAATGCGACAGAATTCATTTCTTGCAGAGATCGATATTCACACCATTATCACGCACGTTGCAACATTTCTGGTGTATTTAATAGACTGAAATGCAAGGGTTATTTTTCTTCGCAAATCATCTATATCAGTTGGATGTTGTGTGTAGACAATGTTTTTTTTTTACATAACACGATACAAAAAATTAGGTGGCGTAAGACCTGGTGAATTAGGAGGCCAAAAACTCTTTGAGGTATAAAATATGTAATTATAATGATACAGTTTATTTTCTATTGTGCAATAAAAAAAGTAGAAAATAAGTAGGTACCTAGTTCAAATTTTGAATTTCTGTATCCCAGAGTTAAGAAGTCGCGTTCTGTATTAGACCAGCGAGTAAATGAAATTTCATATGAGTAATACAGTGAGTGACTGACAAACTGGCATTGTTAATGTCCAGTACAGTCTTGTTATGATCTGATAGTTCTAAGTTTGAAAATGGCCGAATATTAGATTTCCAATTTTGTGTCATTGCAAACGGATTGTAAATCTCGGTGTACATTCTAGAATAAATTAATGTAATGGAAATGGAAACTCGAATGGGAATCAGCCGCGAATCTGTACTACCTACTTATTATTATATTGATAAATATTTACAGAACACATACATCCTGTTAAAGTCAAACTCTATTTTGTGTAGAAAAAAGTAGATGCCCACAACCGTGAAGTGTAATTTATATTAAGGGATGAAATCCAAGGACGGTTTTCAAGTAAAAACGTCTTTCTTCACTTTCTTTATTTATTTAATAAGTCGACCGGTTTCGGATATTATAATATCCATCTTCAGGACAAGACTACAAAATAATATACAATTAGTGTCCACACCAATTTATTATTATATTATTTTGTGCTATGACGTCGGCCCCGAGTCGGCTCATTAGCTCAGTTGGTTAGAGCGTCGTGCTAATAACGCGAAGGCGCGTGAAGGTCGCGGATTCGATCCCCTCATGGGCCCACTATTTTAATCCATTCTTTCTTGAGATGAACGCATGAGTAATTTTTGACACGTTAACATCTGCTCACGTTATTAAAAATGCTTCACGCCTGTCCACGTTTAATACTTTTTCTTTGCCGAACGATCCCAATGGACCACGATTTATTTTTTACCTTGCGTTATATGAAAACAATCTATAACCTGAACGCACTGCTCCTCCATCCTGACTCCATTACAGATTGTGACACCATGCCGCACCATGCACTCGAGCATAGATTTAGCCGGCAGGATCAACAGTGCATCCTCGAGTGCATCTTCTGCAAAATGCTCATTGTCAGAAGTGGGATTCGAACCCACGCCCACAGAGTGGACTGCGACCTGAACCGCTCGGCCATCCTGACTTGTGTACAGTCTGTGACAGTATGTACTTGAGCTAGTATTGAGCAGACAGGATCAACAGTGCATCTTCTGCAAAATGCTCCTTGTCAGAAGTGGGATTCGAACCCACGCCCACAGAGTGGACTGCGACCTGAACGCAGCGCCTTAGACCGCTCGGCCATCCTGACTGTGACAGCATGTAGTACTTGAGCTAGTATTTATCCAGCAGGATCAACAGTCCATCTTCTGCAAAATGCTCATTGTCAGAAGTGGGATTCGAACCCACGCCCACAGAGTGGACTGCGACCTGAACGCAGCGCCTTAGACCACTCGGCCATCCTGACTTGTGTACAGTCTGTGACAGCATGTACTTGAGCTAGCATCGCTAGCTAGCTCGCATAAAACCTCCCCGACAGGGAATCGAACCCCGGTCTCCCGTGTGCTATACTGATAATGATAATAATATACGAGTAAGAGCAATGTCAAAAAACTAATAATTTGATTTAGAAATCGATACTGTCAGGATTCGAACCTAGAATCTTCTGGCGAGTCTTCGAATCTGTAGTCATCCGTAGCGCCGTTGCTTCTTAGTAGTAAAAATACTTTAAGGGCTTTTGCGTTTTGCAATAATAATTTTCTAGTGTAAAGGGGTAGTGGTAGGTTGAATTTAGGCTAATCTAATAGTTTTCCTCGACCTTTTAAAAGAATTATCTGCGATATGCAATCAACGCTAGCGACGTCTAGTGAATAAAAAAGAAATAAATCTTGCAATCAATATTCCTTTTTATGAACAAATGCGTAGGAAAATATGTTTTCTTTATTATTATCTTTATAGCCCAGTCAATCTAGATTTAACCTGGAAATGGAAGATAGAATTCTAATTTTTTGCACAGATGTTCCTTATAACGTAGTATAACTCTCTTAGAAAGTCCCAAGGTTACCGACGCTTGCTTCCCTCGGGAGAGGGCAAAAGGTCCTAAGGGATGGCAAATCATATATGCAGACTTAAACTCGTATAACTTTCGATCGGAATGACGTAGACACGTCAATGATAGCTCAAAATGTTGAGAATAATGTGCACTATACACGTAGACACTCAAAGTTAAATATTATGCCATAATAACCGGTCTAACAACTCCAGACACACAAAAGTGGTTAACGCACAAAATAATTTACGCATTTCAATTATATATTCTTATTATGATTAAATAACATGGTTCTACATTATTTTGTATAGAATAGATACAGAGAGTGACGTGTATAGTACCGGGAATAATAATAAAACTGAAAAGAAATTTTTTATAAGTGTACAATTTTACCGATTATGTACAGAGGTAACCCAGTCAAATGGTAGAAAATAAGGAAAAGTTTTGGGATTGTTTTGAAATTTTTATTATTAAATTCTTCGAACATTTCTGTATAAGACAGATTACTTGTAAAAAATTTTGAGGGTCAAATTTACGATTTTCTGTGTTTAATGATCAGTAACTTCTAAACTAATTAAATTTTTGACTTCCGGTTTCTTTTATCAAATTTTGAGAACGATTCTCTATAAGTTAGATTATTTTAAAATTTTGTTGAGGGTCTTTGTTAAGCCAAAAAAATAAAGTTTTTCTTCAAGAGAAAATTGAGAAATTTTAGTTTTTAAAAGTTTTTTTGTGTTTAATGACCTGTAGTTTCTGAACGAATAAAAAATTTGACAACCGGTTTCTTTTATTAAATAGAGAATTGTTCAGAGATTTTGATAAAAGAAACCGAATGTCAAAATTTTTATTCGTTCAGAAACTACAGGTCACTAAACACAAAATAAATTTTAAAAACTCTCAATTTTCTCGCGACAAAAAACTTAAAATTTTGTCTTAACTAAGGCCTTCAAAAAAATTTAGAATAATCTATCTTATAGAGAATTGTTCGGAGAATTTCATAAAAGAAACCGAATGTCAAAATTTTTATTCGTTCATAAACTACAGGTTATTAAACACAAAATAAATTTTAAAAACTAAAATTGCTCAATTTTCTCGCGACGAAAATCTTAAAATTTTGTCTTAACTAAGGCCTTCAAAAAAAATTAGAATAATCTATCTTATAGAGAATTGTTCGGAGAATTTAAAATAAAAGAAACCGGATGTCAACTTTTTTATTCGTTCAGAAACTACAGGTCATTAAACACTAAAATTTCTCAATTTTCTCTTGAAGAAAAACTTTATTTTTTGGCTTAACAAAGACCCTCAACAACATTTTAAAATAATCTAACTTATAGAGAATCATTCTTAAAATTTGATAAAAGAAACCGGAAGCCAAAAATTAGTTTAGAAGTTACTGGTCATTTCATTAAACACAAAAAATATTAAAAAACTAAGATTTTTGCAATTTTCTCTCGTAGAAAATCGTAAATTTGGCCCTCAAATTTTTTAAAAAGTTATCTGTCTTATACAGAAATGTTCGAAGAATTTAATAATAAAAATTTCAAAACAATCCCAAAACTTCTCCCTATTTTCTACCAGTTGACTGGGTTACCTCTGTACATAATCGGTAAAATTGTACACTTATAAAAATTTTCTTTTCAGTTTTATTATTATTCTCGGTACTATACACGTCACTCTCTGTATCTATTTTATACAAACTAATGTAGAACCATGTTATTTAATCATAATAAGAATATATAATTGAAATGCGTAAATTATTTTGTGCGTTAACCACTTTTGTGTGTCTGGAGTTGTTAGACCGGTTATTATGGCATAATATTTAACTTCGAGTATATACGTGTATAGTGCACATTATTCTCAACATTTTGAGCTATCATTGACGTGTCTACGTCATTCCGATCGAAAGTTATACTAGTTTAAGTCTGCATATATGATTTGCCATCACTTAGGACCTTTTGCCCTCTCCCGAGGGAAGCAAGCGTCGGTAACCTTGGGATTTTCTAGGAGAGTTATACTACGTTATAAGGAACATCTGTGCAAAAAATTAGAATTCTCTCTTCCATTTCTAGGTTTGGCTAATTTTTGTCTAGATTGACTGGGCTATTAAGTTAGTTTTCATATTTTTCTAACTTTAATTTATATATTTCTTTGTAACCAATAGAACTCCTGAGGAGGGTTCAAGTGAGGCCGAAACCGGTAGAGCTGTAATAAATGCAATTATTTCATTGCAACCCATCAGTTTATTTTACTACAATATAAAAATTCCAGTCAAGAAAATTCAAACTTCATGTAAATTTACATTTCAAAAGATAATTTATTTATTGTGATTATTTATTACTACTATTTGTTCTGCTCTAGCATAATTCATAATCATAAGTTTGTTTTGTTTCATATTTCATTCTGACAGCGTCTCGAAAATTATACATCATAAATTTATTTAATTATCTTATAAATCAAATTGTATGAAATGTAACTACAGTCTAGAGGGAATATGGTACACGTATTGGATTTTGTTTCTGTATATAAATTGAAGTTGTTCAATGCAGAATTTCAGAATTATATTTATATTATTTGTGTATTATTCTAATATTCTTCTCATAAATTCTCATAAAATAGTAGATAAAATTAAAGAATGAATTATATAATAGTCATTTGATTTTGAGATGGAATTTTGGGTAGAACAAAATAATGTATTTTTATAAAATGAATTATTTTTGGACCTTTTATGTTATTTTTAAATCAAAAAGTTTCAAAAATTAGAGAGTTTTGAGTTAGTTGGTGCTACGTTTGAAAATTCAGTGGGGTCGTTTACTCACGTAAAATTTTCAATTAATTTTAATCATAATACAATTAAAATTCATGAAAATATTAGTTATCTACGCAAGTATTATTTCAGCTCGAAACAACAACATAGCAGCAAATAATGTGACGTCAATATGGCCGATTTAGTACTATTGATCGCCCAGGTGCGGGTTTAAAAATTGCTGTCCCCACAATGTTATTGGAAGAAAAAAAGTGCAATTATTAGAAGAAGAAGTACAAAATAAAATTGCGCTGCTTGCTATTTTTTTAAAGTTCAAGATCAAATACGTTTAAATTAAATGTAATGTTTCATAAATAAAAAGAAAAATTAAATACAATAAAATTGTAAGTAGGTATATTTTATTAAAATTAGTTTTTATATTTAATGTACAAATACCATTATTTTAAGTTTACTTCCGCTGCCCCGCTCACGTACGGGGGCACGCTATGCACCTACGTCAGAATCGGCCCTGAACGGCAAACATTTGACTAATAAGTAAGCAACCAGATGTTAAGGCACACCTGAGCCACATGACCACGCCGTTTTGATTTCGTTTGACGGATATTACATACGGTTTTAATGACAATCTTATGACATGCGCGTAAATATTATATATTAATAAATACCTAAAGTTTCATAAATAAATAAATAATAGCAAACGACCAAAAAATGTATTGCCTATTGGCTACCAAATAATAATTGCGATAATTAGTCCAGTAACATAGTACATCGTAAGTTGCATCAAGTGGTGGTAGTAGGTTTCTATTTTTTTTCTTGTATAGGATGTGACTGAGATGCAAAATCCAAGTTTTCGACCTCGGCAACCCTCCGGAACACTTTTGAATATCTCAAAAACTGCTAAATTTTTGCACTTTTTTCGGATTCTTACCATTTTGACTATGAAGGAGCACGATTTCGACAAAAACCATTCAAAACATTTTTAAACTAGATTAAATTGTCTACAATCTAAAACCAGAATGGGCTCGGTAGCCCTAATAGTTTCCGAGATACAGCTTTTCAAAGTTTGGCAAAATATACAGATTTAAAACACCAACCGTTTCTATTCTACAAAAATTTTACTATATTCTCTCGCGGAAGAACTTTAAATTTCAGCTTAAGGAAGACCATTGAAAATTTTTGACAGAATGTAACTTATAGAAAAAAGTACGAGGAATTCAGTTCTGCAAACC
This sequence comes from Agonum fuliginosum, assembly GCA_947534325.1. Classification (NCBI taxonomy): domain Eukaryota; kingdom Metazoa; phylum Arthropoda; class Insecta; order Coleoptera; family Carabidae; genus Agonum; species Agonum fuliginosum. The sequence continues at coordinate 16,834,398 of OX384033.1, forward strand.
GGAAGTCAATATCATTATTCGTTCAGATATTATAGTTAATTAAACACAATAAACAAAAGAATAAACAAAAATTTTACTATATTCTCTCGGGAAAAAACTTTAAATTTCAGCTCAACTAAGGCCACTGCAATTTTTTGACAGAATATATCTTATAGAAAAAAGTACGAGGAATTCAGTGCTGCAAACCGGAAGTCAATATCATTATTCGTTCAGATATTATAGTTAATTAAACACAATATACAAAAGAATAAACAAAATTTTTACTATATTCTCTCGGGGAAAAACTAACTATAATATCTGAACGAATAATGATATTGACTTCCGGTTTGAAGCACTGAATTCCTCGTACTTTTTTCTATAAGATACATTCTGTCAAAAATTTTCAGTGGTCTTCCTTGAGCTGAAATTTAAAGTTTTTCCGCGAGAGAATTTAGTAAAATTTATGTTTACTCTTTTGTTCATTGTTTTTAATCAACTATATTATCTGAACGAATAATGATAGAAATTTCCGGTTTGCAGGATTGAATTCCTCGTACTTTTTTCTATAAGATATATTCTGTCAAAAAATTTCAGTGGCCTTAGTTGAGCTGAAATTTAAAGTTTTTCCCCGAGAGAATATAGTAAAAATTTTGTTTATTCTTTTGTTTATTGTGTTTAATTAACTATAATATCTGAACGAATAATGATATTGACTTCCGGTTTGCAGCACTGTATTCCTCGTACTTTTTTCTATAAGATACATTCTGTCAAAAATTTTCAATGGTCTTTCTTGAGCTGAAATTTAAAGTTCTTCCGCGAGAGAATATAGTAAAATTTTTGTAGAGAGAAACGGTTGGTGTTTCAAATCTGTATATTTTGCCAAACTTGAAAAGCTGTATCTCGGAAACTATTAGGACTACCGAGCCCATTCTGGTCTTAGATTGTAGACAATTTAATCTAGTTTGAAAATGTATAGAATGGTTTTTGTCGAAATCGTGCTCCTTCATAGTCAAAATGGTAAGAAACCGAAAAAAGTGCAAAAATTTAGCAGTTTTTGAGATATTCAAAAGTGTTCCGGAGGGTTGCCGAGGTCGAAAACTTGGATTTTGTATCTCAGTCACATCCTATACAAGAAAAAAAATAGAAACCTACTACCACCACTTGATGCAACTTAGGCCCATTATAACCATGACAAAGTTACTGGACTAAATGGAATAAACATAATAATTGCACTAACTTTTAGAAACTTCTCTGGCATTCTTTCTAAGCAGAATGGGACCTCCGTCTTCTCTCCTCCACGTGATTCTAGGAGTGGGATGTCCGGTGGCTCTACACCACAAGGTAGCGTTCTCGCCTTCTGCCACTGCTAGGTCTCCACTTGTGTCATCGTACACAATGTCTGGAGGAACTGTAACAAAAATGTACTTATTACTTTAATTGCCAGTTAAATCTACAAATCTGAAATTTTAAACTCGGTTTAATTGAAGCAAATAGAATTATTGAAATGTAAAATATACATTATTCAGCGAGTGTTCTCGGGTTGAAATTCTTATGGATATTATAGTGTGTGCAGTACAATCATGTTTTATTACAGGATTGGCAAAAACATGTTTTTTTTTATTTTAGACAAAAAACTATTCTTTTTGTTTAAAACTGTTTTATTTGTATAAAATGTGTTTTTTTATTGATAACAAAAAATGTTTTAAACAAAAAAACAGTGTTTTAATCAGCAAAGAATTCTGAAATATGCTTCATTATGCACTATGGCGATAAATATGGTACTTATACTAATTATTTATTATCAGGTTCTGGCTATAATGGGTAACATCTAGTGATAAATAGTATAATATACCATACACTTTTATTAGCTCTAGGCACTTTGTTTGATTATTTGATTACGGAGAAATAGTATTAAAAATGTTGAAAACGTGTTTTAAACGTTTTCTTTGTTTTAAACAAGTTTTAAACGTTTGTTTTAAACGTGCCAAGTCTTGTTTTATTGCAGTATGCACTACAAAGAATTTCATTAATGCTATTATTTACAATGTTAATATGAGTCATACAAAGTTTGCGTTTAATATTACAAACAAATCCATAAATACAGTTACAAATCCCTTTCAGTGTCATGCGATAATGTCAATATCACTTTCTAACATGTACAAATTCGAGCTACAAACCCTTGTAAATGATTTGAGCTAAACATACACGAAACAAGGCTTGAGTTCAACAACTGAAGTGTGACATGTGTATGTACGTATGTTGGTGAGGACAAGGCACACTGGGATTCAGGATTCAGGATTCAGGGATTCTATGACTACGTTCTGCGTTCAAATAATGATGAGCATTTCCAGGGAGGGAGCACACACGCATAAATTATCCGACGTATGGGCGGGATGGAGAAACGAGAACCGGGGAGGAAGGTAGCAGAGGAAACGGAAGTTGTGAAATGATCGGGAGGACAAACAAACATGGGGGAATATGTCAAGAGGTGGAATGTTACAGATAGGTTATTATAATGACGATTATGATATTATATTAGAGGAGAGGTTTGTTAAACCTTATTTGTGTGTCAATAATTAAATTTATAAAAATTTGTTCTTTAAAAACTGAAAAAACATACATGATTCAAATTATCGACATTTTGATGAACTTTTTTTCCATTAACCTGCAAAAGAGTTATTAAATTAATGTTAAAATTCACTAACAAATTTGAGTATTTTTAAGTGCAATAATTGTCAATTTATTGTAATAATTTTAAGAAATGTCGTCTCCATAATCTATCAGTTTGTGAAATTTTAAAATTTTGATAGGATGGATGCAGGAAGATTTACTTTTATTGAAATAGAAGATCATTAGAGCGTCGTACAAGAGTTGAATAAAAACGGTGATCGATTTGAACATCTGTTAGGTTTTTAATTTATCTGTTTTTACCTCCCGCCTCATATTCTTTAAGGGAGGTATTGTTTTAGGATCCATAGAATACGAATAAAGGATTTTCGAGATGATGTCAGTGTGTGGGTGTGTGTGTGTGTGTGTGTGTGCGTTAGATTGTATGTAACATTTTTTTTGGGCTCTATAACTCAAAAAGTTACAAACATTTAACAACAAAATTTTATATTTTACCTTTTAATACAAATATTAAAAACTCAGTTAGTTTTTGGAAGCAATCCCCAAACCGAAAGTAGTACTTTTCTGAAATATTTTGATAAATAATTAATTTAACGCTATATTTTTTATTTCAAATGAAAGATTATTATTATTATCTACAATTTTTAGCATTTTATAAATACATTGTTCTGTCATAGTAGGTACTTAAGGATTCAAAGTATTATTTATAATTTAGAGTATGAAACTTCAGTATCTTGATATCCATGATTGTTTAATATTTGTTACTACGAAAAATTTAATGAGTTTTTGTTTTGCGAGGTTCATACATTTTACATCGTGGTTCATACCAACCCTCATTAGACAATGGCACGATCCCATTTTTCGATACTTATGTATATTTGTATTTTTAAAAAATCGAAGAAAATACTGACAAAATTTTCTATTTTTCAAAATTTCATAAGTACCTACGGTACCTACCTACCTACTATTTTAGTAGTAAGATGTAATGTAATCAATAATCTAGGTATATCTTGCGAAACGATCAACGGTTCTTTATAAGTAAGTCACAGTTGAAAGTCAACCCATCTACCTTTTACTGACCCTTGAACCCACACGCAACAACCCTAACATCTCAGGGTAGTAAAAGCAACTATCTCAGCGCGATGGTGTCGCCGCATAGCGTCGGGTATTAGAGTTATCAACAAACATATAACTCTGCCGGTATATTTACATACAAACATACCGACAGCGGTACCTGCTACAAGGTACAGTACAAGCACAAGCCTTATAGAATTACAGGTTGTCTGAAGTGGATTAGATGAATGATATTCGGCGCGAGGGAGGTGTGTTGTGTTATCAGGTTATCACCACCGTGGTTAATTCACTTTACATGTGTAGGTGTTAGATGTATGAAGGATGTGATGTGTGTGATAAGCCAGGAAATAATATCATATTGTTGCTTAACAACAATGTCGAGATTTTTCAGATAATAGATTTCTCTTCATATCCGTCTTTATGGTTAATTATTTAAAAATTACTTCGTAATTACAACTTTAACATAAGCAAAGCTAAAACTTTATTATTTTGTCATACAGAGGTTAAGAGTCATTATAGTATTTTAAAATTTAAATTCATGGTTTTTTATGTAGGATAAAGATTTTGATTCGAAAATAAGGTATGTGGTCGTAAAAGGTCACCATGAACCGTCATTTTTCCAAGATGGCGGACTCCGGTCGTTTCTTGACTACAAGATACCGAAATACTAAATTATAAATATATACTTTAATTATTTTTAAATGATACCAGATACAAAAATATTTATAAAATACCGATTGTAGGTAATAATCACATAATCTTTCATTTAAAATAAAAAAATTGGCTTAAATTAAATATTTATCGAAATATTTGAAAAAAGTACTACTTCCGGTTTATAGATTGAAACAAAAAATTGGAGGTGCACAACTAGATGCTATAAAAGTCCTAAATACAAAATTTCAACTTTCTACGTCTAACCGTATTTGAGTTATGCGACACACATACGTCCGTCCGTACGTACAGACGTCACGACGAAACTAGTCATAATGGATTCAGAAAAGGTAAAAACGGATATTTCCGTTTCCGTCAAAATCTGAGAACCGAAATTTTTCACGATTACAATACTTCCTTTCTACTCCGTACAAGGAAGTAAAAATTATTGAAAATTCAGTTTTTTTTTTCGCGCTCTATGTGAACGTGTGCTTCGCATTTTTGGATTAAGTTTCGACGTGCCGTCGTAGTGTTAGACGATGACAGCTATACTTTTTTTGCTACGTATGTCAGTCGGGGAAAGGGGAAGTTTGATGTTGTTGTGATTTTTATCTATTAGATCTAAAAATTAATTGAGTTAATGTTTAGTAATACATTTAATAACATGTTTATAGTAATAACCATAATAACTTTATTATCATACCTAGGGCTGGGAATTTTTTCGATATATCGAATACTTTATCGATATATCGAATAGAAATATCGAAAAATATAAAAGAATCTTGAAAAATGGCGGCCAAAATAAGTTTTTGGTATATAGCTCCGTCCCTGTAGCTTTTAGAGAAAAAGTTTCTATACAAAAGTTGTAGAGGACTAAATTTGCTACAAAATTGTTTGGATACTTTTTTGTCAGGCTAATACTTTAGGAGTTACAGGGCCGAATAATAGACTGGATTTTTTAAAATCACAGAAAAGCAGCATTTGCATGCAAATTTTTTCCAATTATGTGCCAATTAGTGTACCTAAAGTTGTTTCCTGCAATTAAGTAATGAAAACTCATGCTTTTGTCAACTCGTTATCACACCACTCCTGATGATTAAGCCTACTAGATCGAACGCTAAGACCAAAAAAGATGGGGTACTTTGCATTTCATGATTAAAACATACCGTTTAGCATAATATGTGTTCTTTAGATCATTCTCTACCAAACCGAAATTCTAGCAACCCCCGGAGTCCTACAGGGGATGTGTATTGCGAGTCGCATATCCATTTCTTGAATTTTTCACGTTTGTCTCGTAAACGGTTATAATTAATTTTTTCAGGTAAAAATATCGACTTTTGATTTCTAGCTTCGATTCCAGAGACATTTTTCTATCAACATTATTATTATCAACATTTTTCGGACCCTGGTTTCAACACAATTTTTTAAAGAAAGAAAACAAAATTGAGTTTTTTGTGTTTAATTAACTCTAATTTATAAACGATTTAAGATTTAAGATTTAAGTATACAAACAATTTTGTAGCAAATTTAGTCCTCTTCAACTTTTGTATATAAACTTTTTCTCTAAAACCTACAGGAACGGAACCAAAAACTTATTTTGGGCGCCATTTTTCCAAGATGGCGGCGGGAGCGGCGGTCGCTCGAGGTCGCAAACTTAGGGGCATACTTAGGACCACCTAGTCTACAATCCTACCAAGTTTCAAAACTCCTCAACCTTTTGCACGAAAACATCTTGTTTATGTCTCTAATGACTGGACTAAATGCGTATGCTTAGTTTCGTAGTAGTGATGGGTCGTTCATGAACGAGTCGTTCAAAATGAACGACTCATTTTAGTGTGCCGTGAACGAACGACTCTTTAGTTCGTTCAGCACGGCACACCAGTTCACACTAGCTCCGTGCTACTATTTAGCCTCCGCTCACCGCTCCGACCGCTGAACGCAGAAAGACGAACGAGTGTGAGTGGAATGAATGAAACGAACGAAACACACAGACAGCACACGGCACATAACAGACTACAGGGCACTATTGACTTGACTGAGTGCTGTGTATTCTGAGAAGCGTGCATGCGTTTCTGTTGTACGGCCAACAAAGAAAATAATCAACAATATGAGAAGTGGTAACAATGTAGGACTGGAAAGTAAATGCAAAAAATACATTAATGTAAAAGTAATAGAATAGTAAATACTAAATATATTTATTTAGAAAATCTATTAAAATAAAATATACAAAAAACTAACAACTAACTAAAATGCTCAGGTTCATGCAGTTCGGCACATGCGCACATGCCACACAAGGCGAGCGCACAGTGCTGTGAGCATGAGCAGAGCAGCTCAGCTGAGCAGCACACTAGCACGGTAGCACAGTGTCATTTGAAACGCACAGTGCTGTTTTACAGAGTCGTTCAAATGATCGACTCAGTGTGAACGACTCACTTTACTGAGCGGAGCGAAATGAACTGACTCACTAAAAATGAACGGAAGACCCATCACTATTTCGTAGTTATACTGTTATATTGAACAACCATCATTCAACTGCATCACTGCCAGATTGTCACTACAGTACGTTTTACAAGAATCCATAATAATGCCTCCTGTTAAAAGAAGTACCTATATCGATAATTCGATATATCGGTAATTCAATATATCGATAATTTGATAGGTATATCGATAATTCGATATATCGATAATTTGATAGGTATATAGATAATTCGATATATCGATAATTCGATATATCGATAATTCGATATATCGATAATTCGATATATCGATAATTCGATATAGGTATCGATAATTCGATATAGGTATCGATAATTCGATATATCGATAATTCGATATAGGTATTGATAATTCGATATAGGTATTGATAATTCGATATATCGAATTTTCGATATATCGAATATATCGATAATTTTTTCAATATCGATATTTTCGATATTTTTTTCTATATCGCCCACCCCTAATCATACCTTTGAGATTTTACATTTCTTGTTTCGGCGCTTGTGAAATCTTGATTACATCTACTTATATAATATTCATGTATCATGAGCGAATTAATTGTTGGTAAATTTCCAGCATCTGCATTTTCGTAGCCTGATTCCATGATAAACACAACTTAAAAATATCAGTATAATAAGGTTATGCCTCTTGAGCTGTCACCGCTGTCACTTTGACATTACGAAATAACCCCCTAACATCTCTCCCCAATAAAACATCAGCGCACCTAGCGGCATAATCTGGGGTGCGTTCCAAAACCATACTCCAGAGTATAGAGTATGCTCAAAGTCGTTCCAAAAGGTTTGAGTATATCTCCAGTGGAAACTCTGAAGTGTTCCAAAACTGTTCGAGTTTACTCGAAGAGCATACTCTTCGTACCCTGTAAAATAGGAGGGTACAAACGTACTCTGGTGACTTTGGCGCCAAATAGTGCTAACCTAAATTGTCTGTTCCATAATATCTTATTATTATTAATTTATAATGGACAACGAATTGGAAATCAGCCACACAAATTGACGCAAACGATTATAAAGTAATTTGTATTCTAAAAGAAGATAATATGTTGATTTTGGAAAATAAAGGTATATTCATAAATGTATTAGAAAACCTTACCAGGACTACATTTATAAATTGGCGCAAATATTCATAAATATTCGCAGTTATAACACTTAACCCCCTTCTATTATCCATGATGCAAGATCAATTTTGTATATCAAATAAATGTGGTTATAGGTTAAAATATTTCCTACTCTACGTCGTTCCGAAACCCCACAAAACCCTGGAGTAACCTACTCTTACTCCAATACTTTACTCTGTGCTCCATGGTAAGGTTTTGGAACGCACCCCTGGCTAGCACACGTGACGTCACATTTGAGAAGTCGATTTGAAGCATATAAATTTTAAATCAAATTTTATAAACATTGGTAACATAATTGTTCATTTTTTACATTAAATATTTTCTTATAAGTCAAATATTGTACAAAAATAAAAATTCCTTCAACATAAAAAAATGTTAAGTACGCTATAAAGCCTCATTCACATAAGCATTTAGTTTTAAGGTTTATATTTATGTTTACGTTTAAGAAAGTTTAAATTCATATAACTAAATACGAGCATTCACACTTCCCACTTTCAAGCACTGTGAATGCTCGTATTTAGTTAGATGTATTCAAACTTTCTTAAACGTAAACATAAATGTAAACCTTAAAAGTAAATGCTTATGTGAATGCAGCCTTAACTTACCTAAATACTCGTTCTAAATAATTGTAATATAACCAAACTCGTACTGTCAATCACTGTCTACTGTCAACTGTCCTATTGCCAAAAAGAGGTTAAGTGAAAGGCAAGACGAAATTCTAAAGCCAAGTATATTTTTGTTGAATGTGTAAATCAGTGGCGTAACTATGCCAATGCAGCCAATGCGGTGCATTGGGGCCCACGTTACAAAAGGGCCCATTTCCTTTTGCTGAATTTAAAAAAAAAATTGTCTCTATGTTTAATTATGATAATAAATATAATATTTTAAAATATTTAAGTGTTATAATTTATCTGATAACCGGCAACAGTTTTAATTTTCAACAAAGTATAGCTCATTCAACGGTTATAACTTGCAGTTGTACAAGTAACAAATTTTAAGAATATAAAATTGTGTTCGTAGAAAATTTTAGACGAATTTACGAAGAAATGCTTGCAAACAAATTTTAAGAAAACATAAATGTGTACGTAGAAAATTTTAACAAACTAACGAAGGGAGGGTGAGTATTGCGTTGCGCTTGCGCGTAGTTATGTTGATAAGAGTGAAGTAAACATATACAAATAATACTTTGCTAAGATATAAGTAAAAAATATTAGTTTTTAGTTATATTACTGACTTGACTGGTAAGTATATGTAAAAAATAGTTAAATAATAATTAAATATTATGATATGAGTGCTAGTTTTTCGCAAGTACACTCTTTATTTATACTGCATGTATTTAACAATACCTGTAACAGTGTCCAGTGCTGAGCGTTCATTTTCTAAATTAAAGATAATTAAAAACTATTTGCGAAATACTATGGGACAAGAACGTCTCTCTTCTTTAACACTTTTAAGCATAGAAGCTGAAAAAATGGATGTGTCAAAATTAATAAATGATTTTGCTAATGCCAAATCGAGAAGGTGTCCATTTTAATATTTTAAATATTAATAATAATATTGCTAAATTGTATATAATTTTGTATTTTTTCTATATACTCATATATAATTATAAATATAAATATGTATAATACCTAGGTACCTATAAATATGTGCTTATACAAAATTTTGTTTTTGTTTTATAAAATATATATTATATTTCTTTCCAATTACCTAATACATATTGATTTTCTTCCTGTTTTGCGGGGTACTGGGGAGGTTGTTGGGGGTCCCAAATTAAATTTTGCATTGGGGCCTTTTTTTTCTAGTTACGCCACTTGTGTAAATGCACTATAATTTGACTTTTCAAAAGTCGCATTATCAAAGTCAAGTCAAAGTACATTTTAGGCGTACGTGTAGACGTAGTATGTAAGTAAAACTATTTATTAGATTATTAGAATAAGTAGAATTTGGCGAGAGGTCGAGTGCTGGCCACATCAGATTATATTTTATTATATTGATGATATGACGCAATATACTTTACCTATATTTCATGATAATGACGTTTTGTTCATATGTTTTGACAATGTTTTGTGAAATAAATCAATCCTATCCAAACGACTTTAAATTTATATTTAAAAATATTTGTTCAGTTTACGATGATATCAAATCAAGATTTACATGTTTACATTTGGTATTTTTTATCTTATTTCGGAATAAGTAAGTAGTGTAAATGAAAAATATACTACAAGAAAGTATGTATCACAATAAATATTCTATATTCTTATTTTTAGGTATTTTTATATTGGTGCTAGTATTAACAACAGTGACCCATTTCCAACTAATGTTTTTAAAAATGAACGCAAGTGAAATAAACATAAAACATCATACATAAAAGAAGAGTCAGTGTATCAATCATAATGTATTATTTGGTTTGATTCTTGGTTGATATTGTACAATGAATTTTAGCTTTGACCACACATCTATCTCTTATGAATATAAGCGGAGCAGATCGCAATACTTTATGCTCACAAAATTTAAGAACAAGAACGAACAATAAGAATAGTCTTAAAGTTAAAACAGTTCCAGGGACTCGAACCGGTTAATATAACGGTTCAGGTTCGGTTCGCGGTTCACTGTGCTTTCTAGACATCGGTTTTGTTCCGGTTTTCATACTTCTTCATGAATTAAACCGGTTTTGAAAAAGCGATTCAAGTTCCGGTTTCGGTTTAACGATTTACTAAAAAACAAGCAATTATTTTTATTTATCGTTCCAGTTTTGGACTAAAATAAAGAAAAAATGTAATTCAAAAATGTTCATACAAATTTAATAAAAAATTGACGAAAAAACGTTAATTTCAATAAATTTTTTAAACAGTTTCGAATCGGTTCGGCTTCTGTTATGGGTTTTTCAAATTATTTTTAACTTTTCGATTTGGTTCGCTGTTTGCTAAAATAGCTGCGATTCGTTCCGGTTTATGTTTCTGTTCCGGTTCGGTTCGATTCCCTGGTTATAACATATGAGTCGGTTTATGCCGCAGAAGTACCAGCATAAACCGACTGATGTGATTGAATTCCACTATAATAACATCTACCATTCTGTAATTGGGAGTCAATCCTGTAGAATGGGTATAGGTAACCATCAAAATAAATAAATAACTGTTTTAACTTTAAAACTACTCTTATTCTAAAAATTTTGAGCATAAACCCACCTTAAGATGTTTTCTATTAAATACGAGTTTGGAGTTTAACACTTAAATTAGTAGATTTGAGGTTTTAAAGTGAATTTAACTGTGCACAGTACATAGCACAGCACAGCGCATAGCATTTTGGTTACGGGGTTTTTATAAACCGCACACAAACACTGATTGCTATACAAAAGGCGATCGCAAGAAAATTTGCTTGGTTTGATGTAGTTATGTTTGACAGAAAGTTTTGTTGGAAACATGAATATAAGCAAAAATTTGAAAAAAATTGTTTTATTTAAATAACCTAATGATTTTACTTTTCAAAATTCACTCGATTAAATACTCGATTAAAATCATTAATATAAAAATCTGACGTGGCCATCACACAACCTTCCGCCCGACTTCCGCCATATCTAGACTTTAAACAGAAATGTATACGTACAATCCGGTGCTCATTTAAAATATACAAATAAAAATCTAAAATATTCAAACACAGAAATTTGCATCACCTGAATAAAAAGATTCATTCACAGGAAAATAAAGTGTAGAATAGGTGTTTAAAAGGAATTTCGTTTTTTTTGTGTCAATCGGTTCATTCCTATTCTCTGTCCTAGAATAAAGCAAAATTTTGCCGCGGATTTTGTTAGTTTTTAGGGTAAAATTTTTGACAACTGTCAACACTGGTTATGCTGAAAAATTAACAGATTAAACATGTGATTTCACGTTTTTATACATTTATGTAATAGAGATATCAATAAATAAATATATTTTTCACAGATATAAGGCTTTTTATTACTTGCTTTTCTTAGTTTTCGAAATTATTTGACATAAATACAATATTACATTTGTTTTAGATTAATATATATTTCAATAGTGTTTGCCATGTTAAAAACATGGATACAAAAAAAATGCGAGTTTGTGGGGCTCTAGTACGGTTTTGTTAGCTTTGTTAGTGTAGCAAATACCAAAACCGAGTTTGTGGGGCTTTATTTTTAGCCATTTTGACACATTGAGGTTAACCAAAAAAATTTCATTTTCTTCAAAAAATCATGTTAAAAACACTCTTCCGCGGTCTAATTTTGCTTGTTTAGGTCATATTTCAGCATAATAAACGATCTCCTAAAATAAAAAACGCATCTCTTAAACACCTATTCTACATTCCAGCCCTAGTATGCCAACTTGTCACCCGTTTCACCTGTCAATATTTTTTTACGCAGAAACAAAAATCAACCGATCATGAATTACAAGATATCAACGTTTTAATTGATAAATTTATTTTTTAAATTTTACTGCAGTTCTTTAATGCTACCAGATAAATACAATTTTTTTATAACGTAAGTTGCAAATAACTTTTCCTTTTATTCTTATTACAAATAAATACTATATTTTTCCAAATTTATATACAATTTTGACAATTAACCTTTTCAATCTTCAAGAAATATCACTTCCGATGAAGATATTTGTACCAAAATCTAAGGAGCTCTTCCAATTTATATACAAATGTTAAATACCAAATATCAAAATTTTCGGGTAATTCGTATTTGAGTTCTGCGACTAACACTCGGCCTTGACCACACACACACACACACACACACACACACACACACACACACACACCACACACACACACACACACACACACACACACACACACACACACACACACACACACACACACACACACACACACACACACACACACACACACACACACACACACACACACACACACAGACACACACACCCACACACACACACACACACACACAGTGGTAGTGGTAGGTACAAACTTTTAATTAATTTTTAAAAAAATTACTGGATTTAAATTTAAAAAGTACTGGAACTGATGAAAATATTGTAAATTTGCGCTTTCAATATTATTACTTAATTTAATTTACATATTACTCGTGTTATGTCTATAACTTATAATAAATGCAATTAAAATCTCGAATATTAAACGTCACTCAATGACTGCTATCACTTTGACATTTACAAATGTCACTTTGACATTGACCGAAGTCACTTCGACATTGGTAGCTGTCACTTTGAGACCGCCAACACTGCCGCCAACGCATCGATAAACAAGCTAAAGATAGGAATCTAGATGCTTTTGCTTGAAACACAGTTCGTAGTGCCCCTATATTTGCCGAGGAGAACTAAATTTGACGTGGGCATAGCTGGCTTGGATTTGTTATTCATATTTTTACTTCCTTGTACGGAGTAATAAGGAAGTATTGTAATCGCGAAAAATTTCGGTTTTCAGATTTTGATGGAAATATCCGTTTTGACCTTTTCTGAATCCATTATGACTAGTTTCGTCGTGACTTCTGTACGTATGTACGTACGGACACGTATGTGTGTCGCATAACTCAAATACGGTTAGACGTAGAAAGTTGAAATTTTGTATTTAGGACTGTTATAGCATCTAGTTGTGCACCTCCTATTTTTGGTTTCAATCTATAAACCGGAAGTAGTACTTTTTTCAAATATTTCGAAAAATATTTAATTTAACACAAATTTTTTTATTTTAAATGAAAGGTTATGTGATTATTACCTACAATCGGTATTTTCGTATTTTATAAATATTTTTGTATCTGGTATCATTTAAGAATAATTAAAGTATATATTTATAAACTGTGTTAATTTCCGCAGCGATATACAAGATCTGAGCAACATATATTCAAATATTTTACAATTATGTAATACATAACACTACAATAATTCTTAGCTTTAAGTTTCACATTCTTGTTGCACGGTACATAGTTCCGCTGTTTTTTGATTCATGCGTACTTTCGTCATAAGGATAACTTGTATATACATGCTTTCCCGCAGGACAGTGGTTTTAACCGTTATTCTCTATTTTTGGCTTGCCCATGTAACATGAGTATTTTTTCGTGGACGTGTTTTAAATTTATTTTTGACTATTCTGTAGTACCAGAATTTATGTATTTAATTGGTGCAACTTTGTTATGCACTTATCTTAACAATATCTAAAGTTCATCTACTGTAAGTAACTTATTATTTAAAATGTACTTCTGTATAACATCTCGATGTTCTTGTGTGTAGAGCCTTTGAAGAAGACACAAGTGGTGTCGAAACGTTGGCAGTGTAGAAAATAAAGAAAATTGACTGCATTCCCGACCATTTACTTCCCACATATATATTTATAATTTAGTATTTCGGTATCTTGTAGTCCATGATCGATTAACATTTGTTACTACGTAAAATTTAAATGATTATGACATGACAGTGACAATAGTAAAATATGCTTTATATTTTTATATATTATTCTACATTTTAGTTATTAAGAAAAGTATGAACACACAAGGCGTACAAGGAAGTCATGTGGTGTCCACGTCAGATTTTTTACTTGTAATATTATTGTAGTTCTCAAAAAAATAAGTAACACACATAATACCTTTAAAAACGTTTTATTACTAAACAAATAATCATAATCTACATGGCACTTTCGAAATATAATACACAATAAGACACACAAATGTAAAGTAAGTAAATATAATAACAAAGTATATTTACCAAATGTCGTTCGGGATAATTTTTTAATTAATAACATAAAATTTTAAGATATTGACACACTCATATGTAGCGAAGACTGATATATTATGAATTTTCTTCCGAGTTGTCAGTTCTCAATCCCGTATTCTTATTTTATTCATATATTTTCGTAAATCGTATCCATATGAATAATACTATAATTTAATATCGAAATGTTAATGTGCAGTTTTGTTATTTATAATAAAATAGTTATTTACGAACTAATAGTGGAATAATTCTGAGACTATCTGTAAGACCTATACGAAAATCTGTAAGACTTTACAGTCCTTACAAGAAAAATGCAAATCTGCGCACATCTGTAGCTTACAGTTTTTCATAAATTATTACAGATAACCTATAATATTTACAGTGACAGAACAGTTGACCGTAAGCTTATAGTTTTTGTATGTTTTGTGGTTTTTGTGTTTCTTAATATGGATAATCAACAAAATATATTTTTTATTGGTGCTATTTTAGAAGCAGCGCATAACAGATACTTAAGTAATATTTATAAACATTATATTAATAGAGATATCTGTTATATAGTCCTCAAAATTCACTTTTTGTGTTATTAGAATTTTTTTGAAGTACCCGAAAATCAATTTCAACAAATGTACCGGCTAGACAAAGTCAGTGTACAAAATTTAATACATGAATTGGAATTGTTGAATTGTTTCCATATATTGTAAATACAACTCATATTGATCATTGTTTGTGTTTTTCGACCGTTTACGTTTTTCTTTTTGGCAATTATAAGTATGTAAAAAATAAATAAATGTTTTGATATAATTACTATTAATATAATAATAAAAATATTGTAACATACTTAATAGAAAAGAAATACATTACTTACCTCATAATATCAGTATCAATGATATTATTATTTCACAATAGTCAATATCCCAATCAACAAACAAAACAATAATTGTATTTGTCAACAATAGAAATGTTGCCAATAACTTTAAAAAAATACTAACGAAAAATGGTATATTTTTTGCTCTTTATCAATAAATAACACCAAAAAAATAAAAAAGGCGTTACATATAATTAAACTGTATCCTAATCCTCTTAAAGTCGTTATTATTTATTGAAAATTGACCAAAAATATAGTTAAAAATCTAACATTGGTAACACTGAATCATATTGTTACTATAGGACCTGTAAACCTCTTTCTATAACATAATGATTTATAGATGTCAGTTCAGAATAGCTATATTTATAAATCTGTAAGGAGACTACTTACAGGAAATATGTAAGCTACAGATCTATAAATTTACAGGTTTACAGGTAAATATTCAGAATCGCACTACAAATGCGGGAAGATTTGGATCCCACATGAGCGAATTTTTTGAAACACGAGCGGAGCGATGGTGGGATGGTGTCTTCCCGCAAGAGGTATATACAATGTTTTTTGTAACGAATAAAACTATAATCAAATTCATTCAAGTTGTAGTTGTAGTCTTGTCATTAAATTTGAGGTTACGATGCTTTTTGTACTCACTACTACCAACAGATGGCGCGCTGCACACAAGTTTTATTTTTAAATATTGGCGGTTTTCGGTGGTTTTCACTAATTATAATTCCCGGAAGTAACACTTTATAAACTAAATTTTACTATTTTTAAGATGATTTTACTCTGAAATGTCTAGAAAGGCCAGTGTTATTTGCATTTTTCCTGATTGACTGCACTGGGAAATTGACATTTCCGATTGTCAATTGCGTGTTTCATATGTCACTTCCTAGGTGATGAGTACAAAAAATTACTTACAGTATCATATGTAGTCAAAATGTGTTATCAAGTGAAGGAAATACTTGCACTAAGAAAATGTCAAAATTAAAAATGTAACATGAACAAAATTTATAACGTCTACTTTACAATTATTTCGCACTTTTGATAAAATAATTCTCTTTTTTACCGATAATTTATGAAAGAATGCCATCTATATTTGCCGAGGGGAACTACATACTGTGTTTCAGCAAAGGCTACCTGAGATTCCGCCGGCTGCGCCAACGATAAATTTATTGTGTAGTACTGTGGAGGCCACAGCAGATTTTTTACCAAATTGATAGTTCATAGGTAAACAAATACAAATTAAAAATTACCGTTTTCCTGTGCAAAAGAAAATTGTATAGAAAATGCAATTACATTTTCAAGGGATGAATGACCTGCGTGAAATTTTCATACAATAAACGCACAAGTCATTTGAGCATTTCAGCCTTCAGTTTCAGTGTTCAGCGCTCGGCGTGCTGAAATTACGCATAGGGTCGCAGGACACAGCCGCAACATAGCACAGAGACGGCCCCAGGCTAAATATTTGCATAACCCCAGCCTAATTCCACAACAATAATTACACATTTCCATTAAAAATGCCCGGAAGCACCGCTTATCGAATTACCTCTGTATATAAATATACATCAGTGGACATATATTAAACACACGCATTTTAACCACATAAAAGAGTGAGTTTTTTTTGTTTCGTGTAAACAAAACTCACATTAACTACATTTTTGACGGTACAATTATCTTATAACTTAATTAATGCAGGTTATGATTACTCACGTTAAGATTTTGGTGATTAAATTTGTATATTTTTACAGTGGGCAAAAATTTACATTTAAGGCGGGAATGTAGCTGTATAGAAAGAGGAATAACAGTGCTCTACGGTTTGTAAAATATTGAATCTAATACTAAAGTAAGATAATTGAAATTTTTTTACGACAATATTTAATATTCACTCTACAGTGCGACGCATCGATTTTACCAAATTTTTCCATAGTATTGTTTTAAAAAAATGCCGAATAAAGAGAAAAATACTACTTTTACATGTTTAATTTAGGGCATTTTAAATACAAAATATATTAAAATTCATGCGTCGCACTGTAGGTAACATGTTATACAGTATAATTATAAATAATGCATTTGATTATTTCTTTTGTCTTATAAATACAATATAATACAAATACGATGCCACTTTTAGAGCGCGTTCGCTATTACTGCCTTTGTTCGACACACTAAATCTGTATATATCTCTCCTTTTTCTCGACGAAATCGTACACAGCTACATTCCGGCCTTAATATTTGTGTGGACTTAAACACATTCCAAAGAAAAGCAACATAACAGACTAACAGAGCAGAATGGGGTATTCAAGATTGAAGGCTGTTTTACATTGAGCAATATTGCAGATGCAATTGCAACTTTCAACAAGCTGAAGCTGCAGCAATATTGCATGGGTGCACGTGCAATAGGCAGAAGGAATCTTGCAGCAACAACTTGCATGAATTTGATCTTACCGTCAAAAAGTTGTACTTACATTTTACATATTAATTATTATTATTATTGTTGCTCAACTCATTGCAAGTAAGACTTGCAGATTCAATTTAAAATAAGCTATAAAGTATCTTAAACATGACGTGATCTTTTTTCTCTTTCATGAAATTCTAAAAACTGTATTTTTATTTGTGATTCAATAATTAATCAGTTTAGTTTTTTATGTCAGTAGAGTAGAACAAGAATGTAGCTAAGCGGTTATGATGCTATATTGACAAATATCCATAATTTAATTATTCAGTAGGTAAATACTTCAAAATAAGCGAAATATGCAATTTTATATTAAAATTTGTTTCAATTATTATTATAATCAAATAATTAAATACTAAATCATAGTCCTCTAGACAATATACCGAAATAAATCGTTTTTCTATAATATGGCTCAGTAAAAACCAAGCGTAATCTTAGCATAATGCTCTAAATTGAAGCTTTAAAATTATGAACAAGTAAAACAAAAATAATTTTCTATTATTGTGTATACTAAACTTAATAAATCAGGCACATACCTATATGAAGAGATGAGCAGGGAAACCTTCAATTATACAGGACATTTGACCTTGTATGAAAAAAAATTCACCTGCGGCGCATTTTATTAAGCACAAGCACAATTTGATTTTTTTAAATCTTTGGGCCTCTCCCGTCAAAAAAATCCTAGATCCTCCCCCTGTTTGTGTACCTAACCTTGAAAAGTTGTGTTGACTCATTTTGAATATAGACGTAAGAGCAAACATACACTATTACTGGAGCCGTAGCTGTAATATAAAAGTTCTTTCTAGAACATGGAAACTTAATTTAAATAAATGCCGTGACCCACAGGTAGACATACAAATCTACTAGCAAAAACTAGTGTACTGTGACTGTGACCCACCGGTGATACACTTCTTTGCAATTCGCTTTATACAAAAGTTTATTATCATTAAAAAATGTAATCAAGCAGAAATATTTAACATCAAATACAACACAAACAATTCATTAATATTTCCATTGTCTTTATTGTGATGTTCATTAATATTTCTGTTAAGTTTATCTAGACGCATGGTGACAATATATGCTTTTGTGTTAAGCTTTAATAAAGCATTTGATTTATATTGTTTTGTTTTAATACAATGTCCCATTTAAAATAAAAACAGATTATGATTGCTTTTAGTAGTGTGGCGGTCGTTGGTGGGGGAGTACTGTGGCGGTCGTTTCGACTCAGACCACGTACGCACCACTAGCTGAACAGCAGCTACAGTGGTCTAACGGTCAGCGCTTCTGACTACCACCGTACGGTCCCTGGTTCGATTCCCGCCGCCCCAACTCTCCATCGCGTCTAAGGCAGGGCATGGCTTAGAGCCTTACTGACGAGTCCAAGTAAGCATGCCCGGAACGAAACGCAAAACATCTCAGGCTCATTGGCGTGCCGACCCACAAACGCCAAAACTATTATTTACTATAGAGTTGAACTTATCTACTGTCTATGAATTACAAAAGAATTTATATTAAGGTAATAAAGTATTCACTTCATTGTAAAAGAAATTTAGTCTTAAGAAATTAATTATTAATAACCAAGTTCATTAGAAAATACTCTCAGCGAATAATTAAAAGTGAAATACAAAATTCCTTGAAGTTACAGTTGCGGATGCCAAGAGTAGAAATGAAATTAATTAATAGTGTATTCGTCAGTCTGCAGCGAATAAAAGTCAGTTTATAAACCAAGATGAAGCTCAGCGCACACAGTCGACGACGTTAAGAAAACGTAGATATTCTCTTTTCTTAGAGTTCTAAACCCTTGAAATGCTTATTATTATTACCTAGTAATTCTCAAATAAGAAAAATATGACTTGCTTTCTATAGGATGCATTCTAATTACAACAAACTTTTGCTTCTGCGGATTTGCAACTTTATAGAACTCATAATAATTTAAATAGTTGATAATAATACCTACATTTACGAGTATAATGATTTTATTTAATTTAAATACCATAATATTATTGTCTGATGAGTTTTTTGTCTGGGTTCGCAATTAAAAATACCAAGAAATTTTGTTGTAATTTTATAATGGAAATTTAATAAACAAAAATAAGTAAATTTTATTAAATAGTGTATCGATTATTTTACGAGTTTACCAAAATCTAAGGAGCTCTTCCAATTTATATACAAATGTTAAATACCAAATATCAAAATTTTCGGGTAATTCGTATTTGAGTTCTGCGACTAACACTCGGCCTTGACCACACACACACACACACACACACACACACACACACACACACACACACCACACACACACACACACACACACACACACACACACACACACACACACACACACACACACACACACACACACACACACACACACACACACACACACACACACACACACACACAGACACACACACCCACACACACACACACACACACACAGTGGTAGTGGTAGGTACAAACTTTTAATTAATTTTTAAAAAAATTACTGGATTTAAATTTAAAAAGTACTGGAACTGATGAAAATATTGTAAATTTGCGCTTTCAATATTATTACTTAATTTAATTTACATATTACTCGTGTTATGTCTATAACTTATAATAAATGCAATTAAAATCTCGAATATTAAACGTCACTCAATGACTGCTATCACTTTGACATTTACAAATGTCACTTTGACATTGACCGAAGTCACTTCGACATTGGTAGCTGTCACTTTGAGACCGCCAACACTGCCGCCAACGCATCGATAAACAAGCTAAAGATAGGAATCTAGATGCTTTTGCTTGAAACACAGTTCGTAGTGCCCCTATATTTGCCGAGGAGAACTAAATTTGACGTGGGCATAGCTGGCTTGGATTTGTTATTCATATTTTTACTTCCTTGTACGGAGTAATAAGGAAGTATTGTAATCGCGAAAAATTTCGGTTTTCAGATTTTGATGGAAATATCCGTTTTGACCTTTTCTGAATCCATTATGACTAGTTTCGTCGTGACTTCTGTACGTATGTACGTACGGACACGTATGTGTGTCGCATAACTCAAATACGGTTAGACGTAGAAAGTTGAAATTTTGTATTTAGGACTGTTATAGCATCTAGTTGTGCACCTCCTATTTTTGGTTTCAATCTATAAACCGGAAGTAGTACTTTTTTCAAATATTTCGAAAAATATTTAATTTAACACAAATTTTTTTATTTTAAATGAAAGGTTATGTGATTATTACCTACAATCGGTATTTTCGTATTTTATAAATATTTTTGTATCTGGTATCATTTAAGAATAATTAAAGTATATATTTATAAACTGTGTTAATTTCCGCAGCGATATACAAGATCTGAGCAACATATATTCAAATATTTTACAATTATGTAATACATAACACTACAATAATTCTTAGCTTTAAGTTTCACATTCTTGTTGCACGGTACATAGTTCCGCTGTTTTTTGATTCATGCGTACTTTCGTCATAAGGATAACTTGTATATACATGCTTTCCCGCAGGACAGTGGTTTTAACCGTTATTCTCTATTTTTGGCTTGCCCATGTAACATGAGTATTTTTTCGTGGACGTGTTTTAAATTTATTTTTGACTATTCTGTAGTACCAGAATTTATGTATTTAATTGGTGCAACTTTGTTATGCACTTATCTTAACAATATCTAAAGTTCATCTACTGTAAGTAACTTATTATTTAAAATGTACTTCTGTATAACATCTCGATGTTCTTGTGTGTAGAGCCTTTGAAGAAGACACAAGTGGTGTCGAAACGTTGGCAGTGTAGAAAATAAAGAAAATTGACTGCATTCCCGACCATTTACTTCCCACATATATATTTATAATTTAGTATTTCGGTATCTTGTAGTCCATGATCGATTAACATTTGTTACTACGTAAAATTTAAATGATTATGACATGACAGTGACAATAGTAAAATATGCTTTATATTTTTATATATTATTCTACATTTTAGTTATTAAGAAAAGTATGAACACACAAGGCGTACAAGGAAGTCATGTGGTGTCCACGTCAGATTTTTTACTTGTAATATTATTGTAGTTCTCAAAAAAATAAGTAACACACATAATACCTTTAAAAACGTTTTATTACTAAACAAATAATCATAATCTACATGGCACTTTCGAAATATAATACACAATAAGACACACAAATGTAAAGTAAGTAAATATAATAACAAAGTATATTTACCAAATGTCGTTCGGGATAATTTTTTAATTAATAACATAAAATTTTAAGATATTGACACACTCATATGTAGCGAAGACTGATATATTATGAATTTTCTTCCGAGTTGTCAGTTCTCAATCCCGTATTCTTATTTTATTCATATATTTTCGTAAATCGTATCCATATGAATAATACTATAATTTAATATCGAAATGTTAATGTGCAGTTTTGTTATTTATAATAAAATAGTTATTTACGAACTAATAGTGGAATAATTCTGAGACTATCTGTAAGACCTATACGAAAATCTGTAAGACTTTACAGTCCTTACAAGAAAAATGCAAATCTGCGCACATCTGTAGCTTACAGTTTTTCATAAATTATTACAGATAACCTATAATATTTACAGTGACAGAACAGTTGACCGTAAGCTTATAGTTTTTGTATGTTTTGTGGTTTTTGTGTTTCTTAATATGGATAATCAACAAAATATATTTTTTATTGGTGCTATTTTAGAAGCAGCGCATAACAGATACTTAAGTAATATTTATAAACATTATATTAATAGAGATATCTGTTATATAGTCCTCAAAATTCACTTTTTGTGTTATTAGAATTTTTTTGAAGTACCCGAAAATCAATTTCAACAAATGTACCGGCTAGACAAAGTCAGTGTACAAAATTTAATACATGAATTGGAATTGTTGAATTGTTTCCATATATTGTAAATACAACTCATATTGATCATTGTTTGTGTTTTTCGACCGTTTACGTTTTTCTTTTTGGCAATTATAAGTATGTAAAAAATAAATAAATGTTTTGATATAATTACTATTAATATAATAATAAAAATATTGTAACATACTTAATAGAAAAGAAATACATTACTTACCTCATAATATCAGTATCAATGATATTATTATTTCACAATAGTCAATATCCCAATCAACAAACAAAACAATAATTGTATTTGTCAACAATAGAAATGTTGCCAATAACTTTAAAAAAATACTAACGAAAAATGGTATATTTTTTGCTCTTTATCAATAAATAACACCAAAAAAATAAAAAAGGCGTTACATATAATTAAACTGTATCCTAATCCTCTTAAAGTCGTTATTATTTATTGAAAATTGACCAAAAATATAGTTAAAAATCTAACATTGGTAACACTGAATCATATTGTTACTATAGGACCTGTAAACCTCTTTCTATAACATAATGATTTATAGATGTCAGTTCAGAATAGCTATATTTATAAATCTGTAAGGAGACTACTTACAGGAAATATGTAAGCTACAGATCTATAAATTTACAGGTTTACAGGTAAATATTCAGAATCGCACTACAAATGCGGGAAGATTTGGATCCCACATGAGCGAATTTTTTGAAACACGAGCGGAGCGATGGTGGGATGGTGTCTTCCCGCAAGAGGTATATACAATGTTTTTTGTAACGAATAAAACTATAATCAAATTCATTCAAGTTGTAGTTGTAGTCTTGTCATTAAATTTGAGGTTACGATGCTTTTTGTACTCACTACTACCAACAGATGGCGCGCTGCACACAAGTTTTATTTTTAAATATTGGCGGTTTTCGGTGGTTTTCACTAATTATAATTCCCGGAAGTAACACTTTATAAACTAAATTTTACTATTTTTAAGATGATTTTACTCTGAAATGTCTAGAAAGGCCAGTGTTATTTGCATTTTTCCTGATTGACTGCACTGGGAAATTGACATTTCCGATTGTCAATTGCGTGTTTCATATGTCACTTCCTAGGTGATGAGTACAAAAAATTACTTACAGTATCATATGTAGTCAAAATGTGTTATCAAGTGAAGGAAATACTTGCACTAAGAAAATGTCAAAATTAAAAATGTAACATGAACAAAATTTATAACGTCTACTTTACAATTATTTCGCACTTTTGATAAAATAATTCTCTTTTTTACCGATAATTTATGAAAGAATGCCATCTATATTTGCCGAGGGGAACTACATACTGTGTTTCAGCAAAGGCTACCTGAGATTCCGCCGGCTGCGCCAACGATAAATTTATTGTGTAGTACTGTGGAGGCCACAGCAGATTTTTTACCAAATTGATAGTTCATAGGTAAACAAATACAAATTAAAAATTACCGTTTTCCTGTGCAAAAGAAAATTGTATAGAAAATGCAATTACATTTTCAAGGGATGAATGACCTGCGTGAAATTTTCATACAATAAACGCACAAGTCATTTGAGCATTTCAGCCTTCAGTTTCAGTGTTCAGCGCTCGGCGTGCTGAAATTACGCATAGGGTCGCAGGACACAGCCGCAACATAGCACAGAGACGGCCCCAGGCTAAATATTTGCATAACCCCAGCCTAATTCCACAACAATAATTACACATTTCCATTAAAAATGCCCGGAAGCACCGCTTATCGAATTACCTCTGTATATAAATATACATCAGTGGACATATATTAAACACACGCATTTTAACCACATAAAAGAGTGAGTTTTTTTTGTTTCGTGTAAACAAAACTCACATTAACTACATTTTTGACGGTACAATTATCTTATAACTTAATTAATGCAGGTTATGATTACTCACGTTAAGATTTTGGTGATTAAATTTGTATATTTTTACAGTGGGCAAAAATTTACATTTAAGGCGGGAATGTAGCTGTATAGAAAGAGGAATAACAGTGCTCTACGGTTTGTAAAATATTGAATCTAATACTAAAGTAAGATAATTGAAATTTTTTTACGACAATATTTAATATTCACTCTACAGTGCGACGCATCGATTTTACCAAATTTTTCCATAGTATTGTTTTAAAAAAATGCCGAATAAAGAGAAAAATACTACTTTTACATGTTTAATTTAGGGCATTTTAAATACAAAATATATTAAAATTCATGCGTCGCACTGTAGGTAACATGTTATACAGTATAATTATAAATAATGCATTTGATTATTTCTTTTGTCTTATAAATACAATATAATACAAATACGATGCCACTTTTAGAGCGCGTTCGCTATTACTGCCTTTGTTCGACACACTAAATCTGTATATATCTCTCCTTTTTCTCGACGAAATCGTACACAGCTACATTCCGGCCTTAATATTTGTGTGGACTTAAACACATTCCAAAGAAAAGCAACATAACAGACTAACAGAGCAGAATGGGGTATTCAAGATTGAAGGCTGTTTTACATTGAGCAATATTGCAGATGCAATTGCAACTTTCAACAAGCTGAAGCTGCAGCAATATTGCATGGGTGCACGTGCAATAGGCAGAAGGAATCTTGCAGCAACAACTTGCATGAATTTGATCTTACCGTCAAAAAGTTGTACTTACATTTTACATATTAATTATTATTATTATTGTTGCTCAACTCATTGCAAGTAAGACTTGCAGATTCAATTTAAAATAAGCTATAAAGTATCTTAAACATGACGTGATCTTTTTTCTCTTTCATGAAATTCTAAAAACTGTATTTTTATTTGTGATTCAATAATTAATCAGTTTAGTTTTTTATGTCAGTAGAGTAGAACAAGAATGTAGCTAAGCGGTTATGATGCTATATTGACAAATATCCATAATTTAATTATTCAGTAGGTAAATACTTCAAAATAAGCGAAATATGCAATTTTATATTAAAATTTGTTTCAATTATTATTATAATCAAATAATTAAATACTAAATCATAGTCCTCTAGACAATATACCGAAATAAATCGTTTTTCTATAATATGGCTCAGTAAAAACCAAGCGTAATCTTAGCATAATGCTCTAAATTGAAGCTTTAAAATTATGAACAAGTAAAACAAAAATAATTTTCTATTATTGTGTATACTAAACTTAATAAATCAGGCACATACCTATATGAAGAGATGAGCAGGGAAACCTTCAATTATACAGGACATTTGACCTTGTATGAAAAAAAATTCACCTGCGGCGCATTTTATTAAGCACAAGCACAATTTGATTTTTTTAAATCTTTGGGCCTCTCCCGTCAAAAAAATCCTAGATCCTCCCCCTGTTTGTGTACCTAACCTTGAAAAGTTGTGTTGACTCATTTTGAATATAGACGTAAGAGCAAACATACACTATTACTGGAGCCGTAGCTGTAATATAAAAGTTCTTTCTAGAACATGGAAACTTAATTTAAATAAATGCCGTGACCCACAGGTAGACATACAAATCTACTAGCAAAAACTAGTGTACTGTGACTGTGACCCACCGGTGATACACTTCTTTGCAATTCGCTTTATACAAAAGTTTATTATCATTAAAAAATGTAATCAAGCAGAAATATTTAACATCAAATACAACACAAACAATTCATTAATATTTCCATTGTCTTTATTGTGATGTTCATTAATATTTCTGTTAAGTTTATCTAGACGCATGGTGACAATATATGCTTTTGTGTTAAGCTTTAATAAAGCATTTGATTTATATTGTTTTGTTTTAATACAATGTCCCATTTAAAATAAAAACAGATTATGATTGCTTTTAGTAGTGTGGCGGTCGTTGGTGGGGGAGTACTGTGGCGGTCGTTTCGACTCAGACCACGTACGCACCACTAGCTGAACAGCAGCTACAGTGGTCTAACGGTCAGCGCTTCTGACTACCACCGTACGGTCCCTGGTTCGATTCCCGCCGCCCCAACTCTCCATCGCGTCTAAGGCAGGGCATGGCTTAGAGCCTTACTGACGAGTCCAAGTAAGCATGCCCGGAACGAAACGCAAAACATCTCAGGCTCATTGGCGTGCCGACCCACAAACGCCAAAACTATTATTTACTATAGAGTTGAACTTATCTACTGTCTATGAATTACAAAAGAATTTATATTAAGGTAATAAAGTATTCACTTCATTGTAAAAGAAATTTAGTCTTAAGAAATTAATTATTAATAACCAAGTTCATTAGAAAATACTCTCAGCGAATAATTAAAAGTGAAATACAAAATTCCTTGAAGTTACAGTTGCGGATGCCAAGAGTAGAAATGAAATTAATTAATAGTGTATTCGTCAGTCTGCAGCGAATAAAAGTCAGTTTATAAACCAAGATGAAGCTCAGCGCACACAGTCGACGACGTTAAGAAAACGTAGATATTCTCTTTTCTTAGAGTTCTAAACCCTTGAAATGCTTATTATTATTACCTAGTAATTCTCAAATAAGAAAAATATGACTTGCTTTCTATAGGATGCATTCTAATTACAACAAACTTTTGCTTCTGCGGATTTGCAACTTTATAGAACTCATAATAATTTAAATAGTTGATAATAATACCTACATTTACGAGTATAATGATTTTATTTAATTTAAATACCATAATATTATTGTCTGATGAGTTTTTTGTCTGGGTTCGCAATTAAAAATACCAAGAAATTTTGTTGTAATTTTATAATGGAAATTTAATAAACAAAAATAAGTAAATTTTATTAAATAGTGTATCGATTATTTTACGAGTTTAATTTTAACATTATTCAATATATCACGATTAAACTAAATTACAACTTGAATCATTAGTTTATTATTTTGTTTGCCTAATATGCCCTGTTCACACGTTGATACTTTGAAGACGCTTTCGTGCTACTGTAGTGTAGCATGAGAATGAAGAAGTTTTAAAGGACGCAAAAAATATCTGTATCTTGTTATTTTTTCCTTGTAATGTTTGTATGTTTGTATTCCTTTTTTGAAGTTAATTTTGTTTATTATTATATTTTTCAGACTTCCAATGTAGTCTACAATTTTTGAATAAATAATGTATAGTTATAGTTATATTATGTGATGTGATCTTTTTCATCATTATCGGCGTAACAGCTCTTCAAGCCTAGGCCTCAATGCTTCGAGTACCGTAGACCGTAGTAGAGTAAAATTCAAATAGCTAGGACCCTGGACTGCGCAAGAAGGCAGAGCTTGTCATGTACTGTCCGTTTTACAAAAGCGGAGCTAGCGAGTATATGCTGCGCTGCACTTCACTTAATTTTCAAAGAAAACTAAAATATAACTCAATCACAATCAATTACAAAATTCGCAGGGTTACACGAAGCAAAACACTCAGAATGTCAGCATGAGAATAACAGATATTGAAGCTGATGTTCTGTCGAACAGACAGTAGCGTAGTTTCCTCTTGTTTATCATCTATGATCTATGCTACTCTCTCTAAGACGAGAATTCGTACTTCGCGCAGGGTTCTAGCTATTTGAATTTTACTCTAGTACTAGTTTCGTATCTGATTCATCTTGGTGCACCCAGATCTCAATTCGTGCGACGGCCTTTGAATTTTGAAAGCTAAAGCGGCATTGGAGATATTCTTTCGCAACCAGCATTCGCTGTTGGAAATCTGTAAAACTTAAATTTTACAGTTTCTACCAGTTAGTAGGCAGCAATTAACATCACAAAAACTGTCATGACCTCATGATCCATATAAATTTATTTGTAAATCGAATAAACGCACAGGCACATATTTGACATTTGACAGATAGCATGAATTATTGTTAAAGTTAGTCCGCATCAAGCGCAGTGATCAGTTTTTTACCCCCACCCTAAACTTCGCACCCAGCGAATACGCATATCGCATTTATTAAGGGACGGGGCTTATCACATCAATTGTGTGTTAAAGGCAGTAGCAGAACAATAATTATTCATACTCGTATAATAGTATTCATTACCTATATGAAATATATTTTCTAACATATTATTGTTCTCTTTTAGATACACAAAAATTCGTTATATGCCATTTATTGTCTATTGCTGACAACTTGTCAATTTTCTCATTCTTGTTCTGTCAAGTTTCAACATACAATTTTGTGGTTAGATTTGTTATTTAATTTGTTACATTTTATAAATCTTTAGTTAAGTAATTCCTACAGAACCATGCGATGTATTAAAATGGTAAAATAATGATGAATTTCAAAAATAGAAATAAAGCTATTGCTTTTAAATTTAATGTTTTTAACAGATTACATAAGAACCTAATCACTAAGTAGGTAAGGCTTTAGTTAGTCTAATAAGCTTTACAATTAAATTCGACATTATTCAACTAAGCATTTTAATAACAACACTTATTTTCGACCATCCCTGCCATTATGTCATTCCATTCCTTTATTCACCGCCGCCGCCCCCTTCTTCTTCACCGCGGCAAGCTGCTGCTGCTGTAACGATTACTAAACTAATTACAGTAATATACGGCGGTCGAGTTGACCTCCGCTGCCCTTTCTCTTCCGCTTCCTCTGTCCGCATCTCGACGTGTTTTTCCCTTCCGTGCGAGTGACCGCGTCCCTCTGTTGCTCTGCAATTGTCGCCTAGTTTGTATGTCAGGGTGAAAGGTTACGCGGATATGTCGTTTGTACTTTTTGTGGGGACATATGCACGAGGAATTAGTGATGTGTTTAATTTGAAAAGCTGGACACTGGTATTTTAATTTTTTGTGTTGAGTTGACGTGTGATGTCATGATGTTGTTAAGTAAGAAAAAGTGGATGGTTAAAGTTGGGTACTTAGATGTTTTTGTGTAGAAATTTGTTAGTAAAATGCTGGAATATTTTTAATTTATGTATGGATAAACTAGGACGTCGGTAAATCGAGAAAATGTCAAGAAATTGGATACTTGGAGGCCAAAAGACCTATTGTTAAGTTATACAGGCTGCAATATCTAATCATATAACAAAATATAAATGGAGTACCTTTACCTACCTACTGATCATGAATGAAGAGAATTTTGTTGAAAATAGTAATATTATAATAGTAATTTGCAAGAAAATAATATGTTTTGTACCACTGGTTGTCATATTTCGATATTATGCAAAATATCCCTGAGCGTTATAACAACGTTGTTTGTACTTGATCGAATGATGTGTGTGTGTGTTTTAATTTATTTTATCTTCCTTGGACGAACATTTTCTGTAACAAATTTTATATAATGACAATTTCTTTATTCTAGTTTTTGGCAATTATCACCATGAAGATGACTTAATTGAAGTCGAAACGTTGCTGTATTATTTTAATAAATTGACTGAATTCTCCAAGAACTTCTCTACTTTTATTTATTATTGTATGTATGAATACTATCGTCTTATAGTAATTGTTATTGTTAGTTCTACTGTCTTGTTAATATATCTCTTTTAGTTTGTATATTTTCTTTAATTTGGTTTATGCTACTATTTACTTATTATGTACACTTGAATATTGTGCAAAATTGTAATTTCTATTGTACAGTGCTGTACTGTGATTGGGATTAGTCCCGTTGTACAGCCTTCTTTAAATAAATAAATAAATAAATAATACTATATACCTTGAAATTTTGTTACACACGTTTAGTTACACCCTTAATAATTTGGTTGTTTTATATGACACATACACCCTGCATATACCGGGAGTTTTTTTTATTAGTAAACATAGGGCATGTCATTACCATAGTTACAGTGTTACAGAATGACAGCAATGTATTGGAGCGTCTTTTTTATCAGTAAACATAGGGATAATTACATACTAAAATAAATATGAAATATAAATTAAAGAAATGATAAATTATTTATTTATATTTTCTACACTTAAGACCTAGGTAGATACCTACATTAAACTAATGAGAATTTTTTTAATCGAATTAAATGATCAAAATTGGAACCATGAAATTCTAAACAATATCCTAAACGATTATAAAAATAATTTATATATTTTCTGGGGAGTAATATTTTGGGAAGCAGCACTAATTCGATTTTTTAATTGTTCAACATTCATTCTGTCACCATTGTACACATAATTTTTAAGTGTCTACCTAGTTCTTAAATTCTCATTAGTTTAATGTATCTACCTAGTTCTTAAGTGTAGAAAACAAATAAATAATTTATCATTTCTTTAATTTATATTTCATATTTATTTTCATATGTTAATTATCCCTATGTTTACTGATAAAAAAATCTGACGTGGCCGTTACAATACCTCTCGCCTTGACATTGAGGTATTATTATTTAACCTCGTATTTAACAAATTATAAAGCTTTAAATTAAATAAAATACAACAACACCGTATAACATTTGATATAATAATATAAAATAATCATACATTATATTATTTTAAAATGCATTATTCTATACATAATATCAGTAATATCCTTGTTCTAGTGAATCAGCGTACATAAGTTCCTTATATTACATTTCAAAATTCTACACCACACTCTACACATGCCCTACACTACAAAGAAACCTCCTTACCACAGACATCTGTTTATCTGTCATATTGACAATTTTATTTTTGTTTTAAATTTTATTTCTATTTCGGGATTCACAAATCGTAGTAGGTAAAATTATATATTTAAAAAAATTATATTTCTTTATTGGTTAAAGATATAGAAACAAGTAAGATTAAATATTGTACAATGTAATTTCTTCTTTCATGTATGGTATGTCAAATTGTAACAATCGCATTATTTTATACAATTTTTGCAAAAAATGTTATAGTGCTACAAGAAAAGTACCATTTCCGGTTGGTGGATTTTTACCAAAATCTTTTCAGCTCTTCATTAACATATATAAATGTGTAATGCAAAATATTAGAATTTTATGTTCAGTAGAATTTGAGATAATGAACCGGGACGAAAGGCTATAGTAGGCGTACATACAGACTTTCATACACACACACACACACACACACACACACACACACACACACACACACACACACACACACACACACACACAGACATCATCGTGAAAATAGTCAAAATAGGTTCTAAAGGTGCTAAAACGTGCTAATTGACAAAAATCTCGACATCGAATTTTTTCACGATCCCTATACCTCTCTAGGCGAGAGGTAAAAACGCTCTAATGCATTACTGTCATCCTGTAACACTGGAACTATGGTAATGACATGCCCTATGTTTACTTATAAAAAAAACTCTCTGTATTACGAAATAGCAGAATTAATATCTTCTTTGTGTAAGGTCTGAAAATCAGAACTTTAGTGACAAAATCTCTAACCTTTGTACATTTCAGGTTTTCCCTCCACACATGAAATCACCGTCAAAACATTGGGAAGAAGAAGCTACGACGGGGTCTCCGTTCCGCTGCATTGCTGTTTTTGTCGAGCGCTGTGCCGACGGCATCGCTCGTTTGCTCTCAATCTCGCGACTATCAAGCGCTATCAGGATAGTTAATTAGTTCAGTATCACGTGGTTGTTTACCTAGTGATCGCAGTTTACGTCAGTTAATCCCTGCGCCACGTCCCTACTATCAGATATAATTGCTTGTTAGGTAAATAGTTAATAGCTTTTGTGGTGTTTCCTTTATTCATGATGTCTTCATTACCGGGTTTTTGTTTAGTCTGAATGGTTTCAATTTACAAAATGCATGAAATTGAGTTGTGTTAGAAAAACAATTGATGTAATTATGTCATTCTGTTTCGTAATCTACTACTTACGCTTAAATTTATACATTAACTTCAAAACCATTCTGTATATACTTGTATCATAATTTACTTATGATTTACTACAAATATTTTATACAGGATGTATCATTGCGATTACATTAGTCTACGTTAAGGGAATTTTTCAAAAATTCAAAAATCTATTTTTTTTTTAAATTTCAAGGTAGGTTTCAAAGCATCATCAAAATTATATCTCAGGACTAGAGATGTGCTCGTGAGAGGTTTTTGACTCACGGTTAATGTCCATTCTTGAAATTAAAAATGCTACCGCTACCATGAATATCACGCACGTTAATTTTTTAATTTATCACGTCACGCCGATTAACGATATCAGATTTTTCCTTCAGCTACGCCTAGTGATGTAAAATTTCCGGAAATATATTTTTGGGAAATATATTCGGAAATATTTCCAGAAATATTGAAAATATTCGGAAACATTGTCATATTGAAAAAAAAAAATTTCAGAAATAATAAGTGGTGCAATACAGCAATATGCTGGCTGCTACCCTCGAGCTACCCTTAATTTTAATTACTAAAATAAGAAATATTCCAGTCAAGCAAATTCCATAACTACAAAGAAAAATATTATTACATTGCATCCCCTAACTGCGTTTTGAAAATTGGAAGAGTCAGTGGTTCTAAATCGAAAATTAAGCCCTGTTCGCATGAGAATTCTTCGAATATTCTACCAAGATTCTGAATCCTGGAAAAGAAGAAGTTTCAAGATTCTGAATCTTGAAAAAAAATCATGATTTTGGAACAATCAATAAATAATAAATTCTTCTTTTCCAAACTCATTGAAGATTCAATTTAGGGGCACTGCAATTTAACAGTTAATAATTCTCACTAGAAAGAAGAAAACTTCTTTTCCAGGACTCAGATTCTTGGTAGAATCTTCAATCTTCAAAGAATCCTCGTGCGAACAGGGCATTAATCACTTTAATTTCCTCTACTATATTAATTCCTTCTTCAATAAACAATAGATTCAGAATCATCAATATTTTCTTCTTTTACTTAGTCATTAAATTAAATAACTGTTTATCTGTCTGGCAACGCACGTTTATGCCACAAATTTTTATTGCCATGCCATTGTACAGGGTGTTTCTATACATCTGCACGACATTGATAATAGAGAAAAAGATTTTATTTCATAATTCGCAAAAATAAGGGCAGTGAAAATTTTAGTGTCACTGATCTAAAGCCCCATTTAACTGTTAATTCATTATGTAATTAATAAAATAAGATCATAAATAATCTCTACAAATAGTCCCTTCTATAATAATAATTAAATAAATAGTTAAATGGACTTTCTAACCGCAGAGGCACACAAATTCACTGCCCTTATTTTTGCGAATTTTGAAAAAAAAATCTTTCTTTATTGTCAATGTATCAAATTATATAACCTATTAAAGTTTCGTGCAGAGGTATAGAAACACCCTGTATAGCCATCTTCCGCGTGCAACTATTTTTTGCTGGCGCTCTATCACTACTAGCATAAATAATAATAAATTCGGTTATTTAGCTTTAAGCTAGTTTAAACAAAATATGAACAACAATAAAAAGCACTTAATAGTATACGTTATAAAGTGAGTAACAAAAATAGAAATAGAAAAAATTATTGATAAATACGTCCAATCACGTCCTAATTTCAAAATTTTGTTCATATTCATGTTGGGGTTTCTCCATGACCCACCGTGAGACCGTGACCAATCAAAATTCACATCCAGCGCCCATCTCTAGGACGCTAGACAATCATATCGCAGAGGTATATACAAATAACTATTTTATACAATATTGCAGATAAAAATAAAAATACCATGTATAAATTATTAACGCCTGCATATTTCCAGTTTCAGCAATTAAATAAAATGTTTATTTGTACTTCAAAATAAAAATGTAACTACCACGTACCTATATTTGTTGTTTAAAATTATAATTATTATAAATAAACGAAATGCAGGTAATTACAATGACACAATAAATTTAGCAAGTTATAT
The DNA here is from genome assembly GCA_947534325.1 of Agonum fuliginosum. Classification (NCBI taxonomy): domain Eukaryota; kingdom Metazoa; phylum Arthropoda; class Insecta; order Coleoptera; family Carabidae; genus Agonum; species Agonum fuliginosum. Next base: position 16,868,987 of record OX384033.1, read on the forward strand.
GATTCAAAACTGTGAATTTTTATATTGGTATTTTATACGCTAATGATCAGTTTTAATTGGAATGCAAATAAAATATTGTACATGTACAATGTGAATAGGTTTGATATTTAAATCAATACTACATTGCGAATTGCAGAAAATAATGATGATTCATTAGATTTAAAGTATGTTGTATGAACATGAACTACATATTCTAGCACTTTATTTTCTTTTTGAATTGAAATGAAAATACAAATTGACATATTCATACATTTTACATAACATTTAATGACAGACTGATGTTTCAAATTTGTATTTTTGTTTGTAAGTAAATTATTTATTGGCGAGCTCTTGTTGTTTAAAATTAGTGAGTATGGTACCTAATTTAAAATTAGTATTTAATTTGAATTCTGGACATTTAGTTCTAGAGTAAATAATTTTAGCATTAACTTCTTTAGGTTTTTGTTTATGTATGTATTGATTGCATGTGTGAGATGAGATCTAAGAACAAATATTAACTATACCCTGTTCCAAATAAGAGTATAGTAGATGGGGTACGAAGCATTTACTCATATTGCTATTTTAAAATTGTGACAAAATGTCAAAATATAGAATAATTGCTATTAATATATAAATGTTTACATACTTACTTACAAATGTTTGCCTTTTGTGAATTTAAATAATGTGTTAGTACTTATATGTATTTATGCGCGTTCAAATATGAAATTTCTGTCTGAAATTTCACTGACAAACCGAGTGGAATAATGCACTAGTGACATCTCGTGTCTATGTATTGAACTAATTTTAGAAGGAAAAAATGTGACCATTTGTTTATAATGGTAACTATAGAAAGTGTCTCAACCTATCTTCTAGGAACCGTGGTTTTGGGTCACGTTAAGATTACTTTGACCTTATTGGCTGTTAATGACGTAATGAAAATACGAAATGACAATTCAATTCGAAACTTTGCATTATATTTTAATTAATAGAGAACAATGAGCAGTTTCTAATATTTATTATAAATATTTGTCTAAACAGAGTACATATATTTAGAACCTTTTTGAAGGAAATAAAACAGTTTTAAAATTTAAAAAAATCAGGTATGTCATGTTATGAAAATGTCAAAAATTTAACATTACAAAAGTGTTTAATGTCTATAAATAAGGTGCTTAATATAGTTGGTCCGTTTAGGAAAATACAACAAAATATTCGAAACTGTTCAATGTTTTCTAGTAATCAAAATATATTATGTGTGTAAAGTTTCAAATTGAAATGTCATTTCATACTTTTAGTACGTCATTAGCAGCCAATAGGGTCAAAGTAATCTTTACCTGACCCAAAACTATCTCTCTCTTGACAATCTTTGAGTCACGTAAAACTGGCCCTTTACTCGTCTAGTTAGGATTTGGTCTTAGGGTGACATGTTAGGCGGCGCAGATCAACTATTAGTCGCGTCAATGAATACCTACGTAAAACAGGCAATCTTCGGAAATCCTCAAGAACAGCTCCGATTTGGATGATTTTTTTTAAATAATTTTGTTTTTTTATATTATTCAAAATCAGAAATCTTTTGGAGTGGGGACAGAATAATTTATATTGTTTAAACAATATTTTTGTGCTATTTATATTAAAAGATTCAGTTTTTCCAGGATTTTTTTCGAAAAAATTAATTTTAGTATAAAAAATAGTTGTTAAAATAAAGTTTTTAGTAATAATTCAATATAGTCCAGTAATTTTGTCACCTAAAAAGTAATAACCCACAGAGAAAAGCGGTGTGCTTTATACAAATAAAATCAAGACATTAGTTTTATTCGTGATACACAAAAAACGGTTCCAACTAGTGATGCAACGGATAGTGAATTGGCCGAATACCGGATACCGGGTAGGTATTCGGTTTATACTTTCGCCGGATATTCGGCGTTCAAGAACGAACTTGTTTGATGCACAAATTTATAAACTACAGATATATCGTAAGACAATTTTTTAGGTACATTTTTAACATTTATTACACATTTTATGGTTTTTGTGAGAATAAACTTAAATTTTTGAATAGTTGATAAAAATTTTCATGTACCTACTTATTTTATATTTTTTAACTATCCGGTATCCCGCCGGATAGTAAAATATTGGCCGGATTGCCGGATAACGGATAGTAATCGGATATCCGTTGCATCACTAGTTCCGTCCGGTTTCAAGCATTCGATTCCACAGAGTTTTTTCTATCTACAATGCAATATTTATAATTTTTGAGACCCTAGTTTAGCAGCAACCGTACCAAACCAGTTCACAATCATCGATTCTGTTCTGGTTATGAGTTTGACAAAATATTTTATAACAGTTTAGGTTTGGTTCCCGGTTCATTACAATTGCTGCGGTTCGTTCCGATTTTCGTTACTGTTCTTGTTCGGTATTCGTTCCTGATTTCCTGATTATACTATTGATGGCACTACGTAGATACCTACTTACACAAATTGAATAATTTAAATTACAAAAACAATGTCCAACTAAAGTGAAATTAGTAACAATGGCATATCCGCTTATTCTAATAACATCGCAATTAAAATCGGAAGTGTATTTGAGAAGTAAAAATTCATTAAAGTCAGCGAGTCCGCTGGGACAATCGACAATCGGAATCAGAATCACAGTCCTTCTGTCCCTTGGCGTAATTAGTTGGTGCAGGGCGATGTCGGGATAAATTGGCAGCGTTTTACAGTTCAATAGTGCTTTTATCTCGCAGCAGATTCCAATACTGCAACCTGAAACTGCCGTCGTCGATCCGAGTTGCAACTTCAGCTCATTCATTTCCTATAGAAAGCCATGCGCTATTTTTGCAACTAGGTAACGTCAGGTAATAATGCCAGTTAAACTAATGTGTAAAAGTTTTAATCAATCTTGATCTTGAATTATCTAGAATTGATATCGGGAATTTTACTTTCAAGTTACATTAATCTTGAGTCCTGTAGGTATTTGAATTTTCATACTGGTATACATTTTCGGCAATTAAAATTAAAAATAAAATAATAGAACTTTAAAGTTATATTTGTAGTCAAATTTTATTAACATCGAATAATAAAAACTTAGATGTATAAATAAAAATATAAATTAGATGTAGGTAATTTAATTTAATTTAAAATTTAAAAGCACTAATCAGAACAATATTCATTTTACGGATTAATGGATTAATGTACACATACATAAATTTATACACTGCACAAAACCATTTACTTGAGTTTAAATGATCAATGGAGCCAAGTACTTTGTACTTGAAGTTTTTTAAAAGAACTTTTGACAAAAATCCTAAATAATAATTAATAATATAATGAGTTCTAAAATTTCTATCAAAAAATATCTCATTTATTTATTTGATGAATTTACATAAAGTATGCCGTATTGTACATGTAAAATTTAAATTCAAAGTTTATGTTACCTATTAGTTTAAATTCGAATAGTTTAACTGTTTACAAAAGACGTATTAATTAGTTCTAGTTTTTGAAACTGACACCATGTTAGTTATTAGCGTATCACGCGATCTATATATTGTTATGGGAATATATGATATATGACTGACATGTAGCCCTAATCGGTGATAGGTAGGTATTATAATTATTAACGTCAAATAGGTACAATACTCCATTTTCTATTATATGTAGATGACAGCTATTTTGCTTTTATCGTAAAAATAATGTAAAATGTAAAAATTTACAAACTAATGCGTATACCATCGACATACAGTGTGTTCTAAAATTACCATTTTTGAGAATAGTAACAAATTCATGTTGACTAAAGTAAACAAAATTTAACCCAATTTAATTTTTTCTGTTGTTTTTCAAAACTACTTTTTACCACATTATCTATAAAAGATATTAGGTATATTTAAAAAAGTACTAAAATAGGAATTCCTTAGCCAATATAGTCCGGTTGTTAAGGGACACTACTCTATACTTTTTTATAGAAGCACGAAACTTGGTAGTATAGGTACCTACATTATGTATACATCTATTTAAAAATGCAGGGTAAGGTACAATTTTGGTTCCTAACGTTGGGATTAATATTTGGTGGTTTACTATAATACTAATACAACTATAAAACCTATATCGGATATAATAATTATATGTTATATATTTTGGTATTTACTTAAATCTTAAATGCTAATTTGTCATACGGTTGAAACTTTATATCACATTTTTTATAAATAAATTAATGTCTTTAAAATAATAAAATATTAGGATAATATAGCTGGACAGTTTTGATAATAACTAATTTTGTTCACATCTGTCTCTTTTTAGTTTTTTTTGTTGCTATTTTGCTATTTACATCACAAATTATAAAAGTATTATTATTTACCCGTTTGTTGTTTCCACTACGTTCGGCACAAATCTAGTTCTAGTAATTCAGAATCAATTAGCAAAACAAGCCAACATGAAATACAGGAAAATAGTATCACTGCTGAACCTTACCTGTCACAAACATTAAAAGTGAATAATCGAAATTAATGATAGGACTGTTACAGCTTTGTTTAGATAGTTAAGATTAATGTGATTCTGAACAAACTGAATACGAATACAGGAAATTAAGTACACCTGTAGATTATCTATCTCTACAGGTAATCATCATTGTCTAAATTGATGTATTCCTTAATTGATATTTTGTATCTGTTTAGAAATGTCCATACAGTGCGTACAAATGAAACGCTGACCGCTGAAACGCATTGATCTTCGAAGAAATGCACAGATGGACGTAAAAACCCGCTGATCTACATTTAACTAAACTAAATAAAGAAACCTAACACACTTTTTGAGTCCCAAATTATCCGTTCTTGTAGAAACTCTGATTGAACTGAACAAAATAAAAAAACCTAATACCTACCCTTCTTGAGCCCCACATACTCAGTTTTGGTAAAAATCTAATTGAACTGAACTAAATAAAGAAACCTTATGCCCATCTTAATTCCCTCATACTCGGTTTAGATTGGATTTTTTTTTCTTTTTTACGTGCATCTGTGAATTTCTTCGCAGATCCCTAATACACTGCACAATTTATACAGTATGTGTTCAATGTTCTTTATCACACGTTACTGTCACTCACGGTAGTAGTATTATCTCGTCACAAGAGCTGTATTAATAATACATTATACTGAAAATTATAGAGAACTAGCGAACCCGGCTCGCGTTGCTACGCCTTAAACTCGAATTTAAAGGAATCTCGTTATAAGAATTCTAAGTTATTACCATACAATACATATGGTGACAATTCTAACTACGCCCATGATACCATACCAAATTTGAACCCAATCGGTTACCGCCATTTTGTTTAAAGATGGCGGACTGATATTTTAGTATGCTCATGTCATAAAGTTATAACCATTACAAATTTGAACCCAATCGGTGCAGTACATTTTGAATTAGCTAGCCACCATTTTGTTTCAAGATGGCGGACTAACATTTTAATATACCTATGTTTCAAGACAGATTACTGCACCAAATTTGAACGCGCTTGCCACCTCCTCCCCACCCCCTGAGAAATGAAATTTAAATCCAATCTGTTACCGCCGTTTTATTGTGCTCATGTCATATGTTACATCTTAAGCTATTACCATACCAAATTTGAACTCAATCGGTGCAGTAAACTCTGAATTAGATAGCCGCCGACAACAATGCAATTTGACATCGTTATAACTTATAAACATCAAATAAATAAATAAAACTTAATATCTACTAACCAATACTATATAAGAATCCACAACTGTTTGTTTCAAAACTCCTAGACCAACTGAATTCGAAATTCCTATTCAACAATTACTAATACATAGTAGTTTAATTAAATGCCTGGATATCTAATCTGTTTGTTATTTTGTTCAATTAAGTGACAATCACTGTACATTTTCGTCATAAGAAACAATTTTTTTTTTTTTGAAAATATAATATAGCCTATGTCACCCGGGGATAGTGTAGCTTCCCAACGGTGAAAGAATTTTTCAAATCGGTCCAGTAGTTTCGAAGCCTATTCAATTCAAACAAACTAACAAACAAATATTTCCTCTTTATTATATTAGTATAGATAATTAAATTTTAAGTATTAAAAATAGTACATCAGTCTCACATACAAAAAATTTGATTATAAAATTATGAAAAATTATACATATCTATTGATATTTATAAACCTGAAGTTAATGTAAAGCTTCTATGAATTGTATACCTAGTAGACAAACAGTTAGCAATTTTAAAATAAAGATTGTGAATGATAGTTAACTAAAAACAATACTCGTATGAATGTGATACATTTCAAATAATCAAGTCTTTTATTATTAGAGTGCGGATTATATGCAGGTTGTATTAAATTTGAGCGAATATAAATTTTATATACCACATTTTTAAAAAAAATTAAAATTGAAATTTTGGGTTAAAAGGTTATATGCATTTATAATAAATATATGCACAAATTATTATAATATGTAAAAAATATAGATTATGCAAAATATGTAAAAATTGTATACCATATTTTGATCTAGTTTGGATGAAATGCAAACATTTGTAAATATACTAATATGCACAATAATACAATATATGCAAAAGCATACAATTCAAATGTCGAGAAAATGTATCAAACAGCAAACTAATCTGCAAAAGTTTAAAAATAATAATGAACAATAAACAAATAATGGATTTTTGTAAAATCATAATTAAATGTCAAAATCCTACAACCTGCATAAAATTGATTGGATTTTTTTTTGTTAAATTGTGGTTGTGGTCAGTGGTCTAGCTGGATAGTTAATCTGCGATATATTGTTTCATATCAATATCCCCCTAAGTACACCATTATGTCTTTTATACGCATTATCTATCTAGAAAATGCCTGTGGGCTTCTGGTGTAATCCAACCATTCCAGCAATCCTCAGAACTAAACATAAAACACCAGGATTTGTTTCGAATGTAGTGTGCTCATTTCCAGCTACAACCTGCAATTCTTATTGCTGCGCTAGTTGCAGCGGTCAGCTCAACTGAACCGTACTGTGCGCCGCACGTTGGATGAATAGCTTTGTTGGGCGATCTGGTTTTTGCATCGTGTTCCGCTTTTAATTACAGGTTACACAAACAATGATTATTTCTCTTCTTTCCGTGGCGTGCGCTTGCTCTCGTCCATTGTTCCCTGACGTTTGTATTGATGTACCTTCATCGTTCCGCTGAAACAATGCCGATCTGCGATATTGGAAGCATGCGTGGCGTCCTTTGTTCAATGTGCTGATAACTTCAACTTCACGTATGAATTAGAAACAACCCTGGAAAGAGTTTTGTGCAGAGTAAATAGGTTAGAAGAGTTTTTAATCAGTGCTCCATGAATGTTGTGTCTATTATTAGAGACACTGCAACAGCATTTTAACTAATCAATGTTTGATTGCAAGCAAAATTATTTATTTCTTCAATTTTCAGTCCGTTTTAGGAATCAATTTCATAATCTATTATGTGTTTGATGGCTATACTTGATTTAAAAACTAGGAAGAGCAATCTAAAGTTGTCTGCTAAAAGTGATCGTTTTTGACTGGTTGATGTCACACCAGTTTTACCCTAAACAAACATTGTATAGACCATATTAATTATTATAGCGCCTCTACCGACTGATTTGTGAAATAACAAAAAGCGTGCCAGAATGCCAACTGTTTCTTATTTTTGTAAATAAGTTGGCAATGATCAGCCCATTCAGTATTGAAAATTTTAATTTTTAAATTCTAAAACATGATTTGAAACACAATATTTGTAACTAAGTATGTTGATTAAAATTATATGACACTACATCAACAGAAAAACACACTTTTAAGTTATCTGTCACTCGAGCTGTCGGGATTCCGCTAAAAAAAATTCAAATTTTCATAATTATTTTCACAATAAACTAATGATCATTTTTTATATTAAACACGGGCAGAATTCGATACTTCGTTATTAAATATAATTTATAGGTATTTAAAAAACGGCCATGTGATTCTGTCTCCATGAATTACTATTTTGCTTTAAAAATTCACTTTTTCCCATAAGGAAACATTTCGGTAGTAGGTACTCCCTGCTTTGTGATTGGTGATTTCTGAGCATGCGTATTGAATAATTAATATGGTCTATAGAGTAAACAAACGAGTGTTCTCCATCTTGTCTCGTCATTGTCATTGTTAGTGACTGTTTCGTTTCACCGTGAATCTTATTTTTCGATGCACCAACTTACTTAAATAAACAAGATTCTGTCACATTTATGGCCTACATTCAATTGTTAAGACAAATAAAAGAGATCTCGGATAACTAGATTCATGTTATTGGTGAAATTAACTTTATAACAGTTTTTACATTTTTTTCAAAAAATTTCTGATATAAGGGTACTAAGATTTTATGTCATCGAAAAGAGAGAAAAAATCTCTATCAAATGAGCCTAATGAAAGGGTACATTGCTATTTAAATAAATTAAAGTTTATTCATTACTCATTTGTTTTCTGAAATACAAAAAATTGAATGCTGTCTTATTATGGAAAATAAATTGTTAAATAACTTTTATATACAATTTTTTTTTATAAAGTTGATATTTACCGAGATATACACTATATTCCATACATAGTGGGCAGCCTGTAGATGTAGACAGATAACACTCAATGCTATAGTATACGATGTTGTGAAGGCAAGAAATGCGGCAGCGGGAGCAGCAGCTATAGGCGGAGAAAGGAGGTGATTAACTCGGTACGGTGTTGCACATTGCTGACTTCTGGTTTGTTGTAACAGCTGATGGCAAAAACACTTTTAAGAGGTAATGAAGGTCATACTCCTCTTCACACCGCTACGCTAGTTCTTTGCTTCACAACAAAGGCTTATAATAATTAATATAATAATATAAGCTACAAGCAAACACAGTAATGTGTTGCTATAAGTAGTCTGACTGTACAAACTATGTTAAATATACCTATATTGCTAAGAAAATAGTTTAAATATTTAAATTTAAATTAACATTTTTTCAATTTTCGTTCATACCGAAGAGTAAAAATAAACTCCGAAAATTAAATTTGTTTGGAAACTTCAAAATAACTCCTCCTCAAAAAACAGAAAAAATCGATAACCAATTACCTCAATGTTTTCCCCCAAAATATTGTTTCATCTCCGAGCATTGAAAACTTTTCAGTCAGGAGAATACGACGAAAAATCTCATGTTGCAAGGGTTACTTGCAAGTAGGTACGCAGTAAACAATAGTGAGCTTAGAACTATTTTATACGTGTTCGCTCAGTCCTTGATCCGAAACTAACGAGGCGATATTCAATGGAAAATAAGTTGCAATGAAGTGGAAAGGTTGGAAAAGTTGTCTGAAGCTAGTTGTGCGTGAGCAGGGGCGGTCTGGCCCAGTGAATAATTTCATGAACATTTGCAAATTGTTTGTTTAGGACCAAATTTAGTAAGTCGTGCACCTGGCTAGCTGTGTACCAGTAGAATTTTTAAATTTAACCTTGTTCTACTAGACTAGTAAGGCAATTCTCTTCTAATCTGCAAAAATGATTTAACTAATCTAAAAATTAAATAATAATATCTAAACTTTTTAAGGTTATTTACACGAAGAATGCAAAAACTTTGTGAACATTTTTAGTATTTTATTATTCAACGAGTGTTTACCTTTAAGCACCAGTACAATGCTATACTTTGTTTTGTTTACGTATTTTCTTTATTGCATACCTAACTATGTATTTAATTGTATTTTCTGTAGCAACATAACGTTTGGATTTACTAATAATGGCTCGTGTGGCTAATCAAAGTTTTTCGATGCCAACAGTGGTTATTTAATTTTTTATGAAATCGTACAATAATGAGTTACTTTAGTTCCGCTAAATCGTAGTGAAAAGTACAAATTTAGCTCCGAATTTTTCGGCGAATAAAAGTGCTTCCTGTGCACTCGATCGCTGACGAGAATTCGCCAGAACGTCAGCAATTATACTTAGTATTGCAACTTGTGCAGTGATTACCATTTTTTTGTTGTGTTTACATTGTACTTTAATAACAATTTTGCTATTTCATAAAAAATATAATACTTGTATTTTGGCATCGGCTGTAAATATATTTTTTATTACTTCCTTCTTTACAGTCTAGATATATAGGGTACTTGAGGTACATATTAGAATGACCTACCTATACAATTTGACGAACTACTGATTACGGAATAAAAATATTTTTTTCAAAATTCGAAAATTTATTTTGGAGATTTGTGAAGGAAAACAGTTTTGGTGCACTGGTTGAGTTAGTAGTTTTAATATTAAATAATTACGTTGTAACTAATTAATAACTATGTTTACATAATACAACAATAATAGAATTTGGTTTCAAGTAGCCGGTCACATAACTCTGTATTTAATCAAAATAAAAGTGTAGCATTGAAAATGTTGTCTTGAAGTAAACTACCCTTATTTATAGAAATTCCGAAAAAATCTTTTTGTTCTAGAATCACTTCGTTAAATACTATACATCATTACATAATATGTACCTCAAGTTATGGTACATCTTGTATAAATAACTAAACTATTAAATTAATCTGTGGTGAGCAGTGAACACTATACTATGTACCTGCAAAGGACGCGCGCGTTGAAGTCGTTGAGACTAGTTTGTATTGAAAAACGGAAGTAATTTCCCCACTTTCTATGAGTTACACAGTGATAGAGATACTCCAACTCTCCAATTGTTATACGCCATAAGTCTGTTTCTCTCTCAAATTTCCTCACTACTGCTGTTTTGTAGTGCGCTACGGCTCCCTTCCAGGAGTTAAATGCTGCTGGTAACAGAACACAAGTATTACATTATTAGCAAAGTAAATCAGTTTTTATTGCTGAAAGGAGAAATTGACCGCGAGCCGATCAGGCGTGTCACCCATGAAGCAGTAAAACGGTTACCTTACGTGTATTGTATAACATCTTACTTGTTACTCATTTGTAAATAAAAATAAAAATTATAACCAAATTCTGTCATTCACACACAACTGTTCTGTCAAAAATTGTCTTATATTATTTCTCATAAGCCTTCGAAGTATTACTGCGGCAACGTGACTCGTTTATTATGAACATTTGACTAGCTACTAACTTGTTAAATTTTAACAAGTCAGCTGTCAATTTTACAATTTAGTAAATTGGGTAACTTGTAAACATTCATTTTCAAAGGTAATGTAGCGATTGATTAAATGATGTTTACAAGTGAGTAACAAGTAAAAATATTTATATCTTTAATCGTATCATCAACTGTTATTACCTTTTTCCATGCAACATTTATTGATAATTATAAACAACATAATACGTTAGATACTTATAATTCATTAGTTATGGACTTAATATACGTTGGATACAGCTATAATAACATCAAAATTGTTGATTTGTTTTAACATCGCTGCCGTTGATGATACGATTAAGCTTTGAATATAACGCGAATATATGCGATTTAAGCCACTCGGTTTTACCTCGTCGCTTAGCAACATCCGAGGTATTATAAATCGCATAATATTCTTGTTATATTAATAGCTATTACTGATGTCTCACATAATCACAATATGTCAGGCTGCCGCACTGACACACCCAACTTGGGTCAGAGACGTGGTAAATAAATAAGTATGTATAGCATAGCTATGAAAGAGTTCCCCAGTCTAAGCCCATTTTCCCTTGTCAAGCCGGCTCTGTGCGTGGGTCAGTTTGTTGACGGCTTTCAGGGTTTCAGCTCGAACGTCTAGCGCTGAAATCTGGGCGCGCCAGCTAAAAATATGGAATAACCAGACGTGTGGCAAGAAATATAGCTGGGCAATATACGGCCCGTGCCGTATGATCGCAGCTATTGATTTAGAGTTCCGCATTGATTTTTCAAGTAGGTCGAGGCATATTTAAAACTTAGGTCACGTTATACATTTCAGAGTTTATCTCACTGAGGTTTGATACATTGTTTATTTTGTTGTTACTGGATTACTGTTCATCTTTTCAAAATAAACTAAACTATTTCAATTTATATTAAAATGTTATGTCAGCGATTGTATATTGAAATGCGCTTATTCAAACATCATGCACGAAAAACAATTGTATCCAACCCAACATTCTAAAATACTGGATTTTTTTATTTGAATGAGGTGTGTAGCACACATTAGTTTCTATTTCGATTGTAAAATATAAGCAAATTGACTTTTATATTTTAAAGTACCTAAGGATAATCAACTATAATATAAGATTTTACTATTTAAATAATGCTGAACAGAAGTCACGCCGACTCGTTGAAAGTTAAAATTGTAAAATAACGGATACAGCGGCAATGTGTTATTGGGCTAGAGTTAGAAAAAACTCATGAATTTTGTTGTTATTTTTATTTAACTCAAATATTTCGTTTACAATTTTGTTTACAAGAAATCAAAATTTAACTTAATTGTGATGATTGTGATAATTTTGAAATGTTTTTCTATTTTCTGCAAAATTTTTGTCAATTTTTAATAAGTTATATCGATTTTATCCATGAAGAAGTAACAAAACTGTTACGAAATATTGGAGTTAAATAAAAATAACAACAAAATTCATGAGTTTTTTCTAACTCAAGCCCAATAACACATTGCCGCTGTATCCGTTATTTTACAATTTTAATATTTAAATAATTGTAAAGAATAGTGGCATCACTGCAACTGTTTAAGTCACTTCGTAATTTCTGTCTTAATTTGCAGTTGAATGGGAGCTTACAGCGGCGTTAGTGTTCCAGTCCCAAAAACTAAAAATTTATCCCCTCCCTCCATATATTTGACTTTTAAATATCTGATGAATTTAATTATTGCATTAAAAATTGTAATAATGAAATAGGTATGGCAAGTAAACCATAAACAAACCAAGTTTGATATTTAAGAAGATGATTTTGCATCTACAAGTTATTTGAGTTAAATTTTAATATATAATTATAAAAAGACATAAATACTATGTATGCTTACATTATTTGACGTTTAATATACACGCGTGATGACATGCTGGAACACTGCTGCCATCTAGAATAGTTTGGCCTGTAAGCTCCCATAACACGGTATACTCGTATAATGTGTACTCAATTTTAGTTTTAGCACATATTTTAATTACGAAAAAATATACGAGACGTAACCCAATCCAAGGAAAATATTGGAACAATTTTTGAAAAATCTCTGACTGCCAGGATCTTCGGATTTCCGCTTCACTGCTCTACCATTATCCAGGGTCGGATTTAGCGCACAGAGCCGGCGGGGCTACGATCCCTAGACCTTCACCAGTTGAGGGCCTCCACCAATAGCCCACCAATGCAATGGAGCTTTTCAATTAAAACAAAATCCGGAAAGAAATTAAGAAACCCTACGGAAAAAATTAGGTGCAACAGCTGAACTGCTGTACGATATTTGCACTTAGACTGTACGGACTGTCCGGACACAGCTTTTAAACGAGGTTAAAATCGGTACAGCCGTTGAATTTAAAAGTAAGTACTGCTGTACTGTAAAAAAATCTACAAAAATTATTTTTTTTTAGAAATTTCAGGGGCCTCCACCAAATACTGGCCCTAGGGCCTAGGGCCTTCAAATTCTAAATCCGGACCAACCAATACCAATTGAGATTCTTCTTGCGTTTATCGTCAGTTCTAAATTCCAGTCAACACCGCCGTAATACTTTAATGACGTCTATTGGTATGGTAAAAGTTAACCCTAAGGAGTTCTATATATACCGGGTGATTCACAATTTCGTGCATAGATATATTTTAATATGCCATTAATCAACTTACTGACCATGGAACAAAATGTTTTTTTTTAAATTCGTAAATTTAAAGACAATTTTTGTAAGGAACTTATTGTTTGAACAACTGGATTAAAGATTGCATAATGGATAATTTAAATTTTAATGTAGGCAAGACAGTTAAAAATTAAATAAATTTGTGAAATTTCTTCAAGAAACAGTGGTCCAAAACAATTTGATTTCAAAACCTATAAATTAAATTTGCGAATTTTGAAAATAAAAATCAGTTTCCTATTAAGTAAGTTGAGTAGGTACCTACTATATGCCATTAAAATATAAGTACCTATGCACGAAATTGTAAATCACCCTGTATGTACTCGTATGTGTTTAGGAGTTCAACACAAAATATATTGGTTTTGATAAAATATTTCGTAGGTAGTTAGTATGGTAGGTGTTGGTGCTCATAAAAAATTTGATAAATAAAATGTCATACAATTTGCTGTAGGTATTAATAAAAGAATAGCTTGTAAAATATTTAATTACACATTATAACTTATACTTTCTTGCCTAAACATAAAAGTTAACTTTTTACGAGCATTACAGTATTTAAAAGAAACATAAAGACATAGTTAAAAAAAACTTCATATCCTTAATAAATTATTCCAAGTTTAGTTTGCATGTTCGGAAGCAATTTTAAAGTTCTGGGAATATAAGTAAATTTCGGTAAGTTTAAGTTTGGTTATGTGCTTTCATAATTTATGGACCCGTACGCGTATAGTATAGTGCGTGAGGCCCGCCATTAATATCATTGAAGTATCAGCCGAAGGAGAAATATTTCTAACTCTGACAGAAAATGGGTTAATATACTTACAAATAAAGTCTGTGCCGTCGAGTGTATGCATTAGATTAAATTGTAGGCGAACGAGCAGCCTGCAGCCTTGAAATTCTATCTTTAGAAAATTTGATTTACAATCTGAAATACGTTTTATAGATTTTCCACTTCTGTGGATTTTAGACGTGTGAGAATCTGAGAATTTTGCACTAAATTTAATATTTTCAAATCGGTGTTAAGGTATATAAAAATAATGTAGAATTTATAATAGAATAGCTAGGTACCTAAGAATGTGTTAAGATTAATGTTGCTATTAAAAATAAAATAAATAGTTCAGAAGAATAAATAATTTAAATGATTTATTATCTACATCACTTCTGAAGTCGAGCATTCATATCATTTGATAAATTATTAATTATATCAAAATATATTTAAGTTTTAAGAACCATTGTTTCCATTATCTTAATAATTGGATATTTCAGTACGAAGAAGAGAGAGCTTTCTAAATTATATAGTAACCATGATGGCAAAACCTAAAATATTTTTTATATTGATTTCAAAATTTGTTCGTTTAAATTATAATAATTGTACTAGTGTTTGGTGTAAGAAAGTATCATATTTCCTGTTACCGTAATCAAGCTACGAGTAATATGATTACTGTAGACGATCGAGTTAACAAAATCTTCATCTGTCTTACGCACAAGATCAGACATATGTTACCTGTATGATAAAAACTTGAATATAAAAATTATAATTACGAGAAAAATTTGTACATACACCTTGCTCCCACTTTATATAACAACATCCCTGATAATTTGAAATCTCTATCAATTATTAATTTTTTTTAAATTCATATTTCTGATTTATTTGAACTAATATAATAGTCCAGTCGACAGAACGAAAAAAAGGCGTCTACCTGGAAAGTATTCCGAACATAATGAAATTTTGACACGACATTTAGGGGTACTCTGCTAAATGTTAATGTGTGGCTGAAAATGTCATTTTGAGAAACATTTCCTAATTACCTATTGGGTCAAAAAATACGTTGAAATGTGAAATTTGAAGGAAATTTAAAGTTCGTAGGGCCAATAGTTTTTGAGTTATAGGGAAAAAAATTAAAAAAGGTAATAAAAATCGTGGTTTTTACCCCCTCCCCAAGTTAGCACAGGGCCCTCGAGGTCGAAAACTCAGATTCGACATCCCAGAGTATCCCTAAATAACGTGTCAAAATTTCAGTAAGTTCGGAATACTTTCCAGGTAAAAGTGTCTGCCGACTGGACTATAAGTTTAAAATATAAAAATATAATTTTTTTACATATATCTAAACTTGTATATTTGGCATTGTCTGTATTTCTGTTCTACTTTAAACATTTTTTATTTTTTTATAAATATATTTTCGATACTACCTTTGTTTTCCGAAACCTTTCTTTCCATTAAAAATTAAATTTAACTAAGTTAATTATATATTTTTTAAAAATCACTTTTTAGCTTTCACCTAACACTCAATTTGGGTGTGGTAGTGGCAAGGATTACACAAACAAAATTTATTTTAAAATAATGTAGGGATGTCTAGATAAACAAATTATATTTGTTAAGTATTACACTGTAGTCAAAAAGAAGCGATTTGAAGTTGTCTCGCTGAGCGCGGAGCCATATATTATGTAAATACGAGAAAAATATCACTTGATTTTTTGCGGCAAAATTAAATTTGACATTTAAGCGCTAGGATCATCTTCACATTTATTTTAAAGCTATAGTCCACCACAAATATTATTTAAAGAATAAAAATTAATTTATTACCAAAAAACCACGTTGAAACGAAACAGTCACTGACAAAGAAACAGCTGACGAAAGATGGAGAACACTCATTTGTTTACTCTATACAAAGTTTGTTTGGTGTAAAACTGGTGTTACATCAGCCAATCAAAAACGATCACTTTTAGCCTTCCAACTTTTACAGCATAAATAAACAATAATATAATAATTGAAAATAATTTTATTTCGAAAATATTTTCTAATACACTGATAGTAAAAATGTAGCTGTATCCACTGATTGAATACCTATGATTTTGTAATGCAAAATAACAATTTAACAAATACAATATTTATAAATTTATAATTTTTAAACATTAATCTAGGTTTCGACCTCTTAACATAAACACTATTTTAGTTTTAAGACATAACCTGCATTCATACGTAAATGCGGCTTATCGTTTTCACCTTCGACAAAACTATGACTATGTTTAAGACAGTAGTTAGAAAACGATAAACCGCATTTACTTATGTCAAACATCAAGGTTAGGTCTTAAAAAATCAAAAGAGTGTTTATTTTTATAACATGCGAACTTTTTCCGAATTAAATATTATTGATATATGAATTTATTTTTGTATCAACATAACTTACCTACATTACATACTGTATTACTACCTCTCATACAAATTTATATTTTTATAAGCTTTTCATTTTTTCCTCATGATTTTTAAAGAAATTGACATTTTACATCATACAGCAAATAATATGGATGCTCATTTATCAAATTGTGTAATATATCTTATTTTAAATCATTTCCTTTATATAAATTTCAAAATGCCTCATTATATTTTGTTGGAAATAAATGAAATCCTACTTTGTATTTCTGCATATATTTTCGTATAATGCCGACATGAAAGAAAGAAGATTACAGTTAAAATGTAGTCGAAAATATACCAGTAAATCTTCTTTCAAAGAATTACCGTTGAAAGGTTTTCTGAATACATGTTATGTGATTTTATGAAATGCATTATTTCCTACGCTTTCAAATGCATCGAAAAAGACACGCTTTCGTATGTTCTTATATGCGATGCGCGACAGATAAAATATTGTAAGACAGACAATACACAGAACTAATTTCTGAAACATTTTCACTGCTTCGCATGTAGGTACCTTATTTGTGCCCGCGCGACCTCGTACATTTGTAAAATATAAATATGAAATGTAACAGAAACAAAAAGTCTTTATTCAATTTCTATTTCAAACTCAAGCGGTGGTTTATTTTTAGAGCTTGTTAAATTATGCAACACAGTAAACAAAAATCAAAGCTGGTTCTATTCTGGAGATACTAAATATTTACAAGAAATAACATACGACCTTCCAGGATGTAAACATGTTTGTTACAAATTACAATACCTACTTGATAATATGCTTCTACATAGATTTATTTTTGTTATTTTAATAAAAATGTTTTGTTTTCAAAGTAGGTACTTGTGAATATTTTATAATAAACATGTTGCTATTTGGAAAATGGAATGAATTTATTATAATCCTACTTATTAATTTAAATTTTCTTCTTTATATGAAGCTAGCGAAAATAACAACAAAAGTAATAAAAAGAAATCAACAAGATTCTCTGGAAATAAATGTGTGGGTAGTTTTATGTTCTTTATGTAAAATGTTTTAAAATATTTCTGCAGAATAACTGTTTCCCCCCTAAATCCGCCACTGCCAACATATACTTAACTCATCATTTTTCGAAATCGAAAATATTAACTACAATAATAATATTTAAATTAACAAATTTAAATTAAGTTACAAAATATTATGTTTTTTTTGTAAACACATGACGAACAGCTAGCACAAAATGTATATAATCCTTACATAACTCGTACTCGTGTAATACTATATTTTTAATTACGAGAAAAGACAACATATAGCATTATTACCGCTTAACTGTAATTAAGAAATTACATTACGTACTCTGTTATTTAAGGTTAATTTCCTGATTAAACTCTTTCAGTTTAGTTCAAATGCAAGTTAAAATACTTAGAAGTTTAAAAGGTAGGTATATTATTAGCAATTATAATGATATAACAGTACCACATAATGTAATATAGTTAATGTTGATATTTATCTGGGCTGTAGTTAAATACGTTCTTGACGTAATATTAATTATCGGTTGCTATTGTTAGGAGGTAAGTAAGTATTTAATAGTTTACGAGAAACTTGAACAAGGGGCAAAGTTAGACAGCAAATAAGCCGAGGATTTACCAGCGACACAAGAAGATTTCATGTTGTTTTATCAACTCCGACACACCCACACACACAGGCAACTACTTAGATGCACACCACCTCACATAAATGTGAGTTAATATTACTTACATTTTTATTCTAAATATGTTTTTACGGTTTTCTAGAAAACTATAACATTTTTATAAAAATTGATAAGAATCATTTTATAGAGAATTTTTGTCTCTACAATTTCATATTTAACAGTTTTTTCCTAATGTTACCCATTTTGAGATAAACAAATAAAACGTAAATAACCCCCAAAAAAATACCCTAAAATAAGGAACGCGGACGGTGGATCGTCTGGGACTTTTAGTATGTTGTGTTGACATCAAATAGAAGAAGTTTGCAAATTTTCAGCTTCACAATAATTAGTGCAAGGTTTAGCCGAAATGTTGTCTAAAATGACTGGGCTATTCATTCAGACAACTATTGTTACTTACGAGAGAATTAATAAAACAGATTTATATTGTATATCACTGTGGATTTATAAATTATACAAATTTATTTACATTTATTTAAAATCAAACAACGCAAATCAAAACGAATCATGACATTGATTTATTCTCGCATTTCACCCTGCAATCCCACTCTTCATTATCACCGTGACAAGGTCGCCCTTGCGCTAAAACATTGCAACAATTAACACCAAATACACACACAGTAGCACCTGTTTCAGCATCCAGCAATCCGGTCGCCGTGTTTTAGTGGAGAGTATATACAGAGGAGTACAGAGTCCCGTTCAACAGAAAGAATAATGATTCCCTTGAATTAGTGTTGCGCGATAAATCAAACGGGATTATTTATTTGGTTTTCAAATTTCATGAGCTTCATACGCCGAGAAAGAGAGAAGAAGAGAAATAGGAGGAGTAGTGCAGAGATTATGTGTGCAGAACAGATGTCGGTACTTTTTCATTTGCATACAGAGGCGGAATTAGAAAATTTGTAAAATTAACCTTATTTATAATATTATTGTGACAGTGTAGTGTTCATAACCTACATCAAAACATAATTATTTTGATATTTGCATTGTTTAACTTATTTTTTATGAAATCGTACAATAATTCCGCTAAATCGTAGTGAAAAGTATAACTTTAGCTCCGCATTTTTCGACCAACCAGAGCACTGCCTGTGCACTCGATCGCTGACGAAAATCTGTGATTGCTTTAATCTTACAAATTTGAAATAATTTTGCGATTTCATAAAAAATATAGGTAGGTAATATATATCTCGGCTGTAAAAATATTTTGCCCGGTTAGCGACTCGAGAAATAATACTCCACATTCGTAATAAAAAATCGTTCTTTACAGCCTCGATATATAAATAAGTAGTTAAAAACCAACAAAGTACGTAATAAGGTGAACAGATTATGAACTTTCATAACTTTCCCTATAGGAACTGTGCGGTAAAATTTTTCAATTTTGGTAGGGAAATTCAGGAGGTCTATTCTGTTTCATTTTAGCAAATTGATATCGTAGCGAGTGTCGATATGCTATTTGTAGCCTTCTAGCGAAATAGTTCATATTAGGTACGTCATTACTTTTCGAGGTCGCTATATTCGTAGCGAGACCTGTGGTTCGTATCGCAATGAATATATCGACTCGCTATTATTTGCAGCAGGTTATGAGTTTTTGACGTTTTTAAAGTTGTGTACAGTAAGTATACGAAACATTAATAAATATTATAAGTGAAGTAGATAAACTAATAAATTCAATCAATTTGAGTAAATTTAAGATAATAGCTTTTGCTTTTATGCTCAATATCGAGTTGTGGAAATACTTGGAAATGAATCTCGTATATTAAGGAGGATAATACGAGATACTCATCAAGATCCATTTAGAATAACTTCTGCAGAATTTGTTGCAAACTTCCGACAAAGAAGCTTGTATTGACCTTATTGACGTTGTGAGTCAATATTTACCTGAGGTGAGGGACATCGTACACACAGAATTCCAATTAATTTAGGTAATAAGTAAAAAATATATAAATACCTATTGTTTAAGTCAGGGACCTGAACCGAACCGGAACATAAACCGAAACCGGAGTGAACCGGCTTATTTTTATGAACCTAAACCGAAACTTGAACCTTTTTTTAAAATAAAAAAGAACAAGAACTTTAACCGGAACACAAATACTGAACCGGTTCAGTAAACCGGTTCGAAAAACCGGTTTCTTAATATGTTTCCTTCTTGTTACTTAGTTTAAGTTTCTAGTTTTCAAGTTGTCTAGTAGTTTGTTTTGTTTGTGTTTGCATTTTGCAATAATAATTTATTTTATTTTCTATTGTTAACATGAATGTAAAAATTTATCTTCATTAAACTTATAATATTGCATTTGAGTGTATTTAAAAAAAATTAAAATATAAATTTAAATATCAACTGTTGATCCCAAATTGAACCGGTACGCGAACTGGACAAAAATAAAAATTTCGAACCGGAACACAAAACCGAACCAAATTTTTTTATTGAACCACGAACCGAACCCGAACCGTTATTTTCAACGGTTCAGGTCCCTGGTTTAAGTGTTTAAATTATGCTATCTGTTGAGATTGAGAACAAGATGCGTTCTTATTAAAGAGAGATAGTCAAAACCAACTCATAAACATAAATTCCCTAAATATCCCTAATATTGATAAGTTTAATTGTTCTTGATGTCGCTTGACGTCATCGCGTATCGACACTGCTCTCGCTAAGATACAAAGTAGTCTGGTGTGTAAATACTATCGTTACCTAACACTGCGTTTTATCTTGTTAATATTTTGCACGCATTTGAATGTTTTACACATCGTTTTTGATAAAAATTTCTAGTTACATCGAAAAACATTAAGGTCTTCTGTATTATTTAGTGTCAAAATAATTTTTTTTTCTAAGGGGCGGTAATTTTTATTTGGCACCCAGGCGCGAACAAACCTTGACGCGAACCTGGGCAATTTTTTTTAGTATTTAGCAATTTACAATATTACACTAAAATATTTACCGTAGATGTCATATCATTGAGTAATTCTACACAAGTTTTACAAAAACTCTAAAATCTGATGGAATGTAAATGACAGTTCTTATATGACATTTTTTGTTCGTATTTTTACCACTAAAAACGCAGCGATTGAAAATTCGGCTGATGCACGGTCACGGTCCCTTCAAATAATTGCTAACTTGCAGAAAATGAAAATGCTTTTTCTCTCCCACTCTCTTTGTAGTAGTTATTTATGTATCTAGGACAAAAAGTGAAACATGAAGATACAAGCAAGTAGTGGTTTATGGCCGAGGCGTTTAGTTGAGGTCGGAATTACTTGTAAGTAAGTAATGACACTTTTTGTCTGAGATACATAATTTTTTAAATTATTGCTGGGCTGTGCTTCCTTTAGGTATAACGAAATATCGTTGTAAATGTAAAATGATAGGAATTTTTATATTTTATGAATTAGGTTACCTAGCAATGGCCTTGTTATAAAATATAAACAATTACGAAATAATTACCTACATTAAAGGCTTCCGTCTTTTGTGTGATTTAAATAGTAAATTAATTTACCTAATTAACCTGGCATGATTCAGTAGTCTACAGTCTACAATAGTATTAATTAGCAAATTAAAATAATTTATTATTATTTTGCGGTCAGCGTGAATCCCCGTTTATCTTCAATCTTAATCCGGCACTGTTTACAGTTCTACTGGGCGGGTAGTGGTGGCGGTAGCGGTAGGCCGGGAATGTTGTAGATGTTTGTGTTGTTTCATAAGGGAAAATGGATGTTGGAGTGGACGCGCATTAATAAAAGGGGTTTGTTTGTATGTTTTGAACACCATTGTGAACGAAATGTGAATCAATTGTAACCAAAGTACCAACGTGATGCGTTATGTGATATAATAATTTACAAAATATAACTTTCAAAATCAAAAATTTATAGAATACATTAGACGCTCATGCGCTCAATTATATGAACTAATAAAAATCAAGGCAATTCATACAATAATTCAATAAATTGTTCATTTAATCGAAAATGTATTTTAAATCCACCAATTGTTACTACGTAAATTTAAAATAATTATGACAGTGACAGTGTCAAAATAATGACAAATCGTTTATAGTACAAGATCCCGCTTACTCGTACATCCAACACCTTTCATCCTTTTTCCAGATGAAATATTTTTTTTTACAATAAAATTTATAGGTAAACAAAATCTGGGGTGATTGACACCCCATATCCTGACAAGGCTATTTTTAATAAAGAGTTATTTGGTTTTTTCTTTCCCCAGTTACGGCCATTATTTTTCTTCATAAATTTAGTATCAATCGAAAGCAAAACACATATAGAAAATGCCACAGGGTGATTGACTACCTTTTTCCTGGCAAGGATACCGGTCAACGAGGTGTAAACAGGTGAACTGGTATTAGTTATTTACCCTCATTCTTTTTCCTAATCAATTAAATATGGAAATGTAGATACCTAATTTTATTGCGGATCCAATGGTATGTGATTGACTTTTTAAATCGTGGGAAGGCTAATGATTTAAAGTTTCAATATTTTATATTACAATATTCAAGTACCTAATATCCAATTTTTAAAATATATTACTTAATACAAATATGTTTTATTTTCCAATTACAAACCATTATTAAAATACAAATACCGACATGGCAACCCTGACATGTCAATTTTATAATTTTATGATCATGTTTGCATTTATATTTTATTATTGTGATGTTTTATATTTATATATTGAAACTTTAAATCGTGGCAATCATTAGCCTTGTCACGATTTGAAAAGTCAATCACATACCATTGGATCCGCAATAAAATTATCTACATTTCCATATTTAATTGATTAGGAAAAAGAATGAGGGTAAATTACTAATACCAGTTCACTTGTTTACACCTGGTTGACCGGTATCCTTGCCAGGAAAAAGGTAGTCAATCACCCTGTGGCATTCTCTATATGTTTTTTGCTTTCGATTGATACTAAATTTATAAAGAAAAAGAATGGCCGTAACTGGGAAAAAATTTAATCAAATAACTTTTTATTAAAAATAGCCGGGTGGGGGGTATGGGGTGTCAATCACCCCAGATTTTGATTACCTATAAATTTTATTGTAAAAAAAAAATATTTCATCTGGAAAAAGGATGAGGGGTGTCGGATGTAAGCGAGATCTTAGACTATTATATCTTTAAAATAAAGATAAATAGATAAATTTATTTTAATTTTGCTGAATACAGCATAAAATTAAAGCCTTTACGAAAGCAAGTTATTAAAACTTAGTCGGGGAAGTAGAAGTACTGTGCTCTGTGCTGGCCACAACAGATTTTTTAATATGAAAAGAATTCAATTTATTTATAAAATAATGTAAAGAATAATTCATAAAAGTCTTTACTTGAAAGGAAATGTTGATATGTGTTTCCCAATTTCGTTTGAATATTTTAACTTTTAAAACAGCTTTTTATTATTCATTTTTCGCAACATTTTAAGATGTTCTAAGACGTAAGAAACTTCAAACACGTTTCCTTTGAGGGAGAATTTCGCTAATGCTATAAAATAAAAGTTCTGAAGCAAACATTACCCGTTAAATAGCTGAACTGTAGAGTAAAGGCCATGCAATGTTGCCTATATGCTGCAGCGTCGAGACTAGTACATATTTGCAGAGTTTTCAGACTCCTTTGAACAGTTATTAAGAAGGTTAGATTTATCGGCAAAAGACTTTAGTTCAAACGATTTGCTCGTAAACGAAACACATGAAGACATTTACATACAATTTACTGCGATTTTAACTTTATGCATCTCCTTTCTTATCCATTCTTTTACCAGACTTTTATAGAAAAAAATACTCTATCGAATAGATCCACAAAATATTTATATTCCCATTTGAAAAAATATAACTTTGTGTTGTAACCTGAGAACCACTGGTTTAAAAAATTATTTTATTCTTTAAGCAGATGTCCCCTTGGTCTCCTACAACTTTGGTTTATAATATTTTTTTGTAACTATAATAATAAAGAAAATATATGCGGTGGCTGGTTTCGCTGTTACATCCTGTATATACTTATACCGTGAGTTTATTTTAACGTGAAACATGGTATTTTTATATCCATGGTTACGAATTTGAGAGCAATGTATTAGAGCGTTCTTTTTAAAATAGAACATAGGAAATCAATTTAACTAATAGTATATTACTTTACTAGTGGGAGAAGTAAAATGCCTCTGTCATGAGTGTCTGTTGGTCACGAGCAAAGCGAGTGGCCAATCAGAACACGAGTTAGAACAGCATTTTACTTCTCCCACATGTGAAGTACGATATTTTTCCTCACTGTGAGGAAAAATATATTATATTTAAAATTATATGAAAGTTACAAAATAACAAACAAATAAGCAATAACTATAATAATTTTTCGAAAATCCTTCCATTCACGGCTAAACAATGACTCAATCGATTATAAAACTCTTAAGTAACATTAGTTATTTGGGCAGCTGTAATAGTTCCAGAGACGTTTTGAAAATTTATTATAGTTATTGTTTATTTGTTTGTAATTTTGTAAATTTCATATAATTTTAAATATAATATATTTCAGTGAAATTGATTCCCTATGTTCTATTTTTAAAAGAACGCTCTAATACATTGCTGTCAAATTCGTAACCATTTATATGAAAAGTCCTATGTTTCATGTTAAAATAAATTAACAGTATAGGTACTGCGCACCAGCTTGCTGTCTCACTCAACACAATGTTACTTTGTATCTATCGCACTCACTTCTTCTGACAGGATAGGTCAATTCATACCTTGATCAAGTATCATTGTATTCATTTTATTATTTGTTTGTTTGCTGTTGTTGACAGTAAATAATTTTCAGTTGTGTCAAAAAATTCATCCTTTTCTGGTTTAAACATATCTAATTGTAATTTTTTTTTCTTGAATGTTTATAATAGTATACAGGGTGTAACAGAAATAAGTGCTTTAAATTTAACCAGTAATGTAACTCGTCGTGAGGAACAATGTTCCGTAAAAATTTTTTTAGAAATCGCATTTTTAAAAAGCATTTTTTCAACCCCGTAAATTGACGAGTCGTTCCACATAATTATTTACTTCAGTAGCATTACCCATGAAATCATTGTTATTGTCAATTGATTGTTGTGTCACTTGTTCCAATTAAGTTTTGACATAAGTAATATTTTGGTAATAAATCAGATATTACAAATAAAAATCTTTCAAAATGCCTGCGTTTACAAATAACGAATATACAGACATTGTGTTGACCTATGGTGAAGCTCTGGGAAACGGTGCTCAAGCCCAACGAATTTACATGGAACGTTTTCCAAATCGTCGTGTGCCTCATGTGCGCACATTTGTAAATGTTATACAACATCTCCGTGATTATGGATCGTATAATCCTGCAGCTCAAGATCATGGTAGGGAACGTCATCATCACATTGAACATGTTGAAGAGGCTATTTTGGATGGCATTGAAGCTCAGCCTGGAACCAGTACACGGAGACTATCGTCACAACACGGAGTATCACAGACGACAGTTTATAGTATTTTAAAAGAACAACATCTACATCCATACCATGTACAAAAAGTACAACATTTATTACATATAGATCCACCTCGTAGACGTCAATTTTGCGAATGGGCTATTGGTAAAATACAAGAGCAGCAACATTTTTTATCACTTGTATTGTCAACTGATGAGGCGGGATTTACAAGAGAAGGTATTTTCAACATGCACACATTTGGACAAACGAAAACCCGCACGCTATCAAGGAAAACAACTACCAGCAGCGATTTTCTTTAAATGTTTGGGCAGGAATCATAGGTGGACGACTCATTGGTCCTCATATAATACCGCAGCGTTTAAATGGACAAGAATACCTGCATTTTTTAGATACTATGCTTTTCGACTTACTTGAGGATTTGCCGCTAGCAATTCTTGGAAATATGTGGTTTATGCATGATGGTGCTCCTTGTCATAATGCACTCATTGTACGAGACTGGCTGGATGAGAATTTTCCTGAACGATGGGTAGGACGCCTCGTCCTATCCATCGTTCCGTGGCCTGCAAGATCGCCAGACTTGAATCCGTGCGACTTTTTTTTGTGGGGATACATGATGGACTTGGTGTACTCAGCTCCAATTAATTCAATTCAAGTTTTAGAAATAGAAAATGCAGCGACATTCATCCGTGACAACAGACAAGCGCTGGAGAGGGTTGTAGAATCGTTTCACCGACGCCTGCAGTGTTGTATTGACACAAACGGAGGCCACTTTGAACATTTATTATAATTATTTATTCTCTTCACTTTAACACAAAATACACTTGAAAACAGTACAACCTTTAACACATTTTTATCTTTCTTCGTCATATTTAATTTCCTAAGTCCCTTTACCTTCAAGTCATACTCATCACTCACACGCACACGAATCAGCTGATTGCAGCTTGCAGCATTGCGCAATGCGCACAACAAAAATAACTGCGCAATAAATAACAGGCAGTTCCAGCACTATCACTGCGCAGAATAACAAGAACAGCGCAGCATAAATTAAATTAATAGTGAACATGTGTTTTTGTTTTGACAGTCGGTAATTGTTGTTTTTTAATTTGATTGTTGATGTGCTCCATAGGCGGATAATCAAATTTGTGACAAATCTTTGAAGAATTTTAACTCAAAAACTAGAAGAGTTAGGAAAAAATTGATTCGGTACATTATTTCTCTCGTCGAGGGACATTACAGGTTAAAATTAAAGCACTTATTTCTGTTACATCCTGTATTATGAAATTATTTTATAATGTACAGTATTATGACATAAATGAAATTAACGCATGAACGTAGTGAATGTGCCAATTTCATAAATGCCATAATACCATGATTCCAATACTTTCCTTTACAAGTATGGCGGTAAAAAACAAAATGAATATTAAATATACTATACACTTTTAAAATACTAGAGTACCTAAATATACTTAAGGTACATTTACAACCAAATTTTATCCCAGCACAATTTTAAGCTGGCGTAAAATTGTAAGTTAGACATACGTGAATCAACTACCTACCGCATTTACAACCATAATTTGAAGTCTGCGTACTTCGGACCCGAATTGCACTTCAACTCAATGTTTGCAAGCTGCTAGCTTTCACTTCAAGTCGAAAGTGAATTCGTGAATTCGCATGCGCATTACGATTCAGGTATTTTTCTCAACAGAGGCGCTGCCATCTGCAAGCCCTAATTTTAAATTTGGCATTAATTTTAGTTGTTTAAACATAAGCTGGAGTAGAACTGCATTCAATACAATAATTTAACTTGTTATTCAAACATCAAGTTATATTTACTTTACCGGAAATACAACATTTCATGATGTTACAGCAGATGGCATGTCGTATTTTCACTTTACCAGCGAAGTGGTTGTAAATATAATGAAAAAATTACGCATGGTCAAAATTGGTTGTAAATGTACCTTTAAGTATCGTTTACATAAGACTTATTGTAACGGTAGTGCAGCGGTCTTGCAGTTGCACAGAGTTTGGCAAACACAAAGCAATGGAAGCGTTCACAATGACTTAATGCGTTGGTAAAGTCCGTCCCAAACTTCTTTGCCGTTACGTCATTATTTTATTTTCAAGAATAACTAAAGAATACATTATCTTACTCTTTCTATCTTATTACAGTCATATACTATTTAGTTGAAACACGTATGTCATTCGAAATTTGCGAAGTATTGATACTGTTACGTGAAGTTTTGTTCTTTGTTTTTATTATGATGTAGAAAAAGAAAGAAATAGAAAACGTACGTTGATATACCAGCAATTATAACTTGTTATTTGAGTAGGCTGTTTTTCATGTTGTTTTATGAAATACATTTTGAAACTGTCAAGCAAATAAAAACTATTTTCACTGTGATTAAATAATTTAACATAGGTATATCGTTGTTTTATGCATACATATTAGCTGTTTACATATAGATATTTATAATAATATTTATAAATACGCCCTGCAAACGCAATAATAAACCAACAATGTAGATTGTCTTGAATTTGTACCAATATTTTTTCTGCTGAAAAAGAAAAAGGAGAATGACTTATTCCCGTGTCAGCTGTTCTAGAGGTATTTATTTATTATTAAATTTATATAGTTATTCCAAATATTCACATAATATAGTTTAAAAATATTTGATATCAAAATATAAATTTCCCGCCATAATTTCAAATTGATTCATACGAACTACAGGTATGACGTCACGGCAAAGAAGTTTGGGACGGACTATAGTGTCGGTGCAATGCGTTGCTATAGTTTGTAAACTCCAAACCAGCCGGCGGAATCTCAGGTAGCCTTTGCTGAAACACGGTTTGTAGTTCCCCTCGGCAAATATAGATGGCATTCTTTCGTAAATTATCGGTAATAAAGAGAATTATTTTATCAAAAGTGCGAAATAATTGTAAAGTAGGCGTTATAAATTTATAAATTTTGTTCATGTTACATTTTTAATTTTGACATTTTCTTAGTGCAAGTAATTCCTTCACTTGATAACACATTTTGACTACAAATTATACTGTAAGAAATAATTTATTATAAATAACAAAACTGCACATTAACATTTCATATGGATACGATTTACGAAAATATATGAATAAAATAAGAATACGAGATTGAGAAACTGACAAGTCGGAAGAAAATTCATAATATATCAGCCTTCGCTACATATGAGTGTGTCAATATCTTAAAATTTTATGTTATTAATTAAAAAATTATCCCGAACGACATTTGGTAAATATACTTTTTATTATATTTACTTACTTTACATCTGTGTGTCTTATTATGTGTGATATTTCGAAAGTGCCATGTAGATTATGATTATTTGTTTACTAATAAAACGTTTTTTAAGGTATTATGTGTATTACTAATTTTTTTGAGAACTACAATAATTTTACAAGTAAAAAATATGAATGACAAATCCAAGCCAGCTATGCCCACGTCAAATTTAGTTCTCCTCGGCAAATATAGGGGCGCTACGAACTGTGTTTCAAGCAAAAGCATCTAGATTCCTATCTTTAGCTTGTTTATCGATGCTCCAAACATTTACAACGCACAAGCACCACCGCCAAGCAACAGCCAATCAAAATTTAATGTGGAATTTAAAAGGTGGCGAAAAAATTTGAGTTATGACAAACTGTCATTGGAATTGTCATTGACTTCGAATTTGCCTATTTTTATAGATAAATATGAGTGTAGACAGTAAATTTGCTGAATTGTTGGTACAATATCCAGCAATTTGGAACAAAAAATGCTCATTGTACTGAGAAAATATAAAAAAAGAAAGTAAAATTCTTGCATTCATGTTTAAATTTACAGGTAATAATTATTTCTTGTTCTGACATTTTTATCAAATTAAATCTTAAAATATTTTTAGGACAGCAATTTCAATTTATATGCAACACAACAGAATACTCTATTACCTGCAACAACGTCACTAAGTTTTTATGTGAACGCTGTCCTTACCAATGCAATACCAATGCAACACCGCTCTAACAAGGCAACGGCACTAAGCTCTATGTGAACGCAGCTTTAGAGTACGGACAAGGCACTGGTCACTGGTCATTTTCTATTGGTAGTCCAAATTGTGTTTGCACTTGTTTTTCAGTTTACTTAACTCCCAGAATTTAATATTTTTATGTAAATATTTAGTTAAATATTGTTTTCTTATGTTGCTCTTTGGTTACTATCATATAAATTATTTAAGTGATTGACGTTGTCAAAAATGATGGTATAATATTTTACCTGTGGAACTAAATAATTGCGCTCTGGTAATCATAATTAATTATTTACAACTATGTAGATATATTTTCTATCAATATTTTTAAGTTTAAACCGTCTTAGGAATAAATGATTAACTTTTAATGTCATCTTGACAGAGGTGTATATTTGTATACATCAGGAATATGTCAAAAATGTACCTACTTGAAATTTTAACAGAATTCCAATAATTTAAATTCTATTTAAATAATTTTATTGTTATTTTATGCAACACTTGAAAAACAATGACAGGCGTTTGCGGATCTATTTTAATAGGTAATTAAAAGATTAAAAATGTTATAATATTAATATACAACATACAATTTCTATTTAAGGAGGAGGCACCGGTTTTGTCGGTACACATCTATCAAAACTGTTACAACAGAATGGTTATGGCGTTAAGGTCATATCCCGAATGCCGGGTCCCAACAGAATGTCATGGGACGATTTATCAAAACATGGTATTCCATACGACACCACAGCTGTAATAAACCTAGCCGGACAAAATATCCTAGACATGAAACAAAAATGGAACGCTGATTTCAAACAAGACGTGTGGAACTCTCGAGTTAACACCACTCAAGCCCTTTCGCAAGCAATTTTAAATACAGATCTCAGGCCTTCGGCATTCGTGGTGATGACCGGCGTAGATATATACGAACCTAGCGACACAATAGAGTACACAGAAAAATCAGAAACTGCACAGTATGATTTTCTCAGTAATTTGTGCCACGAATGGGAAAAATCTGTACATGTACCGGCAGATTCCAACACCAGAAAAACTATAATTCGCAGTGGTGTTGTTTTAGGCCGAAATGGAGGCATGATCAAGCAATTGTTTTTGCCTTTTTGTCTCGGTTTGGGTGGACTTGTTGCAACAGGCAAGCAGTACCTACCTTGGATACATATTGACGATATTTGCAGACTTATAGTATATGCTATTGAAAACCCTAATGTAGAGGGCGTGTTAAATGGCGTGGCTCCTCAAACAATTACTAACGAGGAATTTTCTGCAGCTTTTGCTCGAGCTTTACGTCGCCCAGCTGTTGTATCAGTTTCTGAAAAAGTATTCAATTTTCTGCTTTCCGAAGAACGAGCTAAAATGTTGACACAGGGTCAGAAAGTTATCCCAGAAAGAACTCAATCTTTAGGCTTCGAGTATCAGTACCCAGATATTAATAGCGCATGTATCGAACTCGCATATCTGTCATTTCCTTCAGTTTTATAATTACCACCTATTTATTGATGATGTAACCCAAAATATTTTGTTTCATAACATTGTTACCGAAGATGTATTTGATTAAACAAAAATTATATTGTTTTAAATAACAACCTTTAATAATAAATTATTCATCAGTACAGTGTAATTTTAACACTAGAATATATTTCAAGCCTCGTTCTTCATAATTACAATGTAGTAACGTTTACCAGTACGATTGTGTCACAAGTTTATAATTAAATGAAAAACTTAATCACTTATGTCTTCTTTAATGGTCCCTCGTTGTCCAAATCTTCATTACGTTTTCTTGTGTGATTGATTGTGAACACATCATAGATTGTGAACACATCATAGAAGTTAGCGTTAGAAAGGCAAAGCTTATTTTATAAGAAAATTAAAGAAATTAAAAAAGAAAATTATGGAAGTATCTTCTGATTCCTGTAGTTCTTCGTCAGAGTCAGAGGAGGAATTTCTAATGCACCAATGTAAATTTAAGTGACATGAATAAACTTATATAGTCAACTAAATTTTTTATTCGTATAAATTGTCTGTTTCTTTACGATAGCTATCGTACAAAGAGTTCATACCTTGTACCTTTTGTTTTGTACTTAGACAGTAAATAAAAGCTAATAAAGCTGATACAGTTTTCAGCCGAGTTCACCGAAGAGGGTTCCAGTCTGCTTATCTATTATTGGACAATAAATTATAAAGCTGATACAGCTTGCAGCCGAGTTCACTCTAGGTGGTTCCAGTCTGCTTATCTATTATTGGACAATAAATTATAAAGCTGATACAGCTTGCAGCCGAGTTCACTCTAGGTGGTTCCAGTCTGCTTATCTATTATTGGACAATAAATTATAAAGCTGATACAGCTTGCAGCTATGCATTCCCACCCTTTTCAATAATACTTAGAACTATTCGGAAGATAATTGAAGATGAGGCGGAAGGTATCGTAGTCCCTCTGTGGACATCGCAACCTTGGTATCCATTTTTTTAAAAAATAGTAATAACCGAACCTATAACATTTCAACCATCTTCAAATTTGCTATTATCTCCTTGCAGAACACAAATCCACCCCCTAGCAAACAGCCTATCGATAATTGCAGGGAAATTGTGCGGGAAGCGTATCAAAGAAAGAATGTTCCAAATGGCGCCATAAATATATTAGTATCAGCACTAGCAGACTCAACTTTGAAACAATATTACAGCGTGTTTAAAAATTTGGAAATTGCTTTGTGAGAAACTAAACTATGACCAGTTTTCACCATCAGAAAATAACGTACTAGAATTTTTTGTGAAAAAATTCGAAGAAGGTGCATCTTATGGGTCCCAAAATTCGGCAAGGCCAGCAATCTCATTAAATTCGTGCAGTTCCTTCTCTGATGCTATAATTAATAGATTTTTCAAAGGTATTTACAGATTAAAACCAATCAAACCTAAATACAAAACAACGTGGGACGTTAATTTAGTATTAAATAAATTAGAAAATGAATATAGTATACCTAACAAATTTGCCTTCAAAAAAATTAACGAAAAAATTAATAACGTTACTGGGTTTGGAGTCAAATCGATTGTATTATTCGTAAAAATAAAATGGGTATTGAACTCAGAATTCCCAGCCTTATTAAAACATCAGCACTAGGTGGAGAACAACCGGTAATTTCAACGAAGATGTAACGATTTCAAAAAGAAATCGTGCAAAGTATATATGTGTCAAAATGTCAGAACAAAGAAGTAAAATTAAATACTCTTTTAAATGATAAAAATAATAAAATAGAGAATATTTTTACGATTATATTTCAATTTATTATTGAAATTTATTTATTAATAAAAGTTCCATTTGCGGCAAAAATTCGCAACAAATGTTCCCGAATGTTTTTTTAGCAACCAGTCTGTATTTCCAGGCCTCGTATAATAACGTAGGCAATGGTTCTACTCGCCCGGGGCCGGGGTACTTTGACTCTAGCTCTAAATAGGTAGGTACCCATACCCAGCTTTGATGCTTGCTATAGTCCATTTGAGAATGACTGACAGTAATAAATCATTATTTACAAGAGTAGTATTGGATTTTTGCCAGCAATGCGGCAAATAAAACTACGAGAAAAATCAGTTGTAACTATACTAGGCTGGTCAAAATAAGCCGCACGCTTTGTACCTGGAACGAAACTTAATTCTCGAACAATAGAAATGCCTTGAAAAACGCTTCGATAATCCCCGTCGGACTGTGTCATAGACGTAGATAGGATTTTTCAGAGTGATTTGTTTATACATTTACTAAAAATAAAAGTTTTTAATATTTAAATATAACTTTCTCACTCATTATTATTAAAATAAATCTTTTCCCTGAAAAACAATTTAGACCTAAAACGATAGTTCTCTACCGAATTTAGTCATTTCGATTATCCTTGTGCAAACAATTACTGGTGCGCCACTGGAATGTCTTTGACAGAGTGATTTATTACTGCCAGTCATTCTCAAATATAGTATAGACGTGTTTCTCTAAAACATGTTATTGTGCACAGTCTACTCTACACATGTGTGTCTGTTTGTGTTATAACGCGAACAATGACATCCATCCCGCGTGATAACGAACTATTGAGTCGTGTTTACCCTTATTTGTCTCCATAAATAATTGGGGCAAAGCGAGGTATTTACACAACGCTGCTGCACACAAAACCGCACAATTGCTTTAGCCGTCGCGTCGTTCTGAGATACAAGCTGTGACGCTGTGAGCTCTGTTCGCGCGCTACTTTGTTTGTTTTGAATTAATATAAAGCATGCAAAAGTAGAATACAAAATTAAATGTTTCTTATTTACTTTTTGACGCGAATAAACATTGTTAACACAAATTATTTATTGTACAATGTTAAAAGGAAAATACAAATTTATACAAATAAATTATAATTGTACCTTTTGTAATAAGTATATTTTTGTTGTTGAATACACAAGTACCTTCCAGTGTGGAACAAAAAATGTAAATAAACTGTATGTAACTTTACTCGTATTTTTTGTATATAAATATATTTGTAATTCAAGTTTAGCAATCTGTATATTAAAAATCTGATGTGGCCAGCACACATCCTCACGCCATAATCTAGACTTATAAACATAAAAAAATGTATTATGTACAATCCGGTGCCCATTTAAAATATACAAATAAAAATCAAACAATTTCAAAATTTGTATCAACTGACTCAAAAGATTCATTCACAGGAAAACTCTTCTGTGTTGAAGCCATCCTCGGTTCAATTACAACATTTAATATCTTACTTATGACTTATTATGCCAACGTGTCACCCGTCTCACCTGTCAATATAATGAGGTTAATAAGCGGAAACTTTACTGTCATATACAGGATTATAAATCCCAGGTAGAAATTCCTGGCCAGGTAAAGTAGCACGAAACGACACTATTACGGACGTAGCACGAATATGCAGCAAAAAATTGGCGGACTGCATCTATAACATCAACTCGAGTTTCGAACTGCCTATGCCTCATACAATTGGCAACAGTCAGGAACAGGTGGTAATCACTTGGTAAAATGTTAGGAGAATCAGCTCAGAATTTTTTTCCCGGCTCACTCTAATTTTTAAATTTCTGTCTCTTGACAATAAAATTGTTGAGGCATAGGCAGTTAAAAAGTCGAGTTGATGTTATAGATGCAGTCCGCCAATTATTTAATTCCAAATACGTAGATTTCTACAATACCGGCATACAAAAATTGGTGTCACGTTGACAAAAGGTCATTGAGTGCGATGGTGATTACTTCGCTGAATAATAGTGTATTACTGGTTTGTAATAAATTTCATTTTTTAAATTAAAAACCGCATTAACTTTTTGGTTACCTATAATATTACAATTATTGATAAAATGAATAGTATACATTTTTGTTGCACCGTGGACAGAAAATATAACATTATAATCGCAAGATAGCTTGCTTGAAAATAATAATTGTATTTTTATGGATACATATTATACGTTTGGTTTGCATCAAATCTAATTATTACAAAGACCTAAATCCTCAGCTGTCAAAATATTGTCAGCACTTTAATTTAGACATCCTACAAATACAAACCTTGCCGCAATCCTTTCTCTACATCCTTCTTCATCTTACGAAGTCAAATGACGACCACACGATACGTCTTCCCTCGTCTTTCATTCTGTGCCACTCTCCACATCTGCTTATCTTGGCTTTCCTCCTCAGGGAAATTGAGTTGTGGGAACAGTCGTATGGTGCGCTGATTATACATTAATACTTCAATTATTTGCGTGTGCGTGGGAGAGGGCGGAATTGTCTTAACTGAGGAAATTTAACCAACCACAGCTATAAACATTGTGTGATTTTGAAATGACAGAGTTTCTATGTTTCAAATAAATTAAGGAAGTTTGGGTTATTGACTTTTGCCTTGTCAGAAAGATTAATTTAAATGGATATAGTTAAGTTTAGATTAATTTCTCTTTGTAATGTACCTAATTATATCGATAGTAAAAGTACCTACTGTATTATAAAGAAATAACACATTTTTAACACTTAGGTAGGTACTCGTATTTGCGAATAAAATTTATTTTTCTATAGCTGATATTAAAGTGCTACTTTATCGACTATTTTGAGTCGATAATAGTTATTTATGTATCAAGGGCATCATGGTGATGTTTATGCTCATCCGAGGCGACATTTACAAGCCCAAGGGCCTCTGACCCGAGGGTCTGTAAATCGCCTGAGGGCTATAAACATCAATGATGCCCGTGGTGCATACAATATTTTATGTCTTACTATTTAATTTAAAATATTGCGCGCGTGACATTTCGCTTTGACGTTTCGAATTTTGTTAATATTTTTGGTATCCTAGTAACAGACAGAAAATATATTAATTTCAGAAGAAAAACATTAGTGATGTCTCAATATTACCATGGCAATTTCTTAATGCCCTAGGGTATAATGTAGTATATAACATACCTCGTATCCATGACATAATTAAACAAATACATACTAGGAATACATAATAGTATATTGTGTATCTAGTGCGCAAAGTAAGCAATTGCGCGAGGCGAGTTGCAGCCCGAGCAGTAGCGGCTCGAGGTCTACCGAGGCGAGCCGAGGAGGCCGAGGGTCGCTACGGCGAGGGCTGCAACGAAGCCAAGCGCAATTGCGCCTTTGCTCACGAGATGCACACGATATTTTTTGTCATTACTGCACAAAAAGTAACCTTTTGAGTGACCTTACTTATCAAAAGATAAAATGAATATTTTTAAAATTAATATGTATAAAATAAAAAAGTAACTAATATTTACCTACATGTAAAAGCATAAGAAACTAATTATTAACAGTAAAGAAAAGAACATTAAAATATAAGAATAAAATATTATTGTCCATTAGATCCAATATCCAATGCACAATCTGCACAATAGTCGACACTCGACAGTAGAAACTATGCACATAGAGAAGTAGGTACTACAGCTGTTCACGTGCTTGTAGTATTAGATTATCACGTGTGTGGCGCTAGTGCTACGCGCACATTTCGTGTCGGTAACTACAGAAAACTGTGTGTGTTAAATTTGCGTGCGCAAAGTGAAATTTTGCGCACGCTATTCCCGAACGCTTGTACTTTGCGCACGCATTTTTGTCTAGTTAAAAAATAAGCCACTTTGCGCACGCAAAACAGGCACGAAAAACGTTACTTTTTGTGCAGGTAACATTTTAACCGCAAGAGTAGATAAAGTACTCTAATTTTTTACATTTTTTCTTCAAGTTCGTTTTACACATTTCTTCATCCAATCTGTGAAAAAAGTAGGATGAAAAACATAACAAACAAACTGCGATATTGTTTTTTTAATAATAATTAAATTTAAAATTGGTTTTCTTATATTTTTCTTTAACATCAGCTACAACAAAAATAGACTCTTATGCACGATGATAAAATTATAGTACCAATTATAGCATAGCAGTCGATACGGCCGAAAATAAAATAAAATAACGCACAGATCAAATTAACACAACTGATGTTGCTTTCAATCCTTTCGGCTTCCTAAACCTACATAAATTGCAAGAAATTAGGATCTAACCTTTTATATTTGTGTATTCTGTATTTTGTAAAGTTGAACAAAGGATTTCAAGGTTACGGTTCCGTATCTTTATGAATCGTAACATAGAAACACCTATAATTCAATTTTACAGAATACAGATAATACAAAATAAGTAACCGGTTACATCCATTATAAACCAAGTCTAACAGACAAACAAGTAGATATAGGTACATTAAAATAATTAAATTAAATTAAACACCATTGTGCGAAATTTTCTTAAAGGCTTGCGATTTACCTCCGATTTGCCCTTTGGGTACAAAATGGTTTTGTTTTGAGTGTGCCAGATCTAGAGTAGATTGAACGCAAAAATACAGTACATAGGTACCTAACGAAAAAAAAAATCCCTAACAATACAATACTTTCGTAAACATGTTACATTTATATTCTCGTATTATTTAAATTATTTAGTATATTTATTTTACTAAATAAACACATTTTAATTATAAATTTTAATTCAAAGCTTTAAATAATAATAAATAATGATATCATTTACATAATTATACTTAATTAAAAAACGTATTTTCATTTTACATACTAATATTTTGGATTCATATCTGAAAGTTAAAATTGGTGAAAATAATATATCCTAGTAGAGGCATCAGACGAGGTACATACGAACATACGTAATTAAAATAAATGGCTATGACGCTATATGAGTATGATCTATGTCGTCATCAATAAAAATATTGCATGTAATAATATTTGTTGATGACGACATAGATCATAGTCATAGCGTCAGCCATTTATAGTCCATTTCTTTTGATGGCGTATCTCGTCTAATTTCGTGCCTCTACTATAAGTATAAGTGGAGTGTATTATTTAGAAATAAACATGCTACAATAGATTTTCAAATATATTCAGAATTTACAACTGCATGTCATGTTTGATGTTCATTGTTCATAGATTGAAAATAGATCAGTAATGTTAGTCGATTAAGTACATTTGTCTACATATTCATGCGACGCAATAAGATTAGACTTTCATATTACTTGTGGTGCAGTATTTATATAGCAATCAACTATTTACTAATCATTGTACAAATGATTAAAAGAATTATATCACATTTAAATTGCTGTATTTAAAGGTCAACTAGTGGGTAATTTGATACTTTACTTATTTAAAGTATGCACAGCAACGATACTTTATACTACTTATTAAAAAAAAAATGCATTTATTGAAAGGTGTTGGATAAAACGTTATACCTACTTTACACTTATATCATAGCAGAGCACTGTATTCTTCGTATTCTTTTCTTATTTCAAAATATACTTGTTGTGAGAGGTCATTCAGTGGAAATGACCCCATTTGCGATTTGCGGAATGACCGCACCGCCTCTGTTACGTAATCTTATTGGTTTAGAGTTGGCAGGAACTAGAGCACTCGGTTAGATTATGATGTTAACATCTATAATTGCATTTTAATCTCGCTGATGTATCTCGACATAGACATACAAGTTGAGTAAAGAGAATATACACGCTAACATAACATGTTCCTGCCTCATTTTCGATGTAATCTTCGCAAAAGTGAGCTTTAATTATGAGGAAAATCCTTTACCGGTTCTTTTAGAGTGCACGTCATCGCCTAGTTGCTGCAAATGAATATTTTCTGTTTATTTAAAATATAAACTTATTAACACACAGCACACATGATGATAATGTTTATGGCGTTAGGGTTGAAGTAGAAGATTAGCATGAAAATAGTATATTAAAGATTAAAGAACAAGTTTTATAAGGCATGATTTTTTCGCACACGTCCAAATTTAGTAAACTAAAGGACAAATGCGAAAAAAGTTTTATAGAATGAGTTCTTTATACTATTTTTTTATTTGGTGTCTTTTTAATATTAAAATTTAAATTATACTGCCGTAATATACACAAATCGAGTTAGGGAAATTTATATGTGTAATATTTTAGTTGGTGGCATTAATATTGCCATTTATTTAACTGTCACTGTAAAAGTACATAATTACTGAACTATTCTAGGTGGTAAAGTGCAGACATTGGAAAATATTATTATATTATTAGCTTCATTAATTTTATTGAATAAAAACTAATTAATTGAACAAAATAGATTTAGAGGCTATACTGAAATTTGTTCGTTCTGAGGTTTGACGTTTAATAATTGAAGTAAATGTCATCTGATACTGATCTGATACTAGCAATACCAACCTTCTCTAAAAATATGTTGCGTGTCACAAAGTGAGCTCTACCGACATTCAGTTGCGTTTCACAAATTTAACATTGTGTACGCCAAATAGAAAAAGTACGTTGTTGCCTGTCTTTGAGTCTTTATAACTTTACTGACGAGAAGAGTGAGAAGGTTTAGGTACTCTTAGTTCCTATGATAACTATTAACTTACTATTTATTTTATAAAAAAAACAATTACCACATACAAAACATTACTAAGTATTTATTATTTACGAAGTTTACGAGGATATGACCAAATCAACAACTAGTAATAATTGTTTTTATTGTTCTACATTATGCTTTTGAAGTATTCAAAAAGCATCATGAAAAAACTACAAACTTTTTAACTTAGAGGTAATAAAAAATAGGAAATTTTATTTTACCTACGCTACATCTGTTATTCATTTCATCAAGTTTACGTTTATCTACCATTACCATGATGTATTTTAGCCGGTAGCAAATTATTCTGCATTGTTCATTTTATAGTTCATGCAATTTTGAAGACAGATGATGAATACGACTTTTTACGATATGCAAAAAATGCTTTATTGCAGCCCGTCGCTTTTATAGCTTAGTTTTAATAAGATTTTATGTCAACTCGTACAGCAATAGAAATTTTACAGCTCCACAGTAAAATTGTCCTATTTCCCGGGAATGCAAACGCACATTAAGGCTTAGATAGTATTGACGCATTTCAAGATTAATTCATTTTATCTGATAAGATGGAGAATAATTGAGAATTCCACAGTGACATTGAGATGAATAAAGTTATGTAAGTAAGACTATTAATGTAAAATGTACCTCAAGGCAATGTACAATGTACAAGTTTACAAGTACAAATCGATTGTAGTTGCAAGACTTGGTTTATACCGGTAATAAATAAAGGTTTAACTAACTATCGGAGAAAGAATATTAGATATCGGTAACATTGGAACTAAAAAGTAAAGTAAGTGTGCAGCCTTTTTAACAACAAAAATATTTCAGTGTTTGCTAATTTAATGTATTTCGATATTATAATTTTTATTAGGTACATACATTTATTTATTGGACCATAATTATTTTCTCTAAATTATATTTCACACGAGATTTCACATTAAATTTGTTGAAAATTATTTATATAATACAATATTTGTGAGTAATATAAATTTAAATATCGAAATACATTACATCAGCACTTATATTAATATTCTTCGTCGATGTCCTCTTCGTAAAGGTCGACAATGTGTTTTTGCTGTCATTTCTGTCCCATCAATTGTGAATGTTAAATCGTATTTGATTAATTATTGTTCCTCATGCATTTGAGGAGATGTGGTGGATCATAATAATAATAATGATAACAGTGGATCTAATGTTCAAATATCAAACTAGTTTCATAGCTGCAAACTGTTGATAAAATAGATAATTTTGTTAACATTCATGGCTGCCAACTGTCAATAGCGCCACCTATTGATTATAATAAGGTACCTACTATATAAATGCCGAGCGCATGCAATACAAGTTTCCAAAGGTTGCAACACAACATCTGACAATTTCACGAAACGTATAGTTACGGAGATTTTCCATAATGTTTTGTGGAGTGAAATTGCAATAAGTTCTCTCAAAAAATTATAATTTAGAATTATATTTAGGAAGAATATTTTTCCTGTTAAAAACACTACCAAAAGAATAAAATTTGGACGTGTAATTTTACATATTTATTTATTTATTGTAACTAACGTTACTAAATAAAATCTAATCAATATTATGTTGTCAGTTGTATCATTTTTAGCTATTAATATAACAAGAATATTATGCGATTTACATAATATAATACCGACGATGTTGCTAAGCGACGAGGTGAAACCGATCCAATGGAGCTTAAATCGCATATATTCGCGTTATATTCAAAGGATTCAAAGCTTAATCGTATCATCAAGGACAGCGATGTTAAAACAAATCAACAATTTTATCAGACAATCAGTTGACAGTTCGCATATTATGGAAGGCTTTGATGTTATTATGGCTGTATCTAACGTATTAAGTCCGTAACTAATGAATTATAAGTATCTAACGTATTATAAGTAACTAATATATTATGTTGTTGATTATTATCAATAACTGCGTTGCATATTAAAAGGTAATAACAGTTGATGATACGATTAACATTTTTAATTCTATTGATTACCTTACCTCCCTTACAGGTATGTGGCGGAAGGTAAAAATATATCACTAGTTTCATGGCAATCTGAAATAATGCTTTAAATGCCTTTACGTTTTTCTACCTAACTAAGTAATATGATCGAGCGTGGTCTCATATTGGGTAGTTGTTAATTTTAAACAAGTTTTGTATTTATAACTTTCATCTAAAATGTATATAGGTCACAAACTATAACAAAATTTTAAAAATAGCATTGTTTTTACCTTCCGCCATACCTGTAAAGGAAGGTATTGGATTCATGCAAAAAATTGGGTAGAGAGTTTTTAGTGGATGAGCACGAATTAGGGTTCTTACAATCATTTCTGATAGTTTCACGATGATGTCTGTATGTATGTACCTATGTATGTATGTATGTATATATGTATGTATATATGTATGTGTGTGTATGTATGCAGTGTTGTAATTTATCTAGATAATTTTATCTAGATAAATCATCTAGATAATATATTTTTATCTATTATCTTATCTAGATAATTTTTTTCTTATTTATCTATTATCTTATCTAGATAAAATTACAGATTATCTTTATCTATTTTTTTAATATCATCTAGATAATAATTTTTGTAAAATTAGAACTTTTTTTTTCATTTGTACTTTTAATCGAATTAAAATGTAATCAAACTGTGAAAGCATACAACGCACAAGCTTGGAACGCTGCCGGCTCGCTAGCTAGTACCGCTTATACTTTAGAATATGTCATTCATATTTTTTGTATTATCTATAAATTATCTAATAATTATCTAGATAATTATTATTTATCTATTATCTAGATAATTTATTCAATGATTATCTATTATCTTATCTAGATAAATAAAAAATACCTTATCTTTATCTTTATCTAGATAATAAATATTGTTATCTATTACAACACTGTATGTATGTGTGTGTAAGTATGTGTGTATGAATGTGGTCAAGGCCGGGGTGTAAGTCGGATAACTCAAATACGAATTACCAAAAATTTTTGATATTTGATATTAAACAATAGGGTCTGCCTGAAAAAATTTAATATAATTTTTGTGTGTCTTAATGTAAAATTCGTAACCTATAATACATCATCCAATAATAACAACGAAACGCTATTATTGGCCGAGCGCCGCTGTGACGTCGTTACGCATGTTGGCGACCGGCACTCAGTGCATGAGAGATACAAGTCGTCGATTAAATCGACTCTGAAACTAATATGACCCAAAATGAATTGCGACGGATTCGTAAAGGGGCAGTCAGATAATCTGCCAAAGGTTCACGTGCTAATGGTTGCCGACTTTTTCTCAAAAAGTGAGTTTTTCAACGCAGCTGAAACGAGTGGCGTCAAAGCTCACAGGTACGTGTTTGTTATGATTCTTATCTTGGAAGTAATGCACGGTAATTGCAGCGCGAGCCGAAGGCGAAAGATGCAATAGTGCAAGAGGAACAAAGACACTTTACGCTCGTAATACACACATAATTTTATCTACGACTAAAATTATTTGTTACAATAATAATAGTATTCAGTTAGTTCAATCTGCTTTCAAAAAATTTATGTTTGATTCGTAACCATGACGGTACCAGTAATATCGAAATAAATAAATAATTAATTTGTTTGATTCTGTAATTTTCTTTTATTTTATGTAATCAAAAAGTACTTTATTGCGCGTTGTCATAGGAGACACGCAATAAAATGTTTTTTGCTTGGTCCTCAGTAGCAATCAACTTTACTTTGACAATTGAAAGCATAAATATAAACTTTTGATAATAGTCGTAGATAAACATGTTTTTTGTTTAAATAGAATCAAAGTGTTCTACATTTAAACTTTATTTAAATTACCATCAATTTAATTTTTATGTTTACAATAAACAGAAAAGATCTACCTACGAGTATTTATAATGAGGCTATTTTTGGAAAAAATATATTTTACACAATTTAAGAGTAGTTTAAACAAATAATAGCTGCATGAAAAAGTGTTTTTGTGAACTGGACCCCTCAAATCTATTTTGAACTTAATGTAGTTACCAACAATGACAGCCAATATTATATGTCGATCGATTTTCGTCGATAAATGATTGAAAATAACAGTAATTTTTGTACTTACATTGAAATGGTCTTCACAACAATATAAGTGAGACGTCAAATAGACACTCGCGGCATCACGTCGGATTTGCTGGAGCCACTTTTTCCGAAAATCTCCAGTTGGCACGTTTATAAACAACTTGGTCGGCTCGCGATGACTGCTGCTGTTGCACCCAGGCACTACGCAATACTTATTTGCCGCTTTTTTCGGCAAAACCGACATTTCTGTCGGTAGTTCCATTGCAAACAATGCTGCGGCTGAGCGCCAACGTGCGTAGTGACGTCACATCAACATGGCGGTCTTTCGGGACCTTTTCAAACGCCGTTCATTTTATAATCGCGTTTGCTTGTCACATCGACTTATCTCGACAAAAAAATTATTGTAAATATATTTTTTTATGATTATAGAATTTATTTTTGAGGTTTTTGAAAAACCCCCTATTGTCTATAAATTGTAAGAGCTCATTAGATTTTGGTACAAATATCTTCACCGGAAGTGATATTTTTTTAAGATTTAAAAGGTTAGGTAATTGTCAAAAATTTATATAAATTTGGATAAATATAGTATTTATTTGCAATAAGAATAAGAGAAAAAGTTACTTGCAACTTACGTTATAAAAAAATTGTCTTTATCTGGTAGCATTAAAGAACTGT
This sequence comes from Agonum fuliginosum, assembly GCA_947534325.1. NCBI lineage: Eukaryota > Metazoa > Arthropoda > Insecta > Coleoptera > Carabidae > Agonum > Agonum fuliginosum. The sequence goes on from OX384033.1 coordinate 16,913,700, forward strand.
AGTATTTTTTAAAATAAATTTATCAGATAAAACGTTGAAATCTTGTAATCCATGATCGGTTGATTTTTGTTTCTGCGTAAAAAATATTGAGAAGTGTGATGGGTGACACGTTGGCACTAACGCCATAAGTCATAAGTAAGATATTAAATGTAGCAATTGAACGGAGGATGGTTCAACACAGAAGAGTTTTCCTGTGAATTGATTTTTTGATTCAGGTGATACTAATTTCTGTGTTTGAATATGTTAGATTTTTATTTATATATTTTAAATGGGCACCGGATTATACGTACTTTTATGTTTATAAGTCTAGATATAGCGACAGGTTGTGTTAGCCACATCAGATTTTTCCTATACAGTGAGGGGGGTGAGGAGTTTATTTTATCGTGAAACATGGATTTATCATATCCATGGCTACGAATTTGACAGCAATGTAAACTTTTTAGAGCGTTAATTAAGCCAAAATATCAATTTTTTTTCGAGAGAAGTATTCAAACTTTTCGTATTTATTATAAAAACATTTGATATATTGACTCAATGAACACCCTAAAAACAATTTACAATAATGTATTTTATAGAGAAATGTTCGTAGAGTTTAATAAAAGAAACCGGAAGTCGATAACTTTATCCGTTCAGAAGTTATAGCTCATTAAACACAATAAATATAAAAATTTTAAAAATCTCTTTACTTTCTCTCGGAAAACATTTGATATTTTAGCTTAACGAACACCCTAAAAAAATTTTAGAATAATGAATCTTATGGAGAAATGGTCGTAGAGTTTAATAAAAGCAACCGGAAGTCAATATTTTTATCCGTTCAGAAGTTACAGCTCATTAAACACAATAAATATTAAAAATTTAAAAATTTCTCAATTTTCTCTTGGAAAATCATTTGATATTTTGGTTTCATGAATACCCAAAAAATCTGACGTGGACACCACATGACTTCCTTGTACGCCTTGTTTGTTCATACTTTTCTTAATAACTAAAATGTAGAATAATATAAAATATTATTTTAACTTATTATACTAGTATACTCACAAATATATTTTAGTCATTTTATTTAAACTGCAGAAGAAGATATAAACGATATTTTACTATTGTCACTGCTACTGTCACTGTCATGTCATAATCATTTAAATTTTACCTAGTAACAAATGTTAATCGATCATGGACTACAAGATACCGAAATACTAAATTATAAGTATATACTTTAATTATTCTTAAATGATAGAAGATACAGAAAAATTTATAAAATACCGATTGTAGATAATAATCTCATAATCTTTCATTTAAAATTAAAAAAATTGCCTAAAATTAATTATTTATCAAATTTTTTTTTTAAATTTACTACTTCCGGTTTGTAGATTGAAACAAAAAATAGGAGGTGCACAACTAGATGCTATAACAGTCCTAAATACAAAATTTCAACTTTCTACGTCTAACCGTATTTGAGTTATGCGACACACATACGTCCGTACGTACGCACGCACGTACAGACGTCACGACGAAACTAGTCATAATGGATTCAGAAAAGGTCAAAACGGATATTTCCATCAAAATCTGAAAACCGAAATTTTTCGCGATTACAATACTTCCTTATTACTCCGTACAAGGAAGTAAAAAGATTTAAAAATAATATATCTTATGGAGAAATGTTCGTAGAATTTAATGCAAGAAACCGGAAGTCGATAACTTTATCCGTTCAGAAGTTACAGCTCATTAAACACAATAAATACAAAATATTTGAATACTTCCCATCCCACGAAAAAAAATTAGATATTTTGGTTTAATGAACGCCCTAAAAAGTTTTTAAAATAACGTATTTTATAGATAAATGTTCGTAAAATTTAATTAAAGAAACCGGAAGATAATATTTTTATTCATTCAGAAGTTACAGTTAATTAAACTTAAAAATAACGAAGAAATCTAAAATTTCTCAACTTTAATTTTTTTGAAAAAATTGCTAATTTTTGAAGTGCCATATCTCGAAAACTATTGAACGTACAGAGCTCCGGTTGGGCTTAAATTGTTGCAAATTTAATGTACTTTAAAAATGATACGCATGTTTAAGAGTTATTAGGCAACAACTGACAAAATTCCGAAAATTTTGCAGATTTTTACGTATTACGCAAGAAGCACAGCTTTTTTGAAGCTGCAAACTTGGATTCACACTACGCCAACTGACCCTAAGAACATATTAAAAAATCAGAACTACATCACGCTTTGCGATTTTAATGTCTAATTTGACTGGGCTAATAGGGAATATGAATAAATTTGAATTTGTTAATTGGTGTCACACTGTTGGTACCTGGAAACATTAATAGTTTATCTTCAATGCGTTCCGTGGAACTATTGCAGCTGCCCAAATATCTTATATTGTTCGAGAATTATACAGTTATATTTTAAAACTAACGCTCTAAATACATTGTTGTCAAAGTCGTAATCATGGAAATGAAAAATCCCATGTTTTACGTTAAAATAAACGAAATAAACTCATACTGTACCTATAACAGATACCCGGTATATAAAAAGTAGCTATTGGCGATTCTATCCTAGCGCTCGCTATCTAGCGGTGAGATTTTGAACCCATCTAGCCGATATTGCTTTTATGATTTTATATTTGAGCTGAGTCAGCATGTGCGATTATTTGAATAGCAAAATCTGTTAATATTGAAAACAGTTGTTATATTATTGTTAGTGCTTTATTTTTGTTTTTAAATACCGAGTGGAAAAGTTGCAAAATTGGCCGCTGACAGCGCTGAGATCTAAGATGGCATCGCGAATTTTTATTACAAACCAAATAATAAAGTTCTATTTCGCTAGAAGAAGTTTCTGAAATTTCTCGTGAACGGTTGTTTTATAAATACCTATCTACCGAAAATCGTTTTCTTTGTGAATATTTATCTTGCTACATCTAATTCTTTTTGTTAAATTTCTTACAAACTTAGTATTCTTTCTCGTGAAAAAATCCATTATTCCCTTTATCCTAATTACTAAACTGAAACTCCATTGTGTAAGCAAGCCAGAACAAGTAAAATCCGTTTTTCCATTTCTGTTTTCTGGAGCAGTGCGGTATGGTGCGACGATGTTCATTCGTTTCGTTGTTCGCTGTTGCTGTTGCTAGGGACAATAGTGGCCGGATTGGCGGATTTTTATTTTGTCCGCTTCTCTGGCTATTAAATCGGCATCGGCCGCGATTCGCAGGCGAAAACATCGTGTTATGTGCACCGAAAAACAATAAACGCGCCAGCGTTACTTAAAATTACAATCCATGAAATTGAAACGTAGAAGCCGTTAATTTTAAACACACACCATTAAACTGAACGGATCACAAAGCATTCGCTACAACTGCCTCTTTTCGATATTTTCTACTCCGAAGAGTCCCACTTCCGTTTTCTTTCAGCGGAAATAAAGGTTTATATTAATTATCCCCCTACTTCCTGAGGCAAAGTTACACGAATAGGTACCTTGTGTAATTAAATTTTTTATTTGATTCTTACAACTTTGGTCTTCATTCAGACTTGGAAAATTGTACACAAGTTTTATTAATAAAGCAGATTTTCACGATTTGTTAGCAAAAGAATAATATTCACAAGATCGACCAAGTTAATTATACAAATTATAAGCCAAACTTGAATAATTGATTTCATATCTGAATTTTCAAGTAAAATTTACATGATTTCTTCAGTGTACATGAATAGGTAATAAGTGTAGATGTGATGTGATGAATATTCGAGTGGATTAAGCGAGGCAGCGATGAATTAAGTGACCGATTCAGATACAATATTCTCCACCTCCATGATGTACTGTCCACTTACAATTATTATAAGTGTCCATATAAGTGTACGGACGGCTGGTAACCATACACATGGTATGATATATTTCTATACTGCTGTCTCACAGTTTGTAGGATATTTATGTATGAGTAGACAAAACTATGTATGGAAACAACTAAACTAAAAATTTATAGGAAAGTTAATAAAATAATAGGCATAACAATGTTTCTAAACATTCATAAAATCATACATACGAGTACATACATCTATCAAGCCTTTTACTCAACTTGAGTGTGGCAACTTCGATATAATTATATAGGTTGGGTCTACAGGGTGGCTTATAGTCGGATTCTGTAGTTGCTACAGATCTATAAAATTGTAAGTATTAAACAAAATCGCAATGAAATTTATAATCATATGAACAGTTTTATATTTGCCAATAAACATTGATGTGATTTTGTTCAATATTTAATGTTTTACAAATTTGTAAAACTTATTTGCACAGAATCCCACCATTAGTTTCCAGTGTCCAGCTGATATCCGTAAACAAATACTAACTATAGTTTGTCCGCGTTGTGGTGACCGGTACGTCATTAGTTTCGAACTAATAATAAACAGACATAATGCATATATCTCTTTGTCACATGCATGTTCGTTCATTCCTTGGTTAATGTTATGTTTACCCAATATGTTTATCTCTTTTCCACTCCACTAGTATACTTAAAAAGAAAACAATACCTTTATAGTCCGGGAGCTAGCGTCAAATTTTCATGGGTGATTGCAGCAAAACTTTTCTTATATGTAGGTGGTATATTTTGTTGGTATAACCACTTACACATGTGTTAGCTGGCACGACCGTGTGGCCTGCAGATTTAAGGGCCTGCAAAACTTTAAAAATATCAGATTTTCAAGTGAAACCAGCAAAGCTAAAATTTTGTATAATGATAATTTACGAATTATATTTAACAAAAAAATATGTTCGCTGGACAATGTCAAAATAGTGACACATCGTTTTCATTTTATGTAAACAGTAGAAGATATAAACGATGTGTCACTATTTTGACATTGTCACAGTCACTGTTCACCTGCACAGCCAACAAGGTTTTCCACCTGCCCTGTCCAGCTAACATATTTTTTTGTTAAATATAATTGGTAAATTATCATTATACAAAATTTTAGCTTTGCTGGTTCAGTTAAAAATCTTTTATTTTTTGCAAGTTCCACAGCCTCTTAAAATCTTGAGCCACGCTTTCGGACCAGCTAACACTTCAATTCTTAATTAGTTATTATAGAACTAATTATATTACAAAAATCAGCTTTGTTGAAATGGTCCGGTAAAATTTGACGCCATCTCCCGGACTATTACGTCAAGAGAAATGTCAAACACTGATTATCATTTCAAGTTATGTTTTGTAGGAAATTTAAGAATATTCACAACGTTCTAGGTACCTACAAGGTACAGAAACTACAAATAAGTAGGTACTAATAATATAACGATACTCAGACTCACAGCAGAAAGCAAAACACAACCGTAAAATACAAAATACTAATAATCTCAAATTGCAAATGTCAAAACATACCCAGTGAATCTAAAACAATGGTTCTCGTTAAATATGAAACAAACCCATTGTCATCATAATTCATTTTGTAGATAATTTATAATGATAATTCCACTCCTGTATAAAGTAAGCCATAAACAAAACACAATTTTATCGCATTAACATAAAAAGGAAGGTAACTTTTTGCAAGTGATAAAACCTTATTTACCTTTTTCTTAGCAACTAAACAATAAAAAAAATAACTAAAATGTTACTTGCTTCATATTAATAATATTTGTCAGTGAAATGATTAGATTTTGGGAATATTTGTGAAGAAAAACCAAAGAAGTCGTTAAATTACACTCGAGCATTTTATTTTCTCCGAATAAATTTCTGTTTTACATCTCAACCTTGTCACCTGACAGTAATTAGAGTCGAAAAAATTGTTTTAAAATAAAATCATGACACAGTAGGTGGAGTAATTTTATTAAACAATTTTTCTTTTCAAATTGCTAGGCAACAAGGTTTCAATACAAACAGAAATTTACCCGGCGAAATAAAAAGCTCTTTTGTAATTACAGTTGCCTATTTCCCTCATAAAATTTAAGCCAATCAGAAGTCTGACATTTCTGAATGTTGTCCAATCAACGTAGAATTACAAGATAATTTTGCACTAGCAAAAATTATCGATAATTTGCACTAGTGAAAAATTATCGTATTTGGATACGGCGTGGCATTGTGATTCTGACTTGCTGGCAAAGGAAGTTTTTAAATTTTGCTTTATTTTTCATGAGAGAAACAGCGTTTGGCTAAATTTTAATCGGGAAATAGTCCTTCGAATATCCCTCGTGCAAGTAATTGTCGATAATTTGACATGCACTTGGGATATTATATATGATAATATCATGAAAAATTGTTACTAGGTATTTAATTTTTATTACATAATTCTTAATTTAAAATTTATATTTACTTATAGTTCTTGTTCATCATGAATGACTGTTTGAGAACCTATATATATATATATATATATATATATATATATATATATATATATATATATATATATATTATATATTATATATCCAATATAAAAAAGGGGTTACTGACTATATATATATATATATATATATATATATATATATATATATATATATATATATATATATATATATATATAGTCAGTAACCCCTTTTTTTATACCTTTCGGTGTAAGGGGGCCGGGCACACCGAGCCGCAGTGGGTATTACTTTAGTCTCGATGGTCACCCATCCAAGTATTAACCGCTGTGAAGCGTGCTTGACTATATCAATCACAACGCTGTCACGTTACCACACTGCCGTATATGATGTCAATAATTTTCCCCCGCCTAAAAATTTAACCCATGTTTGATGACGTACCGATCACCACAACTCGGACAAACTTTAACTATATATAAATAAAAATATGTTCCCATTTCACAATATTGCCTCTGAGTAGCTGTAAGTTAAAGGCTGGTAACCGCACAAACACAAGTTTGGTAAAAGGTGTGACAGATGTATATAAATAATCTATAATTTCAATATAGGTAGATACTTATATTTTAATTTTATACATATGCACCCACAATAACAATATAGTACATACATTTAGTAGTAAGTGCATGCAATTGATGTTATTACTGATTAGTGTAACATACAGGTACACAACTATTAATCCATATATCATAACCTAAATTCAATTTTAATCATACTACGCAAACAGTTTGATTATCCGCAATAAATTCTCGAGTTTCTAAGTGAAATAAACAACCGTGTTCCGTTTTGCTGATACCACGATACAGCACACGATACCTTTGTGGTAGAACACAGAACACTGGTAATACCGTGATTATAACCTGGTTCTCACACCGGTCGAACTCCGGTTATCGACTAGGTACCTAAATAATATACAATACATGTGTATTTGCCATGCAAAACAATCTACTCTACATAATCGGACCAGATACAAAAACTTTTGTTCAGTATGTAGTTTTAGCGCTGTTGTAGATTCATTGATTTTGACACGTGAAATGTTGAACAGTTTAACAGTGAATTTTGTTATTTATGTTGTTTGTTTATTGTATTAACGAGGGATTCAGTGATTGAAAGGTATTTTTATTAGAGTATAATAGGTGGTATTCGGGGAAATGGTCCCCAGCAAAAGACCCCTTGCAATTGGTCCCCCGGAAAATGTCCCCAGTAAAACATCCCCAAACACGAATGTCCCCACGCAAAAGGTCCTCTCGCAATTGGTCTTCGGCAAAATGTCCCCAGAAAAGTATCCCCACGGAAAAGGTCCACATGCAAAAATATCTCCATACAAAAGGTCCCTAGCAAAATATCCCTATGCAATTTATTTTTACAGTTTTGTAAAACGTAAAGGACATATTTTTTAGTATCCTGCAAATTCATCTCAAAGAAAATTAATCTTTGAAAAATTAATCGCAAAAAAACCGTGTATATAGGACTTATATTTATAAAGGATATATTATGTACTTTATTTAGTTTAGTTTAATCAGAGTTTCTACCAAAATCGTGAGTGTGGGACTCAAGACGGGTATACATATTATAAAGTTCTTTATTTAGTTCAATTAAATTCGAGTTTCTACAAAAAATTAGTATGTGGAATTCAAGACGGGTACCTAGGTATTAGGTTCTTAATTTAGTTCAGTTGAATCAGAGTTTCTATTAAAATTATGTAGGTTTGTGGGACTCAAGAAGGGTCTAAGATTCTTTATTTAGTTCTGTTAAATGAGACGAGTTTCTATCAAAATCGATTAGGTGGGACTCAAGAAGGGTATTAGGATCATTATTTAGTTAACATAACATAATTGAATTGTATAGGGACATTTTTGTTTAGAGATGTTTTGCTGGGAACAAATTGCACGGGGACCTTTTCCGTGGGGACATTTTGCCGGGGACGTTTTCCTGGAGACGATTTGCCGGGCACTAATTGCAACAGGAACTGTTGCGTGGGTACATTCATATTTGGGGACATCTTACTGGGGACTTTTTCCCGGGAACGTCTTTCTATGCTCGTTTTGCCGGGGACCAATTGCGAGGGGACCTTTTGCGTGGATGACATTCGACTTTGGGGACGTATTACTGGAGACATTTGACATTTTGCTGGGAACCTATTCTCCGCGAATCATAATAGGTACTCATGTAAATTAAGTTACATTTTACCATTTATGCACTTAAAGCATGTCCAAATTTTTGTCATGTCATAAGTCATAACAAACTAATATTATGAGAGTCATGAATTTATCGAAATATTAGGAATATCTCTTTCTTAGTAGCGGACAAATCAAGATAGAAAGGGATAGTATATATTGTTAGAAATAAATTATAATTATAATAAATAAATTGTTTATAATGATGTGGATTACTTACTTACTTACTTAATCCAATGCCTTTATACCTTTCGGTGTCATTATGTGGATTACATAATGTTATTTATGAGAGAATATCAGTTTAATTTGTTTATTAATTTACTTGTACATAAAATTAAATTTGATGTGATTTGTTATATGAATGAAATGTTACAGTTTGTTACATAAATGTTATTAGCCGCTTCTGGCCAGCAGGTCTCTGCAGAGTCTGTTCATTCTGGACAGAGCACTCGTGCTGTTCAGGTCAAATTGCTGCTAAGTTTTGGTTGATTAATTAAATGGTGTCAAATAATATAGTAGAGATTATTATTTTTCAATTCCTTATTCTTCAATTTCTAACAATATAACAGTTATAAGAACCAATTTTGATCCGAGTTATCGTTATTACGAATAATGTATCTATACTTTTAAATTTTTTTACTATATTACAAACTTATAGCCAATAAGAAAATAATTGTAATATAAGTAATATTTCTACTCAAAATAAAAATTAAATGATCGCGACTTTATGAGAAATATTACTGGCAACAATGAATAATTAATCTGTCATTTAGTATAATGTGGACATAACCTTCATTATAAAACTTATATGCACGTCTATGGTTACCATCTGTGAACTCTTTCATTTTAAAATATTCGTCACAAATAGTAAGTTTCATACTCTAAATTATAAATAATATTTTAATTCCAAAAGTACTATAGCAGAACAATAATTTATAAAATGCTAAAAATTGTAGATATTATGATATAAGCTTTCATTTGAAATAAAAAATATTGCGATAAATTAATTATTGATTAAAATATTTAAGAAAAGTACACTTTCCGGTTTGGAATTTCTTCCAAAAATAACTGGATTCTTAAGATTTGTATTAAAAAATTATATATAAAATTTGGTTCTTAAATGTTTGTAACTTTTTTAGTTAAAAATGTTACATACAACCTAACACACACACACACACACACGCACACGCAGACATCATCTCGAAAATAGTTTATTCGTATACTTATCTACTAAAAACTCACACTCGAAAATTTTGACCCATCATAATACCTTCCTTATAATATGAGGCGGGACGTAAAAACAAATACATCATATTTTGATTTAAAATTCTAATGCCTCAATTAAATCATTAAATTGCAAATTTTATTAACGGAGTCAATTAATTTATCGGAAAATTAAAACATTTGTTAATAACTTTTTGAAATATTAAATTGAAAAGCTACTTATTGATCAATAAATTGAATCGTGTAAAACAGGCACAATTTTCAACGTTCATTTAAATTAAATATTTATACTAATTATCTGCAAAAACTGTAAAAATACAATTTTAGATATCAAATTTTAAAATATGTATCAAAAAATATCTATTAATGGACGAATTCGTAAATATTTTATTTAATAACACTGACTGTCGAAAGCTTTAAACAAAAATGGTTGCAGATTAGCTACATCTATTCCATTAATTTCTTTAGTGCACAGTGAGTGCAGAACCAATAATTTACATACCCGACGTGTAGCAAAGCAAAACAATCTGAACTGGGTGAACGTACCCCATACGTTTCTACGCGGTTTAGCCTCGCATCTCGCTTTCAAACTGAAATAGTCTAATCCAAAAATGATTTACTTCAGATGTAACGTCAGCCGGTACCGCCAACCTAGCCGGCCAGCAGCAGCAGGGCTACCAACTACGACACGTATAAATGTATGGAAATGCGTATGAAAATCTTGAAATATCTTTTACTTTTTCGCGGAGTGAAATATGTCCATATACGGGCAGTTTGAGCGTTTTATATAGCGCTTCACATATATTTTTTATGTGGCTTTATATATAACGCAAGACACGCCGGGTTTTAGGATCGTTTTTCGTACTGCTGCTTGGATTCAGGAACGTACCTATTTATTACGAATATCGGTCCCGATTTTGTTACAGATATATAGGTGCCGATTTCATTTCAGTGTCAATAATGTAAATCTTGCTGTCTCAGCATGTTGTAAAATATTTCTAACCAGAAATACTGTCGCATTAATAATACTAAGATAAAGTATGATTTAGGGTTTATTCTAACTTTTTTTCCCACTGCACAAACCTACCACTAAATGTACACTCCTTTTTACCGCGCGCCTCATATTCTACCGGGTGTAACACCATACATGTATACATAGGTGATTAGCATTGCATTTCACATTTATGCAGATTCCTGCTCCCCATTTCATTAATCTTAGTGAGAATTATCTGTCAAATAGCGGCACTGCTAAATTGAATCTTCAACGAGTCTTGGGCAAAAAGAATTTCAAATCTATTGATTGCTACAAAACAATGAATTTATTTTTTCTTGGTTCAGAAGCATGAAATAAACCACAAAGAATCCTTGCGTGAACAGAGCTTTAAGAATTTTATGCTTCATACAAGTTTTTCATAAATTTTTACATCAGTCATGTTAAGAGCCTATTGCATGGCAATAATACGCATTGAAAAACGAGTAATTTTTGTGAGGATCTCAATCTAATACTGTTATGCGTATGATGTTGAATTTTTGTTTGTAGATTAAGAGCATTGCCGGTCACTGAGCGATGTCAGATTTGTAGTTTGTACGACATTAGCACAGACAAACTTGCCACCTTCCCCTTCTACTTTTAAGAAATGCAAAGCCCACTTCTCGCTATCTGCTTTTATATATGTTTGCCCTTGTCTAAAGCATCGGGAGAAAACTCAACACTACTACTACAGTTGATCAACACACAAAAATAAGTTCATCAACAATGTAACAAGTTTTTGTTCAGTGTTAAGTTGAGCTACTGTAAATTATAAAGGGAAGATTTAAAAGCAAATACAAAATTTGTTTGCTATATGTATAATGTACAACTTTGACTATTTATAAAAGTAAAATTTATTTTTCTCGATTTAAAATGTAACTGTCAGTCAAAATGGTAAAAAAGTAGTACCTGGATATACTGATAATTTTAATATTTTTATTTATGAACACTATGTAACTTTTGTGTTGATACTTCTCAAACACATTTTTATAATTAAATTAATATTGAGGTTATCATTTTTTATCAGGGTGTATAAATAAAAATCATGATTTCTTTGAAACAAATTAAGAATCAAGATTTTTTTCATTCAAATCAATATTTTAACAAAATGTGCTAGTTTTGCAAATTTTATAACAATACCTAGCTGGGATTTTTTATTGTTTAATGATACTTAAAACTGTATTTATCAATACATAATTATAAACAAATATCTAGATCATCGGGCATAATTTTAATAAATAATAAATTTAAATCGTGTTTTCTATGTCGTTTATTTATTTGATTTATGTACTTTATTTATATATCTCTTTTATTATAGAATAGTTATTATTATATACCAAACCTGCAAACCTGCTAAAGATCTGTTTAGCATGCGACGGAATTTTTTGCCGGAGGTTCAAAAATCTCTAGGACAATAAACACATTGCGCAGACGAGTTATACACAATATTTTTTGTGCAACTACAGTGCACATAATTAAAACACACATTTTATTTTTGTAACAATTGTCAAAAATATCTGACATTGACATGCCAACTCAATAAATTCGCAGCCGTTACTAATAGCAACGCGGTCGCGAAATGTATTGTACACAAATGTTTTACTTCGCAGCCTGAATTGCGGACGCCAGTGACTTTTTTGGCAGTTGCGTAAAAAATTTTTTTTTTTCGATTTTTGTTTAAATAATAGGTAGTATTAAAATCATTATAAAAATAATTTAATTGATTTAAATCATATAGGTACATCCTATTTTTTATACATGATCGTATGAAAATATTTTGTGGTTCCTTTTCTGAAATATTTGATTTCGTGTGAATAATTTCTGGCAATAAATAGTTTAAAGAAATAAAAAATGTTTAACTTATTTTTTATAATTTTTTCATTCCAAAATTGATCAGTTCGATATAGATACCTAGTATCTACAAGAAAGTCATGTGGAGTTCAAAAAGTGAAAGAACAACGAGTACCTAACCTACGATTGATATAACAAAAAACAAAGCATTATTTTGTTTACTTTTACATTACTTATAATTTCTTATTACTAATTACCTACCTAAATAATTGTTATTTTATTATTATTATATTATTTATATTATTTTACTGTGTTTATTCAAATTTATTACATACAAAAAATAAGTATTTTTGCACAATCCACAATTCATTCATTCCTTCTATTCCCGGAAATTTCATTCATATCAGTATCTACCAATAGAAATAAATGTCATTGGTCGAATATAGTAGCACGTTGTATATTGTAGAGGGGGAACATACTCCCCTAACAATTTCTCCTCCATAGTCTATCGTTCAGACTTCGGAAATAAGCGGCGAAAAGGGGTTTAGTAGAAATCAAACCACAGATAAACGAAAAGAGATATTTCCGATTTTTTTTCACTAGCCTACTAACAAAGCTTGTGGCTATTGGGCTGACTGAATTATTTTTCATGCTTTGTACATTTTCCCTATTAAAAATTAAATTGAAAACAACAATTTTTTTGCTGTTTTTCTAAATTATGTTAATTAAAGTTTAGATCATTAATTACGCAAAATAATCAGTCAGCGCAATGCACTGATCCTTCTTCTACACAATGATGTCAAGTTTGAAGATATTACTTGAAAAATGTAAGTGTAGCGTGATTTCTACTAAACTGCTGTTTTGCGTACCACCGGCAATCGCAGTATACTAAAAGTGCGGAATCTTCAAAATCTTTAATTAATGTAATTAGTTTGGCTTTAATAATTATGCGAAATTCGGCGAAAATTGTACAAGTTTAGATATAATTTATGGCAACTCTGTTGATAAAATTATAGTTTTATTGTTTTGCGCCCTTTTTACATCTATGTTCTACTCATTTAATCTTTAAACTCAATGATAACTTTTATAGTTCATTCATGAGATCCTCACGAAATTCTAGTGTTTAATTTCTTTTTATCTCTAATTGTTGTCGGAACAATATATAGTTTGAATTTTTCAATTCAACAATGCTTTGTCGTTACTAATGTAAAATTTCAGATTTTTATTTTAAGCAATATAGCCAGAATCGTGAATTCTGATTCTTATTGCACTCAAGAAGCATAGCCCCTTAAGGTATTAGGTAAATTTTTGCGTTGTGCTACATATTTACCATTCTATTTTTACCGCTCCAACTTTTACCACAGCAATTTTTACCACCATTCTTTTTTATCCTGTTTTACCGTTAACCCATTTTTTACCACTCAATTTTACCACTCCAACTTTTACCTCTGCATTTGTACCACTATTCTTTTTACCGCTATTTCGTTTTACCACTAATACATTTTTACCACTCCGTTTTTACCATTACAACTTTTACCACCATACTTTTTTACCGCTATTCCGTTTTACCATTAATAGTTTGTGGGGCTATAGTACGGTTTTGTTAGTGTATTAAATATCAAAACCGAGTTTGTGGGGCTCTAGTACGGTTTTGTTAGCTTTGTTAGTGTAGTAAATACCAAAACCGAGTTTGTGGGGCTCTAGTACGGTTTTGTTAGCTTTGTTAGTGTAGTAAATACCAAAACCGAGTTTATGGGGCTCTAGTACGGTTTTGTTAGCTTTGTTAGTGTAGTAAAAACAAAAACCGAGTTTGTGGGGCTTTAGTACGGTTTTGTTAGCTTTGTTAAAAAAGAGACGGTGGTAAAAATGGATTGGTAAAAAAACACGTTGGTAAATATGTTGGTGGTAAAAAGAATTAGTGGTAAAAATAGGGACGGTGGTAAAAATGGATTGGTAAAAGAATACGTTGGTAAATACGTTGGTGGTAAAAAAGAATTAGTGGTAAAAAGGAACGGTGGTAAAAAATGGATTGGTAAAAGTATAATGTTGGTAAAAAATGGATTGGTAAAAGAATTACGGTGGTAAAAAGGGACGGTCGTAAATAGGGATTGGTACATATGGGGGCAAATCAAATTTTTGTTTAAAATAATAATTAAGCTATTATTTATCTTAAAATATGACAACGACATTTCACTCGATCTCCTGAAAATAATGAATGCCATTTAAAGAGCGATGACTTTCAGGCTGAGAAAAGCTCTAAGCCTTCTTGTTGTCCTACTAAATTTCAGGTGCCAATTTGATCCTCCCGGTGTAAATGTAAATGGTATTACGTCAACACGAATTCGTTTGCAAAATATAATGGGCTGGAAAATCTTATGAATATTAATAACCGTTACGCAAACCAGGCAGAGCGCAGTACAACCACACCGACTTTGAATGAATAAAACATTGCACGTATTTAACGTCTGGTTATTATTGATATTTGTACAAACACGGTTACAGTGTGTGCAATGTAATTCATATTCGACAAAAGAGGAGACATGGAACATAAGGGGATAGGAGAATACGAATAATATTGTCTTTTTATTGCTTCTGCATTCTTATTTGCATGTGAAATATTAAAAAGAATTGAAAAAACTGTATAAACATTGGTAAGTACTGTAGATATAAAACCAGAACAATCATAGTAGAATAGTATATTAAAACATAAGTTAGGGAAGGCGACTTTTTCTAGCAAGAGTTCGAAATTCGCAAACGAGCGCGTAGGCGCGAGTGACCGAACGAACGAGTGCTAGAGAAGCCTTCCGTAACGAATGTTTTATCCTATTTTCTCTGTTGAAGCAGTTTTTGATTCAATTTAAATTATTTATGTATTTGACAGTTTGCATTAGGGAAATTTTTTGGTAGAATAATTATGTTGGTGACAGTAATTTGTGCTCGACAATTGATGAGTTTTGTTTGTTGCCTAGGTGCTTTGTATATTATTTAAATTTGTTTTATCTACAACAATAGAATAATGTATTCATTATATACGTGAAAGTAGTATAATAAACCCCTCCATAAGGACACATTATGAAATAATGAATTCATTATTTCACACTGTTAAATAATGAGAACTTTATTCTCTCGAACTGTCAAACTGCCATCACATCTGTTTTAATATTAGTGTTACATCAAGTTATCATTTTACGACGTTGTAAGCAGAAACAGTAAAAATAATAAAAATTTGTAAAACGCTGTATATGACTAGCCCATAATAGTTCTAAATTACTCGGATAAATTGTCATCACACCAAAGTTTGAGGTTAAGTTAATATCAATACAAATTTGTAGTAAGATGTTGTTTTATTTAAAAAGTTGTAGATAAAACGTCGTATTTGACTCGAAAATAATGGCTATAATTAACTCGGCTGATTTATACACTCGCCTTCGGCTCGTGAACAAACTTTCATCCTCATTATTTACTCGTTAAATAATATACTATTATATTAATCAAATAAATTAAAATGTCAGATAGAAAAATTTATGAATGAAGCATCCGACAGAGACTATTTTTCAATAAAAGTAAGCTAAGTATATTAGTAATTATATTTAAATTATAATTTTAGAACAATATTTTTAGGTTCTGCCAATAATGGGTTATTCCGGCTTGTGCAGAAGGGATGAATTCACTAATATAATATTAATAGATGAAATTGAGTACAAAATTAATTCAATTTTTGTAACAATATCAAAAACTCAAACGAATGGTCCAAGATGATTTGCAAACGAATGAAGTATGGATTAATTTGATCAAAAATTATATTAATTTTAAGACCGGCTATAGTACAAAACCAGATTAATATTATATTTATATTATTTAGTTTATCTTTGTATGAAATATAAATATTAATTCAGTTTGTGTGTTTCATTTGATTCAAATTAATAAAATTAACGTAAAAAGTGAATCCCGTTTTGTCAAAAATGTTCGTTGCCCGTTGCCTAGATATATTGTTTATTTAATGCAGTGCTACCAGTCGCTGATAACAAAATTTCACCAAAAATCGTAGGTAATGAAGCTCATACCAGCATCAAAATTAGAACTGGTATGAACTCATTCTAGTTCCGAAACAGAGAAAATGTATTCTAAGAGAACTAAATAAACTAAATTTTACTTCCCCGGCTCATGTAATAATCGTAATTTTTGACAGTTCGTGATTTTGATGAATCTTCACGTTTTAGATAGACCATATACTGATCCCAAAAAATCCGATGTGTCCAACACATGACCTCTTGCCATATTCTACTATTTTACTGAGTGTGTATGAAGGTACTTACTAACAAATATACCATTGTAGAAGGGAATTCGGGAATTGTAGTTTTATAATATTATTAAAATTTATTATGAGCTTATATATAATAAATAACATTTCATATTTTCCATTTCAATTTGTCAAAAAGTCAAAAATTGATGGCATTAACACTCAAATATTTTATTTTTTGTTTTCATGGGTAGGCAGATAAATAAAAATTGTAACAAATTTGTAGAATTTTTAACTTCTTGTAATTGGAAAATGGTGCTACATAGAAACAAAGTTTTGAATACATATTGTAAACAGCAACATTTATTATACAATGTTTGAGGATATTCCAGAAAAATTCTTCAGATCTTCAAGAAATTTTTTTATTCAGTGGTATTTGAGTTATCGTACCTTCAACATCCATCCTGACACACACACACACAGACATCATCGCGAAATTATCAAAATCGTGTTCTAGGGACCTCAAAACGTGCTTATCCATTGAAAACTCACTATCGAAATTTTAGCATGATTACAATACCTCTCTTACAGATATGAGTGGCGAGAGGTAAAAACAGCATTAAAAGTCAGTCTGTGGGTTTGACTGTCTGTCCGGAAACACGATAACGTAAAATTAAACAAAACAGAAATATTTATACCATCACTCTGACAGTTGTCACATTTGAAATTATTGTTCTAATTGATTTATTGAACCATAAGACGAATACACTAATAAAAAACAAATTAATAATTATTTTCTTCTCCTTCTTTTTCTTCCTAACGTACATTTTATCGTAATTAATTGAAGTATTTATTTTTTCTTGATCTGACTAATTCGTTTTATTTCTCATGGCACTCTGTAAAAAACAGCTCAAATAATGTCAAATTTAATTTACGTTTATCTCATGACAGGAACGTTTTATATCAATAAATCTGGGCTCGTTTTGTATTTTGTATTTACAGTTACACTTACACGTAGATATATGGTAAATATATATATATATATATATATATATATATATATATATATATATATATATATATATATATATCAATCCAAAGGAAAAATTATTTCACACCAGATGCAACTAATAATTTCCTTATAAATTACTTTTATTCAATTTTGACGTTTTAAACTGCTATTATTAACTCCATAGCAACAACTTTAAATAAATGTTTATTCACAAGTGAATTAAATTTTTTTAAATCACTCAACACATTTTTAAATCACTCTGACGTTTTAAACTGTTATTATTACGTCAAAATGCATAAAAACAATGACAACTTGCCACTGACGACTACTTTGATTTTCTTTTTTGCTTTCTCAAAATAAATTTATAATTCATATATTTGAAATAATTTCATCAAAATTGAATGAAATATTGTATAAATATCTATTATTCAATTTTTACGTTTTAAACAGCTATTATTAACTCCATAACAACAACTTTAAACAACTGTTTATTTCACAAGTGAATTAATTTTTTTTAAATCACTCAACACATTTTTAAATCACTCTGACGTTTTAAACTGTTATTATTACGTCAAAAATGCATAAAAGCAATGACAACTTGCCACTAACGACTACTTTGATTAGTTTTTTTTTGTTATGTCAAAATAATAATTCATATATTTGACATAATTTCGTCAAAATTGAATAAAATATTGTATAAACCACGTGAGATACGAATGTTTATTCACTCGAAGAAATTATCCCACTCGCCCTTCAGGCTCGGGGGCTAAACTTTCTTCTCTTGAAAAAACATTCATGTATCTCACTTGGTGTATAAATATCTATTAAAGAACAATATTAGGTAATTTTAAATTCGATATTTTCAAATCTAATCTTACATTGCTATGGTTACTAGGTACAAAAATTTTTCAAATTTTGACGGATATGTCAGATTAATTTAATAATTAATTAAATTTTCCATTTTTGATCTGTTTACAGAGTGGCATGAGACATAATTGTATTTTTGTTATCTTCGACTTTGACAATTTATGTTCATTTAATTTTTCATTTAATATTTTCACTCTCTTAAACCTCATTCACATAAGCATTTAGTTTTAAGGTTTACATTTATGTTTACATTTAAGGAAGTTTGAAAACATCTAACTAAATACGAGCATTCACAGTGCTTGGAAATGAGAAGTGTGAATGCTCGTATTTAGTTACATAAATGTAAACTTTCTTAAACGTAAACATAAATATAAACTTTAAAACTAATTGCTTATGTGAATGAGGCTTTATTATTAAAAATAATGGATAGGCTGAGTACAAATGAGAAGATTCAGTGTGTAAAATGGGTTTTGCTGGAAATTCTGCAGCTCGAATAAAAGATTGATTCAGTGCTTTTTATGAAAACCGTTCTATTTCGTCTATACAAAGAATTATTCGACAATTTAATGACTCTGGAAGTGTAGTAAAACGTTCCTGTCACGAGATAATCGCAAACTAAATTTTTCATTTTTGACCTGTTTACAGAGTGCCATGAGAAATAATAGTAATTTGACAGAACAAAAATATAAATACGTCAATTAATTATTATGAAGTAAACCTAATTAGATGTATTTTTGTACGAATATATAAAACATAAAATTACTATTGGAACGATATTTTATTTAATTAACTAAATTAGTATATTAAATTAATAAAACAAATAATTATTTTTAAATAAGAATATTTATGAAAAAATGTTTAAATTAAATGTTCAAACAAATCGCCATTTACTGCTAAACAGTAACCTTATCTATTATAAAATGTCTGGCGGACAGAGCTTAATTTAATTTGTGTTATATTGTTGCACTCTTCAACAATTGCATTTCTTAAATCCATAATATTGTTTATTTTGCGTTTTTGTCTCCTTGAGATACGACAATAAAAAGAAATCGCACGGCGCTAGATCAGGCAATCTAGCTGGCCAATTAATTGGATCACCTCTACCAATCCAAGAATTTGAAAAACGTTGGTCTAAATACATTTTAATTTCCCTACTACAATGTGCTGGGCATCCATAATGTTGATACCATACTTCGTCATTTTAATTCACATTTTCTTCTAGTTTCGGAAGAAAATCATTTTGTAACATCTTGAAGTATTTGTTACTATTTAAATTATTCTCTATGAAGAAAATACATTTACTTTCACTGGATATTGTGTATGTGTTGCTAACATTAAATGTGGATTTTCTTGACTCAAAGAACGAAAATTTTGTGTATTAGGTTCCCCATGTAAAGTAAATGTACTCTCATTACTCATCAGTAAAACAAATCAATTTCAAAAAGTTTCGGTCTAAATTAGATTATTGTTCAATCATTGTTTCACAAAACACGCTTCTTGTAAATTATATCAGCTTCAAATATTTCTTGGTGTGTCGAGTACTTGTAAGCATCTAACTTTTCCTTTTTAAGCACTTTATGCACTGTTGTAAAGTGCAAATTTAATTGGGAAGCAATTTGACGCACAGTTAAATTTGGGTTTTCTCTTACAGATAAAAGTATATTTATTTTGATTTCATTTAATCTATTATGGTCTAAATTTTCTTCTTGATGTTTGTGTTGGTTTGTCTCTTACACGATAAATTTTGAACATGGTCCCTAATGAAAACATTTTTTTTAAATAAAAACTAGACATTACCTAAATATCAACGATAAAATTTTAAGTAGGTACATGTCTGTATGCCTTAAACACAATATGAGTTCGATTTTTTGTTTGTTTATATATTATAAATAATTAACAAGAAATAATTTTTTTTATTTATCATCATTCATCAAATACAACATAACACATAAATATGAGAATTCTAAAAGCGGCATCGTATACAGGTGTCCTATGAAACTGGTTAAGCATGGGGATCTCGAGACCCGTAAGAGATACGAAGTTGGTTAAATTAGACAAAAGTTGCCCCTTTAGAGGACCATTTTAGAAATGTTTTTGTTTTCCCACAAAAATGCATAGGTGGCTAGATATATGCAAAAATGTAAATTTTGCAAATTTCGTTTTTCACCTATAACTCGTTTGTTTGAATTAGTACAAGTTCCTAATTTGCACGTTTAGTCCGGCGGTTATAGGACAAATTTCATATCAACTATGCATTTTATGATTAAAGCATGAAAATTTGCACACATATCAATGAAACCATTCTCTTTCATATAAGAAGTGGTGCCAACGTGGTGCGTGCTGCAGACGGCCGCCATTTTGAAAAAATGGTTGCCATTTTTAGTTTTTTGCATTTATCTCATGAATGATCAATATTACGAGAAATCTTATTTAATGAAAATTGTAGAGCACAAAATTCTCTATAAAACGGTATATCTATTTTTTATGTAGGTGGTACAGCTTTCGAGAAAATCGTGAAAATATATATGAGCAATATCTAGCCATTTCAGGTTAGACCGCAATTTTGCCTTTTCAAACAAAAACAGCTGTTATTTTTGAATTAATCAAGATATCGACTTCCGGTCTTCAACAATGGATTACTTATATAAATTTTTATTATACATATAATTTTCAACTCTTCGGGAGCACTAGTTCGGCCACAATTCAAACATAACATTTTAGAGACAATAGTGAAATTTTTGTATTTTTTGTGTTTATTGAACTGTCATTTCTGAACGAATTAATATATTGACTTGCGGTTTGCTGCACTAGATTCTTCAAATCATTCTGTACAAGATACTTTGTATTAATTTTTTATTGAAGTCTTTGTTAAAACGATATTTAAAGACTTTTTCCTCGAGAAAATAGAAAAATTTTATTGTTATTATTATTTATTATCTTTGATCAGCTATAGTACCTGAACGGATCTAAATACTGACTTTAAACTTGCAGCATTCGATTCCTTAAAGATTTTTGTATTAGAAGCATGGTTATATTTAAAAAAAATTTCTTATGTTTACTCGCAATTAAAAGATATCCTTTCTAAGAAATCGAAGAAATTTTACTGTTATTTTTCTATAGTAAATTTATTTAACTGTAATTTCATTTAAAATGAAGATATCGACTTACGGACTCCAGATTCGGAATCCGGGTACATTTTTCTATAAAATGCATTATTTTAGAATTTTTTACGGACTTCGATTTGGCTGCAATTAAATGATTTTGTTAGAGACAACAAAACAAAAGTTTAGTATTATTATTGTTTTTTGAATTTAAGCAATTGTCATTTGTGCACAAATTAAAATATCGTCTTCTGGTTTCCATCATTTAATTCCTAACATATCGTTATTAAATTACATTAATTAAAGAACTTTTTGAAACTTTGGTTTAGCCGCAAGTAACTGATTTTGTCTGAAAGAAAATTTGACGCTTCATTTAAAAACATAAGTTTTTGGTTAAGTTCACACTGCTAGAGAATTTAGAAAAAATGAAAATCATTTAAGTTGATTGTATTTAATTTACTGATATTACTGAACATTATAGTAACTTAGCAGTTAGCACACATGTCATGTAAACCTTACTGCAACCCTCGAAATACCAAAACCGGGTCTCGCGTGACTCGAAAATCACATTTTTGTGTAGCTGTCCAGGAATTTTTTTAGAGCTGTATGGCCCGAGGCATGGCCTTACATATGCTCTTATTAATGTATAATGTATTACACGATATATTATTATTAAAATTATTAATTACAGTTAAATAAATTTACTATAGAAAAATAACAGTAAAATGTCTTCGATTTCTTAGAAAGAATATCTTTTAATTGCGAGTAAACATAAGAAATTTTGTTTAAATATAAGTATGCTTCTTATACAAAAATCTTTAAGGAATCGAATGCTGCAAGTTTCAAGTCAGTATTTAGATCCGTTCAGGTACTACAGCTGATCAAAGATAATAAATAATAATAACACTAAAAATTTTCTATTTTCTCGAGGAAAAAGTCTTTAAATATCGTTTTAACAAAGACTTCAATAAAAAGTTAATACAAAGTATTTTGTACAGAATGATTTGCAGAATCTAGTGCAGCAAACCGCAAGTCAATATTTTAATTCGTTCAGAAATGACAGTTCAATAAACACAAAAAATACAAAAATTTCACTATTGTCTCTAAAATGTTATGTTTGAATTGTGGCCGAACTAGTGCTCCCGAAGAGTTGAAAATTATATGTATAATAAAAATTTATATAAAGTAATCGATTGTTGAAGACCGGAAGTCGATATCTTGATTAATTCAAAAATAACAGCTGTTTTTGTTTGAAAAGGCAAAATTGCGGTCTAACCTGAAATGGCTAGATATTGCTCATATATATTTTCATGATTTTCTCGAAAGCTGTACCACCTACATAAAAAATAGATATACCGTTTTATAGAGAATTTTGTGCTCTACAATTTTCATTAAATAAGATTTCTCGTGATACTGATCGTTCATGAGATAAATGCAAAAAACTAAAAATGGCAACCATTTTTTCAAAATGGCGGCCGTCTGCAGCACGCACCACCTTGGCACCACTTCTTATACGAAAGAGAATGGTTTCATTGATATGTGTGCAAATTTTCATGCTTTAATCACAAAATGCATAGTTCTTTCCTATAACCGCCGGACTAGTTCTATAGGCAGTTTTTAATGAGTAATTCACAGCAGTCCTCAAATTTTTTACGTAATTTCTGCCTTCATTTTAATTTCAATGCACTTGTGTTTTATATCGTTGAAAAGAGAAAAAAAAATCTCTCTTAAGACGAGTCATAGCCAACTATGAACTCCATATGAAAATTTGAATTTGGTTTGGATTTCTCAAAATCTGTAGGAGATAAAAAAAATTGAGGACTGCTGTGAATTCCTCGTTAAAAACTGCCTATAGAACGTGCAAATTAGAAACTTTTTGTCTAATTTAACCAACTTCGTATCTCTTATGGTTCTCGAGATCCCCATGCTTAACCAGTTTCATAGGACACCCTGTATATAATTACCGGATTATGACTCACCATGCCTGGATAAGGGTTAAAACAAGTGCTAGAAGCTGTTATAAAAAACTGTCAATACCTTTCACACCGGGAAACTAATTATTTATATAAAATATATTTAAGATCACTAGATTTAATATATTTTATAGAAATAATTAGTGTCCCCGTATAAACAGTATTAACATTTTAAAATGATATAGCTCCCAGCACTTGTTTTACTTTCAAGAAACTTTTAAGGGAAAACCTGACCTCATGTGAGGCATAACATTGCAAGGCCCGCTTCACAATGATCCGAGAACGGTAACGAGAATCAGAACGAGAATTTCAATCAATATTCGACATTTCGTACGAATGTCAAATTTGTGTTATTTTATTTTATTTACAATCTGAATTTTTTACAATTGCAACTAGGTTCTTAAAAAAAACTATTCCTATTCAACGATTTGTCACTTGTAATAGATAAACCTCGGTATTGTAAATATAATAACTCCTTACATTATTTGTTTCAGTTCCCGTTTGCTTTCCGTTCTGGTTCTCGTTACCGTTCTCGGGCGATTGTAAAGCGGCCCCAACATATTAATTAGAAATTATGTTAAAACAACGAAAACTCTGTTTATGAACAATACAAAGAAACATTATATTTTAAACTATAATACACACAAATATTAGATCGTGATACTATATCATAGCTATAAGTAATGTAATACCTACCTATCGAATAAGAAAAAAGTCCCAAAAATCAATAAAACACGGAAAACCATTTATTTATCAGTTTTAATATTATGTTTATATTTAAACTCTTTGGGCGCAACAATTTTCGGTTTTGCAACAATAATATTTTCATTATCATTTTTATTAGCGCTTTCTGGCGATTTACCACTCAGTTCAGTACAAGAATATATTATAGTGTCTTTTTTCCAAACATGTACATGACTTGCCGTCAACGTTAGCACATTTACATAATGGTATGTTCTTTACAGTACCATTATTTTGGAGTGAATTGTCTCGCGCAGTGTTGATATAGAGTGTATTACTTTTCTCTCGTGCAGGGTTACTAGAATAAGGCGAACTTTTCTCTAGCGAAGGTTCACTATAATAGGGTGTATTACTCTTGTCTCGCGCAGCGTCGACAAGTACACATTATAGTGTCTTTTAAGAGGCATTCTTTATTTTTTTCCAAACATGTCCTCGTACATGACTTACTTCTCTCCTGGACAGGGACAGTGTTATAAGATGTACTAATTCTTTCTTCCGCAGGTGCACTATATTTCTTCTGTTCAATATAAAAAGGTATACTATATATCACTTGCGCAGGGTCGGTGTAATAGAGTGTATTACTTATCCCTCGTGCAGGGTAAGTAGAATAAGGCGAACTTTTCTCTAGAGAAGGTTCACTATAATAGGGTGTATTACTCTTGTCTCGTGCAGGGTCAATATAGGGTGTATTACTTCTCTCTCGGGCATTACACATTATAGTGTCTTTTAAGAAACATTCTTTATTTTGTTCCAAACATGTACTCGTACATGACTTGCCGTCAACTTTAGCACTACATAACGGTATATTCTTTACAGTACCATTATTTTGGGATGAATTTTTTTTCTTTCGATTAGGATCACTAAAATGGAATGTAGTGCTTCTCTTTTGAGCAAGCTCAGTATCTTGAGGCGTAACTCGTGCAGGTTTAGTATTTTGGGGTGGAATACTTCTCTCTTGAGTAGGATCAGTATTTTGGGGTGTAATACTTCTATCCTGCACTGGGTCAGTGTACTTGCCGTCAACTTTAGCACTACATATCGGTATATTCTTTACAGTACCATTATTTTGGGATGAATTTTTTTTCTTTCGATTAGGATCACTAAAATGGAATGTAGTGCTTCTCTTTTGAGCAAGCTCAGTATTTTGAGGCGTAACTCGTGCAGGTTTAGTATTTTGGGGTGTAATACTTCTCTCTTGAGTAGGATTAGTATTTTGGGGTGTAATACTTCTATCCTGCACTGGGCCAGTGTACTTGCCGTCAACTTTAGCACTACATAACGGTATATTCTTCATAGTACTATTAATTTGGGGTGAATTGTTTTTCTTTTGACAAGATTTACTAAAATGGAATGTAGTGCTTCTCTTTCGAGCAAGCTCCGTATCCTGGAGCGCAACTCGTGCAGGGATAGTATGTCGGGGACACATTATTTTATTCTCTTCAGGGTTAGTATTTTGGGCTGTAATACTTTTCTCTTGAGTAGGATTAGTATTTTGGGCTGTAATACTTCTATTTTGCACAGGGTCAGTGTATGCAAGCATGTTACTTCTTTCCTGGACAGGGACAGTATTATAAAGTGTACTAATTCTTTCTTCCGCAGGTGCATTATATTTCTCCAGTGTAATATAAATAGGTATATTAATTTTCTCTCGCAAAGGATCAATAGAATAGGGTGTATTACTTCTATCTCGCGTAGGATCAGTATAGGGTGTATTAATTTTTTCTCGGCCAGGGTCAGTAGAATAAGGCGAACTTTTCTCTCGAGAAGGGTCAGTATAATGAAGTATATTACTATTGTCTCGCGCAGGGTCGATATAGGGTGTATTACTTCTCTCTCGGCAAGGGTAAGCACAAGTACACATTACACAGTCTTTTAAGAGACATTCTTTATTTTGTTCCAAACATGTACTCGTATATGACTTGTCGTGAACTTTAGCACTACATAACGGTATATTCTTTACAGTACTATTAATTTGGGGGGAATTGTTTTTCTTTCGATAAGAATCACTAAAATGGAATGTAGTGCTTCTCTTTCGAGCAAGCTCCGTATCCTGGAACGCAACTCGTGCAGGGATAGTATGTCGGGGACACATTATTTTATTCTCTTCAGGGTTAGTATTTTGGGGTGTAATTCTATTCCCCAGAATAAGGAGAGCGTATTGAAACAAATTATTGCTCCTCTGGACAGGGACAGTACGTATATAACTAATTCTCGGCTCCGCAGGTGCATTATATTTCTCCAGTGCAGTACTTTTCTTCCGTAGAGGTTCAATATAAAAAGGTGTATTACTCCTATCTCGCGCAAGGTCAGTATAGGGTGTATTTCTTTTCTCTCGGACAGGGTCAATATTATAGCATGTATTACTCTCGTCTCGCGCAGGATCGGTATAGACAGTATTACTTATCTCTTGCTCAGAGTCAATAGAAACCGTACTTCCCTCGCACGGAGGGTCAATATAACAGGGTGTACAAATCTCATCTTGCGCAGGATCGGTATAGGATGTATTACTTATCTCTTCGGAAGAGTCAGTAGAAGCCATACTTCCCTCTAGCAGAGGGTAAATATAATAGATTGTATTACACTTGTCTCGCGTAGGGTCTGTATTCGGTGTATTATTTCTCTCTCGGGCAGGGTTAGTATAAGCTGTAGTTCTCTCGCGCGGAGGGTCAATATAATAGTGTGTATTACTCTTGTCTCGCGTTGGGTCGGTATAGGATGTATTACTTATCTCTTCGGAAGAGTCAGTAGAAGCCATACTTCCCTCTAGCAGAGGGTAAATATAATAGATTGTATTACACTTGTCTCGCGCAGGGTCTGTATTCGGTGTATTATTTCTCTCTCGGGCAGGGTTAGTATAAGCTGTAGTTCTCTCGCGCGGAGGGTCAATATAATAGTGTGTATTACTCTTGTCTCGCGTTGGGTCGGTATAGGATGTATTACTTTGGGGCGATGAACGTTTCTCTCGCGCTGATTCTGTTCTTATTCTTTTTCGAGACGACGAACTGCTTTCCCGCGCAGGTTCAGTAGTATATTTAGGAATATAATTTCTTTTGGGCGATGAACTTCTCTCTCGCGAATGGTTACTTATCTCTCGCGCAAGATCAATTTCTTCAGACGACAAACTTCTCTCCCGCATAAGGTAAGTTTTTAGAGATGAAGTACAACTCTCTTCCGTAGGGTCACAGTATCGGGACGTATTTCTTTTCTTTTGTGCAGGAACATCATATTTAATTACAAATAGATCTTGCTCCGAAAAAGTATCTGAATTTGAATAGTTCATTTTATGGATTTTTTTAATTTTGAATTTTTACATTGTTTTCACCTACAAAACAATTTTTTAAATAATCAGACTATTTTATTTTTACATCGACAAATAAAGAGCATAAACTTTAATAAAATAATTATTATTGTACCTATTTCTAACATTTAATAACCTTGTAACTATGAATTTTGCTCGTTTATTAGGTACGTATATTACTGGATGTTTTTAAAATTAAGGGAAGAAATACCACCACATAATTCGCACTACATAGATAACAAACAGAAGTAATTTTTAAAAATTGATAATACAAGTTTGAAGTGAAATATATGTAAACTAAAAATTATATTAAGTACCTATCAAATTTTTAAATGTATTGCAAAAACAAGCCAGTATCTAACCATATCTACTTTAAAAACTAGCTACTTCATTAACGTATATTATCTACATACCTATAAGAGTGTCTGTTAGAAATCTGTTATACAGGTTGGTAGAGTATCATGATAAGCATCTTGATATACGTGGAATAAGTACTATCAGTGTCAAAGTAGCTGTCATATTATTGAAATTTTTATTTTCATTAAAATATTTTCTTTGCATAATAATGTATGTGTACGAGCAGAACGAGAAAGTTTACATTCAATTTTAGATTTTATTATTATTTTTTTTGTTATTGATTACTCTTTTTGCCACACAAATTCACATTACTTCGTTTTGTGACACTACTAAAAAAATATCTCAAGATACCTGGCATGAAAGTTCGATTGTCATGTATGTTCCCTATGTTCGCCTTTCACCTGCACCAACCTGTATACTGTATAGGAAAAACAATGCTATTTTTAAATTTGGTGTAATTAGTGACCTATTAATTTTCTACGAAAGTTGTAAGTATAAAACTTGTTCAGCATCAAAAATTTCACAATAGGAGACCTCATTCGATCATAAATGGTTTGTTAGTTCTCGAGAAAAACGCAAAAGAAAATAGGAATTTATAGCATTATTTCAAGTGCCACGAAAATAGCGATATATACATATATATATATATATATATATATATATATATATATATATATATATATATATATATATATATATATATATATATATATATATATATATATATATACCGGGTGTAGAATTTTTTTCTGACCTATAGGAAATACTATGTTAAAATTTTAATTTCGCTTTAAGTTTTTACCTATTGATTTTAGAGTAAAAGTGTAAATACAAAAAATGTTCAGAATAAAAACAGCATCGAATAAGCTTAAATTTTTTGCTCAAATCGATTTCTTTCACGAAATAAAAATCAAATAAAAATTAACAATTTAGGCTAGTTTCAGACTGCCATGTAAAATTAAACAAAACAAAAATATTTATTCCGTCACTCTGACAGTTGACAGACTTGAAATTGGAATATAAGAAGCATTCACTAATCAAAAAAATAAATAAATAATTATTTTATTTTCCTTCTATTCTTCCTAAGGTACATTTAATTATTCTTAAATGATACCAGATACAAAAATATTTATAAAATACCGATTGTAAATAATAATCACATAATCTTTCATTTAAAATAAAAAAATTTGTCTTATATTAAATATTTATCGAAATATTTGAAAAAAGTACTACTTCCGGTTTGTAGATTGAAACAAAAAATAGGAGGTGCACAACTAGATGCTATAACAGTCCTAAATACAAAATTTCAACTTTCTCCGTCTAACCGTATTTGAGTTATGCGACATACATACGTCCGTCCGTATACGTACGTCCGTCCGTCACGACGAAACTAGTCATAATGGATTCAGAAAAGGTCAAAACGGATATTTCCATCAAAATCTGAAAACCGAAATTTTTCGCGATTACAATACTTCCTTATTACTCCGTACAAGGAAGTAAAAATGAAATTTTTTATTGTAATTTTTCGGTTTAAAAATTAATAAACAAACTTAATTACCAATTATGCAAATATAAATAGCAATAGAGTTCTATTATCTAAATAATTTAAAATGTTGAACATTTATTTATTATTTAAACACGAAAATTGTTAGTGAAAATTTCAATTAATATTTACTCGGAAACGGGATCAAACCCGGTAATGAACAAATTAGGTGTTGTAAATTATATGGTCATCTATACCCTCTTCTACGCTTATCAAAATTAAACTTGTACTTTTTGAGAAAAAAAAAATGTGTAACAAAATCGGTTTTCGTTGCTTTTCTTAAAAACTTATAACTGTTTCATGGTAAACATTTATATTTACATAGTTTATGATATTTATAAATATAAAACGTACAATTTTGTTTTCAAAACGTAATCTGTATATATAAAAATGAATGCCTGTTTTTCTGGTAACGCCATAACTTGAGAACGAGTTGACCGATTTGAATATTTCTTTTTTTGTTGTGTTCGCTCTAATACAGGGGTGGTTTTAAAAAGAAACAAAATTGAGAAAACCCAAAAGAAAAGCTAAAAAATCGAAAAATTCAAAATTTATCATTTAATTGAACAAAATAACAAACAGATTAGATAACCAGACATTTAATTAAACTGCTATATTAGCTGTTGAATAGGAATTTCGAATTCAGTTGGTCTATAGGTGTTTTGAAACAGACAGTTGTGGATTGTAAGCATTACAATAAACAATATGTTTTTGAAATAGTTTTTACCTTCCGCCATACCTGTAAAGGAGGGTATTGGAATCATGCTAAAAATCGGGTAGTGAGTTTTTAGTGAATGAGCACGAATTAGGGTCCTTACAATAAATTCATTTTTGATAGTTTCACGATGATGTCTGTATGTATGTGTGTATGAGTGTAGTTATGTGGTCAGAGCAGGATTTCTGTCAGTCGGATAACTCAAATACGAATTACCCAAAAATTTAGATATTTGGTATTTATCATTTGTCTATAAGGTATAAATTGGAAGAGCTCAATCTTATTATTCAGGTGATGCAAATTTCTGTGTTTGAATATTTTAGATTTTTATTTGTATATTTTAAATGGGCACCGGATTGTAAGTATATGTGTACATTTTGTCTAGATATGGCGGGAGGTTGTGTGCTGGCCACATCAGATTTTTTAAATATATTTGATGTTTATAACGATGTCAAATTGCATTGTTGTTTATAACAATGACAATTTAACATTCAAAATTTACTGAACCGATTGAGCTCAATAGTAATATCTTAAGATCAAACTTATAACATGAATAGACTAAAATATCAGAAGTGAATGCGTTTACAAATATTTCAGAAATTGAATGGCAGTGCTGCCAATGTATTTTGCCAGCCACATGGCGGTACAATACTTCGCTATAAAATTACCTACATTACATCTACTTATTACCATTGCAGATCCAGGGTCAAATATATCATCGAACAAATATGTTTTTGAAATAGTTTTTTTTTATTTATTTGATGTTTATAACTATGTCAAATTGCATTGTTGTTTATAACAATTTAATTCAAAGTTTACTGCACCGATTGAGTTCAAATTTGGTATGGTAATAGCTTAAGATCTAACTTATAACATGACCGGACTAAAATGTCAGTCCGCCATCTTGAAACAAAATGGTGGCTAGCAAAATGTACAGCACCGATTGGGTTCAAATTTGTAATGGTTATAACTTATGATCTAACTTATGCCATGAGCATACTAAAATATCAGTCCGCCATCTTTAAACAAAATGGCGGTAACCGATTGGGTTTAAATTTGGTATAGTACTACACCGATTGGATTCAAATTTGTAATGGTTATAACTTATGTTCTAACTTATGACATGAGCATACTAAAATATCAGTCCGTCATCTTTAAACAAAATGGCGGTAACCGATTGGGTTCAAATTTGGTATGATACTGCACCGATTGGGTTCAAATTTGTAATGGTTATAACTTATGATCTAACTTATGACATGACATGAGCATACTAAAATATTAGTCCACCATCAGTAAACAAAATTGCGGTAACCGATTGAGTTTAAATTCGGTATGGTATCATGGCCGTAGTTAGAATTGTCACCATGTATGGTATGGTAATAACTTAGAATTTTTATAACGAGATTCCTTTAAATTCGAGTTGGAGGCGTAGCAACGCGCGCCGGGTCCGCTAGTAGGTAATAATTATAAATATTAACTTTATTAGAATAATTTCTTTCTCATTAATTCTGGTAATATAATGTAATAAAATAAAAATTGTATTACATACAACATTCATTAGACGAAAGTATAGAAAATTTTCATATATAATACCATTAGTGACTATGATTTTGCCGGCAATTTTTGCCGCCTGGTCACGACTGCTTGTTGCGTCGAAAATCAACACGAGTGCGTAGCCGAAAAACAGTTATCGGTAAACTACGATTTTACGTGAATTTCAATTCATGCCATCACACTGGCCAAGTGAGGCACGACGGCAGGGACGCACACAGAGCCGGATTCCGCAATACACAAACGCAAGACGCAACAAACTGATATACTACGTTGCTGTTCTGTAATAATATAATAAATAAGCTATTTACGATTCCATAGTTCAAAGTAGAACATTCAAAGATTTGATACTTTTGTTATGAAAATCTTATTATCTTCAATTGCTTCAATTTTTTAATTCTGCCCAATGACGTACAAAATATATCGGCAAAAATTGTAAAAATGCCCTAGGGATTGTTAAAGTGACAATTTACCCGTTACATTGCTATGACTACCATGTATGACAATTTTATTGATTTTGTATTCTTTTTAATTGAAATTAAAAGTGTCAAATGAACCTTTTTGTGACAACTTCTCATGATGAAATCAAAAATATATGAAATATAACGCCATAAAATACAGTTATGTCAAAAACCTTAGTTAACCAATTATTAATGAACTTGTGAAACGAAAGAAACTAAAATTTAAAATTTTGACAATCAAAGGTTAGTAAAAAAATTAAATGTCAAAATAAACAACCGTTTCGGTACAACAAGTTAGTCTTGAACACGAAAAACCACGAATAATTATTCTTTCTAATCGGTCTGCAGCAGTGTCAAATTTTGCTTACTCCAGTATTAGAAAACATTTAATAATAAAAATATTAGGACATTCCAAGGTAAACCTATTAGTACATATTTTATGTCTGTTTATTTGGGAAATAGTCTAACAAAATATATCTCGGGTCTCATTATTTTGCAGGTAAAATTATTTCTTAAGATTGTTGCTTATAGGTAACATTCCTCGACAGATTGAATGATAAAATCCCTCACCTTCAGCTCTGAATTTTGATCATGTCATTTGTCTCGAAATGTTACCAAGCAACAATCTTTTGAAATAAATTTTTCCAGCAAAATAATGGTCCCGTGATATACATTCGAGGAAAATAAAAACGAACCATTTGAAAATGCACCAAAAATGCAAAAATTTCAAAGTGCGATATCTCGGCTGTATTTCGACGAAATTGGATGAATCTTCGAGTTCTGAAAACGTTGAAGTCTTATCTTTAATGTGATGATGTGACAAAAAAATCCACTCCACCACCTCCCACCCCCCTAAGAAAAACAACTGTGTCCAAAAAGGTCCAACTTTGGCAACTCATACGAAGTGCCAAAAAAATCGTGGACCTTATTGGCCAACCGGGTAATAAAGATCAGACTTTTTCTTCAAGGTCCACAAAATTTCAAGTATCTACGATGATTTGGCACGAAGTTATGAATTTTTTTTAAAAAGTGCCTTTTTGAGGTTTTTGTCCATAACTTGGCGAATTTTGCACGAAAATCAATAAATTTTGGATTTCCGAGAACGTTGAAGGTTTCTCTATTCGGCTCTGTAAGTTAATCTGCCAGCAAACCCGATCCACCACCTGCCACCCCCGGATAAAAAAACATGTTTTTGACTGAAAAATATTCAATAGGGTCTTCCACGGTTTTTCAAAAACCTCAAAAATAAATTCTATAATAATAAAAAAAATATTTACAATAATTTTTCTGTCGAGATAAGTCGATGTGACGAGCAAACGCGATTATAAAATGAACGGAGTTTAAAAAGGTCCCGAAAGACCGCCATGTGCATTGTTTGCAATGGAGCCACCGACAGAAATGTCGGTTTTGCCGAAAAAAGCGGCAAATAAGTATTGCGTAGTGCCTGGGTGCAACAGCAGCAGTCATCGCGAGCCGACCAAGTTGTTTATAAACGTGCCAACTGGAGATATTCGGAAAAAGTGGCTCCAGCAAATCCGACGTGATACCGTGAGTGGCTATTTGACGTCTCACTTATATTGTTGTGAAGACCATTTCAATATAAGTACAAAATTTACTGTTATTTTCAATCATTTATCGACGAAAATCGATTGACATATAATATTGGCTGTCATTGTTGGTAACTACATAACCTCAAAATATATTTGAGGGGTCCAGTTCACAAAAACACTTTTCACACAGCTATTATTTGTTTAAACTACTCTAAAATTGTGTAAAATATGTTTTTTTCCAAAAATCGCCTCATTATAAATAGATATTTTCTGTTTATTGTAAACATAAAAATGAAATTGATGGTAATTTAAATCAAGTTTAAATGTTAACACTTTGATTCTAGTTAAACAAAAAACATGTTTAGACAATAGTTTCAGCAAACTGTTCATTGTAGAATTTTGTTCAGATGATATATATATAATTATAATTTTGCATAAAAAAATCGTATGAGATCTAGTACAAATTGCACAGGGTTCTACAGTATTTCATTTTTTCTTACAGCTTGAAGAGGACTTGGAAAATTTTATGCGGATAAAATTAGATCCTACTGCAAAAGCTGCGTTGAAAAACATAGGCGTAGCCAGGGGGTAGGCTGGTAGGCTGCAGCCTACCCCCCTCGATTTCAATACCTCGTTTTTAAATTTTAAAAATTAAAAATAAATTTAAAAATAAAAACAGAAATAATAAAAAGGAGGTTGCTTCAAAAAAATTACTTAAAAAACTTAAGTGTCAAAATAATTAGCCAACCTAGGGTGACCAGATCTCAGGTTTTCACCCGGAGTCTCCGGGTTTTGTACTCCAATCTCCGGTTTTTGAAATAATTTCTCCGGTTTTACGGTTTTGGGGTTTTTGTATGAGTTTTGAAGTTCAGAACTACAATGCTGCAGCGGCCCTGTAAGGCGAAGCGCCCTTTTTGTGGCCCTCAAGGTGCCCCCCAAAATATTTCGCCTGCGGTGCTATTGAAAGCGCTCCGCGCAATAAGTAAGTATTTGAAGTTTCACCTCTGATGTCTCCGGGTTGTGCTTAAAGTAAGCCTACCCGTTGAAAAACTCACTTTTTGAAAAAAAGTTGGCAACCATTAACACGGAACCTTTGGCAGATTATCTGACTGCCCCTTTACCACCTTTTTATACGAACCCGTCGGAACTTATTTTGGGTTAGATTGGATTTAATCGACGACTCGTATCTCTCATGCACTGACTGCCGGTCGCCAACATGCGTAATGACGTCACAGCGGCGCTCGGCCAATGACAGCGTTTCGTCGGTCACGTGACAAAGTTTGAAAGATTTACGATAATTAATGTTATTTAATGACTTGTTGCAATGAAACAAAAAGTTTTTTCTATATGGGATGATGTATTATAGGTTATAGGTTATTAATTTTACGTTAAGACACAAAAAGACTATATTAAATTTTTTCAGGAAGACCCTATTGTAGCAACTTGTAGCGTAAGTAAAAAAAATCTTGGACCTTATTGCCCAACAGGACAATAAAGTTCAATCTTTTTTCTTCAATTTTCTCAAAATTTCAAGTACGTGCGATAATTTGGCACGAAGTTATGAATTTTTGAAAAAAATGGTATTTTGTGCTTTTTGCCCATAACTTGTCCGATTTCGCACCAAATTCGTTTATTTCTTAAAACATCTAAAAAATAAAGGTGTTTAAAGAAATAAAAGTTATAGAGTCTCTTTTAGATAATTTATTGTTAATGAAATTCAGAATCCTCAAAAAGGCACTTTTTTTCATAAATTCATAACTTCGCGCCAAATCTTGCGGACCTTGAAGGAAAGAACTCAAAGATTCATCCAATTTCGTCGAAATTTTGTCATTTATACAAGTTAGCGCATGCGCGAAGAAGACAGTGCTAGCGCTGAGACCATAGTATTATGCGGAGTATCAACACTCTTCACCGCTGTGTTGGTAACTCGACCCCGCTCACACCGCTACACTTCAGTTTTAGTCAATTTGAAATTGTATTTCAGCGCTCAGTATACTGGAACCTTAGTATATGTTCATTATCTAGCTATAATTGTTTATTAAATTTTTATATAAATCAGAATTAACTAAGCTTACAGTATATCTATATTTATGTCTACGTAGGTAGACAATAATTTTTGAAAATTTAAATTATTCCCGCCAAGCAGGTTAATTTATCTAAAAGGTTACCATGGAAACACCTACACCATCACACAGCCGAAATTCGGCTAAAATAATGATTTTGCATTCGTAATAATATATCATTTAAATTATAAAATAATTATTTTGCAAAATAATGTAGTTTTTGTGTAAGATAAGTTGTGGTATATAATCTATAAACATTATGCCCATGTCACACCTGTAATACACTGTATCATGTATGATCAAACTTGTGTATGACGAAAAATAGAAGCGCTGCTATTTCTGTCATACACGTCATACCGAATCAGACGAAACTGTTTGTTACTCCAAATAATTTATATAATTTTTCATATTATTTATAACATACAAGTAGTGTTACATCCAGGCGAGAGATTTTCGTTACACATGACAATTTTCATCATACATAATACAAGTATTACAGGTGTGACATGGGCATAACAGTTATTTTAAAATGATCTGAAATACGCAAAATATCAAATTTTATATTTTAACCTATTACACTAAATTTTAATAATTTTTTTTCTCCATATCGAGAGTAGGTACGCTAATAAATATTATATTGTATATTTGACAATAGAATTACTTATAATATTATGTCAAACGCTTATCAAAATTGAACTTGTAGGTAATATTGAAAAGAAAATCTGTTGTGGCCAGCACATAACCTCCCGCCTTGACACTGTAATATGTCAATTTGGTTTTTGTTAGGCTATTTTTGTATTTTTTTATAGTTCTTCAACCAACGTACCGATTCCGATTGACATTGAAATCAAATTAGGTCTTTGTGGGTACAATTTTTATTTTATTATTAGCCTATTAGGCTAAAATGTAGAATTTCACTTTTTTTGGTGTCAATCGGTTCATTCCTATTCTCTGTCCTAGAATAAAGCAAAATTAGGCCGCGGAAGCAAGGATTTGGGCCGATTTTGTTAATTTTTAGGGTAAAATTTGGAACAACTGTCAACACTTGATATGCTGAAAAATTAACAGATTAAACATGTGATTTAACGTTTTTATACATTTATGTAATGGAGATATCAATAAATAAATATATTTTTCACAGATATAAGGCTTTTTATTAGCCGCTTTGGCTAAAGTGTAGAATAGGTGTTTAAAAGGAATTTCGTTTTTTTTTGTGTCAATCGGTTCATTCCTATTCTCTGTCCTAGAATAAAGCAAATAAAGCAAGGATTAGGGCCGATTTTGTTAGTTTTTAGGGTAAAATTTTTGACAACTGTCAACACTGGTTATGCTGAAAAATTAACAGATTAAACATGTGATTTAACGTTTTTATACATTTATGTAATAGAGATATCAATAAATAAATATATTTTTCACAGATATAAGGCTTTTTATTATACTTGCTTTTCTTAGTTTTCGAAATTATTTGACATAAATACAATATTACATTTGTTTTAAATTAATATAAATTTCAATAGTGTTTGCCATGTTAAAAACATGAATACAAAAAAAATGAGTTTGTTTATAACAACCATTATTTCATTGTTGTATACCAAGTTGTATACGATGTCTGCTGTAAACATTATTTCGTTGTATAAGCTTTGTGAGGACAAGTCTGCTCTTTTGCACCAGTTGCAGGAGTGGAACTTGATTCCACGAACTAGACGGTGTCGTAAATGTGGGGACAGCCTGACGTTGACCGAGGATTCTTCTCGTATAGACGGCTGGATTTGGAGATGTCAGAACAGGACCTCCCAACGGAAGCAAAAGGTAAAGACTTGTGTGTATGCGGTATCATTTAGAGCGGGTACTTTTTTTGAACGTTCTAATTGCCCATATTTACAATTCTTAAATACCAAAACCGAGTTTGTGGGGCTCTATTACGGTTTTGTAAGCTTTGTTTTAGTGTAGTAAATACCAAAACCGAGTTTGTGGGGCTCTATTACGGTTTTGTTAGCTTTGTTAGTGTAGTAAATACCAAAACCGAGTTTGTGGGGCTCTATTACGGTTTTTTTAGCTTTGTTAGTGTAGTAAATACCAAAAACGAGTTTGTGGGGCTTTATTTTTAGCCATTTTGACACATTCAGGTTAACATACAAAAACGTCATTTTATTCAATTTTTTTGCAATTTTGACACATTGAGGTTAACCAAAAAAATTTCATTTTCTTCAAAAAACATATTAAAAACACTCTTCCGCGGCCTAATTTTGCTTGTTTAGGTCATATTTAGGCATAATAAACGATCTCCTAAAAAAACGCATTTTCTCTTAAACACCTATTCTACATTCCAGCCCTTGCTTTTCTTAGTTTTCGAAATTATTTGACATAAATACAATATTATATTTGTTTTACATTAATATAAATTTCAATAGTGTTTGCCATGGTTTTGTTAGCTTTGTTAAGTGTAGTAAATACCAAAACCGAGTTTGTGGGGCTCTAGTACGGTTTTGTTAGCTATGTTAGTGTAGTAAAAACAAAAACCGAGTTTTGTGGGGCTCTAGTACGGTTTTGTTAGCTTTGTTAGTGTAGTAAATACCAAAACCGAGTTTGTGGAGCTTTATTTTTAGCCATTTTGACACATTGAGGTTAACCAAAAAAATTTAATTTTCTTCAAAAAATCATGTTAAAAACACTCTTCCGCGGTCTAATTTTGCTTGTTTAGGTCATATTTAAGCATAATAAACGATCTCCTAAAATAAAAAATCCGATGTGGCCAACACATAACCTCTCGCCATACGCTACTATTTTTATTTTTCTAATATAAATATATAGGTATTATGTAGTACTTACTCACAAATATACCATTTTACTAGAAGGGAATTCGGGAATTATAGTTTTTATAATATTATTAAAGTTTATTATGACCTTATATATACTAAATGACATTTCATATTTTCCATTTCAATTTGCCAAAAAGTCAAAAATTCATGTGACATTAACACTCAAATATTTTATTTTTTGTTTCCATAGGTAGGCAGATAAATCAAAATTGTAACAAATTTGTAGAATTTTTAACTTCTTGTAATTGGAAAATGGTGCTAGATAGAAACAACGTTTTGAATACATATTGTAGATAGTAACATTTAGTATACAATGTTATTAAAAAAATTCCTATTAATTCATAAATTTTGAAAATATTCCAGAAAAACTCTTCAGATCTTCAAGAAACTACCACTTCCGGTTGCACGATCAACACCAAAATCTAATCAGATCTAATCTAGGGTGTCAGAATATTGTATACCAAATTTCAAAATTTTTTATTCAGTGGTA
Organism: Agonum fuliginosum; assembly: GCA_947534325.1. Taxonomy (NCBI): domain Eukaryota; kingdom Metazoa; phylum Arthropoda; class Insecta; order Coleoptera; family Carabidae; genus Agonum; species Agonum fuliginosum. The sequence continues at coordinate 16,953,030 of OX384033.1, forward strand.
TTTGAGTTATCGTACCTCCAACATCCATCCTGACACACACACATACATCATCGCGAAATTATCAAAATCGTGTTCTAGGGACCTTAAAACGTGCTTATCCATTGAAAACTCACTATCGAAATTTTAGCATGATTACAATACCTCTCTTACAGATATGAGTGGCGAGAGGTAAAAACGCATTTTCTCTTAAGGAGGAACTGGTCGTACCGTCGGAGACAAAAATTTTCAGAAACACACATATTTCTGTAACTTAAATACCGTGAGTTTTATTTCACGTGAAACATGGAATCTTTCATATCCATGGTTACAAATCTGACAGCAATGTATTAGAGCGATTCATTTAAAATAGAACATAGGCTGTCATTATCAAATAAATATTACCTTCAATTTGGGTTGTGTTGTTGAAAATAAGGTATACAATAGTGTCTTTCTATCGAGTGACGTCATGCGCTAGAGAATCTGCGCATATTAAGTTAAATGGCGAAGACGAACGTAAGTAACTGTCAGATGCGAAAGGATTATATTAAAAACATAAATAAATTCGCTTATTAAATGAAGATGGTACTATAGTGTTGTGTGCCTTTATGTAAGAATCATGCATACAGAGAGTTTTTTTTATAAGTAAACATAGGGCATGTCATTACCATAGTTACAGTGTTACAGAATGACAGCAATGCATTAGAGCGTTTTTTTTATCATTAAACATAGGGATAATAATTAACATACGAAAATAAATATGAAATATAAGTTAAAGAAATGATAAATTATTTATTTATGTTTTCCACACTTAAGAACTAGGGAGATACATTAAACTAATGAGAATTTAAGAACTAGGTAGACACTTAAAAAATAATGTGTACAATGGTGACAGAATGAATGTTGAACAATTAAAAAATCGAATTAGTGCTGCTTCCAAAATATTACTCCCCAGCAAATGCTATAAATTATTTTTATAATCGTTTAGGATATTGTTTAGAAGATAATGGTTCCAATTTTGAGCATTTAATTCGTTTAAAAAAATTCTCATTAGCTTAATGTAGGTATCTACCTAGTTCTTAAGTGTAGAAAATATAAATAAATAATTTATCATTTCTTTAATTTATATTTATTTTAGTATGTAATTATCCCTATGTTTACTGATAAAAAAGACGCTCCAATACATTGCTGTCATTCTGTAACACTGTAACTATGGTAATGACCTGCCCTATGTTTACTAATAAAAAAAACTCCCGGTATACACCAAATGTGTCTTTACACAACTTCACAAAAGATGCAAAGTATTAACACTATTTGTCCTAAAATTTAAAGCAGGTATTATTATAACAAATTATAACGAAAAATTATGAAACTTTATCTGCCTGTGCGTCGTCCACTGTCCAAATATTCGAAAAGTACGAGTAACTAAAATATTTATACCCCCGATGAAAATTTGACTCAACTGACATTTTACCTTTAACAAAGACTTTCGCATCGTCAACTGTAATGTTTCTAAAAATTTTCAAAAACTTTCTCCACATCGAATTATTAAAATTTTAAAAATAAGAACACCACGACTGACATAAGAATTACATGTAAATAAGATTGGCGCCATTATCATCGGCTTAATATGCGCAGACTCACTACGCATATCTTCTATCTCTTTAAATTGAAAACGTCTATTGAAGAAAAGGTGCAAATGATACATTGGTATAATGCAGATGTTAGCCTCAGACAAGATAGGTAATCTGATTTATTTCGTGTATTTGAGAATTTGTTATAAATTGTATTCTGCAAAAATATTTATTAAATGTTTATATTTCTTGCAACTTTTTTCATATCTAAAATAATTAGAAATACATACATATTTAATTTGCTATGTTCTATTTTAAATGAAACGCTCTAATACATTGCTGTCAAATCCGTAACCATAGATATGAAAGATCCCATGTTTCACGTTAAATAAAACTCACGGTATATGGGCATACAAGAGATTTGCTGATGTACATATTACCTCTAAAATGATCATTAACTCTCACTGCATTATAAATACATTTTTCCTGGTCTAAGATAAGGTAGTTATGATTATTTATAACAATTTATTATCAATCTTGATCAATGACATAAAATTTAGAAATGTCATTTTGCCCTGAAAAAAACTTCACAACAAGAAAATCTTATCTATTTTAAATGAGTCGTATGATTCTAGTAAAGAACATATTATAGTAAATTTGCTGGAATATCGATAAAAGTTATTATTTTTACACCTAGGATTAATAAAAATTCATAAAATAATAAAAATAAAATGTTAATTTATAGTGGTATAAGTGACAATGTAGCATTCCAAGTCGAGCAGAATTTTTGAAAGATGATTGGTAAAACTGATCGGCACTCAAAAACTTACTAGGATGATTATGTTATATTATACAGCTATTTATCTCCTAAATACTCTATAAATATGTTAGTTGTTAACAATATTTTAGAATACAAATTTTAGGATTTTTCTATTTTAAAAGAAAAATCCGATGTGGCCAACACATAACCTCTCGCCATACTCTACTATTTTTATTTTTTTAATATAAGTATATATTATGTAGTACTTACTCACAAATATACCATTGTACTAGAAGGGAATTCGGGAATTGTAGTTTTTATAATATTATGAAAGTTTATTATGACCTTATAAATACTAAATGACATTTCATATTTTCCATTTCAATTTGCCAAAAAGTCAAAAATTCATGTGACATTAACACTCAAATATTTTATTTTTTGTTTCCATAGGTAGGCAGATAAATCAAAATTGTAACAAATTTGTAGAATTTTTAACTTCTTGTAATTGGAAAATGGTGCTAGATAGAAACAATGTTTTGAATACATATTGTAGATAGTAACATTTAGTATACAATTTTATTTAAAAAATTCCTATTAATTCATAAATTTTGAGAATATTCCAGAAAAACTCTTCAGATCTTCAAGAAACTACCACTTCCAGTTGCACGATCAACACCAAAATCTAATCAGATCTAATCTAGGGTGTCAGAATATTGTATACCAAATTTCAAATTTTTTTATTCAGTGGTATTTGAGTTATCGTACCTCCAACATCCATCCTAACACACTGACACACACACACACACTGACACACACACACACACACACACTGACACACACACACACACACCCGCCCCCTGTAGCACCCATGTGAAAAAAAATTATTTAAAAAAAAACTTTGATGATGTGTACGGAGTTGAATTTTTTTTGACTTGATCCACCAAAAGGGTACTAAAATTTGTTCAATTCCCTGTGCAGGACTCAAAGAACGAAGTTCCTGCGATGATTTGGCACAAAGTTATGGATGTTTTTAAAAAAGTATATTTTTAGGTTTTTCGTCCATAACTCAGCGACTTTTCAACCAAATTAGACGATTCTTTCGGGGAAAAAACCCATTGTGGCTCTACTTTAAGGAGGTAACTCAGATTAGGATGATCTCTTTTCGTACCCTTTAAAACTCGAACCAAAAAACCACAAAATGCACTTTTTTAAACTTTGTGCCAAATCGTCGTAGGAACTTCGTTTTTTGAGTCCTGCACAGGTAATTGAACAAATTTCAATGTCCATTTTGTGGATCGAGTCGACAAATTTTTTCCAACTCGGTACACATCGCCAAATTTGGACGTTTTTTTTTGCCCAAAAACGTGTTTTTTTGTTCGGGTTTTGAAGAGTACGAAAATAGATCATTCTAATCTTTACATCCTTAAAGTAGAGCCACAACGGGGTTTTTTCCCGAAAGAATCGTCTAATTTGGTTGAAAAGTCGCTGAGTTATGTGCGAAAAACCTAAGAATGCACTTTTTAAAAATACCCATAACTTTGTGCCAAATCATCGTAGGAACTTCGTTCTTTGAGTCCTGCACAGGGAATTGAACAAATTTTAGTGCTCTTTTGGTAGATCAAGTCAAAAAAAAATCCACTCCGTACACATGGTCAAAGTTGCACATTTTTAAAATTATAAATTTTTGGTCACATGAGTGCTAGAGGAGGGCGAAAGGGGTTGCGCTTAAGTTTGCATGCATGACTTTAAAGGAGACACTTCAAAGTTTTTCGCTCTCGAAGATTCATCGAAATCGATTGAAAATACGCCGAATTATGGCGTTTTGAAAATGGTCGAAATTTTTACGAATTTCAAGTGTTTCATTTTTTTCCGTCAGTGTATTATTATTTCTCTTGACAAACGTTTGGCATAATAGTCCATGAGCCAAACCCGAAAATGAGCTAAATTGGTACCACCTGGGGTGGCAAATGCTGACTATGATTTTTTTGTTCAGTTTTATGTGTAGACCAAGAATAAATGTGATAGCAATGTCTAAGTAGTAGCTTCATGACACAATTTAAAAAAAAGAAAGAAATTTTAGTATTTTTAAATTTTTGTGTGTTTAATCACTTCTAATTTCTAAACGGATAAAGATATCGACTTCCGGTTTGCAGCGTTGGATTCCTCAGTAAATTTTGCGTAAGATACATTATATTAAATTTTTTGTTAGGCCCTTGAAAATTGCAAAAAAAAGTATTTAAAATATTTTTTGTGTTTAATCATCTCTACTTTCTGAACGGAGAAAGATATCGACTTCCGGTTTGCAGCGTTGAATTCCTCAGTAAATTTTGCTTAAGATACATAATATTAAATTTTTTGTTAGGCCCGTGATAACCCAAAAGTAAAATAAAAGTTGATTAAACAACAGATACTTTTAAAATTCTAAAATTTTACAATTTTCTTTCGGAGAAAATAATTAAATTTCGAATTATTAGAGGTCTTTAAAAAAAAGTACAATGTATCTTACATAAAAATGTCCAAGGAATCCAATGCTGCAAACCAGAAGTCGATATCTTTCTCCGTTCAGAAAGTAGAGATGATTAAACACAAAAAATATTTAAAATTCTGAAATTTCGCAATTTTCACTTGAAGATAACAATTAAATTTTGGGTTATCAAGGACCTTACAAAAATTTAATATAATGTATCTGACGCAAAATTTACTAAAGAATCCAACACCGTAAACCGGAAGTCGATATCTTTATCCGTTCAGAAAGTAGAGTTGATTACACAAAAAAATATTTAAAATTCTTAAATTTTGCAATTTTCACTTGAAGATAATATTTAAATTTTGGGTTATCAAGGGCCTTACAAAAAAATTAAATATAATGTATCTTACGTAAAATTTACTAAAGAATCCAACGCCGCAGACCGGAAGTCGATATCGTTATTCTTTCAGAAAGTAGAGTTGATTAAACACAAAAAATATTTAAAATTCTTAAATTTTGCAATTTTTACTTGAAGATAATAATTAAATTGTGGGTTATCAAAAGGGCCTTACAAAAATTTATTATAATGTATCTTACGTAAAATTTACTGAGGAATCCAACTCCGCAAACCGGAAGTCGATATCTTTCTCCGTTCAGAAAGTAGAGTTGATTAAACACAAAAAATATTTTAAATTCTTAAATTTTGAAAGTATCACTTGAAGATAATAATTAAATTTTGGATTATCAAGGGCCTAACAAAAAATTTAATATAATATGTCTACGCAAAATTTAGTGAGAAATTCAACGCTGCAAACCGGAAGTCGATATCTTTATCCGTTTAGAAATTATGAGTTGATTAAACACACAAAAATTTAAAAAAAAAAATTTTAATTGTTTTTTTCTGCAAAAAGCTACTCCATAGTCCGTGCTATCATATATTTTCTTGATCTAAACACAAAACTGAAAAATAAAAACATTGATAGCATGGTGCCACCTTGATTGGTACCTTTTTATAATTTGATAATCACTATTTACTATAAAAATCGTTATTTTGTGCCATAAAGCTACTACTTAGACATTGCTATCACATTTATTCTTGGTCTACACATAAAACTGAACAAAAAAATCATTGTCAGCATGTGCCACTCCAGGTGGTACCAAAAAAGTAATTGGCTCATGGACTATAATAGAAAAACTGACATAATACACCAAGTTTATTTGTTTTCAAAAGCAACTATGATTATGGAAATGTCAAAGTCAATGAAGGCAGCGGGATATTCACTCGTCATATATAAATACAGAGAATGGAATGAAAATTAAGAATATCGTTCTTTATGATGAAAAAATGAACTACAAATTTTTTTACCGTTTAGATATAGAGAAAATAAATTTTAAATATCGAGTTTATAGCATAGGATTAAATGGAACCATAAATGATGCATAAAGTTAATCATAAAATACAGAGAAAAATCTGAAAATTTGCACATAGTAACTACAAAACCTTATCTATGTCATAAGATTTTTTAAATCGAGCTTTACCGTGTTGATGAAGAGTATTTAGCTATTAAAGCTAAGTTTACATGTACCGTTGTCACCGGCAAACGTTGCGGCCGTTGTTAGCGTTGAGGCCGTCAAAACTATAAATGTGTCTACATGGACCGTTTAATTTTTGACATTTTCAATCAATTGTCTAATTATTTGTACCCACCATCGTCGCTGCTTTCGCTTTTCTATTATATTACGTCGTTTTTTGACGTATAAATAAATTAAGGCAAGTGTCGTAGTGTTCATTTTGAGCACGTTGAAAATAAAAGTAAAATGTCAAAATATTTTTATTGCATAGTTCACTCTGAATTTCAAATAATTGCGCATAGTTTTAAATGTTTTTACGGCGCTGACGGCCGTCAAGACCGGCAAAAGTTCAAATATTTCAACGTTGACCGGCAACGTTCAGGACGTTGTGGCCGTTTACGCCGTTGGTTGTCAGCGAATCAAATCACAGAACGGCGTCAACGGCGAACGTTGTTCCGGTGTCAACGGTACATGTAAACTTAGCTTTACACTCTAAACTGAACTCGGTGACAGTAAAGACGTCATGATGTATAAACGTGGCAACATTGGTTGACAGTTTTCATATTGGCAAATATTATATTATAAAGTCAACGGTTCTAATTAATTATTAAGTTATTTACTATTGTTATTTTTACAAATTAATTAAAAAAATAATTAATGTTTTTCAATTTCGAATTTATAAATGAGAAAAATGTTAAAATATATAAATTGAGAGGTTAGGTGCCATCCAGACAACCAACTGTGTGGAGCGAAAACTTGTTCTACGTTTTACATTGTTGCCGTTGATTGCACCATTATATCAGTATATATTGCAAAATTAATTGCACATAAATTTAAATAATAATTTCACGTAATCAGTTATGACATTAGATAATGAATTAACACTAAAAATTCAAATAAATATTTATTTAAAGACATTTTTTTCGAATAAAATTTCACATTTAAAAGTTGTCACCCTGCAGTCTTTTACATTGTGATCATAGAGCACTTCCCCTCACCCCGCACCATCCGAGTGAATATCCTTAAGGTGGTTTCAGCGTGTCTCCGTGTCCATGTAAAATTAACGAAATTTTCAGAATATATAACCAAAGTACTAATATATTTATCTTTAAAATTTCAAGCAGATTGACCATGTAGATACCGAGATAATTGATATCAAAGTTATTGACTTTTACATTGCTATAGGATATGTTGACCCAGCAAAAACATCTTAATTTCTAAAAATACATATTGTTCCCTCCATGTAGGTTGTATGAAAACCATTTTCTAAGGTAGATTAAACGATTCAAAAATCAAATAAAAAAAATTAAATTTTTCACCACATGGTTATTGCGTAAAAATTATTGAACATACGCCAAACTTGAGTTCTTGTATATTTCCCGAAAAACTTTGAACTTGAAGCAAAATAATCTAAACAAACTGCTATTTTGTAGATACTATTAAATTTAATATTTAATCTTAATTAATAATGATAAATAATCAAATAGTACAAATAACGATCATTCATATTCGACATAATGTGACAAAAAAAAAAACTTAACCTAAACGTCAAATGTCAAATCTGACGTAGTACAGTAGTACCACGTTGAAAAACACAGTGCTGCGTTGCCACGATTATCATCTAACTACGCATGATAGAAACCGTTCATAAAATTAATATTTCTCTAAAAAATCATATTCTAAAATATAAAATTATAATAAATAACCTATATGAACACAGTTCTGTATCTACTTATATAATATATAATGAATTTTCTAAATAAAATTTTTTATGCGCAAAGTTGGTATTGGAGTCAAATGAATGACTTTATTCCACTTTAATTTAATGTTTTAGGTTTTATTTAATAACATATATTTCTTTTAAATGGAAAAAAATATGTTACGGTAATCTTCCAACCCTTGAAATATTTTTCTACGGCAGTATTATATGTATTTAGGTTCATTTTTCAATTTTTCATGAAGACTGTCAATTGATTTAAAAGTATCGCTGCAACCACCTTAATGGTCCAATTTTTTAGAAAAAAATTTGGAGGATCTTAGTTTACCCAAAATTAAATATATATATATATATATATATATATATATATATATATATATATATATATATATATATATATATATATATATATATATATATATATATATATATATATATATATATATATATATATATATATATATCTCTCTCTCTCTCTCTCTTTGTGTATATGCATGTGTATGTGTATGCGTAGGTTTATGTGTAAATGTGTATGTATACATATGTGTATGTGTGTGAGGGGGGAGGGGAGGGGGTGTGCACGTGCGTGTAAATCGATAGATCGATAGTTTTTAGGTGAATTGTATTCGGTGAACTTTCCTAGACCCAGTATCGAGTAGGTACAGTAAAACAATAATCTAGATCAGTCACAACATTGTACAGAGTAATACAGGGTATATGTTTATAAAGATCTGTTTAATGTTAGGACTATGCAAAAGTGAAAATAAAATTATATGTAAACTATTATATTTAAGTTTAGTTCTGTATTATTTTATTTAATATACGACATTTCGAGAACTATGTGTTCCCTTCATCAGATAACAATTGAACGTGTTTACAAACTGAACCCAAATATAATAGTTTATTTATAATAATTATGAATTCTGAAAATTAATTAAGGTAAAAGTATTTATTTTTTATTTTCATTTGGATAACACACGGTATTAAAAAGTTTAAATTAAAATTTTGTAGCAGCAGATTTCCTTTTTCGGCGATATAGTGCGAACACATTTGACGACTTTCTTTGGCAGAGGGTTTATTTTTTTTTCTGCGTAGTACATGTTGGACTTTTCTTTACAGAGTCACCGTACCAGCGCAATTTTTTTTTCACATTTTTTTGTGGCATTATACTGCTCTTATGAGCAGGATCATCAGTTGTTTTCTTGCGCAGAGATTTCTGCGTCTTTTTAATTTTTTGTTGTGATTTGCCACACGGTTTAGTTTGTTTTTTTACTAAATAAGTACATGATTTTTTGACAACTTCAGTACATTCAATGAGATGTATTTCATCAAGAGTGTTAATGTCAGTATATTGAGGCATAACACTTCGCTCCCGCTCAGAGTCAGAATAATGAAGCTCATTTTTTTCAGGATCAGCATTATGAGGTGTACTAGAGTCATCAAATTGAGACGTTCTAATTTTCATCATCACAAGATCAATATTTCGGGGATACATACTTCTATTTCGCGTAAGATCAGTATAACGATAACGGGGTGTACTAATTCTCCTCTGGTCAGAATCAGTATAACGGAGTGTACTACTTCTCTCCTGGGTTGGTACAGGGTCAGTACTACTTATTGCTTGGACAGATTCAGTATTACGGGGTGTAGAATTTCTGTCCTGTGTAGAATTATTATACTGGGGTGTACCAAATGGTGTACCATAACTCTCCTGAACAGAATCAGCATAACGGGGTGTATCGCTTCTTTCCTGGGATTGGTCAGTATAACGGGGCGTACTACTGTTCTCTTGGGCAGAGTCAATGCACCGGAGTGTACTACTTCTCTCATGAAATGGTTCAGCATAACCGGGCGTACTACTTCTCTCTTGGGCAGGGTCAATATATCGGGGCGTACTACTTCTCTCTTGGGCAGGGTCAATGTATCGGGGTGTAGTACTTCTTTCTTGGGTAGCGTCAATGCATCGTGGTAGACTACTTCTCTCATGAGATAGGTCAGTATAACGGGGCGTACTACTTCTCTCGTGGGCAGGATCCATGTATCGGGGCGTACTACTTCTCTCTTGGGCAGGGTCAATGTATCGGAGTGTACTACTTCTTTCTTGGGTAGGGTCAATGCATCGGGGTAAACTACTTCTCTCATGAGATGGGTCAGTATAACGGGGAGTACTACTTCTCTCTTGGGCAGGGTTCATGTATCGGGGTGTACTACTTCTCTCATGTGATGAGTCAATGCATCGGGGTGTACTACTTCTCTCATGTGATGGGTCCATGTATCGGGGCGTACTACTTCTCTCTTGGGCAGGGTCAATGCATCGGGGTGTACTACTTCTCTCATGAGATGGGTCAGCATAACGGGGCGTACTACTTCTCTCTTGGGTAGGGTCAATATATCGGAGTGTACTACTTCGCTCTTGGGCAGCGTCAATGGATCGGGGTGTACTATTTCTCTTATGGGATGGGTCAGCATAACGGGGCGTACTACTTATCTCTTGGACAGGATCAATGCTTCGGGGTGTACTACTTCTCTCTTGGGCAGGGTCCATGTATCGGCGCGTACTACTTCTCTCTTGGGTAGGGTCAATGGATTGGAGCGTACTACTTCTCTCTTGGGCAGGGTCAATGCATCGGGGTGTACTACTTCTCTCATGAGATGGGTCAGCATAACGGGGCGTACTACTTCTCTCTTGGGTAAAGTCAATATATCGGGGTGTACTACTTCTCTCTTGGGCAGATTTAATGGATCGGGGTGTACTACTTCTCTCTTGGGCAGAGTTAATGTATCGGGGTTTACTACTTCTCTCATGGGATGGGTCAGTATAACGGGGCGTGCTATTTCTTTCTTGGACAGAGTCAATGTATCGGATTGTACTACTTCTCTCTTGGATAGGGTAAATGTATCGCGGTTTACTACTTCTCTCTTGAATAGGGTCAATGTATCTGGGTATATTACTTCTCTCTTGGGCAACGTCAATGTATCGGCGTATACTACTTCTCTCTTGGGATGGGTTAGTATAATAGGGCGTACTACTTCTCTTTTGAGATGGGTCCGTGTAACGGGGTGTACTATTTCTCTCTTGGGCAGAGTCAATGTATCGAGGTGTACTACTTCTCTCTTGGGTAGGGCCAATGTATTGGGTTGTACTACTTCTCTTTTGGGCAGGGTCAATGTATTTGGAGGTACTACTTCCCTTATGGGATAGGTCCGTATACCGGGGTGTACTACATCTCTCTTGGGCAGGGTCAATGGATCGGGGTGTACTACTTCTCTCTTGGACAGGGTCAATGTATCGGGGTGTACAACTACTTTCTTGGGTAGATACAATGTATCGGAGTATACTACTTTTCTCATGTGATGGGTCCGTGTAAAACGGTGTACTACTTCTCTCATGTGATGGGTCCGTGTAACGCGGTGTACTACTTCTCTCTTGGGCAGGGTCAATATATCGGGGTGTACTACTTTTCTCGGAAAGATCTGAATAACTGAGCGAAACAGTTTCCTCTTGCGATGAATCAGTGTAATCGGCTGTAATACTTTTCTTTTGGGATGGGTCAAAATAACAATGTGAACTACTTCGCTTCTGGGATGGGTCAGAATTACAAGGTGAACTACTTCTCGCCTGGGATGAGTCAGATAAACGGTGTAAACTACTTCTATCTCGGGATGGGTTAGAATAACAGCGTGAAATACTTCGCTTCTGGGATGTGTCAGAATAACGGGGTGAACTACTTCTCTTTTGGGTTGGTTCAGAATAACGAAGTAAACCACTTCTCTTTTGGGATGGGTTAAAATATCGGGGTGAAGTAATTCGCTCCTGAGATAGATTAGTATAACTGGTTGAACTACTTCTCTCTTGGTATGAGTTAGAATAACAAGGTGAAATAATTCTCTTTTCAGATGGGTCAGAATAACACGATGAACTACTTTTCTTCTGAGATGGATTGAAATAACTAAGCGAACGTGTTCCATCTAGGGATGAATCAGAATAACGGGGTGAACTACTTCGCTTCTGGGATGGGTCAGAATAACACGGTGAACTACTTCGCTTCAGGGTTGGGTCAGAATAACACGGTGGACTAATTCTCTCTTGGGATAAGTCAGAATAACGGAGTGAACAGCTACTCTCTTGGAATGGTTCAGAATAAGGGGGTGAAATACTTTGCTCCTGAGTTGGGTCAGAATTACCGATTGACCTACTTTCCCCCTGGAATGGGTCAGAATAACGGGATAAACTACTTTTTTCATGATCTAGATTAGTATAACTGGATGTACAACTTTTCTCTTGGCCTGGATCAGTATAACGGAGTATACTTCTCTGCTGGGCAGAGTTAAATGAATAATACACCTGGTGTGTATTATTTTTCTCCAGAAAAGGATTAGTATTACGAGATAACGTGTCAGTATAAGGGGATGTACTACTTCTTTCCTGGGCAGGTTCAGAATATCGGGGCGTACTACTTCTCTCTTGGGCAGGGTCAATGCATCGGGGTGTACTACTTCTCTCATGAGATGGGCCAGCATAACGGGGCGTACTACTTCTCTCTTGGATAGAGTCAATACTACTTCTCTCTTGGGCAGCATCAATGGATCGGGGTGTACTATTTCTCTCCTGTGCAGGATTAATATATGGAGGTATTACACTTTTCTCCCTCTCAGAGTCAGAATATTCGGGTAAATTAATTCTCTGCGGCGAAGTGTTATAATTTTCGGGCGAAATACTCTTCGGAAAATTTTCTATATTCTCGGGTAAAATCATATTTGCACACACAAGTTCATGTGAATGGAGCGAAGTATGTATATCCAGCAACGAAATACTCCTCTGTGAAGGGTACAAAATCAATTCAATTCTTGGAGGAGAAATATTTCTCTTCGGCGAAGTGTGAAGATTCTCGAGCGATTTACTATTTTCTCGCACCGTGTCAGTATTTTGAGGCGAAATATTTCTTTTTAGCAAAGTGTCATAATGTTTGTGCGAAATACTGTTTTTGCGCAAACGATTAGTATTTCGAGGCGAGGAACTTCTATTCGGCGAAGTATTATAATTTATGTTATTACGCGAAGGCTCAGTATTTTGTCGTAAAATACTTCTTTTCGGCGAAGTGTGAAGATTCTCGGGCGATTCACTATTTTCTCGCACCGTGTCAGTATTTTGAGGCGAAATACTTCTTTTTAGCAAAGTGTCATAATGTTTGTGCGAAATACTGTTTTTGAGCAAACGATTAGTATTTTGAGGCGAAGAACTTCTTTTCGGCGAAGTATTACAATTTGTGTTATTACGCGAAGGGTCAGTATTTTGACGTAAAATACTTCTTTTCGGCGAAGTGTGAAGATTCTCGGGCGATTCACTATTTTCGCGCACCGTGTCAGTATTTTGAGGCGAAATACTTCTTTTTAGCAAAGTGTCATAATTTTTGTGCGAAATACTGTTTTTGTGCAAACGATCAGTAGTTTGGGATGAAGTATATCTTTTCGGCGAAGTATAATTTTTGTTATTACGCGAAGAGTCAGTATTTTCAGGTGAAATGCTTCTTTTCGGCGAAGTGTGAAGATTCTCAGGCGATTTACTATTTACTCGCACAGGATCAGTATTTTGTGGCGAAATACTTCTTTTTAACAAAGTGTCATAATGTTTGTGCGAAATATTGTTTTTGCGCAAACGATTAGTATTTTGAGGCGAGGAACTTCTTTTCGGCGAAATATTACAATTTGTGTTATTACGCGAAGGGTCAATATTTTGACGTAAAATACTTCTTTTCGGCGAAGTGTGAAGATTCTCGGGCGATTCACTATTTTCTAGCACCGTGTCAGTATTTTGAGGCGAAATACTTTTTTTTAGCAAAGTGTCATAATTTTTGTGCGAAATACTGTTTTTTCGCAAACGATTAGTATTACGCGAAGAGTCAGTATTTTTAGGTGTAATACTTCTTTCCGGCGAAGTGTGAAGATTTCGGGGTAATATCCTTTTTTTTTGACCAACCTCAGAGTTTAGAGACGAAATATTTTTCTTCGGCGATAAGTTTATATTTTTGGGTGAAGTACTTATTTTGGCCGAAAATCGTAATTTTTCGGATGAATTTCTTATCTCTCTTACGTCAGTATTTTTGTGCGAAATACTATTTTCTTGCACAGGGTCAGTATGTCGGGATGAAATATTTCCCTTTGGCAAGAACTGAAATTTTTTGGACGAATTCCGTCCATCTCGCACAGAACCAGTGTTTTGGTGTGAAATACTATTTGCTTGCGGAGTTTCCAAATTTTGCCGGGAATTAGATTTTTCTCGCACAGGATCGGTATTTTGGGGTGAAATATTTCTCTTTGGCAAGAACTGAAATTTTTTGGACGAATTCCGTCCATCTCGCACAGAACCAGTGTTTTGGTGTGAAATACTATTTGCTTGCGGAGTTTCCAAATTTTTCCGGGAATTAGATTTTTCTCGCACAGGGTCGGTATTTTGGGATGAAATATTTCCCTTTGGCAAGAACTGAATTTTTTTTGACGAATTCCGTCCATCTCGCACAGAACCAGTGTTTTGGTGTGAAATACTATTTGCTTGCGGAGTTTCCAAATTTTGCTGGGAATTAGATTTTTCTCGTACAGGGTCGATATTAATAATTAGGGAGTTCGTTCGTGATTTACTATTATCTCGTGCAGTGTCAGTTCTTTGGGGTGAAATACTTTTCTTTCGCGAAGTCACAGTGTTTTGGAGCGAAACTCTTTGCTGCAAAGTTTCATTATTTTTAAGTGAAGTACTATTTTCTCGCACAGGGTCGGTATTTCGGGGTGAAAAACTTGTCGCAGACGAAGTGTTAATAATTTGTGAGGAAACACTTTTTCCTAGCAGTAATAAGTTCGTTTCTGTACGTGATTTACTATTATCTCGTGCAGTGTGAGGTATTTCGGGTGAAATACTTTTCTTTCGCGAAGTCACAGTGTTTTGGGGCGAAACACTTTGCTGCAAAGTTTCATTATTTTTAAGTGAAGTACTATTTTTTCGCACATGGTCTGTATATCTGGGTGAAATAGTTTTCTTCGACGAAGTGTGAAAATTTTCGTGAGAAGTATTTTTTTCTTTCGCAGGTTCAATATCTCGGGAAGAAACACTTTTCTCCCACGAAATTCTTTTCTGCCGCATATATTTTGTTACAGGCATTTTTCGTTGCGAAATGTCCAAATTTATTTTATCTGAATTTGTCATTGTAATATTTTTACATTAGTTTTACCTAAAAAACAAATAGTAATTAAAGTCCACATACAGATATATCTCTTAAATAATTGTACATGGCCTGACCATAGATTACTGGACCTAAAATATGAGGGTTTGACTCAACTTATCTCTGTCAAAAGTATTTTTTGCTTAAAAGTTCTTGTACAAAAATAATTTTGCTTATAACAAAAGAACGCGTACTTAATCTATTTTCATAAAATTAAGTATGACACTAAACATAATTATAATATGTCAATTGTTGATGATTTTGATTTTTATAAATAGGTATATTGACTGGGAAAAAGCAGTGATATTCCCTATACATAAAAAGGAGATAATAGAAATTGTAATAACTATAGAGGAATATCACTGTTATGTACAACTGCCAAAGTGTACGAGGCAATTCTCGAAAACAAACTAAGGGAATTATCAGCACCATCAATGGAGAAAGCCCAGAGTGGTTTTATGAAAGGACACTCAACACAGGATCATATATTCACCTTAAGAAAGTTGACAGAAAATACGCTAAAACAAGACGGAAAACTATTTATTGCTTTCATAGACTTGGAAAAAGCATTCGATAGAGTACCACGAAGGATGATGTGGAAAATATTAAAAGAAAGAAAAATCAATGCGAAATTACTTACAGCAATAAAAAGCGTGTAGAAAAGAACATCCAACTACATAAGAACTGGTAATTTAAAATCGGAAGAATTCTGTACAACACAAGGACTTAGACAAGGCGGTGCCTTAAGCCCACTACTATTTATAATATTTCTAGACGAAATTATGAAAAAAACAAAGAACAAGATACGATAAGTAGAAGTAGGACACCAAAATCTAAAGAGAACTACAATATCTGAGTGTGCATTTACAGATGATGTAGCGCTGATAGCAAAGAGCGAATCAGATTTACAATATAATTTAAATATATGGAAAGAGGAGCTAGACAAACATAACATGATCATAAATGTAAAAAAAACAAAAATAATGGTGATTTCAAAAGAAGACATAGACACAAAACTAACAATAGACGGAAAAGAACTAGAACAGGTAGAATCGTTCACATACTTAGGATCAATACTAAACAATAAAGGAAGACTAGAAAATGAAATCAACAACAGAATATACGCTGCAAATAAGACAAACCACGCAATGAATACAAAGATATTGAACAATAAACAAGTGTCCAAGAAAACAAAAATGACATTGTACAAAACAATCTTTAGGCCTACACTAATATACGGTAGCGAGACATGGACAAGTCAAGGGATGAAGTGCAAAGTGCAGGCAGCTGAAATGAGGTATCTAAGAAAAGTGGAAGGAGTTACCAGGATGGACAGAATCAGAAATGAACACATAAGAACACGACTACAAACAGAAAATATTCAAAGCACAATTGATAGAAAACAACTAGCTTGGTACGGACATCTTATTAGAATGCCAGAAGAAAGACAGACAAAAAACGTTTGGAAGGCAAGGATAATTGAGAAGAAGAAAAGAGGTAGACCGCAAAAATCATGGGAAAACAACATAGAGGAAATATTAAAAAGAAACAACATTGACACACAAGAAGCGAAAAAAATCGCAAAGATTAGAAACGACTGGAAAAAACTGATTTCCGAAATTAAATAAAGGAAAAAACGAAACAATCTCGACACCCGAAAGGGTAAAAGAGATTTAAAATGATTATATATATATATATATATATATATATATATATATATATATATATATATATATATATATATATATATATATATAATATATATACCGGGAGTTTTTTTTATTAGTAAACATAGGGCATGTCATTACCATAGTTACAGTGTTACAGAATGACAGCAATGTATTGGAGCGTTTTTTTATCATTAAACATAGGGATAATTACATACTAAAATAAATATGAAATATAAATTAAAGAAATGATAAATTATTTATTTATATTTTCTACACATAAGAACTAGGTAGATTAAACATTAAACTAATGAGAATTTTTTTAAACGAATTAAATGCTCAAAATTGGAACCATTAACTTACAATATACAATATCCTAAACGATTATAAAAATAATTTAGGTATAGCATTTGCTGGGGAGTAATATTTTGGGAAGCAGCACTAATTCGATTTTTTAATTGTTCAACATTCATTCTGTCACCATTGTACACATTATTAGTGTCTACCTAGTTCTTAAATTCTCATTAGTTTAATGTATCTACCTAGTTCTTAAGTGTAGAAAATATAAATAAATAATTTCTCATTTCTTTAATTTATATTTCATATTTATTTTCGTATGTTAATTATTATCCCTATGTTTACTGATAAAAAAAACGCTCTAATGCATTGCTGTCATTCTGTAACACTGTAACTATGGTAATGACATGCCCTATGTTTACCTTTAAAAAATACTCTCTGTATATATATATATATATATATATATATATATATATATATATATATATATATATATATATATATATATATATAAATAGGTATAGTGTACTACTATTAGACGGCTGCATGAAATCATTTGTCATAACATTACCGGTAGAAAAAGTCTCAATAATAATTTAGACAAGCGTCAATAAGATGCGCTTTGTGTGAAAAAGCGTTCGCGGTTCGGTTGTGTGTAATTAATTTTTGCGCAAATTACTTTTTCCAAAAATTATTGTCATAGCACTGACGATTAAAACTTATACTGATTATGATTAATAAACAATGTCTAAGCTTATGGAAAATGTTGGTCTGAAAAACCAGTATCATTTTGGTGTAAACCTTTCAAACCGAATTAAATTGGTTCAAAATTTCGATCCGTATTTTATCCGTATCAATCCGTATAGCCAATGATAAAAATAATCGAAATGTTGAACACTGAGGACAGCGTCTTGGCCTATACGGACTAATACGGATAAAATATGAATCCAAATTTGAACCCTTTTAATTCGGTCTGAAAGGGTTACCCAACCGATCGTAGCTTTACAGACTAACATGTCCTTAAAGCATAGGTAAAATTTAATTTTCCCAAAAATTCATTATTGATCGAGTAGCATCAATCGTTTGCTATATCGATTAAATTTTCAAAACTTGTATTGTAATGGCGTATATCGCGCTGGGGGCATTGTTTTATGTCGATTATCGAGTGCAATCGAGTAGTAGATTTTTAAAATAGTTTGATTATTACTCGACGCTCGATGCCTTCGCACATGCGCATATGCTCATAACCATAAAATTTAGTTAACAATCTGTCATTTTAAATATACAGGATGTTCATTTTAAGTGGCGCACCATTGCTATCTTGAGAATTATAAGAGCTACGAAGTTGGTTAAATTAGCAAACAATTTCTATTTTAAGTATATGACTACTTTAATGAACGAAACCAAATTTTTTTTAGACCAGTGGTTCTCAAACTACGGGGTGCAACTTTTTTTTTCAAATGGTAATCTATTTTTTATTCGCTTATTCGATTCAGTATTTTTTTCTGAATTCAAAAAGATAATAGTTTCATACCCTGGCATAACAAAAACATGAGAAAAACGCTATTGAAAATTATGATAATTTAATTAAAATCTGATTGTTACAAGAGTGCTATGGAAGAAAACAATTTAATATTATTTGTTTCTCGAGATTAGTGTTTCGGTCGAGACGAGAAATTTCTCGAATATCATCTCGTCTCGTCTCTCCGAGACGAGAAAGCTTTTTAAAAATTAACGTCGAGACGAGACTTGTATGTCGAGATTCTCGACATTTGGCTCGAGATTTCTCGACAAAATCGATCATTTTTAAAAACTATTTAATACGCGCAAGCCCTTTAAAAGTTTTTGAAATAATAGCTCTTACAGAAAAATCTCCGAGGAATCCAGTTCTGGAAACCGGAAGTCGATATTTTAATTCGTTCAGAAATTAAAGTCGACTAAACACAAGAATTATTAAATATACTAATATTTATTAATTTTCTTTGTTTAAATTTTGGCTAAACTCGACGGGCCACCAAAAGTTTACAAATTTGCACTTTAGATAGAAAAAAGTCTGTGAAATCGAATGGTTTAAAACGGAAGTCGATATTTTTATCTGTTAGAAAATTACAGTCGTTTTTGTATATTGTGAAACAAAGTAATGCCATAATTTATTTTCTTTTACCTACTTTAAATCGAAATAGCAACAAAAATATTGGGTTTTCGCAAGAATTGCTAACGAAGTTTTTACTTCCTTGTACGGAGTAATAAGGAAGTATTGTAATCCCGAAAAATTTCGGTTTTCAGATTTTGATGGAAATATCCGTTTTGATCTTTTCTGAATCCATTATGACTAGTTTCGTCGTGACGTCTGTACGTATGTATGTACGTATGTACGTACGTACGGACGTATGTGTGTCGCATAACTCAAATACGGTCAGACGTAGAAAGTTGAAATTTTGTATTTAGGACTGTTATAGCATCTAGTTGTGCACCTCCTATTTTTTGTTTCAATCTACAAACCGGAAGTAGTACTTTTGTCAAATATTTCGATAAATATTTAATTTAAGACAAATTTTTTAATTTTAATTGAAAGATTATGTGATTATTACCTACAATCGGTATTTTATAAATATTTTTGTATCTGGTATCATTTAGGAATAATTAAAGTATATATTTGTAATTTAGTATTTCGGTATCTTGTAGTCCATGCTCGATTAACATTTGTTACTACATATGTAAAATTTAAATGATTATGACATGACAGTGACAATAGTAAAATATGCTTTTTATCTTCTTCTGCAGTTTAAATAAAATGACTAAAATATATTTGTGAGTATACTAGTATAATAAGTTAAAAGAATTTTTTCTATTATTCTACATTTTAGTTATTAAGAAAAGTATGAACAAACAAGGCGTACAAGGAAGTCATGTGGTGTCCACGTCAGATTTTTTTCCAACAAGCTTAGAAAAATTAAAATCGGTTAGACAGCGACCGTGATAAAGCAATTTGTTTATAGTGCAAGGGCGGCCATCTTAGATGACGTCACCACAACCATAGAACCATACGCAACACCTGTGATAGTGTCACCATAGAAATTATCAAACTATATATTTTTCCCGATAAATTGGTACCACTGGTACCTTCCCTTCATTAACTTTGCCACGGGGTATCGATTTAAATTAAATTATCATAATTTTCAATAGCGTTTTTCTCATGTTTTTGTTATGCAAGGGTATGAAATTAATATTTCGTTGAATTCAGAAAAAAATACTGAATCGTATAACCACATAAAAAAAACAGATTCCCATTTGAAATAAGAAAGTATTTTGAGAACCACTCTGGTCTAAAAAAATTCTTGTTTCGTTCATTAAAGTAGTCCTATAAAATTGAAATTGTTTGCTAATTTAATAAACTTCGTAGCTCTTATTCTTCTCGAGACAGCAATGATCAGCCTGTATATACCGAGTGTCCCTAAAATTGTACGCTCGAAATAACTTTTTTATAAATAAGCAATCGTTATGAAATGAATTAGTAAATTAAGCATAAGGATGGATAAAAATATATATCATTTACAAAAATATCACTTCCGGTTAAACCGGAAATGACATCAAATTTCTTATTATAAATAAAATACCCTATATATTTTTACATATTTGAAATCTACGTAAGATTCTGAAACCAATGATGTATCGCAAATCTAGAATTCATGCAAAATATCTCAAGAAAAAGTCGAAATACAGAAAATCAAGAAAGGTTACTAAATTAAAAATTTGTAAAAGCAATAATTGACATGCGATAGGTGAAAATAGACAACAATAGACAATAAAGGTCTAGAATGTGTGTGAACGAAAATGGCAGCCACTTTGAACATCTTTTATAATTTTTACCTTCCGCTTACCTGTAAAGGAAGGTATTGGAATCATGCAAAAAATCGGGTAGTGAGTTTTTAGTGGATGAGCACGAATTAGGGTCCTTACAACTCATTTTTGATAGTTTCCCGATGATGTCTGTATGTATGTGTGTGTGTGCGTGTGTGTGTGTATGTGTGTGGTCCGGGCCGATGCCGTCTGTCGTATAACTCAAATACGAATTACCCAAAAATTTTGATATTTGGTATTTTACAATTGTACACGAATAGGAAGAGCTCATTAGATTTTGGTACAAATATCTTCAGAGGAAGTGATATTTTTTGAAGATTGAAAAGATTAAGTGTCAAAAATTTCTATAAATTTGAATAAATATAGTATTTATTTGTAATAAGAATAAGAGGAAAAGTTATTTGCAATCTACGTTATAAAAAAATTGTCTTTATCTGGTAGCATTAAAGAACTGCAGTAAAATTTAAAAAATAAATTTATCAAATAAAGCATTGAAATCTTGTAATCCATGTTCGGTTGATTTTTGTTTCTGCATAAAAAATATTGACAGATGAGACGGGTGATAAGTTGGCATACTAGCGCCATATAAGTCATAACTAAGCTATTAAATGTAGTAACTGAACGGAGAAGAAACAGAAGAGTTTTCGTGTGAATGAATCTTTTGATTCAGGTGATACTAATTTCTGTGTTTGAATATTTTAGATTTTTATTTGTATATTTTAAATGGGCACCAGATTGTACGTATACATTTCTGTTTAAAGTCTAGATATGGCGGAAGGTTGTGTGATGGCCACGTCAGATTTTTTAAATTTGTTATCATTTGTTTGTATTTCATTAAATGATACTTAAACCTTTGATAGAATTGCGATACATCATTGGACTCAGAATTTAGAATTGAAATATGTAAAAATATATAGGTGTTCCATTCGAAATAAGAAACTTGATGTCAGTTTCGGTTCAACCGGAAGTGATATTTTTGTGAATAATATATATTTTGATTTCTCCTTATTTTTAGTTTACCCATATAAAATTTTAATGCGATTGCTTTATTAATAAAAAAGATATTTTGAGCGTACCATTTTTTGGGACACTCGGTATAATATAAATACTATAAGTATAGGCGAAAAAAGCTGACTGTAGTAAGCAGCACCGGCGTGCTTCGAGTGTAGAGTAACAAACCATCGTTTTATTATATCGTATGGTAATTTAAGTGTTTTGTTTAATAAAGAATATCTTCTTGACGTTTTATTTTAATGAGGATGTAATATCAAAATAATTATGAAAAGATAGTTACCTACTCGACTGTTGTAAAATAATTTAAGTTTGATATTTCAACTTCAAACTTTAATCAAAATAATTGTTGATGGAAATAAAAATAAATCTTGAAAAAAAACCTTCACTCGCAACTAATTTTTCTGTCACCAGAGGTCAGCCATTTCGACTTTTTTCACCTATAGATAAACTTGCAGTACCAGTGTTTCATTCAGAACAGTCCAAATAAACATGATAAAACCGTATTATTTCATGACTGTTCTTTTAAACGAGGATTTGGTAATAAGAAGGATATTTTGTTGTATTTAATACTCCCTAACCTAAATTTAAATTTTATATCTTTTTGAAAAAATCCCATGCATGATCTTCCTAAAAGTGGGCTCTTTCTGTTATAATGCCTGGGGCCTGGACCCCACGACGACAGAAATAATTATCGACAACAAATTGTCGATACCGGCAACTTTTGTTAGAAATTACGGGTGAGTATATAACACTCGGAAGTACTGACGTTGTCTTGTATTTTTATTGCTTTGTACAGTAATGTTCAGAAATAATGCCCAGACTCCCTACTCCAGTGTTGACGATTTATGAAAAATTTGAAATACGTCTGCAGTCGTTGATGAACAGAGGCAGAAGATACAAAGCAAAAGATAACTATATTCCCAATTTTCTCGGAAAAACAACATTAGCTCGGTAAACGGAGGCTTCAGATTTTGAAATATTTTGTAAATTAGGATTCACTACTTTCGATGATACCTCGCATAGATACTTTCTTATTGAATCACTTGTTTTGTCAAAATGCTGCATTAAAATTAGAACTCATTAATTCATATCTATTTATTTATAAAACATATTGTAGTGAAGTAACTCAAATAAAATTAGTAGATCATGAAATTATGCGTTAAGAATTATCATAAAAAAATAATTAAACGATGCTTTTTATATTTACATATACCTATCTCTAAACTTTGTAACACAAAGACAATAATAGGTAAATTAATAATAAAACATTTTTCAGAATAATGAAATTTAATTACATTATAACGATATATTTTTATAGATCTTATATTCAAATAAATAAATAAATATTACAAAAAATGGTCGTCAGAAGTAAAAAACAAAAAGTACCATATGCAAAGAAATATCACAGTTATGATCATCGAATAAACAAAAAATAACTTAAAATAAGATAAATGTAAACCTAAACATAAAAGGTCAAAAATAATTCTCCAGCTTGAATTAGATTTGTTAATTTAATCAGATTAAAACTGCAACAAAAATCTAAACATTTTTATTTCTTACGTTGTAGTTTACAGTTTAACTCTCTGGTTCAAAATTCATTTTGATTTCATACACTTGACGAAATTCTAAGTCAAGGTATTTTCTTGCCTCTCAGGTAAAGAGGAGACTTCTAAATTTGGTTCTATTTTCTTGGAATAGAAGCAATATACCTTTCCTTTGCTACTTATCTCTCATCACCCTCACTCAATCGAACGTATATCGAATTTTTCATAAATCGTCAGCACTGGAGTAGGAAGTCTGGGCATTATTTCTGAACAATACTGTACATGCGCGGTATTGTATGAACACTGGCAAATATTTGCGGCGTATTTTATTTACACCTCCTTTTGCAAACATTGAAATGTACTTTTTCGAAAGAATTAATTTTTTTTGTAGAATAAGCTGTCAGTGGCACTGAAACAATGGTTTTCACAACCATGTTTGTAGGTTAGCCTGCGGCGTACTTTAAAAAATAACTCGAGCGCCTCCAACTTGCGCTGCGCGCGCCTTTAGGACTACAGTGAGCCGTTAGTCGGGGACAAGGTCCAACTGGGATAGTGACGAACGAACGAGTAACTTGTTTCAGTACCGCTGCCGCTGACATGCATCTTGCTGAAGTCACTGTCATAAATAATATCGAGAAAAGTACATTTCGGTGTTTGCACAATGAGGTGTAAATAAAATACGCCGCAAATACTTTCCAGTGTTCATACAAAACCGCGCATGTACAAAGCAACGAAAGTACAAGGCAACGTCAGTAATTACAACAAACTTCTTTGTTATAAGCACCTTTTACCAATTTTTAAAAATATATTAGTTTAGATATATGCAGCTTAACAAATTGTCATTAAAAAGTTGCTTGAAACATTAAATTTTGTGACAAAACAACAAATACTGTATAGTTTCCGTCGTGAGATCCAGTCTTAAAAGGGCTGAAACAGCCTGCAAAAATAAATTCATTTAGGGCAATTTTTATTAGAGATTCAACACTATATAAATTACATTATTTACAAACAACAAATATTAGGTAGGTACACTTTTATAATCTGTTTGCTATTGCCAATGGGAATCGTACCGTACAATGCACATGTACCGTTATTAAAATACAAGTAATACAGGAATTAAGGTTATATCTGTCAAAATTGACAATTTTTGTTACCTTATCCAAATTATTGGCATTTCTTGCAAAGAACCGGATTAACAATAAGTACCTAGTTTTTCAAATGGGACGTACTCCTTCCCAGACATATAGTCCAATAATTAAGAATAATTTTCATCAGAATTTTCGCTAGAAATCAGTATTTCCTTCTTCGTGTCATTTGCGTCACACTATGCACTTGTCATTATACTGTGTACTGCGCTTTCACCTCAAATTACTAATAAACATTGAATGACGCAGTGATGGAGTCATCCTTAAATTTAAAAACTCACCTATTTTGTACATTGTCAAGTTGACAGATATGCCTTGGCAACACATACCATGTGCTTAGGTGGCTTAGGGCTGTGCCATTGTAAGGAATTTTACAGTTCAATTTATTTTACACAAATATAATATAGCATTTTTTGATGTAACGAGAATTTGATTACAAATGGAAAAACAAAATTAAAAGCAATAGAACGAAAGTTATCGGACACTAGATTAAGTAGCACTTTAAACATTTACAATAATAATTATTATCACATTCGTGCTTTCGAGATGATACAAGAACGTAACTACAATTTTGTTCTAGCTGAAGGTGGGACACACATTAAGGATCTGTTTCTGTTTTTAAAAACGCAATTTTTAATAAGTTATAGGGATTAAATTTAGTTCATCCGTTTCTCAATTTACAAAAAAAATGTTTAAAATAATTCTAGTCTATCAATAAATGAAAAATAAATTTTAAAATTTTCAAGAGCAGGTGAAGTAGAAATTTATATCATGCATCATGTGTAATAATCAATGTTGTAATAGATAACAATATTTTTTATCTAGATAAAGATAATAATAATAATAATCTTTATTACAGCAGGTTTACACCCTAAGCAAGTAAATGAATTCAAAAAACACTAGATTTATACACTAAAATAAAGAATAATACAACATTCTTATTCAAAAATACTAAATAAGTCACAATTCTCATTACAAAGTAAGTGTACACATAAGAAAATAGAAGATTTACTTAACACTACAGTTTTGAAAGGTGGTAAATAAAACGTTTTACGTGAGCGTGAAGTAACTCTTGGGATATAAAATTGAATTTTATTTAATAACAGAGGGGCATCAATCATATCTTTTAAAAAATTATTTAAAGTGTTAAGTGCGATGTGATCATGCCTGCTACTTATGGACTCAATATTAAAATGAGTTAGTAGAATGTGTTGATCAATACCTGTTTCAGGATTCAGGATAAGTACGACATTCCTTAAACCATAAAGGTTGTCATATACTTAGTGGTCCTATGCGCGCTATACCTATGGGAAACTTGAAAAATAAGTAGTAAAAACATATTTTTTATAGAATTTACAAGTGTATAATTAAACAATGTATAAAATGAATAATTCTGTACAGTATAATAACGATTATAATAACATATTTTTATTACAACAATACTTTGAAGTAATAAGAATTTAAAAACTTAAGTAATATTGTATAGTTAGAAGAAACATGATATTTAAATTTTAAATGTAAATAATAGTGTAATAAACACAAATCTAGCCTAAACATACATAACAACACAATGAATAATATTATTTACTTTATATTGCAAAATAATCGATTTATTTATTTGTATTTCGATAATTTCGCACTGCATTTGATCTGCTAAATGTATAATAATTAATGAAAGATAACTAACAAGTGAATAATTATACAAACATCATAAATCTAATTTTAATTTCTTTTATACACAATATGTTTGAAAAATTTGACAGATACATCAATTTAAAATGTTATGATGACTTTCATTTTAGCTTTATTGAAAATAATATTACACGATAAAAGAAATAATAATAAGTTTCCATTATTTATTCTTACCTAAAATTTGAAATTATGATTTAGTTTATTACTAAGAGACTATCAAACGCTGAACCTAAATACGACTACCAGGAACTGAGAAACAGTAGTCTTAGTCTAGTCAACATGAATGTGTGAAAATAGAGAATTCCAGTTAAAGGGCTGTTAAAATTATGTTCTTGGTGTCATTCGATTCGGAATGAGGTCTATAAAAAATTGTCAAAATTTCAAAATGGCAGTACAATTATTTCAAAAGTTATAAAC
Source organism: Agonum fuliginosum (assembly GCA_947534325.1). Taxonomy (NCBI): domain Eukaryota; kingdom Metazoa; phylum Arthropoda; class Insecta; order Coleoptera; family Carabidae; genus Agonum; species Agonum fuliginosum. Next base: position 16,979,944 of record OX384033.1, read on the forward strand.
AATATAGTGAAAATTAAAAAAGAGGTTTGGCTTTTTGCTAATATCCCAACAACAATAATAAGAGATATCGGAAAATGATTAAAAGAATCTGAAAGAGCAGAAAATTTTCTAAAAAAAGTTTTTATTCCCGTTGAAAATAACGTTCGAAACGGCCGATGCGGCGACCCAGCGCTCCGCTATATTTCTGCATGATTTATATTAAAAATTATTTTAACCCATTAAATGTTAATATTAAGAATTGAAAAAATTGAGGTATTATTTTAACATCCATTTTTTGCAATGATGGTGTGGGGTCAGTAATCCTAATTATTTTTTCCTAATTTTTTTGCTATTCCTTTTTTCCTAATATTTTTTTCCTAATTCCTATTATTTTCCTAATATTTGTAAGGTTAGGTTAGGTTAGGAGATTTTAACTTGAGGAACTAGATAGGGTTCCGTAGTTAGTAAGTCTCACTATCCCAGTTGGACCTTGTCCCCGACTAAAGGCTCACTGTAGTCCCAAAGGCGCGCGCAGCGCAAGTTGGAGCGCGGAGCGCGCAGTCCTCGAGTTATTTTTTAATGTGCGCCGCAGGCTAACCTAAAAACATGGTTGTACCTAAACCATAATTTCAGAATACCACATTACGAAAGATTATGGAACATTACGAAAATATAATATTAGGAATATTAGGAAAAAAGGATTAGGAAAAAAAATATTAGGAAAATAATAAGTTAGGGAAAAAATCATTAGGAAAATAGTATTAGGAAAACTGTACCCCAATCTGCAATGATTTATAAATTATTTTTTTAAAGCCTCGTACTTTATTTTTAGTTTTTTACCTCTCGCCTCATATTCTATAAGAGAGGTATTGTGACGGGTCAAAATTTTCGAGTATGAGTTTTTGGCAGATAAGCACGTTTTAGGGTCTCTAGAATACGAATTACACATTTTTGAAATGATGTCTGTGTGTGTGCGTGTGTGTGTGTGTGTGTGTGTGTGTGTGTGTGTGTGTGTGTGTGTGTGTGTGTGTGTGCGTGCGTTCGTTCGTATGTTACACTTTTTCCGACACGATAACTCCAAAAATATAAAACATTTAAATACCAAATTTTGTATTTAAGGTTTCAATACGATTCTTAAAAGCCCAATATAATTTTGGTTTCAATCTACAAACCGGAAGTAGTACTTTTTAAAAATATTTCAATAAATAATTAATTAAAGACAATGTTTTAAATTTTAAATGAAAGATTATGTGATTATTACTCATGGCCGAATGATATTGGTAAGGTCTGCCACTGCGCATAATCCCGCCTACCCTGTGACGTCAACTGGCTCATGCTTGTGAGTGCTGTGCTTGTGACTAGATCGCCGCTGCAATACAATACTTCGCATTCTAAGTATTACACACTACAGGATTAAATATTTTAATCTTTATAACAAATCATAATGGTGTCATTTTAATCGTTTTTTTGCGTAGATTACGAAAATCGCAACGAGGAAATCGAATTTGGTAGCTTTCATATAGTTTTTTGGAAAAAAGGTAAAAAATGCTGTTTTATTTTGGTGATTTTTTAACTTTAACTTGTAATTTCTTGTGAATTACTGAAGATATTTTATTCAAATTTTATACTCAAGTAGTATTAGGTTATGTCGTACGTCACTGTTTTATCTAAAATGATATATTGTTTATAACAAATGAGAAATGACCTGTAACTTCTAAACAAATAAAAATTTTTATATCCGGTTTCTTTTATTAAATTCTGCAAGCAATTCTTTTTGAAGGGCTTAGTTAAGCCAAAGAAAATTGATTTTTCTTTTAGCTTTTTCCATATTTGTTGTTTAATGACTTATAATTTATGAACTAAAGTTGTACTTTTTACTACGATTTAGCGGAGCTAAAGTTAGTCATTATTGTACGATTTTATTAAAAATAAATTTATTATTCATAAATAAAGTACCTACTTAGGTACCTATTATATTACATTTGCATTCATTACAGTAATTATTTATAGGAATAATTATGTTACTCGCCTGCGGCTCGTGTAATAATAAAAATTCATTACCTATAATGAATAATTAAACAAAAGTTAAAAAATTATCAACAACTATACACAGCGAACTGTACTGTACTACGAACACGACGTGCTACGCGCCTTTTTTTCTTTTTTACACTATAAAATTCATAACTCGTAATCTAGTCAACCAATTATATTGATTTCTTCACTAAAAATAATTTTGAACCTTCCTCCACTTTTCTTCCGCACTATGTATAGCAAAATTCCGAACAGGACGAGATTTAGTAGCAGGCTACATTTTTCACTACGCGAAATTTACGTTTAATAACAATTATATTATTTTCTCATTTGTTATAAACAATATTTTATTATTTTTGATAAAACAGTGACGTACTACATAATACTACTTGTGTATAAAATTTGAATAAAATATCTTCAGTAGTTCACAAGAAATTACAAGTTAAAGTTAAAAAAATCACCAAAATAAAAAAGCATTTTTTTACCTTTTTTGCAAAAAACTATATGAAAGCTACCAAATTAGATTTCCTCGTTGCGATTTTCGTATTCTACGCAAAAAACGAATAAAATGACACCTCACTCGTCTTAACCGCAAAAATGAGCCTATTTTCCATCCTAGCTGATAGACTATTGTATGTGTGTATCAGCGGCACATGAGCCAAGTGACGTCATGCGCAAAGCAGTTCGTATTTGAGACTCGTAACTGTCTGACCTTACCAATATCATTCGGCCATGATTATTACCTACAATCGGTATTTTATAAATTTTTCTGAATCTGATATCATTTAAGAATAATTAAAGTATAATACTTATAATTTAGTATTTCGGTATCTTGTAGTCCATGATCGTATCATTTGTTACTACGTAAAATTTAAATGACAATTCAACTCATGTGTCATCTGTCAAAAATGGACCAATCAATTTTGAGGATTTATAAATTTTCCACCAATTGAAACGAATTTTTTCGACAATTTATCACTAGTGCTCGCAGCGACATAATTTTTCGACAATTTTCACTAGTGATCCAATCGACAATTTTAAACAATTGAATATATCTTTATTAATAAAAATTCTATTATTATAACTATTGTTATGGAAGTGAAGCTATTTATAAATCATTTTCATAAAGAAAGAATACATTTTTATTCGGTGAATTGTCCTCCGAATACCATTCGTGTTCCAAGTTATGTAGACATTTTTTGTGGCTGCATCACTCATTATTATTACGCTTGAGAAAATAGCACTCGTGCAATTTTCAAACAAGCGTAATAACCATTCGTGATACAGCAACAAAAATTGTCGACATAACTTGGAACACTAGTGGTATTATATATGATTATGACATGACAGTCAGAGTGACAATAGTAAAATATCGTTTATATCTTCTTCTGCAGTGTAAATAAAATGTAAAATATATTTGTGGTAGTAGCAGTAGTAATAGTAAGTACTTATATATTAATATATTTGCATAGGTAATAAGTAAAAAGAATAAAGTAGGTATGGCGGGAGGTCTTGTGGTGGCCACGTCAGATTTTTTAAATTCTAACAATTTATTTTTATATGCGTATAGAATAGATTTTCATAATTATTAGTGTTGCCACGAGACGAGACAAACGAGATATCTCGTCTCGTCTCGTCTCGTCTCGGATACTGTTTATCTCGTCTCGGCGATATTTTATCTCGATTTTCGAGACGAGACGAGACGAGACGAGATAAAAGAAGCCGAGATAGGGTCGAGACAAGACGAGACGAGACGAGAGGACGAGACGTCTCGAATGTCTCGATTATTATAATAAATTAAGTAGATTAATTAGATGTCCATGTATTTGAATGTGCTAGATCCATAATGTGTGTATGTGCTATATTAGACATGTGCTTACGTACTGGAACTTGCAAGCAAGCAAAAGTATAGGATTTTGTTTCTGCAAATAATTTATTTTTTTAATACAAAAAATGTTAGAGAACTGAAGCAAATTTAGGTTTGTTTGAAAGGTAAACACTAAAATAAAATGCAGAATTATATTTGTTTTAATTTGGATTATTATTGTAAAAAAATAAACTTTCGCAGATTGACAAAGTGCTATCTTATTGACAGCTGGCAGTCTGGTGAAGTGAAATTTTTGGTGCCTAGGCAATAAAATTATTGTAATGCCTAGACTTATACAACAATTAGTGCGACAAATATAATATACCTAGGTACATATTTTTTTCAGATGCAAATTATGAATATTAAATGTTTATTTACGAGAAGTACAGTAGCAAATTGTTGTGAAGGTACTGTGGATCATAAAAGTATGAGTAACAGTAATAAACATTATGTAGTACCTACCTACACTTGTAACAACATAGACATGAAGGGGAAGCACAAAAATTGAATATGAGATACCGCGAACTGGTCCCAGAGACATCTAGTGGCAGTGAATTAAACTTTTGTACCAAACATGATTATTATTCTTAAAAACCGGCTCAAACTTATCCCACGGGAGTGTTAAGCCACTATATATATATATATATATATATATATATATATATATATATATATATATATATATATATATATATATATATATATATATATAATAAACGTGCAAAAAAACATTAAAAGCAATTAAAATTAAATTCTTGAAAGAATTAAGATATCGGGTTTTGGTTTATAAGGATGTGTTTCTTTTTTTATTACCTTTAAAATAAGGTGAAACTCGACAAAGGTTCCTATTTAAAAATGTTGAGCTGATCATCTCCTAAAAAAACTTTACGTTGTATGGAAGTTCTAAACTACCTAAGAATGTTGTTTTCATTACTCTTTGTCTTTAGTGTTCCCCAAATTTTTGTCTTTTTTTTCTTCACTCGTTCAAAACTTATAGCTCCGGGACGAAGTTCCCGGGCCTTTTGGTGAAATCCTGTGTACCATAACGATAAGTAGGTATCACGGTTTGTACACAACTTTGGGTGTGGCGTGTGGCTGCCACACATATTGTGCGTCATCAGTTCACGAGTACTATTAATGTTTGTTACACATTACACAACACGATTTATAATGCAATTACACTGTAAAATTGTTAAATCGTGTTAAATACAATGTAATAATATGCATTTGATTAAACGAAATACTACAAATTAATTTTCTGCTGTGTTCTATTGTGTGAGAATATTTTTCTTGTATTTAACATTAAAAACTATTACTATGTGATATGTAAATTAAATTTTAATTTTGACAACAACAATAAAATAAAAGTACACTTTATGTTTTATAAAAAATTTAACAGATTAAAAACAGTTAGACTGAACTATAAAGATTAAAATAACAATAAAAGTAAAATAGTAATAGCGGGAACAATAGGGGAACGTAGAAAACTATTTAAAATACTTTTGAACTCATTTGAAAGTACCAGCATGCAGTATGTAAAACATTTATGCAGAATTCTGTAGTTCAACTGGCCGCTATAAACGGTCAAACGGCAATAAAAAAGTACATTCTAATGGCCGCAGACACGCTGCGTTTTACCATAGGTTAAAACATTTATTTCGTTTCAACATAATGAGAAAAAAACTAATTATTTTGGTCTGCTGCATCTCATTATCTAGAAAAGATGTTGGCAATTACATAGTGTAGAGAAGGTTAGCGCAAAGTTAACAGCAACACAATTGCTTCATTTGCTCTGTGTTATGTTGCAGATCTCTGCATTTACTTTCCTTAATTACTTTCTTTGTTTATTTTGCAGATCGTACAAAATTTCAAATTATACATGAGACGATAATTCATTAGCTAACATAAAACGTAGGGTTTGTTTTATTTTGTCCTTATAATAGTTATTTTCTTATTGAAATCACTTAAATGTGGCCCTCGTAATTAAGGTGGTTGACTTGCTACTCGTTAAAATGGTGAAACTTCCGGTTTGCGGAATTGGATACCTCAGGCATTTTTATATAAGATACATTGTACTATTTTGTTTGAAGGACCTTTTATAAGCCGAAATTTAATTATTTTCTCCAAGAGAAAATTATAAAATTTTAGAATTCTTATAGTTTCTTGTGTTTAATCAATTCCAGTTTCTGAACGGATAAAGATATCAACTTTCGGTTTGCGGCATTGGATTCCTCAGATATTTTTATGTAAAATACATTGTACTATTTTTAAAGGCCTTTAATAAAACACAAGAAACTTTTAAAATTCTAAAAATGTACAAATTTTCTCTCGGAGAAAATAATTAAATTTCGGATTATTAGAGACCTTTTAAAAAAATAGTAGAATGTATCTTACTTAAAAATGGCTAAGGATCCAATACTGCAACCCGGACAAAAATTAATGTTCAAGATACATCCGTTAACACTAATTATTTCATTTTTAACAATAACAACTGTTTCTTTTTAATTTTCCATTTTCTTCCCTCCATATATCCTTAACCCATTAACGCCCAACAATTTTTTTTAAGGTAATTGTATGAAATTTTGTTTATAAGTTTAATTTGATGTTAGAATCATGGGAAAAATAAAAAAAAATTTTGATGCGTCAGTTCTTACAAAATAGGTGTCATATATATAGGACACTGGACAAATATATCTAATTTTAGTTTTCGGGCAAATGTTGTATTTTATTTATACGTTATCAAACAATACGAAAACTTAATAAATATGAAAAATAAAAATAATAATGAGTTGACAACAGCTCAGCTCAGCTGGTAACTGCACACGCGGTAAATAATATCTATACCAAAAACTCACAATAAAAAGTGTATAGAACTTTTTTGTAGAGAATTTTATGTAGATTAATTTAATATATATTTTTTCGCTAGAGGCAGTAGTTTTCGAGTTATGAACGAAAAACTGAAAAAGGGACCTTTAGAGACCTTCCCCACCCTTAGCTCCAGCCCCACCCCTGGGTACTTTTAGTATGTTGTTAAGAACACCTTCCCGTACAACTGTGCCAAAATTGGCTTCTACATGAATTATTTCCGCTATTTGGTCTTTTTTCGTCTTTATTGCCTGGACTAAAAGTAAGTATGGCGGGAGTTCTTGTGCTGGCTACATCAGATTTTTTTGTTGCTAATATAGTAATGAATTGTTTAATTTTAATTGAATAGCAATAAAATCAAAATATTATAGGCAAGCTTTTAATGAAATTGTGTTAATGCCACATTATGATATGACAGTGACACTGACAATAGTTGAATATCGTTTATATCTTCTTCTGCAAATTAAATAAAATGTCCAGACATGTAAAAAAATGATGAAAGCGATTTATGAATGTGAATATGAAGTATTGATTAGGAATTAGGACTGATTATACAAATATGTTGTCAGTTATACCAAACTGTTTTTATTTACATTGTTAATGACATGTACTGAATATTTAATACTAACGTATACCGTATTCATTTATGATTTAATGATATGTATGTCTGGTATTCAAATTATAAACTAATATCAGTATTACAAAATTTCAAATTGATGTGCGATTATAGAGCGTTATTTCACGAGAAATATTTGCAGATATGAATATTGCTTAATGCTGATTATTTTCAACTTCGCGTAGTATTACCCAAATACAGGGTGTTTCATAACTTCGGGTACATATTATTAAGGGTATATGTTGTTTAATATGCTGATTACGAATGAAAAAGATTTTTTTTTAAATCGCAAAATTAATTTCCATGTTTCCCTGTCAAAAAATTTTCGTTGCTACTGCCACTGGGTGAATGGTTATGTAAAAGTTAATAATTAAATAAAATATATATTATTAAAAACTGCTAATAATGTAAATAATTATATAATATATGTTGTTGATTACCTACTTCTATTGTTTGTGTACAATAGGACAGCGAATCCAGTGCAGTACTAAAAACATGCTGCAGGTAAACTACCCTTACTTTTTCGAATTAAAAAAATCTGCTGTGGCCACCACACGACCTCTCGCCTAATTCTGCTTATTCTACTAATCTAATAAATAGTTTTACTTACATTTTAATAGTTTCATGTTCATGTAATATGTAAACGATAATGTAAACCAATATGCAAGCAAAAGATGTCAACTGTACTGTCACTGTCATAATAATTCAAATTTTATATAGAAACAAATTTCATATCATGGACAACAAGATACTGGAATTTCAAAAAAATAGAATATGAATTGTACTTTATTTTATTGTTATATACTTCCAGATTCAGCAATTTGTATTTATAATTAACTGTACACATAGATAATCACAATTTCTTTTATTTTTAATTGCAAAAATTGTCATAAATAAATAATGTACCAATATATTTAAGGAAAACTTTTCCAAACTTCTAAAAGTACTACTTCCGGTTTGCGGATTTCTACCAAAATCTTATCCGGTGTTAAGATACTTATTAATACCTTAAATAGGAAATTTGGTTATAAACGGTTTGATACTTTTTAAGTTATCGTGGACGAAAAATCGTCGGTTCATACAAACGCACAAACACACAAACGCACAAACACACAAACACACACACACACAGACATCATCGTGAAAATAGTAAATTCGTATTCTAGAGACCCTGAAACGTGCTTATCCACCAAAAACTCATACTCGAAAATTTTGACCCATTACAATACCTCTCTTATACAATATGAGGCGAGAGGTAAAAATCTTTTCGACTCGTAATCAGCATATTAAACAACATATATCTTGAACGTATGTACCTACTCGAAGTTATGAAACAACCTGTATACGACTTAATTATATTGTATACCAGTCAAGTGAATTAAAAATTACAGCAACAGACATTATTAAATAAGGTTATTTAAATGCCACTTGAGATAATCCTGTATTATTACAAAAGAGGTTGCCAACCCCTACTTTAAACTGTAAAAATATTCTTTGTCAAGCTTGGACCTATAAATATATTTATATTATGTATAAACTTTTGGCCAACAACTATTTTTGAAGAATTTATGCAGTTTTTTCGTATCCTATATAAAATATCACTTTGGAGTCAGTAGTTTAACACTCTTAACCGACTTAACAATGTTGCAAGATTTTAAAGTATAACCGAAACATTTAAATTTACTTACATTAGAAGAGTCATCATCAGAAATCCCAATTTGCCAATTATGAAAGAAAATAGGAACTGAACTTACCTGTAAAGAAAGAAAATCATTAGAAAATTACTTTACAAACAAATACCAGTAGTTTAAGAAAAATACATGCACGAGACTTTTATTTTTTGGATAACAGTAGGTAGGTACTAACATTAACTTCAGAATTTAGTTATTTATTAGATGTGTCATGGTTTGGTAAGGCCCTGTTCGCACGGGGATTTTCGGAGATTCTACGGAGATTCAGAATCCTGGAAAAGATGATTTTTTCTTTCTAGTGATAATTACGTGGTTTTGAAGAAATCAATAAATTATAAATTCTTCATTTCCAAGACACATTGAAGATTCAATTTAGCGACACCACAATTTAATAGATAATTCTCACTAGAAAGAAAAAGAAACTTCTTCTTTTCCAGGATTCTGAATCTCCGTAGAATCTGCAAATAAATTCAAATAAGGTACGAGTTCAGAAGAAAGTTTTATATTCGACTATCTTAAATAATTTTTAATTTCCTAACAGTTCCACCTGTATACCCTTACACATCATTTTCGTTTTTTTTAGGATCGTTAGACCGCTCGTGAAATTTAATTTTCGTAAAAAAAGTTTAAACTTGATTGGAAATATCGTAATGATTCGGTATAAAGATCATGCCAGTAATATTTTTTTTAGAAAAAAACTGGGCTACAGATTGTGATATAAGTGTACAATGAAGTAAATAATATGTACTACTATCCACATTTCTATTGACCGAAGTCACATAATCTAAGTTACATGACTTGTTATTTACTAGCACAAGCATTTGATTCATATAATGTTACACTGTAACTGATTTTTTTAAATAGGTACATATTCGACTTCATGACACTACATTGTAATAACATAACATAGGTACGTAATTTGACCTGATCGCCCGACCATTAGAATTTGTTATTAAAGTGATTTTAAAAAGTTTTCTTTTATTATTTCATTCAAAACAAGTGCAGTGAGTCAGAAATGGTGATATAAGTACAATCAGTATCTACCTACATACATATTGTTACAGAAATATGATTCAACAACTAAAAAATAGAGGAGTAAATACAGAAATTAAATAAGTAAACTACTAACAAATAATAATGCAACGAGAATAGACGACCCATTAACAACTTACGTACTATATTATGTGTCGGTATCCGGAGAATAGGTTCCCAGCAAAACGTCCTCGGCAAAATGTCCCCAGTAAAACTATCTCAAACACGAATGTCCCCACGCAAGATGTCCCCTCGCAATTGGTCCCCGGCAAAACGTCCTCAACAAAACGTCCCCAAACATGATTGTCCCCAAAAAGTTTCCACGGAAAATGTCTCCATGCAAAAATGTTCCTATGCAATGTATTTTTTCAGTTTCGTAATGGACATATTTCTGGTATTCTGCACACTCATCGCAAAGAAAATTAACCTTAGGAAAATTCATCGCAAGAAAAACCGTGTAAGTATGTTGACCTCATATAAAGGGACTAGATTCTTTATTTAGTTCAGTTCAATCTGAGTTTCTACCAAAATCTAGTATGTGGGACTCAAGAACGGTATAAGGTTCTTTATTTAGTTTAGTTAAATTAGAGTTTCTACAAAAACCGAGTTTGTGGGACTCAAGAGAGGTATTAGGTTCTTTATTTAGTTCAGTATAATCAGAGTTTCTATAAAAATCGAGTAGATATGTGGAACTCGAAAAGGGTATAAGGTTTGTTATTTAGCTCAGTTAAATCAGATAAGTTTCTATAAAAACCGAGTATGTGGGACTCAAGAAGGGTATATTTGAATCTTTATTCAGTTCAGTTCAATCTGTTTCTATCAAAATCGAGTATAGATATGTGGGATAAGAAGGGTATACGATAATTTATTTAGATCAGTTAAATCCGGTTAAATCACTCTAAAATAGCAAATTATATTAAAACTATATAAATGAAATGAATTGCACAGGGACCTTTTGTCTTTTGTATCGGGACATTTTTGTTTGGGGTCGTTCTGCTGTGGACGATTTGCCGGGGACCAATTACGACGAGGCCTTTTGCGTGAGGTCATTCGTGTTTGGGGACGTTTTACTGGAAACATTTTGTCAAGGACGTTTTGCTGGGGACCAATTGCGAGGGGACCTTTTGCGTGGGGACATTTGTATTTGGGGACGATTTACTGGGGACATTTTGCCCAAGACGTTTTGCTGTGGACCTTTTCTCCGTGAATCATATGTGTGATATTGTTTATATTCGTAGCTAGATAACTGTATGGAAACTGTTAGTTTCGCATATGGTCGTGGAAGAAAGATTTATCATCAAAATTGCAAAAATATTGTGTATGTTATTTTAAATAGAAATGGCCCAATCTTAGTAAGGTAAACTCATAAATTCGAAATACTTAATATTTTGTGGCTCAGTTCATTTGCTCAGCATTGCTTAGATGTTGCTGTAATTTTTATGATATCAATATAAAAGCTAACATTATTGTATTCCAGTAAAATCTTGATCGTATTATCCAATTAACTGAAAGTGTACATTAAAAACTATGATTACAGTTTAACAACAGCGTAGCGAGTCATCTACTAATGAAATAAAATTTCAAGAGCTTTTGAAAATTTGAAAGGTTTCATCGCGATAAAAGTTTAATTGGATAAAGGACGAAGAACTGGAAAGAACGACAGCAGCGCAGCAGCAGCGTCACCGAGAGATGCGCGAAGTTTTCCACTGCAACTCCGGTGACCAGAGCTTGCAGTGTTCAACGCCAACTTTCTACTCTTAAATCCTTTACTATATGTCCCTGCGGAAAATATCCTTCATAATGCATCCGTCACTTATTGTTTCACCTGCTATGAAATTATATTAAAGTTTCATTACTTCAAATTTTATAATCGTAAACTTCACTGAAACTTTTACCTACAACGAAAAAATAAAGCATTCTAATAATGACTTGTGTGAAATTGTCAGATAAATATGTGCTTTGTGAAATTGTAAAAATAAATATATGTAAAATTTAAAAAAAAAATTAAGTTACTATTGCTGTCGCGAGAGTACTATTAAGGACTGTTATAGCATCTAGTTGTGCACCTCCTATTTTTGGTTTCAATCTACAAACCGGAAGTAGTAAATTTAAAAAAAAAATTGATAAATAATTAATTTTAGGCAATTTTTTTTATTTTAAACGAAAGATTATGTGATTATTATCTACAATCGGTATTTTATAAATTTTTCTGTATCTTCTATCATTTAAGAATAATTAAAGTATATACCTACTTATAATTTAATATTTCGGTATCTTGTAGTCCATGATAGATTAACATTTGTTACTAGGTAAAATTTAAATGATTATGACATGACAGTGACAGTAGCAGTGACAATAGTAAAATATCGTTTATATCTTCTTCTGCAGTTTAAATAAAATGACTAAAATATATTTGTGAGTATACTAGTATAATAAGTTAAAGAATTTTTTATATTATTCTACATTTTAGTTATTAAGAAAATTATGAACAAACAAGGCGTACAAGGAAGTCATGTGGTGTCCACGTCAGATTTTTTAAAATTAATAAACGTTTTCTTTGATGCGTTCAACTCCACGAAATATAGTCAAGTATTGGCTAACCGCTGGCGCTAGATTCTAGCACTAGGTTGTAGCATAATGCTTAACATAATTAAACAAAATGATTTTGACAGTTCTAGCTAAATAATATTCACATTGTTACTCAGTAGTATCAAACGTAACCTAACATATTTGTTATGGAATAAAATAAAATTTTCTCCAAACTAAAAAGATGTACAAACAACGGACAAATATTGTAACTAACTCATGTGTTAATAATTAATAACCTCGACATAAAACGTGTTTGCTACTTTCTCGCGTTAAAATGTCTTAATTATTAATAGGGTTATGCACCATACTCGAAAATATAATAAATATATCTTTAATCGGAAAAAACTGCATGTAGAACGAACGTTACAGAATTTTTTCCATGCCAAATACTATCATAAACAACTTCTAATTTCGAGCAAATTCAATTTATATGCGCTGCGAAAGTACTCTCAAAATTCTGCCTTCTTTGGCACCCTAGAAACTATTTTTTTCTCGAATTTTACTTTGTTCGTAGCATTTTTGGTTTTGATATAAATATTTTTATTGCTAAATTGCCTAAATTTACTTTTAGTATTTCAAATATATGGCAGCAAGATGTTTTCGGGACATTGAGACGAGACGAGAATCGAGTTCTTTGAGACGAGAATTAAACATCCGGGAAATGACCGAGACAAGAATAGTTAAATTTCTCGTCACGAAAATTTGAGACGAGACGAGAATTGATTATTTCTCGCCACTATACAGCGTTTATTGATTTGGTAAACAATATTCTGGAAATATTCTTAAATATAAAAGGACAATCTACAAAATGGTTAATGCAGAATTTTAAAATTTTGCTTTAAAATCGAAATACCTAACCTGTTTTAAATAATACAAATATTTCCTATTTTTTTATCACAAATATCTTCTATTTTAAAACGAATTTGATAAATTCCATTAGTTATTTCGCAAATACAAGCTTGGCAGCATATTAAAATTTGAAGTTAATTCTTTTATAAATAAAAGCTGTATAGAGTGGCGGGCGTAAGGCCTTTTATACAAATATTTTATTTCTTCTACAAATATGGGTACCAACAGTATTTTCCCTCTTTACCATAAATTATGTTATTATTATGTTTAACAAGACAACAAACGGAGTAGAATAGCGTGCGAAATCATAGCTGTTGACTGTGGCATGGTAGAGGATCGCCAAGACTGAAATTGTAAACGAGAATAAACTGTCAGTTTTAATCATTGCATTCAACAATTAATTTTCACAACAGAATTAATTGGGCATTCCTAAAAATCTGGCTTCACTTAATTTCTCATCAGTTCTTATTAATTTGCTAAATAAAATTACAATAAAGTTCTTATCATTAATCATATTACAGCTTCAGCCGGTTTAAATTATCCTAAATAATAATTCAGCGCTGACAGATCATGATTTACTCTCTTCCAAAAATTTCGTTTATTTAGGACGAATTTTCTTTACTTCCTTTAATATGCTTCAGCCAGTGTCAATTATTAAATCACTGTTGTGTTGCAAATGTGATTTATTTAAGAGTGTCAATAAAAAGCTAGGTATTTTTTTTCATTGTACAAAGTAATAACAAATTATCGGTAAAAAAATATAAACACAATATTGAAATGTTCTATAAAATAAAAAATATTGAGTTTCAACATACTCGGTTTTGCTAGAAACTCTGATTGAACTGAACACTGAACTAAATACACAACTCAATATCCTTCTTGAGCCCCACATTCCGGTTTTGATAAAAACTTGAATTGAACTGAAGTAAATAAAAAATCAAGTACGGTCGGGGGACCCCTGGCAGGAACGTAGTTCCTTACGTTATAGACATACCGTTTTGACCTAGTACCTACTTTAATTTAAGAAATCAAATTTTTGTTTTCGACCACCTAGTACATTAAGTTAAGAAATTGCAAACATACCGTTTTGACCACCTATTACATAAAATTAAGAAAATGCAGAAATCCAATTTTTTAAATTTTAATATTTTTTCGAATTTAATTTGAGATATGGACATACCATTCTTGACCACCTAGTACAGAAATCCTATTTTTAAAATTTTTATATTTTTGACCACCTAGTACATAAGTCCAATTTTTAAAATTTAAAATATTTTTTCTAATTTAATTTGATAATATGGATAATATATCGTTTTCGACCACCTAGTAGAAATATCCAATTTTTAAAATTCTAATATTTTTTCGAATTAAATTTCAGATATGGACAAACCATTCTTGACCACCTAATACAGAAATCCAATTTTTAAAATTTTAATATTTTTTCGAATTTAATTTGAGATATGGACATACCATTTTTGACCACCTAGTACAGAAATTCAATTTTAAAATTTTAGTATTTTTTCAAATTTAATTTGAGATATGGACATACCATTTTTGACCACCTAGTACAGAAATCCAATTTTTAAAATTTTAATATTTTTTCGAGCACGCACACACCCACTACTGTATATAATAAAAAGAGACATAGAGGGAGACAGCGTGACGCGTGATGCGTGACGGTCACGTGACATTTTCTGCCATTTCGCTCCTGCCACAAGCCTACGTTCCAAAAATCCAATAGCCTACTTGGCTCTTGAGTCCCACATACTTGGTTTTGGTCTGGTTTTGGTAAAAACTGGAACTAAATAAACAACTCAATACCTTTCTTGAGTCTTTAATTTGTTCCGTTTATTATTTATTAATTATATTCCGGGTACAGCTACGAGTGATTTATTTTTTTTAAATCAAACTTAATTTATAGATTAATATCAAATCATTTTAGAAAATTTTTCTAATAAATCTTTGTTTAGTTTTAAATATAGGTACCTACTGTATTTTTTAATGCAAAAAAAGTTGGAATTGCATATTTACAGTCCTGCCGGATTTTTTCTATAATTTTAATTACCTATCTATTAAAAATTGTACTAAATGAAGGTGTTTCAAAACATCGTTTAAAACCTTCATGCTTCATATTATACAAAATTCTATTATCAATTTAACTTCACTAAATACTACTTATCTCTTATTGACAAATACCTATATAGTTTCAATTACAACTTATTAAAAATGTAAGGAGATATAAACATTGCATTGAAAATTTTTAGGTTAACTAAATATCCTATGAAATTCTTTCATTTCTGATCACGTGTACGAAATTGACCAATGCATACAACATTTAACTGATAGCAACCCATGGGACATTATCACTTATGTCAAATATGTTGCTAGGTTACAATTATTTATGTTCATTTTCATGTTTATAATCAAGGAGTTTATAATAATAATTGAATAAAAATGTCACGTTTTGGCAATGAAAATGACGCTGCAATTAATAAAATTATTGAAGAAAATACACCGAAAAATACTGTAAATAGTAAAAAGTATACTTGGAACGTATTTATGGAGTTTTGCAAAACTAGAAAATATAATTTGGATAAAAATCGTACGGTGGAAGAATTGGCGTCGATATTGAAGGATTGGGCAGTAAATATGAGAAAAAAAGATGGTACTGATTTTAAAGAAGCTACTGTTAAAACTATATGGAATATTACCAGTAAAATATTGCAAGAAAAATATTACAATGATTTTAATATGGTAATTGACCCTTTTAGAAGTGTAATGTTTCAACAAGCGCGGAAAGCTCGCGACGCTACTCGCAAGAAATTACAGTCCGATCCCTCAAAAATGAAAATGAGTTCAATGTCATTAAGTTCTACAGAACTAAATAAAATTGTTAATTTATGGGATGAAAATACTCCTGAAGGGCTGCAGCGAAAATTCTACCATATCGCCGCAGTGGAATTGGCTTGGAGAGGTGGAGAGGCGGTTTCTTGCCTAGTCGATTATTTTCATGTTGAGAAAAATAATGATGGAACTCCAACTAATCGAGTAGAATATAATCCTATTTTTAGTAAAACTTGCCAGGGAGGGTCAAAAAGCTGTACAGGCAGTAAATGGTTGGTTGAAAACAATGATGATGACAATGCATGCCCCGTTAGATTATTTAAGAAGTTAATATCAAAACGAGGACTAAATATTAAATCAAATAGAGTATTTTTAAGACCAAATCGCTATTGGAAGCAAGAAAACGATATTTGGTATGATAATATGCCTCTGGGTAAAAATACAATTAATGAATGAACAAAATCTGCCGCTAAAGCAATTGGATTGGATGTAAAGGAACGAAAAATTACCAACCATTCCAACAGGTCGACTGCAGTCAGTCAATTAGCCAAAAGCGGAGTTCAAGAACAACAATTATTAAAAATTACAGGACATAATAATGCTAATTCTATTAAACCGTACTTAAGTATGGACCAAGAACACCATAATAAAATTATTAATAATATGCGTGGGAATACTTCTTCAGTTACATCTACAAATACATCTGCACCTACATTTAATTTTACAAATTGTTCTTTAAATAATTGTATTTTCAATAAATAATTTCTGAATAAATAATATGTAACAAGCATTACAAAAAATTTTCTGTCCGAATAACCCTCGACCATTGATAAATACTTATAATTTTGTGACAGCTACCTCAAGCACGTTGCTTTTAGGTTAACAGCCCTCCGCCTGCGGCGTCGGGCTGTTACCAAGCAACGTGCTTTCGGAATGTCACAAAATTATTTCGTAATTATCAATGTCCTTGGGGTATTATAGCTGATAAACATCAAAAGACATTTATTTTATACTCGTATTTCCAAATCATTCATTTTATTCCTTTGATCCAGAACATTAATTTATCCTTTTCAGTATCTTCTTATCATCCCACGTCCTGTACCTACATAATAAACAATTTTTTATCTCTCGTCTCATATTCTATAAGATAGGAGAGGTATTGTAAAATTGTAATGGGGCAAAATTTGTGCGTGCGTGTGCGCGTGCGTATGGACTAACGATTTTTTGTGCACGATAACTTAAAAAGTATCAAACCTTTAATAACCAAATTTCATATTTAAGGTTTCCATAAGGATTTTAACACCGGATAAGATTTTGGTAGAAATCCGCAAACCGGAAGTAGTACTTCTTGAAACTTGATATAGTTTTCCTTAAATAAATTGGTACATTATTTATTTATGACAAATTTTGCAATTAAAAATAATAGAAAATATAATTATCTATGGCTACAGTTAATTTTAAATAAATATGGTAGTACAATAATTATAATTAATATTCTACTTTTTTGAAATTTCAGTATCTCGTTGTCCATGATCGTATGAAATTTGTTTCGACACACACATTTGACTTATTATGACAGTGACAGTACAGTTGACATGTTTTGCTTGCATCTTTGGTTTACATTATCGTTTACATATTACATGAACATGAAACTATTAAAATGTGAGTAAAACTATTCATTAGATTAGAAGAATAAGCAGAATTAGGCGAGAGAATATCCTTAAATTTTGACTAAACCCGTGCATCAGAAAATTTGAAAATAATTTTACTCATAGAAAAGTATTCAGGAAATTGGATTCTGCAAACCGGAAATCAATATTTTTATTCTTAAAAAAATTACAGCCGTTTTCGTATGATGAGACATAAACTACTACTTGATCATAATTTATCGTTTTTATCAAATTACATTTTCACGATTTTCTCGAAAACTGTACCACTTTCATAAAAAAATATGTATACCATTTTATAGCAAATTTTGTGCTCTACAATTTGTAACTAACTGTTTTTTCGTAATATTAATCATTTACGAGATAAAAATTAAAAACAATAGACGGCGGCCATTTTTTCAAAATGGCGGACGAAGCTCCAGTCCAATCGATTGACATTTTTAGTATGTTGTTGATAAAGGTATTGGGAAGGTGTATACCAAAATCCAGCTTTCTACTAATTTTTTCCTCTAAAAAACCTAATTTTACTGTACTATTAGTTTGATAACTGTCATCTTTTCAATCCTCGTCTGATTCGGTATTCTATAGACTTCTTGATAGTCACTCTCGCACTGTCATGAAAGGACTTTCTCACTATCTCTCTTGACTATATTTCATTTTTTTTTAAAAGAATTCTGTGTGGAGAAGATAAGACTCATTTAACGTTGTTCTTTGATTGATCCAAATTGCGGGCAAGATTACATACTTTTAATTATTCATTTAAAAATAAAACTTAAATTTTATTAAATATTTTGATTTTGTAGTCTTCAATTAGCGATTTTATAATATTTATAAATAAGATGTCTTACCAATTTTATATTCACATGCACTTACCTGACTTTTATTATTTGAAATCACCATATTTGAATTTAACACTAAATTTTGTAACTAGATTTAGTTACAGATTTCTTTAAAAAACGAAATTTCAGCTTTCTACGTCTAACCGTATTTGAGTTATGCGACACACATACGTCCGTACGTACGCACGTACGTACAGACGTCACGACGAAACTAGTCATAATGGATTCAGAAAAGGTCAAAACGGATATTTCCGTCAAAATCTGAGAACCGAAATTTTTCGCGATTACAATACTTCCTTACTTCGTACAAGGAAGTAAAAATCATGCATTCATAGTTGTCACTAATGTATGATTTTGTTTACATTAATGAAACTCATTAATAAATGATCAACGGAAAAATAATTTAACCTGCATTTGTATTCTAATTCGTTAAATTTAATTCTAAACTCAAACACGTTATATACCTATCCATTTCTGTTCAATATCTATATTTTGGATAATAATTCCAATAATTATATATTATATTTTATAAGCTGCCTGTCACATTTTCCAATTAAACCAATGTCAGTCAGTTTGCCGATGTAATACACAAAATAAAAAGTTCGTTTCGGTTGTCAGATAGCCTGATTTAGTGGTAAGTCTGCAATGAAACGTTTATTAAATATTAATTTTGACAGTGACCGTATGCACGTGAAAGGATTACCATTTAAACGACAATTCTGATTAATATCTGTCGGTGGTACGGCCGGTAATTCGACATAATTTCACGCATTGTTCTCAGCGTATTTGCGTGAATTTAGGAGCAATGACATAACAGCCACCAGTTCGCAGTTAGGATTGTTGTTTGCTGTGTGTATAAATACACATTATGCATTATGTTAGCCACTGATTGCTCGTTAAATAAATTTTGTTCATTGTTCAGATGAAATAGATGTATGTCGGTCGTGTGGTTGATTGCGGTTAGAATTTTATAAATGAAATTTGCGTGTTGGTAATTCAATAATTGTGGTGTATAATGCAAAAGCACTACGCCTACATATGTTTGGCATATCATTTATGTAGTTTTAACGAATTATATATGTACCTAATATGGTAGGTAGGTAGGTATTTTGTAAATAATATAATATGAAAATTTTGAAATTAGTACACGACAGCGTTTTGTGACAATATTTAAATACATTTTTATTGCACATGCATTATAATTGATGTTTAAAACACGAAGATGCGTGCATAATCACAAGACTAAAACACGCTTTGTTTTAAAGGTCACTAAGCAACAATTATTATAAAAATTGACACATAACATAGACTACCTTATAAAACTACTACACTCACCGGCACGGAAAACGGGTCACTTTTTATTTTGTAAAATTTTTTGTTATTCCCTTGATTATTTTATATAACTATGATATATTTTATTAAAGGGTATTATATAGTCAAGCATTTCGTATTATGAAATTAATGTTTTGAATCTTAACTAATTCTTTATTATCAAAAGAAAAAATTATGGACATAAAAACAATAAAAAAAAAATCTGACGTGGACACCACATGACTTCCTTGTACGCCTTGTGTGTTCATACTTTTCTTAATAACTAAAATGTAAAATAATATTAAAATTCTTTTAACTTATTATACTAGTATACTCACAAATATATTTTAGTCATTTTATTTAAACTGCAGAAGAAGATATAAAGCATATTTTACTATTGTCACTGTCATGTCATAATCATTTAAATTTTACGTAGTAACAAATGTTAATCGATCATGGACTACAAGATACCGAAATACTATAAATTATAAATATATACTTTAATTATTTTTAAATGATAGCAGATACAAAAATATTTATAAAATACCGATTGTAGGTAACAATCACATAATCTTTCATTTAAAATAAAAAAAATTGTCTAAAATTAAATATTTATCGAAATATTTTTTAAAAGTACTACTTCCGGTTTGTAGACTGAAACCAAAAATAGGAGGTGCACAACTAGATGCTATAACAGTCCTAAATACAAAATTTCAACTTTCTACGTCTAACCGTATTTGAGTTATGCGACACACATACGTCCGTACGTACGTACAGACGTCACGTCGAAACTAGTCATAATGGATTCAGAAAAGGTCAAAACGGATATTTCCGTCAAAATCTGAGAATCGAAATTTTTCGCGATTACAATACTTCCTTACTTCGTACAAGGAAGTAATAAGTTGAAAAAAATTACAATCACATAAATAAACACAATTCGTTTATACTTATAACGCGTGTTCCCTCTGCGTACTTTATGACCTCGGTCAATCGTAGAGGACTACTCAAAATGAGGTTCCTGATGCCATCTTGAGGGATATTATTATATGCTTCTAACAGTGCATCTCTGAGTTATTCCAGCGTACCAAGCCTACTGGGACCGGGTACACGACTTCGAATCTTTATATCGAGCATGTACTACCCAAATTATATTGGATTCAGATCTGTACTCCGCGCTGGACACATCATACGATTGATGTAAACAACATTTATGAAATCGTTCAAGATTGCAGCAGCATGAGGGCGCGCATTATCGTGCATCAAGATAAATTTATCATACTAAAATGGTGCATAAGGGACAACATTGTCCGTCAGAATATTTTTTATGTACCTATCGGCATTGAATATTACCATAGAACAAGAAATAAATCTATCCGCAAAATCTCTGATATCCCAGTTCACACTATTACTGATCCTCCCAGGAATCTTATTTGCTGGATGCACAAGTTTCTCAATTGGTCGTCACACTTTTACACATCCATATGGTGACATTAAAAAATATCGGGATTCGATAGTGATTAAAACACGAGTCTTATCACCTTAATCCCAATTTACACGCCTTCCAAAAAATTACAAGCGAGCTACTCGGTAATGTTGGAGGAGGTGTGGTCGCATGGCGGGCCTTCGTGCCAAAAAATCTACTTCTATTATTCTTCTTCGTACAATACGTTCACTATTATTCACAGTAAGCAATTGTAGTAATGATTTATGGGCCTCCACGACAATAATAGTGCGATTTCGACGCGATGTCAAAACAAAAAATCGAGCATTTCTGTTGCTTTTGCGTCTTCTTAGGCCTATTTCAGGTCTTCTGGTGTACAAATCTGTCGCCAGAAAACTTGTATAAACGCGTTAAATAGTACTAAGTGATACATTGTACCGTTTAGCTACGAAATGTTGACTTCTTCTGTCTTCGATTAAAGTGATGATGGAAACTACAACTTCTGCATTCTGTGCCATTTTGAAAACATAGACCACATCGCACCACATCAAAATGACAAATAAACAATAAAACAAATGATGAAAAGAAATAATGCCCGCATAATCAATAACTATGCATTATAAAAAATTTCGTGATTTCGGTATGATGCGCATATAAAAGGAATATTTAAGTAAATTGTTAATGTTTGTAAGAATTGGTAATGGAAGCGACTTCGAGTATGTCTAGTTAACATTATAGCAATAGTAATATTTCGCCATTCGTTCTCAACAGAAATGTTATTAGCATTTTTTCTTTAAAAAAATAAATGACCCGTTTTCCGTGCCGGTGAGTGTACTTTATAAAACGAATCAAAATTAAAATGTTGTTCCAGCTCTATTTTTACTTCCTTGTACGGAGTAATAAGGAAGTATTGTAATCGCGAAAAATTTCGGTTTTCAGATTTTGATGGAAATATCCGTTTTAACCCTTTCTGAATCCATTATGACTAGTACGGACGGACGTACGGACGTATGTGTGTCGCATAACTCAAATACGGTTAGACGTAGAAAGTTGAAATTTTGTATTTAGGACTGTTATAGCACCTCCTATTGTGCACCTCCTATTTTTGGTTTCAATCTACAAACCGGAAGTAGTAATTTTTAAAAAAATTTCGATAAATATTTAATTTAAGACAAATTTTTTATTTTAAATGAAAGATTATGTGATTATTACCTACAATCGGTATTTTATATATATATATATATATATATATATATATATATATATATATATATATATATATATATATATATATATATATATATATTTTGTATCTGGTATTATTTAAGAATAATTAAAGTATATTTATTTATAATTTAGTATTTCGGTATCTTGTAGTCCATGATCGATTAACATTTGTTACTACGTAAAATTTAAATGATTATGACATGACAGTGACAATAGTTAAAAGAATAAAGTCAGATTTTTTATATTATTCTACATTTTAGTTATTAAGTAAAGTATGAACAGTTTAATAGGCGTACAAGGAAGTCATGTGGTGTCCACGTCAGATTTTTTAAATAATTCGAATGCTGGTGTAAAAAATAGCGTATGACACACGTATATATGCTTTTAAAAGACTAGCAACGCATC